>JABWDB010000041.1:1822500-2422500 GCA_019614645.1 Stratiolaelaps scimitus | reverse complement strand
TTATCGTCATGACGAAATGGTATGAGAAATGATTGTACGAAGTATCACCGGTCCACTGACCCACAAATGTCGAGGGCACACCCCATCACTGGATGCGGTCTGTGGCAGGTTTCCGTCTCGACTATGAGCTTCTCGTGACGGATTTTTTTTTGCCATTTTCAAGGAGACATTCTATGGCTACGTTTGTCATCGAGAGGTAACGAGGTGCGGGTCCGGCTTAAATGACTTTCAAGGAAATGCATTGACACGATTCGGCGCAGTTCTGTACGCTGTACGCGCCAGCAGCAGCCACCGTCGACGATTACAATCAGCGTTTTGCTTTACGAGATCCGGCCTTTCCCGAGATCTGGCCACAGCCGGCGGCCTCAGCAGCGGTATCGGAAAAGCAAAGGTGACTCGAACATGGATCGGTAAACGCTTCAAGGGCTGCTGCTGTCCCCGCGAGCTCCGCCTCTCGCACAGCTCCTTGAGGGAGCACAGGTTGCTAATGGCGTAATTTTACCCATTTGATTTCTAGCCAGCCAGCCAGATAGATGCTCTGGGGCCCCCGCTCGCTCGCTCACAGCATTGCAAAGTTACGAAACGTGAATAGCTCGGAGTTTGCATTCAGCCTGACTACTCTGAGCGAACGCCAGCTCGAACGAGTCGCGCGCCAAAACGAACGAGGCGGCATCGGGATGCGGGCGATTTCGGGGAGGAGGAGGCGGCGGCGTCGTCGTTCAACACTGAAACGGTTTAAGCGCCTCAATAGTCAGCGGCAATAGCTTCGTTCGTTTGTTAGTGTAGAATAGGATGCTGTGCTGTGCCGTCCTGTGATGGTGACGATACCTCTACAAAGGGTATTGCCCTGCGGCACCCGACCCCCAGGTCAATTTCAGTCGTCAATGGTCTTTGCCTGCAGTTGTCTGAATAAATAACTCCATCACCATCAGAGGGCACCATCAGTCTGTCGCTTCATCGTTTGCATAGCTGAGTAAGTTCGGTTTAATAATGCGCCTGCGATCGGCCGCGATTGCGGCGACGGCGGCGGCGGCGGCATCCGGCGTTCGCATTTGTCGATTAACTTCCAGAGGCTTTTCCCGACACGGTGGCGTATCATTATCGTACACAAACCCTCGTTCCCCTCTCAGCTCGATGATCGGCAAAGAGGCGAATCCGGCACCAATCGATATAACCTGCCATTAAGCGTTAATACCACCACCACCTTAAGGTCAACTTAACAGTGTCATGGTGTGTTAGTCCACTAATAGGTATGTAGTCTGTGAGTTGTGCTGATAAATCAGCGAAAATATAGGATAAACCCTGTTCGTTCGTGCCATGCCTCTCTTTCTAGATTTCCACTAGCAGGAGTGTGCATCAATCGCAATGTTATCTCGAGAGTAAAGCCTGCTAAAATCAGGCGTTCAATGGTCAGCATATATAACGTATGCATGAGTGAATATAGCACGCTCGCCGGGACGGCATGTGCCTTCTGACCGCGTTGTGCAAACGGCGCTACCGGGTGTCTGCGACAGGAAGACGGCACGATTCAACTCGCACGTGTTTTTCTGGGAAAACGAGGAGAACGAGGAGCTCTGCAAGGAGATGCTCCAAGGAAGCATCTCCTTGCAGAGCTCCTCTTCTCTCGGACATGCTCGGCCTCTCCGATAGCGTTCCGCAGCTGGATATGCTGTCAACGGAAACATCTCCTATTTGCTTTCATTTGTCGACCGCGTCAACACACACACACACACACACCTGTCTACTATATCAAGCCAAAAGTGTCGTAGAATTGCTGTCGCAAGCTATTCGGCGAGAGTTCGGACGCACGTCCGCTGCCCGCCATCCGCTATCATCAGGCCCGGGTGTCGGAGTAGAGTCTACAAACGCGAACGAAACAACGCAACAAAGAGAATGTAGCGCGTCGCAACGCCACCGGTGAATGGACCTTGGATGAGCCGCGGGCCCGACATTCTCCAGCGAAACAGGATTAGCAGTGGATACATACGCCCGAGCCATCAGGTGTAGTGATGCCCACCTCTGAACGCTATTGTCAGGATCAGGCGGGGGCGGTGGAGCAAATCGAAAGGGAAACCTATAGTGGAAAGAAAAATCTGAGATCTCTACCCCGTGCAGGAATCAAGAGGGATACAGACCGGGGGCGAGAGCAACCCCCCGACCGCAGCTGGAACAGGGACTGAATGGCCGTCCCACAGTTTCCTCTGCGTCGAACGTCGTCGGTCGTTCGAAGCGAACGGAGGGGAGGTACCCTCCCCTCCGGCAGTTTCATGCTGGACGACAGCTACATCGACATCGACGTAGAAATATGAAAACAAGATTCTCCAGTTCCTCGTGCACCGCGTCACCGCCATCGCCTATCGGCTTCGTATGAGAAGGGGTGCATCACAATGTCTTGGGGTCCCGCCGTCGAGGTCATTCCCCTAAAGGAGCTATCATCCCAAGGGGTCTCCCTCCCAGCCCCAGAAGGCAGAGCAACGCATCGAAAGCAAACCATAGCAAATGAACGAACAGATTACTTAGCAACGTCTACGGGCACGACTATAACCCGAGCGAGGTGAACAACTTCTTCTCGAAATCAAAATGCTTGTAATAGACAGCTGCTTTCGCGTCCACCATGCAAGTGGACTCGTCGACCGGGTTGGACTCGAACACGCGAGAGTGGTAATATTCGACAAATTTGTTCCCGTGTGAACCAAGAGGAGAAGGAAGAAATGGGAGATCCTATTGTAGATTCCAAAATAGATCGTGTTTCGTCATCATTGCTGGACCAGAATATCCAAGTGAATATCCTGGGATAATCCATATATATATATATATATATATATATATATTCAACCTGCCTGGTCTTCCAAGATTACCGGACAGAGCGTGTATGCTCCATCAAATACGGTACATGGTCAAACAAGCGTCGAAGTGTTCACCGGGGGTTAGGTAAGGATATTTAGGTTAGATATTTATTGACTCGGTCTGTGAGCGAGCCACACAGTTCCGGTACGGCTCCTTCTAACGTGTTTTCAAATAAATAAAATCAAACAGATGAACAAACAAACACACCAACAATCAATAATGTTATTTGACGCTAAACCAATAGTTCGAATAGTGAATAATACAATGTACTAACGTCATATGTTTACGCCCTATACAAATATGCACTGATGCTTGCCAGCGTCCCGTCCGAGTGATGGCAGCAGTCACTCTTCAAGGCTGCTGTTGATCTTCACGCACGCCCCTGCGTTCGACCCCGCACGGGGGCTTTAGTAGCAAGACGTCGACTTTCATTTTTTTCTTGGGCCTGTATTCGACCACACTCCGCAGTGCCGCAGGTGGAGGCGGGACGGCTCTTCCAAGCATTGTCGAGTAATCATATCCGTCGTCCCGAGTGGTCTCCGGCCACCGCCTGACGTCGGCGCAGACGGGGGCGTAAGGTAACAGTAGCTGGACGCTGGCGGAAAATTATGCGGCATCCACACTATAGGCAGACCACGGCCGCCCCGTGTCAGGCAGGGCTCGAGCTGCGTACCGAGTGAGAGTACGAATGTGGCGCGTACGCTCATATAGAGTGTACGCACCACATACGCATGCATGGCACTGATCCACGTAGATGTATGTACACTTGCATGGAGAGAGAGAGAGAGAGAGAGGGAGGTATATACATACACATATATATATAGGGAGCTTGCGAGAGAAAGTGAGTCCGTAGGTAGAGAAGGCGAGCGGGTTGTTCTCCTACTTGTCGACCATCTGTACGTCTGAACGTTTGCCCGACGTACAGCCGGGCCGCCGGCTGGCCCCGAAACCCAGAAGCAAACACATACAAACGCTAGCTCGACGCTGAACCCCTTCCCGATCTCGTGTCTCTTGCATTCTCGTGTAAGTCGCCCCTACCCCCCACGGCCGCAGGCAACCAACCCAACCGAGACCGTGTTGTTTCTCAAAAGCGGCGGCTAGTCCCGCGTTGTCGCGGCCAACGACATCCACTCGACGAATGGCAGCAGGACGCGGCGGCGATGAAGCCGTGAATGCGGCGACTACACGAACGGCTCGGGTGGCGCCGGTCGGTGGAGGTAAGTGCACTTAGTCAAATAGGCGTTTCGCCAGAGTTCAGCAGTGTCGCAGTGGACACCAGCTAAGCGCTTGTCCACGAGTGAATTAAACACCTTGAATTAATAACGGCTGAGGGAACGAACAGTAGACAGGGAGAGAGAGAGAGAGAGAAATGACCCGAATATTTAAGACGATAGCTTCTGCCGGGGCGCAGACAATATCCAGCGATGAGGGGAACGTAAATTGAATTGTTTAATCAACTAATAAGAGCGGCCACAAGACTAGAAGGAATAATCATAATAATATTATGATAACACTAATATCAACGGAGCCATACGCACATTAATGAAGAGTGCATATGATAAATCATGCATGTAAAGAGCGCGCATGTGACCCTGACACAGCAGCAGCCGCAGACATTGAGTACTCTCAGGCGGTTGCGGCCGCCGATTGAAATGGAATATAAAGTCTAAACCGTTATATATATATAACAGTTCGAAGCCAGTTTCGTCCAAAATAAATAACGAACCCCTAATTGGCCTTGAATTCTAGAAGATGATCTTTGTTTCGAATCGATCATAATTAAATAAAGGGGTGAACGGCGAGCGGTTCGCAAGAATAAATCAAGCAAATGGTGACGTCATCATTAAAGGACAATGGATGGTCAAACAAGAAGCTATAACAATAACTACGTCGAATACACATCAAATAACGAAGCTCCCTCAACGAAGCTACAGACGAAGGGACGATTGAATTTCTTCAGAAAGAAATAGCCAAGGTGTCGAAACGGGAGCGAATCATAAGAGAACATGCCATCCTCCGCAACCCCAGCAACAAGGCCATCCATAACTATGTACGTAGACGGATCGTGATTAACGATACTCTCAGCTCACTACAGCGCAGCGATGGCACTTTTACCACTGACGACAAAGAAAAGGCCGAGATATTAAAAAGGCATTTCGAAGCAACGTACCCAAGCAACGATGAGCTGAAGCAACGTCAAAGCAGAGAACCACCCGCTCTGCCAGAAGGACCCCTAAGGCTCACTGTTCACGACGTAGATGTAAGTGCGGGAAACATTCACCGTCACCTACGAAAACTACAGTCGAAGTTAAGTTCCACACCAGACGACATACCATCCTACGTGATGAAGAAACTGGGGCTATCGGTCTGTGTCCCTCTCTCTTGGGTCTTTAGAAAGTCTGTCGATAATGCCACGATTCCAGATGTTTTCCGCTCAGCAATAGTATGTCCAGTACATAAGAAAGGCTCTAAGACCGATCCCAGAAACAAGAGGCCGGTTTCGCTAACAGTTATAGCATGCAAACTTCTGGAAAGCATCATATCTAAGGCTATCTACGACAATGCCAATGCCCAAGGCCTCATCAGTGAAACCCAATATGCATATAGGCCCGGATACAGCACGGTGCTCCAGCTGATAGACACACAATTCGATTGGGCCCGCGAAATCAACGCGTCGCGCTGCTTTGACGCCATCTTCTTCGACTTCAAATCGGCGTTTGAAAGAGTCACACATACAAAACTAATTGCTATGCTTCCACGCTTCGGAGTCGGCAAAATTCTAGTTGACTGGATCACTGATTTCCTTCGAAATAGAACCTTTCGAGTTCGAGTCAATGGACAGTATTCGGAAGAAACAAGCGTCACATCAGGGTGCCCTCAAGGAACCATTCTGGGACCCTTAATGTATATAATGTATATAAACTCTCTTACATATGCTCTCCCTCCCTCTGTATCTGTTAAAGTCTATGCTGACGATATTAAAATATACGCCCCCGTAGATACGCCTCAGCAGAGATCGGTGCTACAAAAAGCACTATACGATTTTTATGAATGGGCAGGGCAGCTAGATCTCATGCTTTCGATCGAGAAATGCGCCGTGCTGCATTTTGGACACGGAAATACTAAACAAAAGTACTCCATTGGTAGCATAGAACTTAAACCACAAAAATCTATTAGAGATCTAGGTATAATCACATCAACTAGTCTAAAATACTCTGAACATACTGCGGACGTTGCTCTTAAAGCTAGTCAGCGAAGCAATTGGATAATGCGCACGTTCACAATTGCCGATCCAAATCTATACGTACTACTGTTCAGAACCTACGTCGAACCTGTGATAACCTATGCTGGGCCGGTCTGGCACCCAGGTCTCAAGAAAGATCAGGATCTTTTAACGAAAGTGTATAAAAAGTTTATAAGACGAGTGGCATATAAATGTAAATGTGACAAAGAGAGCATAAATATTGTAGATGCCGTCCAGCGTCTTAACGCCCTAGATAAAGTCTTGCTTCAAAAAATGATGTTGAATCAACCGACGATGGCTGCAAAAATATTTGATATTGTCGAAACTACGACAAGATCCAGAAGGAATATACTCCCAAAATTTATAGCCACGAAAAAATGTGTAAATGATTTATTCCCCTGGAGACTATCACGCGCACATCACGGGCACGCAACGTGCCAAAATTGAAAATGCACATAAGCGAGACTTGTAGCAATTATATATTATACCTTTGAATAAAGTGTTTGTTATTATTATAAGCAATTACGGAAATTGGCAGTGAGATAGATGTCATTGCATTGTGGCTTTGGTGTCGTCAGGTCTAATAATCTCGCTTTGTGGTAAGGGCCTGAACACAGACATACGCTGTGCCTGAAAGTGCCTTTGAGAACAGTTGGTCCTCGTGGAGACCTCACCTGGCACGTCAGCTGAATTGCTTCCAGCAGATCAAATCTGGCTGCTCCGTCACACTCGCGCACAAGGGCGGTAGTTGCCTGCGATATTTGGCCGATATTTCTCGACAGCCATTCAGAGATGTCTCATCCGAGAAAGGTGAACAGGAGAAAATCGATGGAGACCAATAAACTCTCATGTGTTTTAAACGAAAAGTGTTTCCAAGTCGGATGGCTCGTCTCGAGGCGAAGCTCATTCGCTGCCGTGCTCCTGCAGCTAGCCCTGTAGCATGGTTACCCATGGTTGCACGGTCACATATGCGGCACCTATATGTGAATGGATGTATCCATAGCCCATGCGCGCAGATGGCCCTCCAGGAGAGGACTCCGGTTCTGCTTCTGCTTCGTTTCCTGAATGGAACTATTTCGTCTGAGGGCGGATCGACCAGATCCCTTTATGCTACATCCCCCCCCCTCTCCCCCGGGGGTGCGGCCAATAGAGATGGCCGGCCGATAAATGTATCGACCACCAGACGCTCCAACGCACAGACACCAAAGATCACTGCCGTACGACTGCTCTTGTTTTTTTGTTTAAGCTGATTCTTCACTGTTCTCGACTGGCCTTGGAGACACCTTAGGTCATTACTTCGAGGGCCCATGCGGGCTTGCGCCAGCTCCGGCGCTACCGCTGACTACCACAGACTCCCCCCGCGTGACTTCGTATCACATTCGTGCTGTTCTTGACGACGTTGTGTGAGCTTCGGAAGAAGCTGATTATACGTGGCGGTACGATCGGCAGCCGTGGCCGGCTGCGCGGTCTCGTTGTTTCGGCTGTACGATCTGCGGATCTGCTATACACATGCGCCCCTCTGAGGCTGTAGCTCGAGGCTCAGTAGTAGCAACAGCGCCATGGGGAAACAGAACCATGAGCCGTTCTCCGGAACGACGCCAAGCCAACGTTGGTTGTCGCCACTGGGATGGTGACTATTCTTGCTCGGTGCAACTCTGAATAATTCATTGTTTCGTTCGCGCCCCCCCCCCCCCGATCGTGTGGGTGCGGGAGTTCGTGACGAGCGGGGACCGTATGGTCGAGGAGGTTCTGGTGGACCGGGGGACCGGGACTGGGGTCTGCTACAGGCTGGCGGGGGTCTCCTTGACGGCTCGTGGTAGTGGCCCATGGTGGGATGTTTTTTGCCTTGTGGCATCGTCGTAGCCGCCGCCGCCGCCGCCGGCGTCGTCCGAGACCAGCGCTTACGTAGTGGGTCCATAGCGAGAAACTAAGTATATTGAATTAGAAACAAGACAAGCGGATAGACGAAGCTGGATAAATAGATCTGCCGCGGGAAGCGCGTTTCGCGGTCTGGTCTCTCTCTCTCTCGCTCTCTCTCTCGGAGTCTATCTCTCTGTTTGTGTGCCTGTCGGCCCGTATGCCGCTGCTCGGATGGGTGGCTGGGTCGTGTGGTGCTTGTGTGCAAGAATGACACAGAGGAGGCCGAGACCGTCGGTCCGGCCACATGACAGTGCAGCGCAGCGGAACAGCGAACCGGGACAGGGAGCGCACATGCGACGCGTCGAAAGAATGACCTTCGAGACTGTTAGCAGGGCCCAGACGCTGCTGCCCGGCCCCGACCGTCGGGGTGCAGCGGCTGCTTAGCGGTAAATCTCGGAGTCAGTCAGTCAGTAGGTTGGCTGAGCAGCCGCCGGCGCCGCCATCTCCGTCGGCTATTCTGCTCGCGTTGTTCCTATTGCCGGCGCTGCTGCTGTCTCGATCTCTGTCGACCCCGACGTTGTCCTGGTGAGTTAGCGTATGCCACGGGCGTCGTGCGGTGTCTCGGATGACGTACGTATGCCTTGTATTATGCACACCTCATTATTCAATTGTGCTGAAAGCGACAAAGAAGGACCAACGTAACGGGATCAAATCGCCTGACGCCACGGAGACACACCAACAGATAACCAGCGGAAACAAAGGTCAATCGCTTAAAGACTTCGCAACGCGGTCTTATGAACAGTCGAGTCGATATCGGCATTTCAGCATTGGCTGACGTCAATTGAACACGCGGTTGATTGTGTAGTGAATGACTTGCGTCTGAACTGTTACCTTGCCGCTTCGCACGAACTCACGCAAGCACGGCTCATGTAGATATGTCACGCAGACGTGGTCATGTATTTTTTCGACGACTTGTGTTGCAAACCCGGGGCGGAACTCCGAAAGACATCCCGTAGATGAGGTCATCCACCTTCCCAGCAGCACCTATCGCTTGTGTTTCATATCAAGTGCTACGGAACAGTACATATGTACATAATGCTGAACAGTGTTTATCCATCTCGTTCAGTGATCGCTGTGACGAAGACACCCAACGCGTACCTAACGAAAGGCGACTTCACGAATGACGATCCTAATCATAACAACAATAATAATCATAATATGCAGGTCTGCGACAGCAGCCGCGTCGTAAGTGCGTCTCTTCTCTACGAGGCCATCTCCTCGGATCGTTCAGTGGCCGCCCCCCCCCCCCGACAGAAGGGGTACGCTATATACACGTATGTATGAATTCCTTCATCTCCACCACTTATCCTCTTACCTACACAAACGTGGCTGGTCTATTGTTGAACACCCGACCCACTGTTCCTCCACTCAGACGATGATAATAGCCATGAATAGGCTACCGGCATACACCTACACGGGTCGAGCCGACTTAGTATAATACAAAGTGAACGAACGCCACAGTGGTGTCTGTGATAATGGTGGGCTGAGAATCGACGACGAAGAGTCGTTCGGCGGGGCCTAGACCTTCCCTGGAGAGACTTTATTCCTTCGTTCGGCCGGACCCCAGGCCACTTAGGATGCCCTAGGCTGTCTGGCCTCCTCGTAGTAATACCGAAAGGTTCAGAACCTGGGCCTGTCACATAACAAGGGGAAAAAACCTGAGTGGCTGGCTGGCTGGCTGGCTGACCTAGGCTGCCCCCGCTCATTTCCTTTTACTCCGTGGACAACGGCAGAGCAACCGCCTTTGTTGGGAGGCTACTCATCGACTGTTCAATCGATGGGTACCGCCACACCTCCGAAGGGCCACCCGTCTTCCCGGCGTCATTACGTGAGAGACGTTCGGCATCTCCTTTATCCGCATCGTCTCTCCGCTCCTGCCCGTCTCGCGTCTTACAACAACAACGACCGTGGTTGAACTGATCTACAGGCCAAGTGGCAGGACCTGCCAGGCCCGGTGCAGGAACGCAGCTCTGCAAGAGTACGCCGCAGCCAAAAATGACGTCAGCCAGAGAGTCGGCCACGCCCCGCCACCCTCAGCATAGCTGAGCCCTCGCAGGCTCTGCTCTGCTTTACGCTCGTCTCTCTCTCTCTCTCACTCTCGCGCTCTCTGTCCGTATGCTGGAAAGGCAGCCCCTGCAGATTTGGGTGGGCACTCACTGACCACCTGTGCTACTTCGGTCCCGTTGTTGCTTTTGCAGAGTTAGCAGCCACCAGGCACCAGCTACCAGCGTTGCTCGCCCGGATATTATAGTAGTTCCAGTGGTAGTTGTCATCGGAGTACTCGGTATAGTATTTGCTCAGACTAACGGGCACGTCCCCGAACTCCTGCCAGCCCTCGCCTACGACACGAAGACTGGCTGATGCTAAGAGCCGGCCACTTAGCGAGTCTCCGGATGACCCCTTCCCCTATAGGATACGAGTGTTGGCCGTTGTCCTCAGGCCCTTGCAGGCCTCTATAGCGGCAGCACTTCCTCGTTCGTTGCTTTGCAGGTGTAGATGTAATTGCATTGCACAATATACACGAGAAACTACCGCTACTGCTGCGGCTACTGCCTCCCGCTATTGGGCCTCTCTCACCGGCGTCCTTTCTTCGGCGTGCGGGCCTACCAGTCGCGGGCCTGAACAACTGCTGGGCCGTTGGCGGCGGCAACGGCGGCGGAAACTGGTGTACTATATTATGCATATTTCGGCTGAGAAGGACATGGAGAACGCAAGAAGCACATTTTGTCCTGCGGATAGCCTCGCGGTGAGCGTCTTGGATTGGTAAATGGGAGAGATATACAGTGGTGAGCATAAGCTTAACGCACCCCTATATTTCAACAAATCGATACAAAGAATACACATTTGAGGCATTTATTCTGTATCAGATTAATGTACGTGTCAAATAACATACATACCACAAAGAACAGCGCATATGACGGCGCAAACAGCTTGCTACAATGAAATGTGTCGTTTGTCGGGTGTGCAAAAGGATAACGCACCCTCAGTTATCGAGTGTTCTCCTCAATTAATTCTCGCTTTCTTGTGCTAGTCAGTACCGTGAGGCCCACCCTTGATAATTATAACGTCAACAACTCGGTTTGGCATACTATCAACAAGATTTAGCAGGATCTGGTCGCCGACACCTCCCCAGGTCTCCAACAACGCCTCTCGTAATGCTTCCACGGATGTATACTGTCGATTCGACGCATATACTCATCGGACAAGAATGCCCCAGAGGGTCTCCATTGGGTTGACATAAGAAGAACATGCTGGCTACTCTAAGGTTTCAATGTCATGCCGTCCGAACCACGCACGTGTACTAACGCTGACGTGACTTGAAGCGTTATCTTGTTAGAAAACAATTGGCAGTCGATAAAATCTATTACTAAATGGGAGTAGGTTGTTGGTAGACATCTGCTGATAGTCCTCGCTATTCATTCGAGATGAGATGAAAGCGAATCCAAGTTTGCAAAGCTCCCCAACCCATAAAGCACGCTCCGCCAAACATGTGCTTCGAGAAACACCGCGACTCTCTACGTACATCATGCCAGTAACCGTTAAATCCATCTAACCCATCCAAATTTAACTTCTTCTCATCACTGAAGACGATTTGAAACAACATAGTACCTTTTAGATAGATGTGCACCCTCAGGATAATATTTAAAAAATGTTGCCCCAACATTCATCAATGTCCAGTCTCCGTCCATATTGTTGCGGGCGAAGTTTAGTTGGGTAGTTATGTGGCGTTGTTGAAGACGAGGTATTGTTTTCATTTGCGCCCGTATGATATGCGGATAACGCTTAATTGTCTTTAAAACTGTTTACCTATGAACCTGAAGGTTTAACCCTTGCCCGATTGCTTCACATCTTATGGCCAAATTCGAGGCCAATCGACAGATATGCATGGCAGTTCGCTGGCTGCACTTTCGTGGACGTCCTTTAGACTTATTAGTACCATACGTCGACGGACTGCGTATATAACTTTGCACTATGTGACGATTTCTGCCAATTTATCTGGCAATTATAGCCTGGGTCTTTTTTGCTCGGTATAAAGCAGTAATATCTGCTTTCTCTGCATCAGTAAGGCTCGAAGCGTGTCCCATGACTGCAGTACAGCTTGAATCCTCAACACAAATTGGATGAATTCAGAGAGAACACTCGATAACTGAGGGTGCGTTATCCTTTTGCACACCCGAAAAATGACACATTTCATTGTAGCAAGCTGTTTGCGCCGTCATATGCGCTGTTCTTTGTGGTGTGTATGTTATTTGACACGTACATTAATCTGATACAGAATAAATGCCTCAAAAGTGTATTCTTTGTATCGATTTGTTGAAATATAGGGGTGCGTTAAGCTTATGCACACCACTGTATAGATCGAATTCAAATGCTACCAGACGCTTTGGAGAATCTTTCGACTTCTTTGTCATCTGTCATCTATTTTTGTATTGAAAACAACACAGCTAGCACTACAGACAGCTTTTTCAAAATCGAGCGCCTTTGCTCGAATAACCTAATACAATATATATGTATATAATATATATGGACGCACGCAAATGTTATTGTGATGTCCCGAGTAACGACCAGAAGATTTGGCTGTATACATTTATCTCTGCACAACGTTATAGACATCAGCGTACATGTATGTAGTCAATTCAGCAGATCATATATTTATTTACGATTGTTGTAGCTATTGACATCGGTGCTCACTTTACTGCATCGTCTGTAATTATTGCAGTGGCATTTGAAGATCAATTTTTTGGGGTAACACAAATTAGACATATGTCGTTGGCATGATAGTAACTTGTGATCCTGCACAGGTTGAATGAATATAAAAAAAACGCCTAAAATCGTCTATAGCGATATCCATCGTTACTTTCTCTAGTTGGTTCTATGTTATTTCAGCAAGTTCGTTCAAGTCCTGATGGCGTTAGACAACGATTTCCGGCCCATTCGTCGCATATGAGCCTTTTTTTCTTCCCCTTAGCCAAGCAGGCCGAAGTGAGGCACAGTGAAGTTGTGCATCGTCTTGCCATCATTATCACATGAAATTATTTTGTGGCCCCTTGAGCTTCGGCCGATGATACGAACCGACAGGTGGCCTTATGTCACCTATGCCTCAGGCCGCGTCCTTCTCTCCGGTGTCGGAAGCGATCAACTTCAGAAAAGGGAGGGTTTCATTAGCATCACGGTAGGCATAACTTTGAATAGGTGTGTGTGTGATCAGTATAAGCCGCACCGAGCCCGTGATGTCGCCGCCGCCGCAGCAGCAGCAGCCGCGCTCAGCGGATAATATACTTCAGGTAAGTCCCCTGAACAAGTGACAGCAAACGCCTCTGCCTATATAAGGTGTCGAAGTCGGTAACAGCAGCATCGGTTAGGCCAGCGTGTCCCTACGCAATGTATGTTCTTCGTGTTGAAAACGCTACAATGAGGTCAGCATTGCTTGCAGCGTTGCTGCATCCACTGTCAACCGACCTTTCTGTCTGACCGTTACCAGTGCGTTCTGTATTAAATTGTGCATGCGTATCGCGAGAGTTGATAGAGTGCCGTTCGATTGGCACTTCCTGATCGCAGACGTTCGGCGTTCAGGATTTGCTCTTTTTCTCGATCACTTGGACACGACTGGTGCGGATTTCTGTTGCACTCGGTTTCTCGGGCCCAAACGAAGAACGACGATCTGTTTTCCTCGAGGGGGAACGAGTGGATGTTTGTTACACCTAACCTCTTCATCATCTTGGCTCACCTCATCGTTTTCATCCACGTTGAGCTGAATTCACGTACTCGCGCGTGAAGCCCGTGTCACGTCAACGGATCTCAGCTCGAGGTGCACGTTGCACCTGCCTGCTGGGCCGAGGTGGCAGGGTTGCCGTTGAGGCTCACTCACTGTAGCTCGCCCGTCCTCGTGCACGACCTCGAACTCTCTTCTCCCTCGTCGCTACGTCGAAATAGGCCAACCCGCCGACTTCGTCGTCACAAGGAGGCGACCATGGCCGGATCACGTACTTCTCCACCATCTTTCGTCATCCCCAAAGAGGCACACAGACAGGCGGCCATGGTGCTCGGACCGACTCGCCCAGCCATAATGGGAGCAGCTAGCAGCACCGCCGTCGAGGAAACCCTCCATACTTCCCATTGCATTCTCGTAGGATCCTTACACACGAAGGGGACGGGGGCTGTACATGGGTGTCCAGCCCGGTGAGGGCGGACGAAGCCGTTCGTGCCTTCATCTAGCTTCTGCGGCTGCCGCTGGCGGTGCTCGGCCCCTCACAGCGCTCATGTCCCAGTTCCTCTCGCAGCGAGTGGCGGCATGACGTGGCAAGTCTAGCGAACGTGGCGACTGCCGGCGAGACTTGCCAATATGAGTAATAGGCAGGAACGAGCTGGCAAAAGGAGAAAGGCTATTTCTCCCAGGGCCATTCATTCGCTGGGAGGGATCGCCGATGGAGCCGAGAGCGCGTTGCAAGGGCGGGGGGCGGCCTGTAGCGGGACATCGTTGTGCCTATTTCATGAGCGTTACTTGCAACGATCTCTAGCCGCCAGCATTGGCAGAAGGATGAGCTGGTGCTCGCTGGTCCGTATTTATAATGGCTAGTTGTCCGGCTGGCCGTCGTAGGCGGCTGTTCGTTCGGCGGGTAATTGTCAATGCATCTCGTCTACGATACGAAGCAACCACCGAGAGCTGCAGTTGTGTGTGTGTGTGTGTGCGGCTATTTGGCGACGTCCTGTTCAATGACAGGTTTACTGGCTTGCTTTGCTTCGAAAATCTCTACTCGAGACCGTACTCTATAATATGCACTAGGCATATATAATGGATCTAGATTCAATTTCTTCAGATATTCGAAGGCTGTTTTCGTTCTTCTCAAGAAGCAAGAGCTGGAACAAAACAGTGCTCGGATCAATGCTGCGGGCTCAGACAGTGTGATGATCAAGGATCTCTGGATTTGAATGAGGATCGTAGAAGAGAACACAGCGACACAACAATAACCGCAGCAACAGCAAAGCTATCTAGTATTAAAGCTCGCAGTAGATAGTGCTGTACAGGTCGCCCCGCTGGGAAAAAATGCTCGGCAACCCGCGCGTGGCGGGTACGAAGATGTCTACATATATTGTCCATAAATTCGATACATATATTGCCCAACGTCGATACTCCTCAGACGTTTGTCCCCTCCAATGAGTTCATCTCCTGCTTCATGCGTTTACATATGCGTCATTCGGTGTTCTCTCTCTCTATAGCGTCCGTCGCAGCAGTAGCACCACAGCGCACAATCATTCGTACACACGTCCTCGCAATTGTCACCCGAAAAGCCACCTAACGCCAACGTGATTTCGTTCGATGGTCGTAGGGTTATTCGCCGAAGAAGAACTCCAAAGCCCTTCGAGGAGACTCCAATCCCCACCGCGCTTCCATGTATCCGCCAAGGAACACTGCCATGTGTTCACCGTCGGCGGCGGCGGCGGCTGGCCCCGGAGTTGCCGTGGCTTTTAGTCCGCTGCCCGGTCTTCCGATGCCACGGAGAACGCGGGCAGGAGGCTCGAGATCCGAACGGAGGCTCACTGGGACGGCCGGCACGGGAAACTTGCTCCATCCACTCCGCGATTGCTTCCCTGATGCGTCTTGTTCTTTGTCGTGCGGCCTTTGTCGAACGCAGCCTGCGAACGACTGACACAGACCCGCTGGCCCACTAGTGGCCAGCTAGGCCGAACGTTGCCGCTGGTGTTCGTCTGTCTGCCGACAGATGGCCCGTTCTCCCGTAAGCAGGGCCCCCGTGCTCCCGCGCTAGCAATGCCTGTCCTCTGTCGCTTCGACCTCTCTCTCTCGGCTTCGGTCCATGCCTTCTGCCTTCTTCTCGCTATTCCCATTTCATTTGTTCCAGATAGGCAAGCGAATGAACAGATGCTGTCCACTCCGCTCCCTCGAGCAAGTTCTGCTGAAGCCCTGCCTAGACGGCGACCACCTCCCCCTTTCTCGCCTTCCACTTCGACGACGATGACTGCCAGTACGATTTTGTCAGTACGAACGTTATGTCGCTACGACGACGGCCAGATATAGTATCGTATGTTAGCCAGCAAGCGGGTACACAACGCGTTGTAGAGCGCCGCAGCCGATAGCGATACCGGCTCTTCATCGTCGTCGTGGTCGTCGACTACGTCGACTACTGGGTGGCATCGCAAACCCAAGCGAGCAAGTGAGGGGGGCCGGTATTCGCTCCGGATTCCACCCGACTCGCTCCCTCCTACAATCTGATAGATAAAAAGCCTCCGTTCGTCTCTCGTGTCCGCCTTCCCCTGCGCTGTTGTATCCCTGCCAGCCGATTGCCAACCCGAACGATGGCCTTAACGTCGTCTATGCATAGGGTGACGCAGCGAGTCGTAGATTAAAAGAGTTAGAGAGGGATTGGGAGAAAGAGAAAGAGCGCGAGAGAGAGAATACATATATATATATATATATATATAGGTATTATTTTTGGGCAGGGTCTAATCCGCCTTTTGTTTAGTATTGCTATACCTAGTAAATTTTCCAGGCATAAAGTTCAGCGGACATTTAAAGTCCACGGTACTGCTTTCGGCATTTCTTCATAAGACGGACCCTTTTAAATGCAAATGTACGATTGGCCTACCTAGTGCTTGTCGACAGGTCCTTAGTTTCCGGCTGCAACCTCTTAAAAAATGACTATATATATATATTTATATATTATATATATATATATATATATATATATATATATATATATATATATTATATATATATATATATATATATATATATTATATATATATATATATATATATATATACATATACATACATATATATGCAAGAAAATACCATCAATTATTTGTGCGTGTAACGAGATGCAGGGGGGAGGATACTGCCAGCAACACAAGGGGAGCATTCGTCGATGTCAAGTTCATCGACGCGAACCAGCAAACTCAACAGGACGAAACTCAGCTGATCATATTATACGCTGTTGTGAATGACCGCTAGGCGCCCGCTGTATTCCACCTAGGCAAGCGAAACTGGCCAGTAGCATTCATTACTGAGGTCTAAGTTCATATTGCTTCAAACCATATGCGTGTGTGTCCTGCGGGATTCGAATCGTAGACCCTAGAGTTCCAAGTCCTCGCCAGAAGCCGACAGCCGATGACGCTGTCTACCCGTTCGCAAGCAAGTCCAGCAGCCAGCCGACTGGCCCACCACTTGTTTGTATATATATATATATATATATACACTGCTGACGCCAACGCCACCGGCAGAGCCTGGACCACCTCACGATCGAATCCCCTTTGCCATCCATTCTCGTTTTCCGCTGTAGCGGGGCAGGCATCTCCTCTAATACCACGCAGGCCGTCACGGTCCGCGGGCTCCTCCACGTTCAGCTAGCTATAACCGCGATCGGCGTCGACGAGGGCGCCGCCTGCCGAACAGATGCGGCCCCGGTAGCAGCAATCTAAGAAGCCAGGCAATAGGCCTTTATATCGCGAGGTTTGCCGACCCGCGGCGCAGCCCGTAACACTTTCGACCATGTGGGGCTGAGGGCGTTATTGCGCTCCACGAGAAGGAAATTGCGGGAGAGTGAGAGAGAGAGAGAGAGAACCGGGCGGGAGGTGTTGGCAGGTAGCTGCATATTACGGAGACAGATATCGCGCGTGCGACGACGACGACGACAACCATGGTCCGAGCCGAGGGATTGTAGATGCTCGACCCCATAGGCAGTTAGGGCGATAGGCAGCGAGATCCGCGGCTTCCGGGCTCTCACTTTCAACCAATCCAAGCAGTCAAGAACCTATCTAGCGGATGAGGCGGCAAATAGCCCCCCTTTTGCTCTACAGAGTGGTACAGCCTGTGCCCGCCCCACAGTCCGCTATTGGCCGAATTGCAAAGCCCAGAAGGCGAATGATGGTGAGTGCCTACGCTACGAAGAACGCGGGCGGCGCTGGCGCCACCTCAGCGGCAGCAGCAGCAGTGTGCTAGTCTGGCAGGGACAGGCAGCTCTCTATCATTCAAGGTTGGGCGCTGAGATTCAGTAGGGAGGGGGTACGGGTCGAGTTTTCCGCTTTCCACCTCCTACATTCGGCTTCTGGAGTCGGCGGCCAACGTCGACGTGAGTCGGGCGATAGGGCGAAGGAACAAGCAGCACGGGAGGAAGATTCCCCTGAGAGGCAGGCCTGGCGCAGGCCCAGCCCGGCCAAGTACGACTCGAGGGGACAGGTCGACGACGAGGTACTGAAAGCTGCTCGAACCCCCAGCCAGCTCGCTTCTCTCATCGGCCTTCGACAGCCTACATCGGCCGTCGTCGTTGTCGTCGCCACCGTCCCACCGTCGTCCAATGGCAGCCTCGCCGGAGCAAGCAGCGTCTCCTCTTCTCGTGCCAACTATCGCAGCCGACCATCTCGTAGCCTCTTTGCCGACGCTCGTATTTGCCTACCCCACGGGAAAGCGACATGTTGAAAGGTGCCCACATCCGCCGGCTGCTGCCTTTCGGCGGTCCGCGGTCCGCGCTCATCTCCAAAGCAGCGTTCGCTGTCGACGGCGACGGCGACGGCGAAGACGATGGAGAATGCTGCCGATAGCGGACGCGAAGGAAGGACACAAAGGCCGAGACGCAGAGCAACAACAGGAACACCGGGAGTGGAGCAGGAGGATACGCCGATGACACCGCCGGCCAGCAGCGGACGATGCGACACTATTGCTGGCGCCAACACCGACGCCGCCTCCGCCTCCGCCTCCAGGGCCAATACCTCTCAAAGGTTAGCACAACACGATGGCCTTGTGGGATTCCCTATAGCCGACCGCCAACTCCACTGCCGCTGCGCGCCTCCATACGCCTCTTGCCCGGCCCCCGATGGCTGTCACCAATACAGTGTCTGTAGAGGGGAGGGGGATGCTGGTGCAACCGTCGACATCACCGGCGCCTCCGCGCCGCTCGATCGCCCTGGACGGCCGGTGAGTATCGGGCCCAGCCAGCCAGCCAGCCAGCAGTGCGCTGTGTTGTCAGCCGACGGTAGAAACAACAACATCTGCTAGCCACTGCTACAGTTAGCCAGCAACAAGCGACTCATACGCGGCACAGATTCAATACACAGCGGACGGCAAAGGAGAAGATGCCAGCTGACAGGTGACTACGGCGACAACAGGAGCAGCTGCAGCCGTTCGGCAGAGCTCTGTTGGAAAAGGCGGCCAGATAAGTCCAGCATGACCGACGTGATGATCGGTCCTTGGAACAGTGCTGCCACACAGCAATGGTAGCCGGGGACCTTCTGCCGCGGGGAGGGCAGCTGAGGGCCAACTAAGAGGGAGAAAAAGGCAAGAAGCAGTAACCAGGCAACGGTCCGATCGACAGCAGCCCGTGGCGGCATCGAAGCAAGCGAGAATGGAATAGGAACAGGCCACGAAAGGAATCCGATAAGAAGTAGTGAGGTGAACGACCACCCAAGGTTGCAAGGCCTTGCTTGTGCCCTGCGCCCTCGTGTCGCAGGTCGCGATATCGACACAGGTTATGGCTGCGATAGTAATAGTGGTGGTGGTGGTGCTGGTGGCAGTGGTAACGGCCGTAGGCGCGACAAGGCGTAGAGGACCGGGAAGCCAAGGGGCAAGCAGCAATAACGCATGGGTGGTAAGGCCTTACCAAACATCCTCCTATCGTCCCGTGCCAGCGGCCTGACGCCCATTGACGCTCAGTGTGCTGCGTGCGTACGTGTCTGTCTGTGTGTGACTGTGTCGTGTGTTGCTCGGTGACATCAATGAATCGCATTAATCTGTGGTGGCTTAGATGCGCTACGCTGACGACCCGACTGCAGTGATGCCAAAATAGGAGAGTGGTCAATGACACACCGGTGGCATCCTGCCCAAACAGAGATGTGGACGGGTCGAAGTGCAAAATATCCACGTCCATGTCGAACCTCCCATCGATGGTCTGACTACGTGGAATCGTATCAGTTGGGAAACTCGCCAATCGCGCCCACGTTCGTTCGCAGCGGCGCCTGTAGAGAGATAACTAAATGGTGACTTGGTTAGAATCCTCGACATCGAATTCTCGATTCATGGTTCAGAAGTAGGTTCGTATTCGATTAATACATATGTGTCCTGTGCGATTCGAGCCTGCGAAAGACCCCCCTCCGAGGTCGGATGGCCGGTCAACCCCGCTACCCTCCACGCCATCCCGCTTGTCCACTGGGGTTCGTCTGGTTTTGTCTAAGCACGTTACAGTAGTAATGGCGGGCATGAGTTATCGACGGAGTCCACTTGGAGGCGTCCTCTAAACAACTGGGCAACGACGGCCTTACGGGCGGTGTCCGGGCGTCATGTCACGGCCGCGCAGGCGTGACGGACGACGACTTTCTGCAGGAAATTCGCCGAGGTGAGAATAGGATCAATGAACAACCACAGAAGACGATCGCTATTTGCCTTCGAGACTGTTCGAACAAATACGTGCGATATTGACTCGTCACTATTCTTATTTTAATTCGCGTCTCCGAGACATATCGTTAAAATGGATGAGGCGATAGCCGCAGCCTAAAGCATAATGCACCTATGTATTAGGACGGATTTTAAGAAATATATGCCCGAGGCGTGACGGACTTGCCCAAAGCGCTTGCTCGGAAACTGCTTTGGGCAAATCGTCATTACACATTTTAGTTATACAAATATTTGGTGGAACTTATAACAACGCCTTTAGACAGCAACTGACGAATTAGCGGAGCAGGCGGACCACGAGATATACCCCATATATATATATATATATATATATATATATATATATATAGATATATATTAGAGCAATGATGTCTGTCCGTTTGGCAGTGACCTATATTTCTATTTGGGGGCCGATATGGCGCGCTTCTTTCTTCGACGGGGGCAGGGTATATATGCATATATGTTTGATATATACATATATTATAGCAGACGCCAGCGGAGGAGGGCCAGCGTAGCACGACAAATTCGTCGACCGCAACGACAGCTACGCCAGCAGCAGAGCATCGGCGATTGTTGACGAGATGTTGGCCTCCAACGGTGTCTTAACTTGCAGCACGACACGAACGCGAAATAGCTTCACGGACGGAACCGGCCCTGTGGGAGTTATCAACTTCGAAAGCCAGGATGAAAGGAGACGCTCGGCTGTATACACTACGAGGACTGCATACGGTGCATGGACTCGGGACTCTGGCGGGAGACTTGACCATTTTGACTCGCAGCATAGACGAACGCGGCCAACGTTCCCCTCATGGCCGAGTTCGCAGCGCTGCCGCGACGCAGCGCGGACGACTCTGCCGGATGATGACGTGATGGGAACCAGCGCGGAGATGAGCCGGTACACCGCCGTGTCCGCGTAAGAGAACACACGCCACAGTGCGTATCGTTGTTGCCAGTAATAGGTCGCCTGTACGAGTTCAGGGCAACGCTCTCCCGGGACACACCCTGCCTGGGTCGACTCCACAGCGAGGGATCATCTAGCTTCCATCACTCTGGCGTTCGAACCTCTCCAGCAATAGAAGTTCACCGGTAGTGTCGCGGTGTAAACGGTGTATATATGTATAAGCTCGAGTCCCGGTGTGGCTGGTCAGAAGCCAAGGTATCCGCTACGCGCAAGAGTTTGTTTATCTTCTGCGGTGACGTCCGCTTTCGTTTGCTTCGTGTATCCTGCTCCTTGGAAAAAAATATAGCTGACCAGTGTCCTTCGGCAGTTGTGACCTGATCAGGCTGCTGAACAGGCAAAGTGACAGCGTCAATGAAGATGCCTCCGGTGCTCACGCCAGACACATGCGTGCAGAGTGGCCATCATGATCAATTGTTGAACACATTTGATGTGTTATGACAGTTAGTGCCGATATTGCCGTCCTTGATGCGTTTGTACTGCTTTGTCTATTGGACACTGATATCTGCCGCGCTCAGGGTGGCTCTGCACTGCCTTGCTTCGATCGGACCCCGCTGTCAATATCAATTTCAGCTTACGACGACTATATCAATGACAACAAGATCCTTGTCAGCATGATAACCATTTTTTTTTTGATGTTGATGCGGTCTCCCGTGTTTCCCGCTACCCGCACAGATATGTGGCTTCACACAAGCTAAGTTCACCGCGACGTCGGCATGGACGAGGCGGCAACAGTTAGCGCGCTGCCAAGCGTCAAAAACGCTGAACGAGATCGCTGGGTCATCGTTTTTGTGTGTGGATGTTACCGGGCGATACCGTGCAAAAATGAACCCGAATGGTGAAATGTGCTTCCTTTTCTCTTCACTAAAAACAGGTGAGAACGATCCCGCGCCGGTCAAAAAAATAAAAAATACCTCGACGATGAGCTGTGCAAAAACAGGTCAAACAGGTCGTCTCATAGGCATACGGGGACGCGCATGGGACGCCATCTGCGTGGACTGATAAGCCCCATCCCTAAGCCATTGCTTGCTCCTGAAGATCCATCGGGCTCACGCAAGAGCCGCGGACTCTGGTGGGGACTTGCCCTTGTAGCGGGCCGAATCTCCGGCCGAGGCCGCCAGCGAATCGGGATGAATTGCCGATCTGGGGGTCATAACCAACTGGGCAAAAGCCCAAGGGACCGTGCCTATGAGACAACTGGCACCGCACGCAGAGGCAGGGTCCCGGGGCCAGAGGAAACTCAAGCGATAGTGCAAACAGTCAGATATGGTAACGAGAGGAAGGAAAAGAAAAAACTATACATATACATTTAGATATATATATATATATATATATATATAGAGAGAGAGAGAGAGAGAGAAGTGCAATAGAAATAAGACAGCTCAATTGCAGCGGAGCGCCACGGGGCTACCGGGCTGTCGAATGGGCGGTCGCTACCTGTTACCGCTCATTCGTATCGAATCCGAAACGATTTCAGATATCTCAAAGGGTTCTATGAAGCAAATGTAACAATGAACAGTGACTCGTATTGTGGAACGCCAGCATCATTGTTCTTTATTATTATAGATAATTATTTTATTATGCCAAGTTAATAAATTAATCGTACAGTTTTCCTGATATGGTCATTTCCTTCGAGTGCCCTAATACACTGTTGGCATATACCGGCTCACTGACGTTTTACCTATGTACGTATCATCAGGGAGACTGACAGACAATCTCCACGTGAACGTTCCAAGGGTATTGGCGTTTCACGCCGACAACACGTCTTGATGTTTGCTACCAATGCTTGACAACCCCTCCCATAAAATAATACGTTGCTTGGTAAGGTATTCGCTGTGTCGTTGCTACGGACGGCGCCTAAAACGCCCGACTCAGATGTACTCGTGGACGGGACTGCGAACTATGCGGCCTAGAGCGACCCATTGCGGGGATGCGGTGCGGGAGATATTAGTCCAATAATAATAGATGGTGTGGGGTCATATGCGTCCTCGGCTCGAATGCCGCTGAATCACTCGGCGGCATTCAATCAATTCACAGTCGGTTGCGGCGAAATGACGGGACTCCCGTCTGCGCATGGGGTACTCAGTAATTTGCACATTGTTTTTGCACCTCGACAGTGGTAATGCAGAGCGTAACAGTTGAAAACAACAAGCGCCTGCCGAAGCAGTACAGAGCCGGCAGTAATTGTCTCCAACCACGGCCCGGATGAGAACGACTGAGCGGTGGCTCAGCGAGTCGACTGGGAGAGACTGGGAGGACGCTGGCACAAATTCCGGCTGGACATAAATAGCCGGCAACAGGAGTGGAACACGGTATCAGCAGCAGGCGATGATACCGACGGCCGACGTGGTGCGATCCTCAGGGCATGACCATTTAGTCATCACCTCCGGCGGCCGCCCACGAGATTGGTCACACACACACCCACTCGTCCAGATCCTGATACAGCAAGAACGCGTAGCCATGCACCCAACCTCCGCTGGTGGCTAGAGGCGAGCAAAGGCCAGGCAGCATGAAGCAGGGCAGTGTCCCTCGGTGGCAGGACCCGCCCGCTTGTCCTGGCCGGGTCCTAAATTGCCACAAAGAGGGAGGCAAACTACTACGATGACGACGAGATGAGAAACTAGGGGCTACCTGCTGCACATCGATCAGATCGTCTCGCCGGTGGCCCTGCGCGCGCCCTGGTGGTGGCTGACCACCGTTGTTCGCCTCCATTTGCTCGTTCTCTGTTTAATCTCGTCGACAACGACGAAAGATACGGGGCCAACACAAATATGGCCGGGGGCCGAGGACCGGGCCTACCCACCCGAAGCAGCAGCGGGCGTTACTGTCAAGCCGAGACAGTCAAATGACGTCCGTCGTATGACTGACGTCGCTGGTGCTGCTGTCGCTGCGGGTGTGGTACTAACGGGAATGAGTCTACAGGGTTCACCCCGTGGATGAACGAGCAGATAGATCGGAACAGCGGGGACTTGTCTAAGCGACGAAGCATACCGGAGGAGGTATTCAATGCGGGCCACGCTGGATGAAACGGAAACTGCCATGCGAAGAAGTATGGACCGACTCGAAGCGGCGGGGGCCCCCGAAGACAGCGACCCCGGTGTCATGTACACGACGAAAGACATCGCGGAACCACGAACCGACATCACCGGCCGCGGCCCGCGGTCCGGCCTGATCACATCCTTGGATCTGCTGGTCCCACCGAGTCTCTGCTGTGTCCGTAAGGCTGACGCCTGCACGTGTGTCCGTTATCCGTCCGAATGTCGGATTCTCCGGCATCAGCAGGTCGCCATGGCGTGGTCCTCGGTGAATCACCCTAGGGACCTCAAGGGAAACGGGAAAGCACCCTGCTATCCATTCGCCCACCCGTGCTCGAGTGAAATTCACAGAGAACACAGCAGCAGCAGCAGAAGCTGAACCCACCTGCACTCACACACACACAATCACCTCGTAAAACCCTGACACCCCTAGGGGGGAAACCCCACAGACCCAAGAGTGCAGAGGTGAGGGAAGTCGTCGACGACATGGGTAGAGGAACCGTAGACAGGTGATGTCGCAGCGTTTGTTGCCTATCGACCCCCAAGGAAGGGAATTATTCATCCGCGTGCTATCTTTGGCTTTCTTGACAGTTCGGGTTCGGGTTCAATTTTCGGCTCGGTGCGTGCTTCCTACAGGAACAAAACTACGGACTGGTCAAGGATTTTCCATCTCACCAAGCTCAAACGCATGCGCACACACAACACACTCGATCGATAGCAATGAAACGATATGCACAATGCTTGTCCTATGTTGTTTTGTGTGACGAGACCATTCGAGACGCGAAAATGCTGATTTGGCCTACGCCTACTCGCTTGGCGGAATATGATAAAATCTGCACGTACACTCGGACATATGTGGCCGTGCTGGTAACACGTAGCCTAGCATAAGAATTCGACAACACAAGTTGCCCCCCATCGTGGTTGGTGAGTTCTGGCTTAAAACGAAACCAACTTCTACAGACTCTCAATTCACGCTGAACAAGAGAAAAGGTTCACAAAAATGAGATATCTCCAAGCGACGAGAACGTACACGATACGTACTGCGCATAACCTGCTCTATTAATCTGATTGTTGATTGAGCGCTTGGCACATTGTCGGTCAGGCCGACGACATTTGCCTTCATATATACACGTGCATATACACCGTTATGCTGGGAGAGTGAAACGAGATGGCGGCATTAACGTGAATCATGGATTGGTGGTCCATACAAAAGCAAAACTTTTTTCTCGACCGTAAGAAACACTTTTGTGGTTTGGGGTGACCGAATGACCGGGTCTCGGTCAGCAAAAACTTTCGATTGCTGATCCGCTGTCGAAGGGTCACGGACCAGCCGAAGAATCCGGAGGTCTGCAAGCAAGCAACTGTGTATGTGTGCAACTGTGTATTGACAAAAACGTGGCGGCTTTTCCGTCGCAAGTCTTGCCATTCCGCGCGTCCGCTTGTTGACTTGTTTATCAAAAAATCAGCCAAGCGAACGTCTATATCTACGGATAGCGGTCGGGCCCATGGCACTGTAGATCGCTCCGAGCGGCGGTAGCGTTGGCATGCGGCTGCCGTGACGACGGCGATCCGGACCGAACGCGGCCAGAGTCTGGGGCCGGGGCGTCCAACTTTGCTCCCGAAATCGAGCGCACCCCTCGCCGTCGCCTTGACGCAGCAGCCGTCGCCTTTCTGCCGCGAGTCGATGCAGGCGGGCACACCCAAGACGACACAGGAAGAGGAACAACGACGACGACGAGGACGACGAACGAGCGATGCAACGAATGAAGGGGACGATGGCGTAGCTCGCAACGGGAGCAGCGGGAGTAGGGGCGGGAGTAGGGGCAGGAGCAGCGGGAGTAGGGGCAGTAGCCCTCATTCGTAGTCGGCTGGTCGGTTCGCCCTCGCGCCAACCACTCGGTCGAGTCGGGTCGCGTCGAGTTGGGCGCAGGCGAAGAAGGCCAGGGGGTTTGCGAGCTAGCTAGCTAGCTAGACCGACCGCGGTCTTGCCAAGAGATCAAGAAGAGTCGTCGTTGCTCCGTTGGATGCGGCCGGGGTCGGGCCGGGGTACAACTCCCATGGCCGGGTTGCCGAGATCCGGCAGCCCGCCAACAGACAGATAGACCGAGAGATGACGGTAGCTGAGGCCGCACGCGCAACCCGACTCATCCGTGACCCGGATGAACGGCAAGGGCAAGTAGATAGAGCAGGGTCGGCGACTGTCTTTTCCCGCTAGGCCAATCCCCATGCCAAAACGAGATGGCGGCGGCGGCGACGGCGGCGACGGCAGTAATAGCAGCAGTCTGCCCTCGAGCATTCGTCCAACATCCCATACGTTGCCCTATTCGCCGGGACCACCACCAGCGTCGCCCCCGCCGCCCCCGCCGCCGCCCCCGCACAGGATCGTGTTCGCCTTCGCCGGCGTCGACTTCGCTGCCGGCTGAGGCAACAGTAGCTTCGCTTGTGGCGGTGCCGGGTCACAGCAGACGTCTTCTATCGTTCGCCGTCAAGAGAAAGCGCTGTGGTGAGGATGGTAGCTGGCGTACCATGACGCTACGGCGGTATTAATCAACGGTGGTTATTTTCCGTTGGTATTTATTATAGCAGAGTTTTGATTCAGGATTCGCCATTTGAGCAGAGGGGGTGGTGGTGGGGTGGAGGGCGGGGGCGGGGGCGGAGATGGGGCGTCTTTCCCTGCTATTACCGTACACGCCCTTCTTATATCGAACAAACGACCAGGCCACAAGGCGGCGCGAAGTAATCCCGCCGCCGCCGGTGTTCAACCCTGGCTTGCTCTGCTACGTCGCGTTGGCTACAGCGACAGCTACAAGCGTCGATCATTCGACTCTGACGAAGGCGTTAACAACCCCCCGATAACAAGCGGGATCTAGTGTTGCCCTCACCAGCTATCGATATGGTTACGAATCGTTTTCTATGTATACAGGCAGTTCTGTTGAGTGACCGCTTACGCCGAACGTCTGCACAGTGCCGCCGGACAGTGTAGAGGATCAGATGCACTCAGCCAGAAATGCAAAATCGTTCACACAGCAGGACTGACCTTGGCGTTCCGAGTGCTGCCCGCTCGGATACAACAAGGAATCGCGCTGGGGAGGGTACGTCAATCACGGAAGCAACAAGCAACAAACAGGCTCCAAGATCTCCCACGCGCATAGGGGCTTCCACACTGCTGGGCGAGCTGCCCATCACAGGTGGCGTCTGGTTGCTGACCTTCAATTGACGCTCAGTAGAGTGAACCAGCATTCAAACCCGGCTCGGATTTGTGCACCGGTACACACACACACATATACGAGGTAGGTCAGAGATGTGGTGGAATCAAAGCCGCTGACGATTACTTGCTCACTAGTCTGGATCAGGACGTTATCCCTTGTCAACATACGGCCAGACTATAAGCATATACAATATGAATGCGTATATATGAGCGTTGGCTCGCCACGGCCCACGATCTTCGAGGGCGGGCTTCGAACTACGACCGGGGAAGTGCACCGCCAACCGGACCGGCCGGAGCGGCTGTGTCGCAATGTTTGGAGAGGCGCCGAAGCAGTGGATGTAGCCGAGCTCGGATGCCGCTCAAGTATGCCCGCTCAAGCAATCCGTCCGACGAGAGTCACAGTGCCGTCTTGGGACATATACGTTAGCGAAGGTCCAAGCGGGCCTGCGGATACCATCCGTATTGCGTCCCTGTGCAAATCGCAATCACAGGACGCAGTGGCAGGCCCAGGCTGAACACGAACAGTTGACAAACAGCCTGCCTATATAAGTTGGCGCCTCGTATGCAGGAACGCGGGACTTATGACTATATGATTTTTACAGCGATACTATACTTCAATGCCGATCTTTCCAATCCTATTTATGCAGTTACAACAGTTCAA
This sequence comes from Stratiolaelaps scimitus, assembly GCA_019614645.1. Classification (NCBI taxonomy): domain Eukaryota; kingdom Metazoa; phylum Arthropoda; class Arachnida; order Mesostigmata; family Laelapidae; genus Stratiolaelaps; species Stratiolaelaps scimitus. The sequence continues at coordinate 2,394,228 of JABWDB010000041.1, read as the reverse complement.
GTAGCAGATGTCTACAGTGCGCTGGCTGGATTCCGTATTCCGACTGGTTTGGCTAGATTATTTGCCAATTTAAGAACGGCATATGCAGCTACACACACACACACGCGGACATCGACGCCGTATTCACAGCACGTCATCGTTATATTCTCGTGGAGGAACGAATGCTACCGGAAGCGGCATTTGTACACGAAGGTCGTGTCTCGATCGAGCGGGCCAGCCTTCGTTATGGTCAGGAATTGGATGATCAATAGCATTCATCGCAGCAACGCCTGCCTAGCTGTGGTCAATTTGAAACCACCGCGAACAGCAACAGCAGCAGCGGCAAGAACAACAATAACAGCGCCGTAACAATATTGACATACGTCATCCTCCTCTATTTGAGGGCCATGTCAGCGAGGACCGCGAAGAACAGAAGTGGAACAACGAACTAGAGCTAGAGAGCGAGAGAGATGACGGTCGTGGAGGGGAGTCGTTGATGGCCATCGCTGCCCAGTCGACCAATACCCCCAATGCCCCCGGGGCGGTCTGATGCCCGGCATTTCCTCCACCGGTGGTCCGGAAGCTGGCCTGGCTTAGTTCTCCTCGAGCAAAGGTTGTACAGGCCAGCACAGAAAGACCGAAATTCTATCCTAGTTTAGCGGTAGCATAGCTGTGAGCTTCTCGTGCTTTCAGTACGTTTGTGTTCACACACCGAGCAGTGCGTTGAGCAGCGGGCGGACGCGAACGGTTCCGGTTTAGACCGTGATGCGCCGCTGCAGTTGGTACGTGATGTAGTTTTTTTTTCTTGCCATCTGCGGCCATATGGAGAATAAGCACAGAGAAGTGCCGCCTAATGTGAGAGAGCCTGAAGCTGGGGCCTTTCAGCCGCCAACGAAAAGTATAACAACGTTCGTGGGGCGTTGACACGAGCTGCTGCGATCCACAGTGACTCAGGAAGTCGAGCGTATAGTCATCTTCACACGGATGGAGACCAGACCCAAGGAACAAGCTCGGGAGGAGGACTCTATCTCGCAAGGACCGCGGGGTCAACGGTACTACGAGAGTCTACATTCTAACGGGCGATCAGCGATTGGCCCGAGGCACACAGCGCTCTGTCTTGCCGTAAAGTCAACGCATTTTGCTCTTATCTCGTGGTCTGCTGTTACCTTTTTTTTTGGGGACGATTACGGGAATGCATGATGCACATACGTGTTGGGCTGTCCATACCAACAATACTTGTGTGGGACCCGCAAGGGCCCCGCACTAGCTTTGCTGTTATCTGAGCTCGATGAGTAACAAACGCCTCCTGGCCCTCTCTGTCGTGGTCGCAGTCACTGCCGACGTGACCAGTTCAATTCGGTGGCAATTCAATGAATGGCATCATCGCCCACAGGCGCACAAACACACACCTGATCTATATATCGTATAGAGGCTTATCACGCGTCTATACGATGATAGCAAGCTATGATATGTAGATAGCCTGGACATTTGAACGCAAAAGCGCTATATATATATATATATATATATATATATATATATATGTGTCCTTAGTATGTTGCGTACACATGGACACTACGCTATATATCGGCGGCTATAATTGCGCTATTTGAGAGAGATCCAGCAGCCTTTCATCTATTCACATTATTCGCGACCCGGTTCTGCTGCCACATAGACGTATCTGCAGTCCGCTAATTCTGCCCATCGCATTCTCTCTCGTTCGACAAATACACGGAGGCTAGCCAGCCTGGGCCACTCCTGCCTTCAGCGCCTGCCCCGTGTTCGCAAGTGACCATACGACCATGGGGCCATGAGCCCGTGCGCCAACAACAAAGCCCACGAAGGGGCCACTGCAGGACGAAGCAAAGGCTCTTGTGTAGCGGCGGCGGCGACGGAGGCGGCGGCAGCCACGGCGGCGGCGACGACGACAGAAGCAAGTAGAAAAAGGACTGCTCTTGCGCGAACCAAGAGAAGCCAGGCCGGCCATGAAGCAAGACCGTCGGTGGCAGATGAGAGGAAGATGCGGCCGAGGAAAAAATCGAGGGTGGGAGAGAGAGAGAGAGAGAGAGAGAGAGAGAGAGGTGCGTACGTACGCAGTACATACGACGAAGAGTGCAGAAGCAGAATGAGCGAATTATTAACACGGCCATCATTTCTAATCGCGCTCGGGGACCGTCGAGAAAAAAACGCCGCAGGGACACTAGACTGACTGTCCCCCGAAAGGATCCCGGGTGTGTGCCCCCGACGCGGACTAACGGCCGAGAGCGGCGGCTGTAACGGACGGGCGCGCGGCGGAGCGCACAAGGGCGGCCACCTTCGGGAAACGAGTTCTCGGGCCATGACGAAGGCAACGTGGGCTCCGGCCGGGGATTCTGGCGACGAGACTGAAATTGTAAGAAAAAGAATCCCATGAGGGGGGATTCTCCGCGGGGGGGGGGGGGGGCAGACGGGGCCTATCTGCTGGGACTGCCAGGGACTCGAGGGTATCTGCAAAGACGGCCTGAAAGAAGGACGAAAAGAAAGGAAAAACGCCCACCCGAACGAATACACACGGCCCCATCTCATGGGGTGACGCATTTTTCTCTCAATACCACCACCGCCGTCCGCGCGTTGTGTCCCTCCGCCTGCCTCCTGGGCACCCGGCTATCTGCCTGCGAGCGTGGTCGGGAGCCCCCTACGACACGGGCAGCAGTCATCGCCGACGTCTTGAACAGTCGGTAATTTCGTCGAAAACAAGAAAAACGGAGCAGCATCCCGCAGGCGCCACAGCTGATTGAGCGTACTTCCACTGATCATACTGTGAGTCTGGCTAGTTTGTCGACAATATTAGTGTAGATGATTCTCATAAGTATATCGTAAAATCGCTAAAAACCGTTCTTCATGTTCTTTGCACTTGCTGCTTAAATAAAGAGCTTCGTCCGGGAGTGCTATTTGTAAGAGTGTGTAATGAATATTGATCGAGTTCGTAAACAGAAATGCACCCGTACGAGTCCTCGCACGGTGCTCCATTTCAATTACCTTGCAATATTGTATACACGAAATATTGTGTATACTGTGTGTTGATGTATTTCGTATGGCGAAACAGCAATCGCAGAAGTTGCAGCAGCAGAACTGTTCCGTTACACTGTTACACGCCCAGCGTACAGCTGAAATATGCAGCTCTGCCACAATTTCTCGCGCGCGAGAGAGAGAAAGAGGGCGAGCTCCTTCCGCGACAACCGGGACTCGGCTGTCCCGCAGCGTCATTATCACCATCTGTTTGGGTAGCATTGGGCGGAATTCGCCGAAGTCTTCCAGCCGTCAGCCGAACACCATCCGCGGCGACGAGCAAGGCTGGGCTGCCTTGGGCCGAACTGGGCCGAACGAAGCTCAAGCCAAGAAGGCCAAGGGCTCTAGTCTAGGGCCCACTTTCCCGCACAGGATTTACTGCAGCTTCGGCACTTTTCGATAGTCAGTATGCTGCAGCTGCCAGCTCCAGCGCTGACGGTTGCGGCGACGACGCCGGCAGCAGCGGCAGCAGCCGCCCGTGTGACTCCCAGCGGGCTCGTTGTAGCTTAACATCGTCTTCCCATCTCCGACTTGCTCTTTTCTTCTATTTTTCTTGGCGGGAAGACAGCGGAGACGAGCGAGCAACATAGTCAGGATGGCGCTGCTGGTTTTGCGGCCGACGCCACCACCGCCGCCGCCGCCACCACTACCACCACATAAAAGCCGCGCGACCTTTAACGCAAGAGGCCGCGTGGGAGGGTTATGGGAGGCTTCGTTCCCGGCCAAGCGCGCTGGACGGGAAAGCCTTGACCGCGCGGCAGGAAGGCTGATAGACAGCGGTCGGCTGCTCCGGTCTGGCCACCATTGCGCCTAGGTGCCGTCTGCTTCCATAACCGCCAACGTGTCCCTTTCACTCTCCGCTTGGGGTTAGGTGGATGGTGGCCAGGCGAGCTGGCCAGCGGCGACTTAGCCGGCCCAACTCATGCCGAGGCGAAACAACCCGACCTTTGCCCCGCTAACATAAACCCAGCAAATAGAATTCGAATTCCAGCAGAGCGCTCAAGTGTGGATATATATATATATATTTCTATTGAGAGTGAGTGCAAGAGACAGCGAGAGAGAGAATAAGGGACCGCGCACGAAGACTCGGGTTGATACACAGCCAACCATATATATATGTATATATATATATATAGGCTTTTTGGTGGCAGGTGGTTGGTGGCTGGCGCCTGCCGACCGAGTTCGAGGAAGCGGGAAATAGCGCCGGGTCGGAGCAGACGAAAAACAAGAAAAGGAAGAAACGCAGCAGAGTATCCTGGAGCACCTGAGTAAGAGGGGTAGCGTGTATCGTCCTGTGCGTCGGATGAGCACGGCCAGAAGGATGCGAGAAGTAGGCCAGTCCCAGCCTGATGAGTGGCAGTGCCGGTCGAGCAAGCCAAATTAACTTTGCTTAGTACGACGTGCAAACGACTCGATCCGCGCATAAAATATGTGAATATCCACCCGGTCATATATATATATATATATAGATAAATATATATATAAACTACATAGCAAGGCAGACGATACGGATCGCACGCTGAGCTGATCTATTTCGGTCAGCAATTGCCACAATTGAAACGATACAAATTGAGGCCAGAGTGTCATTAAGTACGGCCTCGGCTCCCATGTGTCGTCATTCCGTAATGGCAATTTTATGTATTTGTCATGAGATTGCCTTTTATTGGATCAACCTGTTCCACTCAAAGTGGAACCCACCATCTCGATAGTTGCACAAACGGAGGCAGACTACTTCGAGGGTTATTTTTTTGTATTTTTACTTTTTTACGCTGCTCTCCAAGGATCGCGGCGTTTGACGCGCATGGATTCATTGATGTCTAAAGGTCGCAGCTAAAGCTCCCCAAAGGAGCTCAAGCCTCCCTCTACCTCAGCGGCGTGCAATGGCATCCTTCGAAGTCTTTCCATTATCCACGATGCATGGGCTCCTTCGGGTGGCCTTAGCGCGCATAGGATCCTGGCGCAAGGCAGGCTTTCCCCTCTGCCTCCATCCAAGTCCACTCCAGCTACAGCAGCACTGTTGATAATTGAGTCCCGCTTCGCTTAGCCGGGACAACCAACAGCCAGAAGCCACTCAGCTGGCTGCCAGGCCCGAGGCGTTCCTCTATGGCTGTACCCAGCACAGGCGAATCAGCCCATTGCCTCTGCTTTCTGCCCCATCTCTCTCTCTCTCTCTCCCTCTTTCCTCGACGATCCGATCTTTCTGCTCTGAAGGCTGCTGCTGCTGCTACTACTAGTAGTACTGCTGCTGCTGCTCTGGGCTCGTTCTCGTCTCCACAGCGAATAAGAACGACATCATCCATCTTAAGGCTGTTTTTAGTGAGGCATACCCCCTGAAGCAGTCGCCAGATCCACCCTGCGAAACACCAGACGCAACTCTTGCCTGCCCCAATCCCACAGCGGACTAAGCGGGCACTCAGCCTACCAACGGCGGCGTTAGTAGTGACCGGAGTAGCAGGCGGCCGTGGCCGTCCTTGCCCCGTTTTCCGCAAAGACACGCTTACCATGGCAGCAGCAGTAGCAGCAGCAACAGCGCTGTTACTGCTTGCCTCGAGGGCAGGCCACCCCCTTGCTAAACTAAACACATGCGCACACATAGACTATTATATATACTAGATAGCCACCTGAAAGAGTCACATCAACACTTCCTACGTCAAGAAGCAGGCAGGCCATCGGATGGCAGCACCAGCAGCGGCCACGACAACAACAACAATGCTTTTGTACGTTCATTCGCTTGTTCGATCCTTACTGCGTCGTTCGTACGTCTGTTAACTGACTCAAGCGTGGCGTGGCCTGGCCAGGCCTGCCGTGGCCTTGCCAATATCGGCCTTCCGTGTCCGACTCACCCAGCCGTCGTCGGAATTCTCACCGGCGGACAGTTCGTACAAGAACGAAGCGAAACAGAACGACAGGCGGCAAGCTTCGACCCAGGCTCCACCTGCCCACACCGTAACCTTGAACGAGCCTTCGTGCGCTGGCTGGGCAATGTTGGCCTTTCGCCTTCCTCTGGCGGCGGCGGCTTCATTTGTCCAGGGCTTCTTGGGGACGAGATGATTGCAGACTCTCCGACGCCGTCCTTGTGTGTGTGTGTGCGTTAGTGATGTGTGTGTCTATCTGTCGAAATGGCTACCCAAGACAGCCGGCCGCTGATCTGCGCCGCTGTTCCACGATGCTTCATGTCCGTGACATTGGCTTTTCCCGTTGAGTTCGGCCTGTCCATTTCCATTGGACAGCGAGGATGCTGACGTCGACGGCAACAGCGATGACCTCGAGTGCCGTGGGATGGCGCCGCTGCAACCGGGATGAGCCCGTCTATTCAGCCCGGGACGTACATATGCGACACCGTCGTGATACGGATGTACACACCGAACGTAGACGATGACCACAACGGCATTATGTTATAGGGTATAGGATGACAAGAACACAATAGTTGAACGGGTGTCGCCTCTCGTTGGCAATTACAAACTGTACCTCAACAAGGTACACACGTGCACCGGCATATACAGGGTGACCGCATCAGCAGGCATCCCCGATCCGTAAAGCGTATCGTCATATGCTAGCCGTTATCGTACAATGGACCCCCTCCCCTTCAGACTGAGACTGCATTGGCTATTGTGGTTGGCCGTCGTGATGACTAGTTGTTGTCAGCGGTCATCCCTGAGCAATTTTCACAAGCAGCTCATATTATAAATATGCCCATTAAATGGTTGTTGTCCTGCAATTACTGGCTGGACGCACAACCCACGAATGCTTGTGTTGGTTGTGCGCAACTAATTCATATAACTCAACTAACGCACTAACTCATATAAAGCGGGTTATATATATATATATATATATGTCTCCTGCCCGCGCCATCTAAACAAGACAAAACTACTTGCTTGCGACTGCGGTCCAGAGTAGGCCATACCAGCCGTAAGGAACTTTCTGGCGACTCGCTGTGGCGAGGCGACGAGTCTCACGCAACGTCTACAACCGCTTGCTTGTCTTACGACCCTCGCGGAAGTCAGGGTTAGGTAGACTTGGGTAGGTGAAGAGTAAGTGGCCTCATATTCCCCCTATCATACACGACCTTTACCTCTCAAGCGATGTCGACGCCCGTAATTGTCCGAGGTAGGCTGCAATAAGAAGGAAGTTCTCATTGCTACGCCACTTCGAGCGAAACGAACACTCTCAGACAGACGCATTTAGGCAGCAATGGTATTTTACGGTTTCCCAGCAGTAGGCCGGGTGTGCCTGCGGGATCACTACCCTTCTTTTTGCATCAAATCGCGGACGAGCCTCAGCTGCCCCCGACCCCTCAGGCGTCTCAGGCCACTCGGGTTGCGAGCCAGGCGATACGGCCACAACGGAATCGAGCGATCCTCAAGGGCAAGGACAAATAACAGGCCGGACTTTCTGTCCTGTCTTTGCCGTGCGATCGCCGACGTCGCTGCCGCTACGACTCCGCTAGGGGACCCGGCCAATGAAACGGTGGCCCATGCGTTATTTAATTCGGCTGTTATAATAATGGCAACTCTGTGCTACTGAGTTCGATGATGAGTCTATGCCTCGCGAAACATCTCACATCTCATATCCCATGACATGTAACATGGGATATGAGATGTGGAAGTTCGATACCTGATGAGTAAGATTCACCTTATCTTAGGAGAAGACAACCTAGGTAGTATTTCAACATCTTATAGCAATACTATGTTATGCTAGCACACACACTCTCCTCTAGTCTCTCTGCCACGTGAATGTAATCAACATTAGGAGTCGATCGCCAAACGTTCGTCATCTCTTTTCGTTCAAACCGATTGTCTCATTTCGACTTTGAGAAAACTCTCAAACATAGGTCCTAGGCCGTAGTCCCTACCTCTTCGTAGTAACCAGCGGCAAAATCTCTGCAACGTTCTTTGCCTGACGACGACGTCAGGTCGCATACGGACGAGCCATGCGCAGCATGACCTCTGCAATTGCCTCGCCTGCTTGGCTGGCTATAACACGCCAATTCGTTTAATGGACCGTCAACCTGCTGCGGCGCCCTTTGGCCCCACAGGAGCAGCTCCATCGACCGTTAGCTCCACTCGGCTGCTGCCGGCAACCACGCTACCGTCAAGTGTCCGTTATGTCCGTTGTGTTTTAGAAAAAGGAATTCTCCTCCCAGCAAGTACGAGAGGTTACCCCCTGTTCACTGAGAGCCACTGACATCGCCGCTACTGCAGGAGCTATCCTGTCTCTACTGGTGTCGCTTGCAGGCCATTTCCTACTCTAGACCCCCTGCCTTCCACACGTAGTTAGCTACTTTGGGACTGCTACTCGTCTGAACTTTCTGTTCGGGGGGCGCTTTGGGATAGTCTGGGCGGCGGGATACAGCTGTATGATGTCGGCTGAAGAACGAGCGGGAACCGTCTGCCTGCTGGTTGGCTGGGCGGGTGTCGAGAGAAGATAGCAGAGACCAGAGCTCGCAGAAGCAAGCAGACAGACAGTCAGACCGTCCGCTCCCATCTTGCCGCAAACCGCTCTAGTCGCTCGTGCTGGCAGTAAAGCAACCGCCGCCACCGCCGCCACCGCCGCCGCCGCCACTGCTCATGGGCCGGAAAATTGCCATAGACTTATGAAAGCTTAGCCCGTCTTGCGGAGCCTCTGCAGTCTGGTGGGCAGCTCTCGTCTGGAACCTTGCCGTCTTCCCTTCAACCGGTCCGCCTTCTATCTTTGTCGGCCTTTCGTGCTCTCCTCTCTCGGGCGGCGCCTCGTCGCCTCCAATCCGCTAGTTCCGACTGCTGCTCGTTGTTAACCCCGCGGCACGGGGAGCAGGCATCCTTCCAGCGGTGGTCCAGCGCGGCCTGGGAAGGATGCCTGCTCCCCGTGCCGGCTGGCGGCTGGCGGCTTTTTCTCGTGTCCTCCGTTGGCAACGAAGTCAAGTCGCCAGACGGGCCGAGTCACCCACCCAGTGACGGCTGACCAGCCGGCGGGCTGGATGACTCGACTAGCCTTTGTATACACAATACAACCACTATTTCTACTATTACCATGCGGTTGTACTATGAGCAATGGACGACGAGCTCGTTGCTCTGCATTCCACCTCCGCAGTATATGTATGTATGTAATTTATAAGGCGGCGTAGTTTCGCCGAGATGACGCCGATGGGAGAAAACAAGCACAGCCATGAGGACAGCGACAGGGCTCCAGGAGCCGTTGCGGGGCTCAATTTCGACGGTAGTTCTGCTGGTGGGCGACAGGATGGGCTAGCCCTGTCGGCGATTCATATCCTCAGGTCGCTCAGGGTTATAACGTTCATATGTAGTTGGCAAGCCCGTTCATTTCTTCTTCGTTGCCGGCCAACGCTGTCAAGTGTTGGCAACGACATAGTGGCATAGTGCATTTCCAGACGTTTTCCACAATCACTTGGGCACGCTAAAGTTAACTGAGGGTTCCCGCCTAAACTGACAGACCCTCGTATATCCCGATATCCCCAGAGGCATCTCGGCTGTAATCGATATTTCGGATCTCGTTTTGTAGATAATATCATAACTCTCGGACCTCTACACCGCTACTGCTGAGACTATATCGTAATCGTCGAGATTAACGATTCGTTCAACATCCGCGAATGGATGCTAATCCTTCCATTGTGTTCCATCATATGCGACAACAATCCGCATTACGCTCCTCGATGCGATCACATCACAATGGGATACTTCATTTTCGTAAAAAGCTGCACAATTGCGCCAATCGAGAATGCGTCAACGACGAACTAAGGGTAAGGCTTTATTGGCTTATTAAAGGAGCTGCAATTTCATAATGATTAAGCTCTCTTATATGTCACGCAGTGAGACGTCACTTCGCCGTCGACGCAGGTGAAGTCGAGGTGAAGGTTGGACTTCAGCCGGCTCTTTCTTCTCTGCTACGGGTTCTTCCTGCTTCCGAATGCATCGTAATTCGCGTGCAACCTGATCATTTCCGAGGTAAATTCTGCACGGCCCTTGTCTCTGTGTCGCGGAGCCTGACTCAGGCTCCCTGTGCGTTGCCTGGAGCTTACACCCAGAGCCGTTAGGGAATACACGGCTCTGGGTGTAAACTCCAGCCAGCCAGAGTCGTTTTCCTTAGCAGGAATAGCGAAATCCGTCCATAATCGCCACAGGGCACCAGCACACGCCCCGTTCACAATCTACCCGCACCGCTTGAGGTCCTGATCAACGGCCAATTGCTACCGCCTCTTAGGCCGAGCGGCTAAATGAATTTAAATCGACGCGGGCGACGTTGCTGCTAACGGAGGTTGTAAGATACATAGGTGGCTGTCTCTCGGCCCGAGCTTCCGGCAGAAGAAACAACAATTAGGGAGGGCGAATCCTCGACGCTGCCGAAGAGCCGACTCAATAAGGGGCTTTAACACAGGTCTAGGTGAGCAGCAACAAAACGGTTGCTGCTCCCGAGATGTTTCTCAAAGTCCATAAGATGTACTACATTGTGTCTGTGGGCGACCCAGCTGAACCTGTTTTGACTCAGGAGCTCTCAAGGCTTGCCAGTGGTTAGTGCTACTGTCATATCCCCTATCTAACGGCTCTACCAAACTCCTGCTCGCTATCGTTATCGAGGTGGGCAATTTAAATGTTCGCAAGAACCGCTATTAAGCGTCACAAACCTTATGAGCGACCCTGCCGGTTCGCCGTATTTCTACAGCCCGGCTATATATATATATATATATATATATATATATCTATATATATATATGTTTTATATATTATTTAGGGACGACATGACAGACGACGCAGCTGCCACGTTTCGCCGAGAGACTATCGTGAATATACAATAGCACGTGGCTCCACCTGCATCATGGCTTTCGCCACGTCTCAATTCCTGACCTTAATGATCATATCCGTGAAAGTTTGGCCAATTTAATAGGATAACACCAGTGGTCAGTGATTACGCTGCCCCCTAAATATACATATATATATATATATATGTATAGGGAGTGCAAGTAACGCAGGGTTACCTGTTATTGCTGTTGCATGACTATGCACATCAATCCCTGAAGTTTTCTTCGCTACTTTAAGAATTAGCATAAGTCAATATTTCCTCGTATCTTTCCAGCACTCGAGCGAGCGTTAGACGCGGTATAGACACTTTCACCATATCTCGAGAATATTTCGACTTATTTTACTTCTAATCCTGTCGAACTTCGAACGTCCAACGATTGATCTCGTTTGGCGTTCGCTTAATGTACAACTTTCTCATCGGGATTCCGTTAATCCTTGCCGACTCGCCTACATATTGTGGCCCATGGTCTCGGGCTTGTTCTTGTTTTCGGTGGGATTCAGGGTGTACGAATGCGGCAAGCGGCCACGTTACATCGACTACAGAAATCATCCTGTGAAGTGCGATCTTTCTTCGGTGGAATTCAGGTTTGATCTCTAATTATCTGTCATTTTTTTTTCTGCTATTTTGTTCTCTTCTCACTGCCAATAAGATCCCAACGAGTCAGCGGACTGCGAGAGCCCCTTTTTCATCTATGGTCGATTTGTGTACAAACTTTCACACTAGGTAAAGTGTTATTCTTCTGTAAGTGCAATGTTTTTCTTATTGATTAAGCGTCCACTAATCATCACGATTGACTGCGAAGAACGCTTTTGTTCATATCTAGCTCGATTTCCAGACCATACCTAATTACGGGATTATTGTGTCCTGTTTCAGATTTAATAGGACTATACGCCCCAGCCGTCTGTGCGCCACGAGCTGATCCGACAACGAGAACCATATATTGTCGTCATGCAATTAGTTGTTATATAAATAATTACAATTTCCGTTTTAATGTACGTGACTCCATTCAGGGATATATTTTATCGCCTCTTGTTTGAAATAATCAGCTAGTTCGCGGCTTACTCAACACTTGACACGGCAGCACTTGGAGTTAATCGTATGAAAACAATATTTGGTGCCGCGCGAATTGTTTTGAGTTACACATTCCGTTGTACATAATGTTGGATGACTCATGTTCACGTCTAATCCTAAAGTAGGTGAAGAAGTTCACACGCTTGAGGGATTATAGCGTTTCGGTTTTGTGTCAAACGTTGTCCAACAGATGGGATACATTGCACGCACACACGTTATACAAGTTCTTTCTGGATTTTGTCATGTTGGGTAATTGTATATCATTATTATACCTACCGTGGAGCTTCGCTAATTTAAGTTTCGCTGTGCAGGACATATGGCGCACATATGTAAATATATATACTGCGGCTATATATATATATATATAACTGAGGCCTGTCAGAGACGGGAACAGCTGGGTGTCAGCTCGAAAAACAGTTCTAGATATACATATATAGATATAATATATATATATATATATATATTGCTAACGGGACATTATTTTGTGTAAATAATACGAATAGAATCAATAGTAAGTAACTATAGCTACGTTTATTCACTTGACATACAACCGCAATGCTGTCATATTCTGTTTATTCTATATGAAATAAAGAGATTTCCCCTTATATTTGCGTATATATATATATATATATAGACCTAAGCGCAGCCACATCCATCGGACGGTGGAGAAGTCATATCTCGAGTGGAGCAGGAACACTCACACACTCATATGCGTCTGCAGGCACCCAAATAGCATCGAGCATTCAAGCCAATACGCGAATACAATAACGCAAACCGCATCTGGCAGACTCAGCCTCCTAGCTGCTGCCGTACTTCACACCATTGGACGGCCGGGATCACAGGCAGCCGCTGCTATTCCGCCTCACCGTTGTGGCGTAGGCGTCCGTAGGTAGCCTACGGCATCAAGCGCTCCCACGAGCGCCCTCCTCGTTTCGATAGACTCCGTGGGAATCCTCCCAGATGGGACTCATTCGCTCCCGTCTGCAAACGTCTCGTTCGTGCTTCGTCCTGGCCGTCACTCGAAGTATAATAGCGTTAGTGCTGGTTATGCTGGACGGCTGTGACGGCGGTGGCAGCTGTTGCTGCTGCTGCTGCTGCTGGCATGCCCCCCATCGCATGTCCCATCATTGCCCACCCTCCCCTGGGCATAGTTGCCCATAGATCGGCGACAACCGAGAAACAGCAGCATGGCAGAACGCAACGAAGTTCTGTAATGGACCATCTATCATAGGCTGTGTGGTTTTGCGCGTATGGCCATGTCTAGATAGGGGGTGGGGTATGTGCTATATGATGATCGCGTATCTGCGCCAGCTACCCATGTGGCGTACGCCTCTCCGAGAGCTTTCACAGGTGCGTTTAGCCCCATCACAACTCACCTTTGGGACACCCCCTCGTCGGATATCGTTGACCTGTGACAGCTCGAGCACCTGGCCATCTTTGCCTTCACTTTTCCAGAATATGAAGAAGCCGTACTCGTCTACACGGAACAGCGCATTCTGTTCCACGACGATCTGTTCCTTCTCCTGCAATACGACACAGAACAATAACAAACGCACATTGAGAACTGGGGAAATGCTGGGCGCAGCAACAAGTTTTTAACAACAACAACAGCAACAACAACAACAACTGTAGCAGCAGCAGCAGCTACAACAACAACGTGTGCAGCGACGACAGCAATAACAGAATTGATACTAGAAGAGGCGGAATTTTTGGTTGAAATAATTGTAATATTTTAGTTTATAAGACGAGTGGCATATAAATGTAAATGTGACAAAGAGAACGTAAATATTGTAGATGCCGTCCAGCGTCTTAACGCCCTAGATAAAGTCTTGCTTCAAAAAATGATGTTGAAACAACCGACGATGGTTGCAAAAATATTTGATATTGTCGAAACTACGACAAGATCCAAAAGGAATATACTCCCAAAATTTATAGCCAAGAAAAAATGTGTTAATGATTTATTCCCCTGGAGACTATCACGCGCACATCACGGGCACGCAACGTGCGCAACCGGAGCCAAAATTGAAAATGCACATAAGTGAGACTTGTAGCAATTATATTATACCTTTGAATAAAGTGTTTGTTATTATTATTATTATTATCTGGTCGAAATGACTGGCAAACATCTTAGTTTATAAATATGTAATGGATTTTAAGCCGGTGAGCTTTATTGAACGCGAGCTCTGTTCATGACGGCAGCACAGAATGTATCAGCTCTTCAGCGGGATACGCGTCCTTCAGTCTAATATTCAAGAACACCTACGTTGTCCTCATTGATATCTACTATTGTGTGGTATTGACATGACATCATAATGCTTCTATGAATTTTACATATATATATATATATATATATATATATATATATATATATAAATAAATACGAAAATACAGCCATGGGATAGCATAGTGAATGATACCATGGGACGTCGGGGTATCACAACTTGTAGTGATAAGTAGTCACTTTAAGCTGTCGAACAAAGTCGTAAGCCTTAGCTCTGGCCTTCTCTGTTTCGCGGTCGCTCGCTCGCTCGCTCATACTCCGTCACCGCTTTTGGCATGATAGGAAAACGCGGTGCATTTAGGTAGCTGCATGTGCCCCCTCTGCCCGTAATGCTGAGTCAGCAGTCCTGTCGGCTCCGTTTCCAGTTGCCTGCCTCTAGCTCGTGTAAAAGCTCGCTGCCGCCGTTTGGGCCGCTACTTAGTCTGGCAGGAGACTGCTCAGGACGCCCATCGGGCAGGCCTGTGAGCCTCATCGTAGCAGTTCGTGCCGCTTGCGTGGCGACGGCTCTTCGAGCCGTCTGAGTCCCATCCCTGACTGGCTAACTGACTGAGAGTCAACTAAGAGTCGGCGGTTCGAGCTGGCGGTTCTGTAATCTTGCTGCCGTGAAGGCCGAAGGCCGGATAGGACAGGCCGGTGAAGGCTACTCGCAGCGGGGAACCTGTTCGGCCTGCTTGGTCCTACGTGAATACAGGGAAACGATAGCTAGAACACTGGACTGGAACCGCTGGCCGCTAGTTGCGCTATGCAGACGTTCGTTGGAACTTTCGTTGGAGTTGATTCGTCGAGAGTAGGGATGCCGAAGGGCAAGCCTGGCCTGTTTTGAGAGCCTGACAACGAGAACTCGTCATCATCGACGGTGGCATCGGCGGCGGTTGCTGCTGATTGAAGCTCGTCGCTTCCTCGTCCAACCAACAGCGTACGCCACCCATACACTGGCCCTCTCATTCCTCAGCCGCCGATTCTTTCAGCCCCGCAAAGACCCAACCGGCCGAAACGGGGTGCTGCAACCGCGGGCTAAATCCCACCCCTCCGAGGGGCGTTCAGTAGACATGCAGGCTGCTGATTGCTCTCGAGACTACAGACCGCCAGCGATGTCACTCACCTGGCTAGTGTCTGCCGTGAGCTGAACCAGCCGACTGACTACTGCTCGCGCTCTGGATGATGGCTCGTCATGCCAATGACTCGATTTACGCAAGGCGGTATGCGACGGCGCGGTTCTGCCCCTCGGTCCCACCAGCCGGTCCCACCAGCCTGTCTCCCCGGCTGCGCTCAAGCGAGCGAGCCGACAAACGAACTGGGCCGAGTACGCGAATGTATTCCGTCGATGTTGCAATGATGACGGAAACAAGACGGGTCAGACGAATCCCTCGGATCTTAGCTGCTCTGCCTCGGTTTACCCGCACACCATCCCCCTACTCCGCTATACGAACCCGACGCCTCCTCCGATAATTGTAATTCGAGCCTTCGAAGCTAGACTCAGTCAGTACTCGTGTGTGTGTGTCCCGGTCTAGCTCCATGCGAACGACTGCATTCGTCCTGGTATTGGGGGAATGTGCTCGACAAGTTGGGAAGGGGGGGGGGGGGGTTCCTTCGCGGGCTCGTGTTGAACGAGCCCCGAACGGCTCCGGCCGGCGTTCAGCCGGGATGGGGATTGCCAATTGCTTTGCTTACCGCCTGAGGCCAGCTGGTCTGGGTGGAAGAGGCGCCCGATCTCGTCAAGTGCTGACGCCCGGGAATACGTTACGATGCCGTTGGAGAGGAGCAGCAGCAGCAGCCGCCGCCGCCGCCACCACATCGATGAGTGGGCCACTCTTCGCGCTGGATCCTCGAGCTCTGGCCCGAAGCAGCGGGTGTTGGCGGTGCCGCTGCTACTGCTGCTGGAGATGAACGCATACCTGTACCTCTTAAGCTGTCCGCATCTCTCCTGGGCGACATCGCCAATCGAACATTAGATCGACACAAATAGGGACGAGGCAACAAAAAAACGACCAAGATAAAGGGGAGATTGCACTGATAAAAGTCGAACAAGGTCCCATTGTCGTGCCGCGCTTTTTCAAGGGAGAGGACAGGCAAGCACAGAAATCGGAGAATTCATTTTGGGAATCGGGTTGGCAATATTTTTAATCCAGCTTAAGTGGCGGACCACATGGGTGTGCGCCATGCACCTCAATAGAGTTACAGGACAATTTCACCGTGTGCTGGCGGGAAAGAACAAGGACAAAAAGTTACCTACAGTAACTGTCGTTGATAGAACCTCAGATTAATAGGGCACTGGGGAGAATGTATGTAATCCCATATGTAAGATAATATTGGCTGATAAAACTGTCGTGAATAGGCAGAATCTATAGGCTTAAATAAATAAATGATGACTGTTCGAATTGAAAACTAAATTGAATTGAATGATTTTCTCTATTTTCTACCGTTAGTTTATTCATGTTTCGCCCAGAATTCAATCGCTTGCTACGATCTCACTAAGAAAGTCAATTTCCCGTGCTGACGCGCTCACCCCCAGACATTTCAAGTTCACGGTACAACTGCTTTTGCCGTTGCTTCATAAGACGGGCGGACATCTCCCCCTCGTGGGAATAGAAACTGCCCGTGTATGGACCTACATGCTTTTCTTGAATACTGTTTAAATAGGAAATTATGCTAACATATAAATGTGAGGTTCCTCACAAGGGTTGATTGCCCCGGTTGCCACTCTGACGGCCGCTGCTCCCCTCGGGCACTGTCCTGTCTTTATGTAGGTACCATATGCCGTCGAATCAGCAACAACTGAAGAAATCGCTCAATATACGAACGATGTAGTGCTGAGCGCGATGCTCGTTTTGCAAAGTTGCGTTCCTCGTTTTTACAAAAAAAAAAACAGCGGTTTTTCATCCTTGCCTTATATCTATATTTGTGACTAAAGAAATGCAGCTGTCCCCACAAGGAGACCGAGTAGGATTTAACGTGTCCCTTTAACTTTCATGGATCCTTCCCTTCGAGCCGTGGACGAATCCATGCAAAATCTCCCCGTCCGTAATCCAATCGTACATCGTAGTTCGAAACGACACCAGCCCCCCTACACGTTGCGCATATGAGCACAGACGTTTTGCAATCGTATGGGCCGAGCGGGTGAACCGGTGGGCCCAATGGTCCCGCCTCAGTCCAACCGAGGGGAGTGAAAAAGTTGCGTGACAAGGACGTCGCCGGTCGACGATTCTTTCGTCCTTTCTGCTCCCGGTCTATGCGCGCTTAAAGGCCAAAGGTCTCGGGAGCGCTCGCCTCGTCGACGAGTAAACGCCCCCTTGTACTTGGCCCGACTCCCCCGTCCGGGTTAGCCCATCGACTCTCTCTCTCTCTCTTCCAGCCGAAGGACTGTCTCGACTTCCTCTTGCCCGTACGGCTACTCCCGGGGGCCATTGCGCGTTCCGCCCGGACGCGCGCACAACCCTCATCCTGTCCCGGCTCCGCTCAGCGACAACCCATCCAGGACCTACTCAGCAGGGTCCTGCCGCCGACGCCGCCGCCTAAACCTTCTCCGAGGCCCTACTCGGGAAGGACCTCAATCCCGCTCTGATCCTCGCCCCCTCTCCGCTATTGCCAGCATTCACAGCCATGACACTAGCACCGCTAGGTGGTCGTCACCTATGCATGTGCGTTCGTCGAACTGCATGTGCCTGTGGCTGTGTGTCTGCAAAATAACGATACCGTTGGGACGTGACGGGAGCTGGCAGATCGCTAGCGCACGTCAATTAGCCAATGGCCTATAGCTCTGAAGGCCTTAAAGCCCTTGAGGCCTGAGGAGACCTTCAGGATACACGTCATAGCCTAGGATCTATCTAGAGAGGGTTTTGCAAGAGGGCCGCAGCAGTCGTCGCCACAGCAGAATTGCGGCACCCGCACCCTGAGTCACCGAGTTACACTGTCACCGTCCCAATGAACGAAAAGCTATATTGGCTTCTGTGTGTGAACAGCACAGGGCTAGCAGGGTCTCCGACGCCGCTATTCGAGGCCAGGAAGCACCACACTATCCTACCTCGAACACCACCAATGAAGGTGACCTTCACTTTTGTTGGAGATGCTTCCAAATGGACAACTGGCCGCCCGCAGATATAACCTATGCTGACTACAGAGGATAAGGTAAGATCCTCAAGGGCACAAGGCAACCGCTGAACAGTAGAGCGACCACGTCGGAGGTTCACACGAGCAACTAACAACAGTCAGCAAGCCAAGAGAGTGGCGCGCCCATCATTGGGCCTGGGCTGATCAACCTGGGTCCCTTGCCGATCGTCTCTGCCGCGCGACCACGTAATTCATGTATGGTTACAGCGTCCCAGTCACAGCAATATGGTTGCCAGTCCGATGCAGCTGATAGGGGGGGATGGTGTCTGTTTAGATATATATGTGAAACGATGTCAAGCAGACTTCTTTATGAAATCGATGAATATTGCAAGCTATAAATGCCTATGGGTTTCAGCGTGGAGTCTGAAATTATTCAGTGATATGCGAATAGTGACTTGTCTTATGGCGGACACGTCGACAGTGGCGGATGCTCTTTGGGTGCAGAGTTGTCTCAATTCGTTGAAGAGAAGCTATATTTTTCTTTGCTGTATAACACCACGCAAACATGGCACTGATACATCTTAATGAATAGTCAACAATTGGGACATTATGGGCCAGGCGTGGTTAGAGGTAACAACATTGTGATCGGCACTACTGGTTACTCAGTAGATGCTCTGTCATCTACAATATAATTAAATAACAACAACAACAACAATTATATCAACAACAACAGCAATAACAACAACGATAACAATTATATGCCATTTGTGCGTGCTAAAAGTATAAGGACCGGAGATCCAGGGGCAACTAAACAGCCAGCGGCCAGAGCAGACCGCCTGATATCGTAAAAATTACGTCATACATCAGTTGCGAGCTTGCTGACACCGCACCCGAATGCACGTATTCTGGGTTTGTGTAAGACAATAATAATATCGAACGGTTGAAATCGAGACTATTCAATAAGACTCGTTGAGTGCGAGCGATGATAGGTGATCATCGTGTGCCTCACCGACTGCAATTGCCCGTGGCATGATGTCTCGTAAATGGAGTGCTCTGCTTCGAGTGTGAGAGCAGCTTGGAGGACGAGTGACGAGCAGTTTGACGGACGGCTGTTGATGACCGTCTATAAGGGGCGTCGAACGAGAAAGCAGACAAATGAGTTTATATATATATATATATATATATATATAAGCACAGGCTGCATTACTCAGGAAGCAGGTCGATGAGGGCGGGTCGCGCGCATTTGAGTGGCACCCTGGGAAGTATATTTTGCGACAAGTCTAAACAGTATTTTCTTTGAAATTCACAACGTATCGGCTCTACAAGCAGCGTAGTGGTTGGCATCGTTGGCGGACGTTCGGCTGCCAAAAGACCAACGATTTCAAGTATACTACCATTGACTAGCTACGCTATGAGCAAGCCGCCCACAAAGTCTCCGATAGGCGAAAGCGTCCGAGCAAACGTCTGAACGTTTGAACACACGGATCCAATGCACTACTGGTACTCCGCTCCAACGTTCGATCCACCATTGCCACTGTCCCGTTGACGGCGAATTTCGACACGTAAATTCCCCCCCCCCCCTCCCCCGAGCCGGACCCCACCGTGATACGACCCCATCAACGCGCGAACATAGCTTCTATACACCATGGCACGATGAATAACAAAGTTAACAAGAGCATACACCGCTGTCGGCCGTAGTCGCCTCGCGAATACTCCGCGGCCCCCCTACCCCCGGGGAGAGGCGTCCCGCGAAAGTGTGAAACGCATGAAGTGCCCACGACCTGCTCCTGCCGTATGTGCTGACAGCGTTCGTTGGCCGCTGCTGGCGTACCCCCACCGGAGCCGCCGCGCATCCTGAATAGCGTCTGGCTCTATCTCAAGCATCTGCTCGTGTCTGTCGCCCGCGTATATATGGAGTTTGTAACATCTACGAGGAAGACAGGCAGGCAGGCGGAGATGAGGAGACGAGGCGCGCCCCTTCTCCGGATGAAAGAGCAGAAAGGCTTGTCCTATTCTATCCTGCACAGCAGAAACTAGGCACCGCTTGTCCTGCGGCTGCCGTCCTATTCTCCTTCCATCCCCATAGATAGGCCACCATATACAGCGATATCCGCACCCTCCGCCAGCGATGCGATAGGACACCGTTGTCCGGACACACAGTGTGCGGTGGTGTCGCTCCGAATGCGGCGTGCGTCACCGGAGCCGACGCCGGGAATGGAGTCGTGTAGGTAACGCCGGAATCCTCTCCCCGTTGTATCGCGTACGACAGGGTTGGGGGTGTGCGTCATGGTGGTGGCCCCCGATACGATGATAGTGGTTTCGAGGGGCGCGATTGGTTGAGAGATCGTCCCTCAGATCTCTGCTCGGCCCCAGCCTAGACGTGGCGTCGCTGACGAGCCAAGGCGCTGCTGATCGTCGGGCTTGCTTCGCTGCTGGCGAGGTAGGTAATCGCAGTAGTTGGTAGTTGTTGCAGTTGCCCAGGCAGCACCAGCTGCAGTAGCTATCGCTGCAATCGGTGCAAATAGGCCAGTGAAATAGCAGGAACCGCTGGATAGCAGCAGTAGCAGCAGCGACAGACACACAATAAGGAAAATCAAGGGTATCCCACCGTTCGCCTCCGGGCGTGGACGAGCTCCCTGCAGGACTGGGTGGCTGGTTGGCTAGCGGTCCCATGCACCCACCGCGCATCGCTCTACATTGCCGTCGTAGGCCGTTGGCTTTGCGTATCAGCTTCACTTACCCATCGCTCTGACAAGAACGACATTGATAGGCCAACATGGCCCAGACAGCGTTCCTGGTCCTTGCGGCACAGAGCCCCCCCGTCTCCCTTGCTCGCTTAGCCTCTCAGTCGGCCACTCTCTGACTCGCTCGCGAACCCCGGCCCACATTTGCCATGCTCCTCGGCGAAGCCTTTCGACTCCTCATGTTTGGTCTGTGTCTCCACACTGACGGTCAGCATCTTTTTCGTCGAGAACAATTCCGGGTGACCGCGTGAAGGCCAGAATAGAAGAAGATGGCCCGTACGCTGACGGGCGATCCCCAGAGCACTTGACACCGTTCAGACGAAACAGGCGAGACGGAAGGTGAGGAAAGACAATGACGAGCAAAACAAGTATCTGCCCAAAGGAATCAGGCCCTGAAACTCTTCTAGTATATATATATATATACATATATATATATATA
Organism: Stratiolaelaps scimitus; assembly: GCA_019614645.1. Lineage (NCBI taxonomy): Eukaryota > Metazoa > Arthropoda > Arachnida > Mesostigmata > Laelapidae > Stratiolaelaps > Stratiolaelaps scimitus. Next base: position 2,372,828 of record JABWDB010000041.1, on the reverse strand, counting down.
TATATATCTACAACTACTTACTGACTGCGAGCGCCGCCGGCCCACGTGTCACTTAGAGGTGATTCGCTTGTCGCAAGTGTTGTTGTCGTTGTTGGGATATACTTCATCTTTATGCATATCAGACGATACCCTTGACTTTCTGTTTACCAGAGCGGGTCGGAGAGAACGCAGTGACGCCATTGGTTCGGCCTTCAGCTCACGTCAGTTTAGCGATCTGCGGGGCGCGGGTGGGGTGCTCACCCACGCGGGAACTACCACAGGGACAGAAGCAACAATGTCAAGGAAAAGGCAGATGGTCTCGACGTAACACAGCGCCTTCGGGAACAACGGAACGCGGAAAGGACACTGTGAACGAGTGGACAACAGTGGTAGGTACATACATATGTGTATATATATATATATATATATAGAGAGAGAGAGAAAGTGTTAGAAGAAACGGTGGAAAAAGTCGTACGGTGTCACATTCGTAGACAAGCATCGCAGAAAGTTTATGCTGAAGCACATCTTGTTGTTCTGCAGAAAACTGTTTACTCCTACATATGACCAGAGGAGCCTTCGCCTCCGGAACCCCCACCCCTTCAGTGAGAGGAGAGAGAGAGAGAGAGATAACTGCGTATAATATCATGACGTGGTCGTCAGCACATCTGGCGGCGATGGCCGAGAGAAGAGTGGGACTCGACGGTCGTCCGATCGACGTCAAGAATTCGGACTCAGCCCCAGTCTCAGCCCGACCAGCGGAAGACCCAAAAGAGAGCGGAACGAGGGGAGGCACAAAGATTCGATAACGAGCCGAGATGAGGCAGACCGAACAAATGAGGAAGACTCATTAAGCGCATTCGGGAGAGATTAGGCTGAGAGTCACCGAACGAGAGGCGACAGAGTTCGTACGAAGGCGGCGAACGCCAAAAGATGACGAGTCCAATGATAACCCCCCCCCCAAGGAAGGCGTCGACTTTACCTCGTCGTTGTCGGCTGACGGTCGCCGTAGCTCGTCGGTCGACGCTGACCGATCAACGACTGGTCAGCCGTAGCTGTTACGAACGCGTTGCGCGTAATGGGCCTCATTGACTGCCCGCTGCTTCTCTAAACCGCTCGGACTTCCAGGCAAAATCGTTAGCTCGGTGCGAGTGCCACGATGATGGCGGGCATCATGATGACAGTGGCAGGATGTTTAGAGCAGATGTTGAGAGCTAAGAGATTCAGCGACGGGAGCGTGATTGCAAGCGAAGAGGTGATAGTGGTCATGTTCGTTGTTCTCCTTGTTATCCTCCTTCGGCCTTCTCCTGCTGTTGCTGCTGTTGCTGCTGCTACTGCTCCTGCTGCTGCTACTGCTCCTGCTGCTGCTACTGCTGGTGGAGGCGCTTATCGAGCGGAGTCGTCACGGACGCGGGGTACAACAATATAAACTGTGACGGAAAATGAAGAAAACCAAGGCCGCTGTCATCGCAAAGAAATCGGAGACAAGAACGAAATTGGAAAGAATAAGACATTGTCGCTGCTGTTCCGGCTACTGCAGCAGAAATGGGGGCTGAGAAGAGGTTCAACAACGGAGGACACCGAGAGGGAGCGAGAGAGAGAGGAGGGGGGGGGGGTGAGTGGGTGGGTGAACGATAGCGAAAACGAGTGTTGGAACGAAGTCCGAGCAAGGTGGCTGCCTCTGGGAGCCCTGGGCGCGGCGGCGGCGGCGGTGGCGGCGGCGGCGGCGAGACAAGCCGAGCCAAGAAGAGAACGACGGAGCCATGCCTCTGAAAGTGTCGGGCCCATGGGAACTCTCAGTGGTGGAGCCGAGAGAAGGGATCTGCCAGACGGATGGATGTTGCGACCATTCGTCTGCTGATGGACAGAAGAATCTCATCTGCTTCCATTGCTGTCACTATTTGCCGGCCGTTGCTTCTGTCTTCGAGCTTGTCAACGCGACAGTGGATGGGGGCAGACGGCAGCGGCCACGTGGCTGAGTGAGTGAGTTTGGCGCAACTTCCCCAAGCGACGGCGGATGCCGGGAGACCGGCGAGCCGATACACCGCGCACAATGTCTCTACCTGGCTGGCAGGCTAGCTATTGTTGGCTGTAGCGCGAAAAAGTAGAATAGATAGATAGATAGATAGAAAGAGAAAGTGGAAAACGGCGCCGGTAACTAGTGGCGGATGCTGGCAAACAAGCAACCGTCGGCCAACTTGTGCAGGCCGCCTAGCACCCGGAACTCTGGCGGACGATTGGGAGAGCGAGAGCGAGAGAGCGAGAGAGAGAGAAGCTAGCTATCTCTCTCTCTCTCTCTCTGTGCAAGACGCGTGGGCGGTAGGCAAGCAGATTCAAACGCTGGCATGAGCGTCCAACAGCAGCCGTCCGTGTGGTCGGAGAGCGGCTGCGATGGTAGACTGGCTGGCTCGAGACAAGGTCATTGGTATAGTATAATACAATAGAAAGAGGAAGAGCAGAAGAAAAAAAAAGTCCGAGAATTACTGCCTGACCACCACCACCACCACCACCACTAGCACCGCCATCCCCCTGGGGGGTGTGCTGCCGGGTGGGCAACCTCCGGGCTAGAAGCAGCCAAGCGACCGACGGACTGACCTGGCCGAGACGCCGCTACACACTTGGCTGCCGGGCGCCAGGGAGCCAACGACGGGATCCCCGCCAGAGGGAGAGGGAAGAATCCCGTCGTTGTGATGTTTCAAGGCGAGAGCCGGACCGAGACGAAGCCAAGTGCAGTAGGAAGAGACCCGTCGACCTTGACCCCGGAGCGAGTGAAAGGCCACGGAACATGGGGCTGGAACAGGCAGGAACAGCACACACAGCACTGACTCCTGCTGGAGTCGAGTGGTTTAGGGAGTAGAGGGGTTGAGCTCGATGCTTCGGGTAGCCGGTTGAATGGGTAAAACAAATCGGACAACAGGAGACCACCCGAGCCGAGGGTAAAAGGGAGATTACCCTGTCCAGCAATTGCCTCAATTAGAAACCGAACTGTTCTAATACAAGTAATAATAATGACAATAAGAAAAATAATAATAACAGAGGAATAATGCTTGAGATAACTAAGGATGTTGTGTAAGTATGCACAAGGGAGTACTGCTTCGATCATTGGGCTCATGGTGGTCACAAAGTCTACAAATCCAGTCTACGACCTTTCTTTCTTACAATACAAGTGATCGCTATGTATGGTTGCCTGGCTGGAAATAAAAATGTATAACAATATTAATTGAGAGAGGTGACCGAAAGGGTGAAATTGATAGGGATCTTGTGCCGGCGGTGGTGACTGGGTCTAACGCGACGGCGTCGTCTGCCAAATTCGTTTGGCACAATTCATCCAAAGCAGCGCAGACATCTTCAGCCACAGACGAAATTCGCCCTTACTGATATATGGAAGCTCTCGCCCGGCCAAATAAAGCAGTGTTCAAATCGACGTCGAAACCCGCCGGGGGCTGGTTCTACACAAGCATCAGCCGTTGGGACCGACTGCCTATTCGGAAGTCACCATGCGCGGGACATGTCAAGTTGTTGGCCATCCACTGAACGCTGACCGGCGCCTCTTAACGCTCTCACAGGGTGTTCACAAGTTCAAGTCGGACCCAAGTCTGACCCAAGTCGGACCCCCCGTCGGCACCGTTTCATCACTACAACGATGAAGTCAAACAGGTGCCCGCTTCAGCCGTCGGCCCCCGCGTCTGGCTTCATCCTCCGATACGGGGAACCGGGCGGCCTTAACGAACGACCACGTTCGAATGAAAAAGTGGCGCCAAGGAGGAACAGAGGCAGACCCGCTGAGGCAGGCATAAAAGCCACGACTGGAGAGAGCCAGAGAGAGAGAGAGAAAGGATGATCGTGGGAGCCCTTAGAGGAGGGTACAAGACATCGGCGTGACTATCCACTACGGAGGACGGACTGGCAGCGACCGATGTAAGGGACATTGTCCCGCGTCAATACCGCGGGGTCTGCTAGCAGGGTCCGGCGTTTCGACAACGGCGGGCAAGGGCCCTCGTCGTCGTCGCCGCCGCTGCAGCAGCAGAAGTGGCCGAGTCCAGTCACCATACTACCATCACCAGTGCCTACTGCTAACCGCAGACATACATGGAATTTTTCATTGCTTTCAGCCGGCCGTTGCATTCATCTATCTATTGGCTCGGCCCGGATCCTTTCCTCTCTCCATCGTCTGCGTTCGTCTCCTAGAGGCAACGTTTTACGGCTTGCGCTGCTTCGTGCTCGCTCTCCATTTCGGGCCGGCTCCCGGCGTCTCTGTCAGGTTCGCTAGGCTGTCGGTCTATTGCTAAGCCGCCGTCGCCGCCGCCGCCGCCGCAGCCGCCGCCGCAGCTGCAGCATGAAGAGTAAGAGCACATGGGAAATTTGCGTTCGAGAACGTCGACGACGACGACGACTACCACTTCGGCGGGCCGCGTTTCTAGGCCCGCCTCTTTCCGGGTACGGCCCGGACCAGCCTTTTTGCTGTGTTCATCTACATTCCGCTAGACATTCTCACGACATACTACCGTACGGCCGACGGCGAAGGCAAGAAAAAAAACGAGGGACGAACGTCCAAACCCGCCTTCTTTCACTCTCTCTCTCTCTCTCTCTCTAACCCCCAGACTCCCCAAGCCCTCCCCAGGACTGACTTCACCGTGGGGCAGAGTAGGACGGTGGTGGCCCCCCCACTGAGTTCGCTGTGCAGGCCAAGAGGCAGGCACGCAGGCTCTTGGCGCTCACGCAGGCAGAAAAGCGCGCGGACACTTGGTTCGCCGCTCGGCCGAACCGGGGGCGGACTGGCGTAGAAACCGACGGACCGACAGGGCTCCCGATGTTCGCGTCACAAGCGACGGCTGTGCGGTGCACCACCGGTTCCATGCCACAAGGGCAGTTCCGATGACCTCGACGGAGAGCGGGAAGCGAAAAGTAAGAGACAGTAGCAGCAGCACCTCTTTGACAGTTCCACTGTATATCCTTTGGTCATTTTCCAGAAGCTGAAGACGTTCGCAGCCGCTGGATTCCTTGATAAGCCATGATGAGCGTGAGCTGGCCGATCGACCGACTCATGGCCAGAAGATGTCAGCCATCGCCTTGAGCGACACATTGCCTAGCCAACGACACGACCCTAGACTCGACACGGCCCCTGTTAAAGCTGCAGCGTCAATGGGGACACGAGCAGAAGGAGAGAACGAACGTCTGGGTCAGCAGCCAGCTCCGAAAACGATATAAATACGAATATTATGGGTGATGAAGTCGAAATTTTTTAGCGAGAAAAATACGTGCAGTTAAGGTGTACGTCAACGAAATGGCAATGACCTGTTAGGTCTCAAGGAGGCTCACCCTGCAGCTCGCTCTAGAAGTCCTCTGAGAAGGACAGGTAAAACAGTACGAGTATCATCTGTGAACTTTAACACTTTCAACGCGCAAGATGCATGTCGATTAAATTGTACAATGTTAGGATATATCTCATGGCCATTACGGGAAGCGATCACTAGCGTGGAGTATGGGACTTCGCCTGTGGACTTTGTAATCGGTGTTGATATTGTTCATAGAGAGGCCCTTTATGCAGTCAGCGATTTTGCTACACTTGTATCGTGGTATAATAGTGGATTAGAGATCGAAGCGGACCCAAGCGAACGTGACTTCCACCGAAACATCATGCTCGGGTTTCGGAGCCGGCCGTTGGCCTATTCGCAGTTCGTGAATCTACGTCCGTTTCTTGGCATTTTTCATAGACACGCCTTGAGGAGTTTGCATAGCCACCAAGTACAATTTCTTCTCTCTTGGCTGGTCTACAAACTAAACGCTAAACTGTTTTTCGAGCTGACCCTCAGCTGTTCCCCTATCTGACAGGCCTCAGCTCTTAACCCTGGTCTACAAACTGTGCGTGTGTGAAGTGATGCCAATTTAGAGTGGGCTCAGGCCATAGTAATCATAATAATAATAATAATAATAATAGTGAAAGCTATACACCACATATATTAATGAGTCGAATGTGTGCAGCTATCGTTAAAGCTTTCGTTGCATCTAAACTACAAGACCTGCTAATAAACGTTAGGATGTGTGACAAAATCATACCGAATATCTCCGATAGGCAACAACAACAACAATAAGAATAGCAACACAACAGTGCATATAATATTGAATGCATGGTAATCTTCGGCCCCTGTGGTTGATTCAACGTCGAGCCAATAGCACGACTTGCCTCCAATACAAGTGTCTCACGTATGGGATCTGAAACGAAGCGAGCCTTATAATGCGTAAGAGGCTCGCTGGAAATCGTTCGCCAGTAATTGTCGTTGGATTCAGTCGAAGCGGCCCGATGATATTTGTCAGGGACATCATCGATTTGAAAGCCTCAACCCTGTTAAGGTCCTGCGGCAAATTCCCAAACTAGTAATGTACACCTGTTGTCATGTCTCAAAAATGACCTACGCCGCCTCAATACGTATTTGTAGATCGATCATCTAGCTATGATTGGGTGTCGTCAAAATTAACCTGGCCGTACTCATCATGCTTGGCACCCGATGTCCAGCCCCAAAAGCTGATCAGATATTCGTGTTCGGTTTGAATGTTGAGCACGTTGAGATTTCGATACAAACATTTCCGTTGCAAGGTTATCAGCAAAATGAGACCCATCTAGACAGAGCGAGATTCCACTTTCGGGCACGGACAGTGAAGTGATAGGAGGAAGGACTCCGATGTTCACTCAAGTTTACCGTTATTAATGATTGATTACGTGACTAATGATCAATAAAAAATGATTCCAATTGTACAAATGTCCCAATATTATGAATGTTCCCCGCCTCCCGGCTCTGCCCCTCCCCCCAGCAAAGTTCTGGGGGGTCAATCACAAATCGATTCGTAGGCACGAGCGTGCATATGACGTGCATACTATTTTGTGAGCACGTACCGGCGGCAACAGATCACACGTTTGGGTTCACTAACCATGTTGTACGCCACAGTCCATTGAACGGCGTGTGGAACTTTCTCACCTGCCGGCCACAAACGCCGGCAAAGGTAGGCCGAACGAGAGCAGTCGCCGAACAGCCTGAAAAGCGTACACATAATGTGTATGCTTGGCATACTACTCAACGGTGGCGGTGCCGGCCGTGTCGTGATAACTATCACCGCTGTACACAGGGTCGCCGAAGGCAGATCGGGGAGTGGTACTCTCCTTTATCTTCGTCGCCCGTTACAATCCAACTGAGCATCGGAGCAGTGAGTGTCGGTGAGTTCGTCTGTGCGTTCGTCTGCAAGGTCTAGCTTGGCAAGGTGGATAGCCTGTTCGCGCGCTCGCCGGGCCGCCCTTTCCGGCGCTGGCGACGCGGAGATTCGGAGAGGGTAATGTTGGGTTGTTGTAAAAGTTTTCCTTCAGCTAAGGGCTCCCAGATCCCGGCCGGTCCCAAACCCCATCATCTCTCTCTCTCTCTCTCTCTCTCTCTCTCTCTTTATATATAGATACCGCTCGCTTGCTTGCTCGCGTAGTCTCTCCGTTGCTTCTAGCCGCGTTCGTTGTTCACGCTAAAGCTCACCAAACCTCGATACGAGGCATTGCGACGTTCCAACCCGTGATCGTCGAGAACGTGGACCGTTTGCGTGGCCTGCACCACCCGGAGGCTATCGCTAGATCTGAGTCCTCCTGCATCAACGCGCGTCTCACTTTAATCGTTGTTCCACCGTTAGGATTCCTCATTAACCTGGCTGTCTTTGTATTGCATGGTGGCCCCATTTCGGCGACGACCGTCGAACATCTCTCTGCATTTAGTGGCTGATTAGACGGCTTGCCGGCTGAATTGACCATGGCGCAGTAATTCAACAAGCGCTCGCCTTAAGCGAGGTACGCCACTACAAATGCGCTTTGAGAGAGAGAGAGAGCATTTGTAGTGGCGCAGCTCGGTGAGACTGTGGCCTTTGGCGATGAACCCACCCAAAGGCAACAATTCCGTCATCTTGCGGACTGGTATTTCGTTCGTCTTTCGGGGTTCTGGCCTGCCAAGTTACGGGAGGGTCGCCGGACTTTAATAGGAAGTTCGCGTGGCTATTTAGATGGAACAACATGTGACGCTATTTCACGGTGAAGGTTATTTTTGGGTGGGCATTGAAATAGGAATTTATCCGAATTTAGAGGACGAGCCAGGGATCACTACCTGAGACTGGACTAAACAAGTGCGATTATCCGTTACGCTTGTGACGTAGTTGGCTACTTAGGGAAGAAGACGCTTTATCTTCAAGCTATATATATATATATATATATATATATATATACAGTCGAAGCCTATCACCGGTCCGTTGATATGAACAATATGACAAATAAATAACAAGGCAGTACAAACGATAGCAATGAGCTTGAACTTGACTCACAATGAGGGATCGTTGTTCATGGAAGCCAGTGAAGACCAGCAACACTCCTGAGCAGTTTTCTCCGCATAAAAGACGGCAGCAAATGTACAATATCTCATTTACCCCGCTGAGGTATATGCAAGGATCCCGGGGTAATTTTGTCATCCGCCCAATTTGTAATTTTCCTCCACCGCGCATCCCCCACTTTTGCCAAAGACCGCCGCAGGCAGCTCCCAGAGTGTTTGTGTTCCATTCAAATGGTCGAACGACAACGACAAGAGCTCGGCCATGGGAAACGAATTTGTCATGAACAGACTCAGTGATCATGATGCGAGGACGAGTGCCAGACGCCGTTGAAGGACACGTATCCTTCGGACGAATCGCACGAATCCTTCCGAATTCTTGCGGAGGAGTAAAATGAGAGTGTCAGAGACTACGTCAGGGACTTTCTGTTGAGCATCCGAAAAATGAAGGCGGGATCCCATCTGAGACGGCTGTTAACTATGTATGTAAATCACCAATCGATAACATGGATCTAATGCCGGCACTATCGGCAACACGTATGATCGACACACAGGGATGATAATGTACGCCCAAGCTGCCCAAGCAGCCATTGCTCAGCGTCTTACGTACGATTGTTCACGTAGTCGAATAAAATGACTCAACAGATCGTATCTGAGCGAGCCGATGCACTATAGCTGCATCCAGCTACATATATCCTTCTGATATTTCCCAGGAAAGGAGAGATGGAGAGTGAGAGAGAGAGATGACATAATGCCTAAGGTGGTGGAGGAATATTACACAAATGGTAAATGACAATAATAATAATAATTATAATAAAACATTTTAAAAGACCAATTATCTGAGTAAAACGATACCAATCTCATACGAACACATACCCTCCACACACACACACATACACACGTGCAATTAATGTATCAAGTTTGATAATGTCGTGCACGGCCTCGTAAGCTGTAATACCTCCTCGCTGTACGCGTTCGACCTAACACTCCAGTGCAGCCGGCTGTGTCGTTTGCGAAACGGTAGTTCCTCTTATCTATCCCCAGCTTAATATCCCTCCCCCCATGGCCCCGCCAGCCCAGTTCGCCCCCTAGTTCTAACGAACTTTGGAAAGGATCTCTCTCATTCGCCCGCACTGCCTAACAGCAGCAGCGCCAGCAGCCGAGGCGGAGGCAACGGCGGCGGCGCCAGCAGCGTAGGAACTCTCCATTGCTCGCTGGCATTCTCAGCCTCGGTGCCGCGTCCACCAGCGGGTATGGTCGACAACGCAGGCGCGGTCGGCGTTGTCGTCGTCTGCCCGAGCAGTTGGTTCGTCTATTTGCCAGTCCGTTCGTTGGGCTGCTTCGTACGTTCGTTCGTTCGTTCTGAGCAGCCGTTGTTCTTCTATCAACTAATTGAGTTGGGCTTCGTCGCGTCGAGGGGCGCCGCGAAAGCGAGAAGGCGGGACGTGGACCCAGCCGAAGCCAGCACCCGCCCGGGCCGAAGCAGCTTCTCAAGCGTTCTCCTTTTTCCTTCCGTGCCGTTTTTTTTTTTTTTCCGGAATAAGAACGGTCGGAATCGTCCCCGTTGCCGATCGTGGTGGCTCGGTGCGTCCACGCGCCGGCCCCCTCTGCCTCACCCGCGGGCCCGAACTCCGCCGAAGTGGATGATGTTGAGGAGCGAGCGCCCTGAGGCGAGCCCTAGTCGCCGTCCGACCTTGTGAGATTCGTTCGAATTCGATCTTCTTCTTTTTCTTCGCACCGACGCTCGTGACAGATTCGTACGCAGGCGGGCATGCAGGCTCCATTATGGTCACCGTAGCGGCTGTGGGGCCGGCTCGGCGTTCCCTATCGGCTACGAGGCTACGGTATGACACCGTATTGGGATGTTACTAATGCTGCTGGTACTGCTATCTCCGTAATAATAATAATAATAACCTGGCAATAGCATGCTGGCTAGGCAGGGTGCTAAGGAAGGACGGCCGGGTGCAACACGGAGAGAGATGGGAGAAGTGAACTTGGGCCGTCATTGAACAGATGGAAGAGGCGAATTGAGGAAATAAGGCCGCTGCTGCCCGGCTTTTCGCTGGTCGATATCGACGAACGGCAAGGCGTCGAAGAGCAGCTCTCGAGGACAAGGTCTGCCGGCAGAATCTCCTTGTACGCATGAGTCCACCGAAGACAGCGAGACGGGCGTACGTACCGACAGATGGACGCCCAGACGCACAAGCGGATACGCGGAGAAAAGGCAGAAGCGTGGCGGCACCCGACCGCCGACACAAATGCGGTGTCGCTGCCTGGCGTCGGAGGCGACGGCGGTCCGAAGGCGACAGACAGCAAGAACTCTCATCTGACGTGTCTGTGGGCCGGAAACCACCGCGCCCGCGTTGGAGTGCCGGTGGCGGCGGTAGCATCGGAGAGAATAGTGGAAACGGCCAAGGAAACAGAGAACAACGAAGTCCAATGAGAGGCTGGGTCAGGTCGGGCCGCAGAGAACGCTGCGGCAGCCGGCGTCGGTTGAGGTCGGAAGTGTCGAGTCGAGCGCAGCGCATGCCCGGGAGAGAAGACCGTGCTGGAAACGCTGCACGACGTCGGCGAGCGGACGGACGGACGGACGTGCCTGTCAACCTGCCATGGAGTCTGGGTCTGTTTGAGTGAGGAGGCGAGCGGTGCCAGTGGAAGTGGTTTTAGGTAGGTAAAGACTGAGGAAGAAGAAAAAGCCAACGCGCCGTCGCCGTGATGGAAGCGCCGGATGTGCGGCTCCACTTCAGGCAGGACTGTTTGTGTCTCGCCTGCAGTTGCCGCACGACCGACTATTGCCGCACCGGACGTCGATACTCGCCTCCCACTGGCCAAAACGAGGCGAAAAAAGAGCTACCTGCGAGCACCTCGCGCGCGACGGTCGGTGGGCGGCCGAAACGATGATGCGAGAAGGAAGAAAACTGCTCGGCATTGGGCAAAAACGCGAGGGGAAGCTGGAAATCGAAATGGGGGTCTGCGCATCGAGCTCTCAATTCACTAGGCTGTTCCGGCAGGGCCCCCTGAGCCTAAGGCCGAATTCCCGCTACCTACCCAATTGACAAAAGCACAAGGGCACTTGCAGCGCCTGCACAGGCCTTTCTTTCTCCCTCCCTCCCTCCCGGCCTCTATCTCTCCTGATCGTCTCTTACTTTCTTCATTTGGGTGCGTCGTCATGTGCGCGCCTCGTGGGCACGCTCGGGACCGAGAACGGGACCGATCGGCATAGGAAAACGAACCTGCACGAAAAGGACCAACGCAAGGCGAATACAGCGCGGAAAAGGGAGCCAAAGAGGGGGCAGATCGGCACCAAGTGAGGCACCCTCGTTCGGACGGTCTCCGAAACGTCTGCGACGGGCACCGCCGCACCGTCCGTAGGAGCAGAAACAACACGAGAAAAGCAATGCACATAGACCTCGATGCAGATACGCACGCACGCCACCCGCAGCAACTGTTATAGCTGGCAGTGCAGAGGCCGGCTCATGCCGGAGACGCGGGACGCAAAATGGAGTGAAACAACAGCATGACTAGCACATCCAGGGGACAAGTGGGCTAGGTCGGGCGCGAAAAATAGCGCATGAATGGAAAAGAGCTCCAAAGAATAGGAACGTGGAAAAAAATGAAACGGGAAGACCCTATCGAAGTTCGTGAGGTGAAGGCGGGCGGATCCCGACGGAGAAGGCCAGCATTGACGGGAACGCGTCGTCGACGCGAGGTCGGTTACGCCAACCGACTCACTCCAATAGCTCTTCTGCAGCGGCTGGGGCCGTTTACTTGAGTGTGTGGCGAGGGCAAGGTGAAGGCAGAGACGGGCCCCGGCAGCGAACTGGAACAGTCGAAGCTCGAGCTGTTTCCTTAGCTCGAGTAGATATCTCAAGTCCCTGGAGTTAGCGTGCGGTAGGTACCTTGGAAAAATGGACAAACCCAGAGGTGGAGCCGCGGTCCCGCCTTCCGAAAACTCCACAAGAGCCTCTCACCACGAAGCAGGGCCCTGGAGGGAGCTCAACTCGCCCGCCCCCGATGGGGCTTCAGTTGGGAATGGCACGCATTTTTCAAACGGGCCCAAGAAAAGTGATCCCAAACGGCTAACGCTAAGGTCGCAAACAAGGACGGAGCGCAGTGCTGTGCCATCGACCCTCTTCAAACCACTCTGCGCCACGTTGAGCAATAATGGAGGTGAAAATGATCGTATTTATGGGCTCCCCCATACGTACATTAATGAACCATCTGTAAACATGAACATCCCCGAGCTGTACCAGCAACAGTAGATGAGTAATTGACCTCGCATTGGCTAGCTACTCCGCCTACAGTCGTATGCGAAAGCCGACCAAGTCCGGGCAATAAGGGCGAGTTGGCAAATCGGAAATTGCGTGGTCTCTTGGACGGTGGCGAACTTGTCTGGCTGGCTATAGCAAAACGACGGAGATTGCAGGCTCGAGTCCCGCGGCCTCGTGAGGAGGACATCTATAAGCGAACTTAAGCAGTGTTCTAAAAATTGCAGTGTTCCTTAAATAAACCTGCAATATCGGCAGCATTTTCCAATGACAAAAACGTAGCGTGCTTCTTCTGAATTGCAACCACGTTCTGCGTAGTCGAATCGAGAATCGGCCGAAGAACGATTCTCATAGTTCCGCAACTCATATTCATGTACATGGTACCAGTTAGAGTAGGATTCTTCTCGATTTCTAGATACCGTTTAGTGCATCAAGAATTAGCTGCACCATCATGCATGGTGTTCTCCGAGTCATCGAAGATGTATACATTCCTTATATTGACATCCTGGTTAATGATACACGTATATGTATAATATTGCTATATAACATCTGCGCACTTTGCGTCATTATCTAACTATTAATTACGCCTCTCTATCACGTTTTCTCCCACCCTCTTTCAGCCCATCACAGTACTGCAATTATAAATCCCTGGAGTGTCCACGTCCATGAGTTTCGAGAGCATTGGACAGACTTACCTATGCATGTGGCCTGCTTAATATTTTGGTGATTAGCTCCGCTCATCAACGATTCGTCCTCGTTGCCACAATGATGACAGATAATGCTGCTGCTTCTGCCGCGAAGCCGAATAATGATGGTCTGCCAAGGTTGGACTGGAGCACGGAGTCATTTGAATAACGATTGAAACTATTTATTGGCTCACCTACACTTTACCTCTCCCAGCTTCTTAAAGGGCATCGATAAAAATGATGCCCCCCTGTTGACGGCTGAAACACGCGCGTCCAACTGCTCGAACCGTTTCGCCGTCTCCCGCCATTAATGGGCGCTCGATTACTATTACCTAAGTGCTAAGTGGCATCGACGCGAAGACAGGAACGCCCTCGACTAAATTCATTCGAGAGTCGAAGCCCCCCGCAAACACCAATGTATTATATATCTAGTCCCGGTGAACGCGAATTGGCATTCGACAATGCGTGCTATCCGCGTATTTTTTAGCGGCAAGTATTTGCGTATTTGCGGTATCCGCGAGCGACTGTGCGCGCCCGTACGACGAAAGCGATGACGGCCAGATCGACGGCGGGGTCTCCGATTAGTATTGACCTGCTGCCGTCAACGGCAAGAGCTCAACAAATTCAACTGAACGAGCGACAAATTCGCGGGGGTTGGTCGCCGACCACCGACTGACGATTCTCAACGGCCAACGTGTCATGCAGGTAGTTGCTATACCCACAGAAGGATGTGGGCGCGCAGACGTCGAAAGCTCATTTTGACAACGATTGCTGCAACCAACAATTAAAAACTGCAGTTCCTTTAATAAACAAATAAAGCTTTACCTTTACCTTTACCCTTCTATACGATACAAATAGATACAGCGTGGAAGAGATAAACATGAATTACGTGCACGAATCTAGTTACTCGTACCTGCAACGCAATACCTACCAGCCATGTTGCTTGTAGTACAATATGCTAATCGAAAACAGATATAAGCTAATGATGACAATACTATAATAGTAATAATAACACGAATAGTGTTACTATTATATATCCATGCACTACAAAATACAACACAACCTCAGTGGTTTCCTGTGAGATTTAAGACAATTCAACATTTCTTATCCAAACACCTTTCGTTATTGTTCATTTTGAATTCTCTGTTTTTCCTTCGTCTCTGCTATATTTTGCGCTGTTTAGCAAATACAGAAATTCTTCTGCGAGGCGCGGAATCCTGAAGGGTAAGGGGGTCATCAATCAAATATCGCCACGCAGCTGACCGATAAGCCAATAATATTGAACTCAATAAGATCTCTCGATCTCTCTCTCTGGCCTCGTTTTCTCTCGACCTATGCTCCTCTACTCCCGCCCTCTGGTGGCACTTAAACAGTCAGCAAGGGACTTTTAGCTCCCGGAGAAGCCGAGCAGAACCACAAGCAGACCGCCAGAGCGAATCCGTCACCGCCGTGTTACCCCGACGACGATGACTATAACTACCTAACAAGAACAACAACAACTGCTGTCACTGCTCGCTCTGCCACTATCGGGGAAGGACAATCAATCGAGATGTGCACATGCGAACGTTTGCTAAGCTAAACGGCTTAAACAAGCACTCGTCCACTCGACGAATGACTGCCCCCCTTGATCCCCGATTCGCTTGCCCCCGCCGTCGATGACGCCATCCGATGTCGAGGCGCCCGGAGCAAAACAGTATTGCCCAACATTTCCGCGTGTGGAAGAGACGAAGCTGGACTTTAATGGTGTCGAAGATAACGCTCCCTCCTCTAATTGGTCCCCAATTCCCTTCTGCATACATCTATATCTATGATAATTATGTGCGGTGCACGAATAACATTCTCGATGAATGTGAAACATATTGTAGTATGTATGTTAAATAAGAGAGAAAACATCGTAGACCTTCATCGGGCGGAGATTTTTTTTTGTTCTTTTGTGCTCACTCTCAGCCTTAAACATTTAACGTCCACGGTACAACTGCTTTTAGCATTGCTTCGTAAGACGGACCCCTTGAAAATGCAAATGTGTGCAACGGTGGGGATCGAACCCGTGCGGGCACCTACGTGTCTTGTCCTCCGATTGCGAGGCGCACACGAACGCACCACCACGCCACAGGGTTCGACACGGGGTGGAGGAGACCAAGGTTGAATGACCATTGTACAGGAAGGCAGAAAGATTTGTTACCCCTCTTCAATCTATTCTACATTATGCTGTATTGCGACAACTTAAGCATTATAAAACTGCAGTTCCGAAAATAAACCTCAAATGAAATGAAAAAGTATATATCAGTAAGTCTATCTATAATTACGCAGATAAGTAATATCTGCGTAATTATGGAAAATCGCACACGATTCCAACATATATAGAGGAAATAAAATCGATCTATTTGTTCCCTTCTCTGTCCACGACAGCGTCATCTGTTGTTGCTGTTGTATTGGCCCAGCTAAATAAGATTATATATATTATTATAGCATTGGCAAGCGATTTTTCTAAACTTCGTGAAAGTTTGTCCCGGGCTGTGGCGTTTGGGCCAGGGGTCTTATCGGACACCTCAGACGACGAATCACTCAATCGTCTGACCTAAAACGAGAACGCTAACGGTGGATCGATGTTGGTCCTCAGAAAGCATTCGTCATTCGAATGGTTTCACAAATACTAATTAGTTAGTTAATTAACTAATTAACCGGCGTGTATAATGATTGCATGATGGATCATGTGTGACATTAGGCATTTCGAAGCAGAGGTTCGAAGTACCAGTCGCCGCTGCCTTCGGTGTCGCAACTTCGCTGGATACATTTTTTTTTTTATCAACTAACCTTCTTGAGAAATCTGCAAGTAAGCGCCACACCGATTCGTATGTGTATCCTTGTAGGATTCGATAGACCCTCTAATTCCCAGGGCCCAGCGCTGCCTCAACGCTGATACTAGATCATAGTACTTATTGTGGGATATTACATCGTAAAGAAAAAATTCACAAGAAAAACCACAATTGCCGAATCTCCGATAGTTGTCCGATCCGGGCAAGTGTTCCGAAGAAAAAATTCACAACTCCAAACGAACAAGCATTGTAATTAATCATTACTGCAGTATTTGTTATCTGATTAATAATTTGCCAGCCAGCTAGCCCGCCCGGCCGCCAGCCAGCCTATTAATTACCATTCTTTGAGTTTGCGTTTCTTTGCCACTGCCCAATTCGACTTACGTGTTTCACATGTCATTCGTTACCTCATGTCCCGGCATCTTCAAGAAGCACAATGCGCTCGAAAGCACCTCTTAGAGGCACGAGTTTCGCATTCGATCCGCTCGAATCGTTCGTAGCAAAGAAAAGTATATCTCGCATACAAGAGCTCCGTCATATATTAATACGAGAAGAACAATGCAACGACAGTAGCGGTTGCGATGAATGCCATCGCATCATTTCATCGTGATCTGGCTCTTCGAGGCTGATCATCAGAAAAACATCACTTGGCCTTTGGCTAGTTACTAGGCTGAATAATAAGGAGAAAGACGATTCGAATATTGTCGTCGAAGTCATCATTAGAAATGGATGAACCTCTCCGTAGCATATGTGACTATTGGTGAAAAAGTAAAAAGATATTGGCTTATTAAATGAACTGCAATATCATAATGCTTAAGTTCTCTTATATTTGTCGTCACGCAGCGGGACTCGAGCCGGACGCATTTGGCTATTTACGGCCAGAGACTTAGCCACGGTCCAACAGCCGCCGACGCGCTGACAATTGGCAATTTTATTATATCGCAATATAACAAATGAAGCACAATATAAACATGCCTCCCCGAACAAAGAATGCTTTCATCATGGGTTGAGCAGTGGCTTTTAGCGTTAGCGGCTTGTTCCTCTCTCTCTACCCTCACTTTCTCTCTCTGTCTCTCTCTATTTAGTTTGCAGTCTTGTTGGACCCAGACGGCGGCGGCGGCGGCAGCAAAGCTGTTCGTATTTTCCGACATACAGGACATTGGGGCCAACGAAGCAGCGCAACGGCTGGTCCTCGCGCGATGGTCCTCGCACCCCGCAAGGGGACGGGGCGGGGGACCATCTTAACAGCCTTCCCCGTAGCTGTAGTGCTGAACGTTAGCGTGCGAACGAGCTCGGCGTACTCTTGCTTGGGCCAGCCCGGTTCGCCTTGACGAGTTTCTTCATTATCGGCTACTGCATCCATAGGATCGATTCCCAATTACGTGTCACCCCTCCGCGTTACCCAGACATTAGCTTCTCTGCTCAGCTGTGTAGCGGTTCTGTCGTCTGCAAGCTTCGTTTGCTCATCAATGGTCGAAATCGGCGGCTATCGACAATACTTCCGCGATGCCCCGCGACGGCAGCATTCACCCCAAGACTTTGTATTGCTGCTAAAAGAAGGTGCTTCTTATCGTCCAAGTATCAACAACGCCTAAAACTAGATGGGTTTGCCTATGAGTATCTACGGGCTCCTGCTGGCTTGGATTATCCGTTCAGCACCAGCGAGGATTGTGCCGTTGTGTGCTAATGAGAACCTTTAACACCTGGTAGGGCAGGGGGCTGGCTATCTTCGCTCAGTCTATGGAGCACGATATTGAGTAACGGCTTCGATTGAGATCAAGATCGACAGCTGAATCTATATGACAACATGCGTTCCAGAACAGAGTGACCTTGGCTTGCTGCGAGGCATTAAGAATATGCCTTATCAAACCAAAATTGCATCAGGCTTCGTCGCAACACTCGAGCTGTCGTTGTGCCTTCGTTGGACGGGATTCTATGTAAGGTTGTATCGTAATCCGGAGTTCGTCTTAGAGCTCCTTGAAGGGCAAATAGGACATGACATTATGATACTGTTATAGTCAAGATCTCTAGCTGGCGATGTTTTCTGCCCTGCTCCACGTTGACAGCAAGGGGGACTCTGGAATCGCTTCGAACATTACTTCAATCATAGGGGTCTGATGAGGTACATATGGTCATGTGAAGTGCGCGCAATCTAGGCCTGGATTTGTCCTGCCTCATGCAGCAGCCCTACGGCAGGGTAGCAGCAACAACTTTTACTGATCTGCTTTGGGATCCGGGTTTGCTTTTTTTGTGATTCGCTGTGCTACCCGTAATGAAGCACATCTCCGAGCAAGGTCGGTTCTGGGAAGGTGGCAGGGCTTAGATATCAGAGGAAAAATAACATCATATAAACGCGCATAAGGATGACACTCAGTGGCACTGCACAGCCGGGGGCTACAACGCGAGAGCTCGTGTTCCGCCGGCAACCACTGTGCAGCCTTGGTTTAATATCACGAAGCAACCGGAAACGCAGTGGGTATCAAACGCTGTTGTTTTTCGTCGGTGGCTGGCCCTTTAAACCGTTCTTCCATCAGAGACTTCTCGGCACTCTTTATCACGATGGCGGGATTGCTGTGAGCAGTATGAGAAGGGAAAATCCACCTCTCCCTGAGGCCAGCACCCCACGGCAGGATTCGAACATGTGATCTATTTATATTCGGACTATTTACCCAAATGTCGCCCGCAGGTACTAGCGACGTTGCCGTTGAGACCATGCCGGGGTCGAGAAGAGGGGCTATATACCGTAGCTTCTGCGGCCTCAGCAATACGGTAATGTTCACCAATCTCCAATGTTCCTGCCCCATAGACTTCCTCCATCAGCAGTATCCGAGATGGCCCACCATTTCCCTAAACTACGCCACGTGAAGGTCCCCTCCCTCACCATAGTGATCATATCACCACGTTCCCTCCGATCCGGGGCAGGGACCCACTGGACAGCTCAGATTTCCCACTCAAACCAGCCGTGGTTGCACCCCTACTCAGTGCCGTCGCAGAGTACTACGATTCCGTGATGCTTATGCCATTATTCTTGAATGTTCCAGTGAGTGTTCGCGTCACTCCTCGTCCGTTCGTAGGAGCCTGAACGTGACCATTTACTTTCGTGGAAAGAGCGCGCGTACACTTCGTGCCCCTCCGGAAACACGTGGCGTAGAGGACGCCGACAACGAAGGCTCAATGGCGCCAACTTCCGCCGGTGGCACAGACGCGCGGACCAGGGCGAGTCTGGCGGACGTCGGAGTTTCAAGCGCTGAAGGAGAGTTGCCCTTTTTGTACTGCTGTTAAACCAGCCAGCCAGCGAGCGAGCGATCGAGGCCTGTCCAAAAGCGATGTACAATGCACCTCTCTCGCTAGTGAAGTACTTGGGCCAGTGGCATGTTCCGCCGGCTCGGCCGTCGTCTCTTCGCTCATTAGCCTGTGTTCGTCCGCTGCCTGGACTTCCACTCCATGTACTATAGAGAAAAAGCAGATAATGATGACGTATGATTTGCATCAAGTAGGTAGTATTTATGCCAAGCGTGAAGCTGAATGTAGAGAAGAGATGGACCATCTCAGCAGAGGATGGTGGTTTTAGCAGGTGGAGAGGCGTTTTGTCATCCACGTTGTCAACCCCCCTGCTCTGGATCGGCCCACCTTCGGTAGAGGCTCAGAGTGTCTATGGTGATCTCCGTGCGTTTGGAGAAAATGTTCTCCTCTACAAAAAAAAAGTAGCATTTTAAACTGCACGCGTCGGCTAAGTAGACAAACGCTGATCCCATAGGTGAGGTGTTCATTTCACTGCCGGCGACTACCTACGACTGCTGTGTACTCAAGCCCTGGCGTTCTCACCAAGTCCGAGTTAATGCGTTCTAACGCTTAATGCTCGGTAAGGCGTGTAAGCTGCGATTTTGTGTGGAATCCACGTTCGCCTTGTTCGTAGCTTCATTAGCTACAATTTCAAATTACCACTTATTATTCATATCATCATTAATATTTATAAATAGATGATTAACTTTGGATGCGTCCTCACACGCACAGACACACATTTCTGGGCTAAATTCTCATTCATTCTGGATTACACGCAGCCGTCCCTCGGAGAGAGATCTCCTTTCCGCCTATGTACGCTACTAAGCCACTCAGTTTGGAGCCTGTAGCCTCAGGCGTTCCGAGCGTCACAGCTCAGTTGTGGGTGCAGGCCCCTAGGTTGGCCGGCATCAAGACTACCATGTTGGCAAGGGCGATGCTGGCGCCTTTGACGCCGCCCAGGTATGCGTAAAGGGGGCGCAGCGTACACCGTATCGTACTCTGTGCGCCCTTTACGCGCCAATAACATCTGGGCCCTTCTATTCGGTGGATCCAGGATGGAGGAGGGGGTTAGGGAAGGCTCAGGAGAACGAGTTTTCATCCTACCGACGGGTGCGCGACGGGTGAGCGGACTCACGTTCATTCCAGGAGGCGTGGCGTTGGGATGCCTTCAAGGCCTTCCAAAACCTTCAATTTAGCGCAAGCCACCACTTGCGTCTCGATGACGCCGGCACCATGGCGGCCATGATACCGTATCATCGGCCGTGGAAAATGCCGACGTCTATCATCGCATGCCGGCAGTCTGAAACGGCTCTTCGGCACGAGGCATGAGCTTCCTCTCGTTGAATGCTAACTAGTCGTTCGCTTGTGCCCTGGAAACGTCGGGGCTTCTGAACGACGTATGTGAATGCGTGGATCCTGCTGACCCCCTCTCTCCCATGCGTTGACCATCGTAGCTCGAACATACCCCTGCGTCATTCCAAGCTCTTCTCCAGCATCTATGCCTCACTACGGCCACGAGCGATCCTTCCTCTTCCGGAGATTTGTCCTGCGTCCGAGATCCGATCTGATCTCGACGGCGAATCTGGCAGCAGCATCTTCCGCGGCTATCTGCACGTCCAAAGGTGCGGTAACATGGCAACTATGAGAACGGCGGCGCTCTGACGAGCTATGAATCTCGTAGCTGCCGCAGGACCAAAGCACTAAGGGGAACTAGCTAACACGATTAGTCAACTCACAAGAAAGTGGCTGCATCCGTTCACGTACGTCCATTCGGATTCCAACCTGGACGTTAAATGTCGGCTTAGAGGTCAGCTCGAAAACATACTATAATATATAGGTACGAATACGTAGAAATATCATCCGCGTCGAGGATCTCGACGAGGAGCCCACCTCTCCAAACTCTGAACTCCGGAAACAGTTGAGGCGGACGAAAATGGTTCGAAACGAGAAGATGTTCTTCGGCCTCCTGGGGGACCCAGGGGTAGGTCAGTACCTCGGCGGGGGGGGGGATATAAATATATCTCCTTCCCAACACTTTTCACTTAGCATCTCAACCAAAACGAGAAAAACATACCGTGCAAAATACTGTTATTATAATCGCGTTAACATATGATATGCACCATCGGCTTCGCAGCTGGTGAGGTATGTATGGTGAGTTTAATGTGTAGATTCGCCACAGGGGCAAGACCCAGAGAATCCAGATGAGCAATTTGCAACTGAGGCCACGTCCGAGTGACCATTGTCCGTCACAAACAAAAAAATGAAAGATTAGTAACAAAAAATCGATAAAAGTTAAATTCGAATGAGAAAAATTGCTAAAAATTCTATTCACAGCTCGGCTCGGTTTAGCCGTTGTGCGACCTTTCATTTTCTCACCCTTGACTGAGCTAATTATCTTGCGGGAGTGCTAAAATTCATGTTTATACACATAACAGTTGTGAACTCCCATATATATATGGGATACAAGTATAGAATGACAGGTGATTCGCCATTCAATGCATGGTTCCCATTCGCTATATATATATATATATATATATACATATATTCACAGAATAAATGTACCACGTCTATTATCATCTCTCCCGAGCTCGGTAGTTCATATCTGCGGAATATATGAATCAGCAAATATTCACCGAACTCCTCCATGCCTATCGCCGATAGGATACATAGACAACAAACTAGCTGAAATTGTTTCAGTGCCGGCCATTAATCATTCAACGAAATTGTGCAGTAGCAGCGGTTCATTAAACGATCAATATTATGCTCCGAGTATACACACATAGAGGATTGAATCAATTTAGCTACAATCTTGATATAGTGTCTCGACGTCCGCATTTCCGACGGGTGCATAAATTTGTTAGATTTGTACTTGTTCAGACACTTCCTCGACAACGATAATAATGCTGAGAAAGTGGGGCATGCTCCTCATTATTTATGAAAACCCTAATGGTCATTATCTAATGACCACTGTGCAAAACTTTGGCCCATAGCTGCACGTTCGCATGTGGCCATTGTTCTTGAAAGCCAGTCCATTAGGTACAGTCGCCTCCCATATTCACAGGAATCAATTGTTGATAGCATCAACAATGCAAACATTCGTGGTAGTCTGTTTGTGGCATCTACTCATCGGGCAAATTTTCAGTAGTACTCTTGTTTGAATCCGACCGGAAATAACCATGTTGCCGACAGTGAATGTTAAGTGGGCCCCACCGCTGTCGGTAATTCCAAGTTCTTTACGTCAAGTTCTGTTAGGCCGTGTTTCAGAAGATGCATGTAGAATGGTGCCATTCCAGGAAATCTCATCACTGACGGTAGCCACATACCCCCGTTATAGCTGGCTCGTCTGACATTTGTGTCGACCGCGTCGAGAATTGAGCGTCCGCCATGACCCATAAGTCAGCCGCGGGCCAAGGACTCGCTTGCTTTTGTGTTCTTAGACTGACCCGCCAAGGACCCGGCTGGTTGAGGTCGACAGGGTGGCACAACGGTCGCCGGCTACCCTACACATTTCGCGTTGAGGATCCCTTCGGGACGAGTCCCGCTGGACCGGGAAACTTCGGCCAGACGTCTGACTCAACCCTGAGAGAGAGAGACCGGTCAGTGGTTTACCACGCCACTTATAATAGTTACGGGTCGTTCCGCGGTGGCATTCGTTCATCACGCGGAGCCCGAAACGAAGCGACTCGTCCGCTGTCGTCCGGGCTGTGCGTCAACCCGTTTAGTTTCATCTCCATACGAACCGCGTAGGCAGCAAGTGAGCGATCCATCCGGCGAGGCTGTCCCGGCGACGTCGCCCCTCGTTGCGTTTAGTGGCTGTCGCTAACGCTTCATTCATCAACGGCGGCAAAGGGTGGGCGCAATTGTGGGCGACATCGTCGGCCACTTCACGCGCCGCTGAGCCAGCACCGTCCTGCTACCGTAGACTCTCATCTTGGCCAGAACTCGACTACGGGCTCAGCGCGGGCTGATCGCCCCACGGCCAGCTGACACCCGTGGCGGAAAGAGACGGTTCGCCAAATCGACGAACGGCTGCTGCTGCTGGTACTGCATACGCCCGCCTGACGCCGCGTCGCCGAGGCGGCTATACACCTGAAGTAAGACGCGTTGTCCGACGCAACGCGAGACGCAACTGGCTTGGCCAAGAGTGCCAGGTGGCGAAGCAGGACGCTCTATGTGCCCCGATAGGCGAGCGGTAATCATGCGAAAGATTCGGTGCCCACGTCCCGAGAGACGTCCTGGCAGACGGGCTAGACGCAGTTAGATAGATTGGCCGCAAAGGCAAAGACGGAGCGTCCCTACCGACAGACAAACATGCATAAGCCACATGGCCGGCCACCAGGTAAAGGGTTCATTAGACCTACCGTGGACATGATTATATTACCCGACCAAACCAGCGCACAGAGATGGGGTTCAAGGGTGCGGGATGGGGAGGCGGGGGGGTGCGGGCCTAACAAGATGAATGATGATTTCAATTTCGTGGCACTAGCAGCGATGACGATTTTAACAGCCCAAGATTGGACAGTGCCAATAAACGACTGGATCGAGAGCACTATCCAGTAACATACAGCAGACATCTTATTGGGGCCACAACTCGGTACCCGGATCACAAAGGGGAGGGATAAGGGGAGAGACAGCCACTGGTAATAGCACCGAGGCCGATGGCGCACCCCTGGAGGGTGGGATGACGGGAGATTAGAGCTTCAACATCCGTCGATTTGAACTATTGCTTACGTCGTTCCAAACCAACTAGGGGTGGGGGGCGGGCGAAAGCGGGTTTTAGTGAGTTTATGAGTCTCACAGTAGGTGGTGGCAAGAGGCTGTTCTGTCACGTATGTGCATTACGCGTTCCCGAAACCCCCCAAAAAAATAAAAAAAATTATTGGGGAATCAAATGGGGCCAGCAAATACTAGGTTTCTATTATATGGCGAACGCCGATTGAAAAGTGTTATGAGAACGTTTTCGTCAACTGATTCAAGCGGCACATGTTGATGTTGCTGTTATTGTTTATCATCTAGCCACTGTAGGTGATCACATCATCAGCAGATCCTAAAGAGATACCCCGAAGGGAAATCTCTGCTGAGCGCCCTCTCGTTAAATATGTTGTATCCCAATTTTTGTCATCGACGTGTGCCATAGACAGGGACATCATGCTGCTCCCGTGGTCCAGATACGATTGTATTATCTGACAGGATATGATATACGTCGCGAATTTTGGAGCCATCCACTTTTACGTTTGCTCGACTCTGGCTTCCGTATCACTACAAGCAATCTAAGTCGATTCTCAGGGCTTTAAAGGTCCTTCTAATGGTCTCCGTCGCATAAAACACTCGGACCTCATTAAGTCGACCGTTTGAGTTTGCCCTCGGAGGTGAGGAGTCGCTCGACAAACGATCGAACCTCGATACTCCATGAATATTGCGAAAGAAGCATGCGCTAATTCCAACGCCTGGATATCGAACGTGATGTCAAGCGTGAAGCCGACACTACAGAATAGGGATAGACTCTCGACAGAGGAGATGATGGTGGTACTTAGCAGGTGGAGGCGTTTTGTCATCCACGTTGTCAACCCCCCGGCACTGGATCGGCCTTCCGTCGATAGAGATTGGACGCACGGTTCTGGTGGTATATGTGCGTTTGAAGAAAATCCTCTCCTCTACAGAATGAAAGAGGAGCCAACGGTCATTCACCCTCATTCGTGGCACGTAAACTTAAATATGTAAAATAACACAACACATACTCTAATCCCTTATCGAAGTATCGCCGCTAGCGAAAGAGAAATCAACGCGATCTGAGCTCAAGTAAGTGGAATATAATTTGTAACGTAAAAATAGCTCTAAGGGCAATGAATAACGAGTAGATAGATTAGTCACAATGTTTACATGGGGGATACTCGTCACGACAGTGTACAATGTATAATTAGTGCCCCAGATAGTGCACTACCGGTGTCTGTCTAATGAGCTTCAGAAGCAACGAAGGAAAGAAGGGGTCGCATTTCGAGTATTTGCAAATTGGCTCCAATTTACCCGGTGCCCACTTAGGATCGGTGGACACTCGAAGAGTCGGACGCATCAGTGCCCATCAGCTTTTTAGGCTTAGAACCAACACTTAAATCACGTTCGTGTACATGTACGTTTATCCACGTACATATGTCTATTACGAGTCTCACCTAACAATTTTCAACAACAAAACAACACGAGGGCAGAGAGTTCGCCGCAGGTCAGTGCTGCTCCTCGATAGACCGATCGTGGACATTCAGCTGCCTTCCCATAACATTGCTTACGCATTAATTAAGGTCATTTCGCTCATCTGTAATGTATCTCCTTCCATTCTCGATCGACGGCTATAGATCTTGCCAGTAGTGAGTGGGTGGCGCTGATGGACGCTCAGTAAGTCGTGTATCTGTCGTTGTTCAAACCCTCTTACTTTATTCTCCGGTCCTCTCCGGCGTGGGGCAGAGCGACTAGGACCCGAGCGAGTGAAAGTTCGGCCAAACGCACCGGCGCAGAAGACCGCAGGCTCCACTCAACCTATCGATACGCATGTAGCCGCCAGATATAGCGCAGGAGGTTTTTGCCGGACTCTCTCGCTCTCTTCCTCCATCCCTTCCTCTCTCTCTCTCTCGCGCGCGCACTCCCTGCACGACACACTTGGTACATGTACCCAGAATCTACAGTCGACCCTTTTCAGCTTCACTAAGCTCTCCCAAAACCCCGTGTGACGTCATCCAACTTGGCCATCAGCAGATGCCACAGACGAGCCAACAGACCTCCTGATATATCCCACATAGACACACGTACGCACACACGTATATAGGCGCCGCCACCGCCGCCTTCCGTCGTTATTTTGATTCCCCCTTGAGCAGCTCTGTCGGTGTGTAGATCGTTCTCTTTTTTCTACTTGGGTCTCGCGCACTTTGCCTCGTGAACCGTCAAAGTTCTCTTTCTTCGTTCTGTTTCGCTGCTTGTCCTTCTTGTTCCTCTCAGGCCGTTGCTTCAATTCCTTTACTACATGGTGGCCTTGGCAGGCCAACGGTCGATCAGACGCTGGTGTTCATCCGATCCGAGCAGTCTATTGCTTGCGGTGAGACGCCCTCACCGCATTCACCGTGGTAGGGTGTGAACCACTCACAGTGCAGGATTGGTCGTGATGAACAAGTCAGAAACGGCCAGGCAGAAAACACCGTTACACTCCGCTAGTCTTTTGCTAGTGCCACCGTTCCTAGGGGCAACTGGGAGCAAATCTTTCTTCCTGGAACCTGCGAATATCGAATAACGTAGGTCGGCCGGCTGGCCATCCCGCCAGCCAGCATGTATGCTATGGTCGAACGCTAACCGCCAGCGGTCAGAGAAACTCGGCAGTGGCAGATGCATGGGGGGCGAGCAACTAAGCGGACGAAGCACCGAAACGCAAAGCATTGGCCGCATAAGGCGACCAACTGCTCCTTCTCGATTGGGGCCCAATGTGGCGTGATATCGGGCCCACACCATCGGGGCTTGGACGGCCCCGGAGGTGAGGGCCCCCTGTCCCTGTCTCGCCGATGAAAAGAAGAGGCTCTCCAACCGTATTCCAGAACCTTCTTCCACTGTGTCCGGCCCTCGCCCGCCGTGTCGTCCCACGGCGACAGGCAGCAAAGGCCGACTTGCCAGCAATATCCGGGGTGTGTTATGAATATCTGAGAAGTGGGTTCGCCTAAACCCAGATGCCTCCTGGCACGCGTTTTGTTTTTTGAAGCGTTTCGTTCACTGACCCCCACGAGCGTCCCCCGTCGGCTTGTGCTCTGCGAAACCGATGCAAGTGTCGCCTCGGCAAGCACCGAGCCAAAATATGGGGTGTACTTCACCGGCCGGAGAGGAGTCGGAATGAGTAGGAGCTACTCCTGTAGCGAGGAGTAAGTAGGCAGGAGTGAAAACAAGAAAATGGCGACAAGAGGATGGGAGAGCAGCTGCCTCGATGGACATCCACTCAGGACGTCCAGATAGGATTTAAGTGTGCACCAGCTTTTTGGGTCGATCGTCACACGTCGATCGTCTCTGCGCGAGCGGGTTAATTCGAAAGTGAGACATGGTCCACAAGACGCACACACCTAGCTTAGTAGGCGCACCTGACGAACCGTAAACCCGTTTGTATTGATCGTGCTGCTGGTGCCTTTGCGCGTCTTGAACTCTGTGCCTAAAGCCAACCGCTCGCTTGTTTCAAGTGTTATGGTACTGCCAGAACACCCGACCCACTGTGCACGAGGGACGAGTACTTGGGCGGCAAGTGTTGTGAACCTACCTATGAAAATATCAGCCATCGTGATATCCGATAGAAGCCAGCGTTCGTCCTTCAAGTTTGGCGTGTCCTCGGTATGTTTACGGGTGACTTAATCGGGCCTGTAAAAAGGTCTAAAGTATATCCCTCTCCCACCAACGAATGGTTCGAATCGAATCGGCCTTCTTTAAGTGCTTAGTTCAGGCCCTTAAAAACAGCGATCCGTTCCTTCTCTAGCTAGACCTTTCACATGACTCAGTGTCTTCCGCCCCTCTGCAAACTTCTATGACCGTCTTGCACCAGCAGATATGTTCTCTTTGCGTGTTCATCTTGCGCATTCTGTACCCGAATGCGGCCGAAAGGGCCACGCTGAGAGAGGAAGTTTGTCGTTGTCGAGCCACTGCCAGAGGTCTGCCTTCCTGGACCAGCCGCAGGTGTTCCTGACGTCCCATCGAAAAGTTGCCGCAACAACAAGCAATGGATCCCTTATAACCAACAACTGATTTCACCGGCTCCAGCCTCTCTAGCGGTGCAGAGGTTGGCGCTGTTGCTGTTGTCGGCGATATCAAGCGACTGCGGTGGGTCAAGCCGCCGCGAGCGGATAACCCGAATAGGATCGACGCTTGTGGCCACTGCGACGTTCTGGACGGACACTCGGCCAACGAACTGCGCGTCCGGCTGCGTACCATAAGTACATCTATATGTATTTCCACGAGTGTGTAGGTAGGTGTGCCGCCTTGGCGTCAGTAAGTAGTCAGGCACCGCGGGTGATCCTAATTGGCAGCGACGTCCTCTTCGACCCGCGGGAAGTGGAGGCACAGCACGGCAGCCCGATGATGATGGGCTCCGGGGAAGAGAATTTCCCTCTGATATATGCACACGACCGGAGAGTGTCTTCTGACAGATGACACAAACGAAAGATGATGAGCTCAGCCAGGGAATCGCCGCCTGCGGTTCGGGCAGTTCATGCGGGGACGTCCTCGATCGTCTCAACGCATACGACGAACGCACGAACTGTGCTAACAAGGAGACTGCGCCAACTCAAACGCCTCGATTCCGCAGATTATGTTTTAAATAGGCGGCTGACGTCGTCAATGGTTGGGTCATGACGTCGCGGGTCGTGTCGCAAATGCTCTTCTCTCGAAATTTTTACAATTCAGTTTCTCTCGAATATGTCGAAGACGGCGAGCTGTACGAAATTATGGCCACCATGAAAGCGGTATATGTCAGTACGGGGTGTCCGCTATTGGTCCCAATGGTCGCCGGCCACCATTGGGACCTGGCTGCGATTATAGAAAAGCCATTTTGTTCAGGTTTTTCTTTTGTGATTTTTGTGATCCTTCCAACGCTAAAGCGCAAACACACGCCAGATGATGGACACTCGTGATATGTTACATTAGAATGAATCTTTTTCGTCATACGAAATTTGATCTTAATGGATAGCCCTCACAAGCTGACACAAGTTTCATATCGACTGTGACAAATCGTTCGTAGACCTCTGGCGATTTCGAGATATTGGAGAGCAAACGCAGAAAAATCGTCGAAAATTCTATTTCGACAACAACGAATTCGCAGCGAGACGTCCTCCCGCAACCTGTGCTAGCACATTATTCGAGATGTCAGTCTGCTCATTAAAAAATAATTAGCTTCATTCGGGTGTTTAAGTTGGCGACGTCTTGTTGTAAGCCGGCAACAATGTCCGAGACGGGTGCCGTATTCACAGATTTGTCCCTGCTAGTTTTCAGCTGGCTAGTGTACCCTGTATACAGAATATCGACGTTTAGAAGAAGCACCTCCCACCTCCCGACTAAAGCGGCTTAATTAAGATCGTTCTATTATTGGGGCGTAGAGCAACCATTGAGAGGAGAAGGCAGCAACTAATCTAGCTGCCAAGCTGAACATCATCATACGAAAGGTTTTTGCTCTGCCTTCATCAAATAAGCACGTACAATAGCAGAATACCGTAATAGTATCGTGCATACGAGCAAGCGAACACTTAGACATTTCCTAGTCATTGCTATTATGATTATCGAAGAAACACAACAGGCAACGAGGGCATGTTGATGTACCATCCTTGTGTAATTATTAATATACTTCAAGTAGGCCTACATTATATGACAACGGTAGGTAGACACTCCATAATAATATATTACACAGTCTCTCTCTGTGTGTGTGTGTGCATACATTCACGCATATGTGCACGAGAGAAGTCCTTAAAGTGGGGTCATCAGGTTCCTCAGGGCAGCGAAGCGGAGCGAAGTGGACTGAAGTTACCGCCAGGAGCCTGCAGCTGCAGCGGTCCACGAAGGACGACGGCCTGTTTTCGCCAGGCTGGCCACCACTGGTCTCCACTTCGAACGTTCTAGGCTCCAGGTTCACCGCAGTACTGCTGCGAGTACTGCTACTGAAACCGCGAAGATGACCGGCTAGACCGCACCTGAGCGATTACCTGAATCATAATGCAACTCATCCTCCTGCCGCCTGGGCAATGGGGCAACGTGCAATGGGCCCAGCACTCAATTCATTATCCCAATGGAGAGAGAGAAAAAGGGAGCCCCACCTTCGCACCGCAGCCCCGGTCTGGCGCAGAAGCGCATGATGGACAGCTCTGTGTGAATATTCTATATCCGCAAACGGTGTACACAGTCTATTCACG
Source organism: Stratiolaelaps scimitus (assembly GCA_019614645.1). Lineage (NCBI taxonomy): Eukaryota > Metazoa > Arthropoda > Arachnida > Mesostigmata > Laelapidae > Stratiolaelaps > Stratiolaelaps scimitus. Next base: position 2,342,548 of record JABWDB010000041.1, on the reverse strand, counting down.
TCTGCGTGCCACGTCCGTCGATTATTTTGAGGTGCACTAATGATAGACGATTTATGCTGTAATGGATACGTATGTTCGGTAAACATTAGGTGGATACATTACAAAATAGGTGTGAGCATTAATCGGACGTTACATCCTAATGATGTTTAATGACGAAATAAGTGCCTACACATATATATATATATATATATATATATATATATATATATATATAATGCAAAAATGCACTTTCATTATTCGATAGTATTAGAACGGGACCCAATGGTATATATATATAAAAGAACCATATCAGTTCTTGCGTCACATGCAGTTAAGCCTAAAGCAGCCGTTGGTCACAGTGTGACATCTCGTTATGTTATACAGACACTACACCGTTTGCCTAGCCTAAAAGTCATTCTAAAGTTCTTATCAAATGACGAGATGATCGTCCCTATATCGTCTGTCATGCATCAGGGCATCCTGACGACAACCCCCCTTAAAACCACTACACCGCAGCATCACAGTGTAACAAGATCAAAGAATCTTTTCCTTTAACTTCGTCTCCGTTTTTCGCCTTTTGTTATTTCGTTCGTTGTTATACGCCGCCTACTCGTACCGTTCCCGTCAGCCCGGTATCAGTGAAGACACCGCACTCATTAACGGCCTCGACCCCACGTCCCGGCCTCGCCCTTCACCCGCATGCAATCGAGCGCCACCCGAAACAGCACAAAAGGGAGATTCTGATGCTTGAGGGCCGTTATCTCTCACGAGCGTTTCACGCAACGTCAACACGGTGCCGCCAGCTAACACTTGATTTCGGGAACGATGTTTTTATAGAACTTGCCGGCAGCGCACTTTTCCTCGGCGGCAGCGAGCTCCGCAGCGATGGCTGCGGCTGCGTGGACGCAGACCACGTCAGGATGCTAGCACGGGGAGCGGACACGGCATGCGGTCACGGGCAGTCGCTCCATCCGCCGGCGTCGCAGTGACGATTATCGTCGTTCGTGTAGCGTGGGCGGCTCGGATCCCGCGCCCCTGCCAGCCTGACTTCGTGCTCCGGGTTTGACAATGGGGTGGCGGTGCGTGAGGGTAGCGGCTTTATCTTTTTTTCGCTGGAACCGAAAGGGGGCGCGAACGAACCAACGAACAGATTTTCGTAGAGGTGCGTCGCTCCGTTTTCGGCTCGGAGACTGAGTGCTGCGGCAAACAAATGCAAAATGCGCTAAGTTTATCATTGTCTCTCGGGCGCGCGCGTGCGCGCGCGCTGTCCGTGCGTCTGCCTGATTGCCGTCACTCTCACGAATTCGGTCTGCGTAGCGGCAGATGATGCAAGCGCCGTTCGTTTCATGCGTGTACACCAGACAAGCAAGGCCTTCTGCAATTGTACGCTCTACCGTCGCCTCTACTTCTCAATCCGTCGAGTCTACCTGGAGCTTTACCAGCCGCATCGGGCTGCTTTCCATTGTAACATTGGAGAGATATGAGCCCGCGAAACGTCGGGGGCCTGGCCAGCTAGCGCTACGTCGCCTTATTTACTACGGCATTTTCTTGTAAGATTACGGGGACTGTGACAGTTGCGTCAGCAGTAGTCGTAGCATCATTAATTGTGTGTACGCCAAGAAAAGCTCCACCGACGCTGGGACCCGTAGCCGCACTGGACGTCCAGAAACCGCATGAAGTCTAACGAGTCGAGCTGCAAGTCCTCTGCCGAACGGCCACAGTCGGACAGGTGCCGCAGTCGGGAACAGGGTTTTCTTGGTTCACACTCGGCCTAACTAGGACCTCTCTCGTCCTAACTGTGAACCTATTTCTCTCTCTCTATCTCTCTGTATTTAGCATTCGCTCGATGTCTTCGTTTAGTTCTTTTTCAGTCTCTAGCCCCTCTCTTCAAGGTTCTTTGTCGTCCTATCTCTCTGTTATATGTTCGCTGTCGCCGGCCATAGCCTTTACTTTTCTTCTTGTCACGAGAACGACCAAGACGGAGATTGGGAGCCGAGCGGCGGATGAGGACAAGCCTGAAAAAACGAAATCGGGGAAGCCCAGCAAACAACCTCCTGGACAGAGACATTCGCTACACCACCATCCAACGACGGGTCTTTCCGTTGGTTACGTCGGCCGCTTCGTCTTGCTCGGCAAGCTAGCGAGCGCAGCGGAGAGGCTCAACTTTCCCAAGTTCCCTTGACCTGCCTGGGCTGGCCTGGCCTCGTCCCGGCGCGGTTGACTCGTTGACTTTCCTCCATTTGTGCGTCCGTTCGGTCATTCGTCGTTCTTCCTGTTGTCGGATTCCCGTTCAGGACTCGTTCTCGTTCGCCAGGCCGGAGGATCTGGACGCAGGGCTTTTGCCGAACTACGGAGCTGGTAACGGTAGGTTATGTAACAGCCGAACACTACTTCGAAACAAGGGGGCAGAGACACACACTGTCAGCGCTATGGCGCGTCTGGTCCACTCAGAACCGCCGGAGGGACGGGCCCCAGGCAGGCCCCATCCCAGATACGCCACCAGATCTGCAGGACCATCCCCCTCATCTCCCTTATGATGCTGCCCCGACGTTCTTCTGACTGTGCTTCGCAGATTTTCCACCCTATTTCGTCAACAGACAGACTGAAGATTGAGCCCACGCCGTACATGAGCCCATCAGCCGAAGAGGCCCACCGTCCTTGCATCACCCACCATTCGCTCTCGGCGGCTCTTCGAAGTCTTCCTCTACAAGGATCCCATCTCGTTCGCCCCGTACAAGCCCCTGTTGGCAACCCCGACAGGGGAATTACCTAACAGCCCGTTCTGTTCGACCCCGTTCACAACGTGGTGTGTGTCTTCACTTCGTGTGGACACTCTCACCCGTTGCTCGAAGGCACCCGTCCCCTAGCTGGATACTGGTGCCTGTCCTAGCGCCCGCGCCTGCTATGCCGTATCGATCGAACATCAGCCTTCTTTGACATCGAGTGTCTTGATCCTCTCGCGCTACCCTGCCGACTGTATTCTGCGCCGTTCGGCCAAGGCTGCCTAGGCAGTAGAACCTCCACCGTCTCGTCGCCTCCAGCTGCTCTCGACTGCGTGTCGCCATTCTTCTCGTCTCGCCTCATTCACTGCCCTACAACCGCACTCACTCACCAGGCCGATATGCTTTGAAGGGCCCTTGTCACTTGAGGTCCTCTGCCCCGCCCAGGCGTCGTTCGACGACTAGCAGGGCAAGCAGCAGCAGCAGCAGGACAAGACAGCCAGCCAGCCAGCCATGCACCCTAAAAGATCTATCTCTCGCGCGGTCAGCTCCTCAGGACCCGTCGTTGCAATCCCCGATCCACCTTCTAGACGCTCACCGCCTGACGAAATGGAGATTCACTCATCCAACCGGACCACGGACGCCGAAACGCCGCAAGCCAAAGGGAAGCTAAACTGAAGACGAGGCGTTGGTGCGGCTGCAACGCACACTGCAGTGTATCTACTCAATCTTAGTATTGAACGTAGCAGAGAAGCACTGGCAGTGGTGGTGGTAGCGGTGGCGGTGGTGGTGGTGGTTCAGAGCAGTGTGAAACTTTTCCTTAGTCTTGACATCTCTCTCTATCTCTCCTAAGCTTTCTGATCTGCCGTCGCCCGCTTTCGATTAACCGCCATTGCTTTGCAGATTCTGCTCAGCCTTCTGAGGGAATGCCGACGAAAGAGAGCAGAAAGCTCAAGGCAGAAAGCCAATGGAAGGCGTCCCTTGAAAGTACTCCAGTCACTGGTGTTCTCATGGCCCATGCGTGGGGTGAAGCGGTCCCTCAGGAAATCCTTGTGCCCGTCTCGCGGGTGAACAAAATCAGCTAGCCAGCCGGCTGGCAGAGCCCACAGAGATACCCAGAGAGGAATGTTAGCAGCTTCGATTCTTCTTCGCGGCTAAGATGGTGGAGGAAAACTTCCTCACTTCTGGAAAACACCTACGAGATATAAATAAGAAGAGGGATGCACCAGGGGGAGAGAGACGGAGAGAGAGAGAGCCTGCGTGAGATGGAGAAAAAAGACAAGCCACAGTGAGGTGAAGGGACAAGTTGGAATCTCTGCCGAAGTTGAACCAGCTGAGGGCCAATGAGGGTCGCGTGTGTGCGCGTGACTGTGTGAGCCACATAACGAGGGAGGCTAGTGAGCACGAGAAGTGAGCACCGATTGAGAGCCTGAGCGTGGTGGAGACAGGGGAGATGAATTAGCCACCGGTCAGCCAATGAGCGGGCCCTCGGGGAAATAATGGCAGGCAAATGAAAAGCAAGTTTTGGGATTTGCTGTAACCAATCTTCATCCGCCGGCGGCGTAATCGCTGCGGGCGGCCCAGCAACAGCCGCCGGCGAGTTGTTGTTACAGTGGCAGGATCCTATTCTTGTCAACGACCCAAAGTTCAGTCCATACTGGACTCTGGGTCGTAGCGTCGAGCCCGGTGGCGTGGTGCATTCGAGTGCGTCTTGCAACAACCGGAGGTGCGACACGTAGGTGCCCGCACGGGTTCGCTTCCCGCCATTCTACATTCACCAACGGGATCCGTTTTACGAAGCAATGCAAGAAGCAATACTGTGGACGTTACATGTTTAAGGGTGAGTATCGGCCTGGAAAATTTGGTTGGCCATAACGATAGCACAATTGGTGCGCGATAACGCAATCGAGTTTGACCCAGCTGCACTATGGTGACGAGATGAAAACCACTCGAGACCAGTGTTCAGGGGTAGAGCAGAGAACTGAGAATTAATATGCATACAGGAGGTAGTTACAGTACTGTTTATGGCCAAAGAAAAATTTCGATTCTATCAGATATCAGAACCGCTGTGGTTACCCAAATATATGAAAGGTCACAACGGGGCTTTGTGGGTGAAATATTGTTGTTTATACTGTTGAAAACCCAAAAAAAAAATTAAGAATTTTCATCGCAACAAAGTGACAAAGGCCTCAGATAAGAAACCATTATGATGGTCAACCTACCCTGCAGGCTGTAAAGCTGGACGGCAACGAGGGACCAACGCCGAGGGCTTCAAACCCTAACGTCTCTATCACGAATACATATACTAAGATGAAAGTAGTTCTGAGCCATTCTGGAATAAATTGCAGCAGCTCTATGGACGAAACAATAATCTAAAAAATAAATAGCCAGCAGAGACGCAAGCAGTAATACGTAGAATGGCAGCTGTACGTCCTTGACTCGTCTAGTTCCTATGATAGACTGCAGCTACCTGTGTGCGATATCACCTATCCGTATGGTACCCAAAAGGCAAATCAAGGCGCTGCAACAACCGCTCGGGTCATATCCAGAGCGTTCAATCAGAGACGCGATCGTATGGGAAACCCGCTGACAAACCTAGTTTCAACATCTTCTGTCCATGATAACTTCCGTCGGATGTCTTTATATGGATAACGATTGCAGAAAGAAGAACGGCCAATCGTTCGCTAGTCTACCGTTCGATGGCGGTACTCGTTGAGCACTCAACACCTACCTAGACTTGGCATGGAATACGTACTAATATTCTCACTACCTTGGTAGGATTTAGCCGAGCCCGCCAAATACGACGTTGCTCGCCGCACATCTGAATCAAATCCTCACGCTGTTCACCACCCCCAACTGTTTGCTTCCGGCCGAATGAATGGACCGTTATGATCGTTATGGCCCCGAGCCGCTGTCACAGTAGCGTCGTTATGATCGGTTGTCTGTTCGCGGACACCGCCACGGGGTGTTTGCCAGCCCCAACCCCCCAGCGTTGGTCAGGGCCTTTCTGGATCGGCGTCCCCCGCACATGGAACTATGGCTATGGAACATTAGCGGGGACAGCTACACACCTTCCCTAAATGTCGAAGTAATGACAAGCGTCAAGCTGAAACTGGCGAAGAAATCGACTCTCAACAGAGGATGGTGGTTTTAGCAGGTGGAGTCGTTTTGTCATACACGTCAGTCCTGCACTGGATCGGCCTACTTTCGATAGGGATTGAAATGTCTCTAGTGGTGTCCGTGAGTATGAAGAAGATCTTCTCCTCTAGAAAAAAAACCCTAGCTTCCAGCCGGCCGTACCCCCTCCTACTGACTGTACTGGCAAGTGCCGATTGTCAATCGGTATCCGGCCATAACAATCCGACCCTCCTCAGCAGGTGTATCAGTGACTAAACTCGGGAAGCTGCGACGCCCCGGGAATCTCCAGGCGACCAGGGTGGGCACAGTCGACGCCATCGACTCAGCTGATATCAATGATGCCAATACTACTGGTCATTTTTTTCATGGTATATTTTTACATCCACCCGAACTTCCTCTCGATATCACGGTCAGCTATACCAGCTACTACGTCCACTAATACAGTGGGGTACCGACAACCGTACACCGAGCGACGACTTCGACTGTGCTTGGACCGAGCAACTAGAATCAAGGAAGACATGGGGCAATAACCACATGCGATCACCGCACCACGACCATGCACCACGACGTCGTTAGACACAAATGGACGTCCGCCGTCTTCGAAGGGATGCGAAGGCGTTTCGCTTGACGGCTCGTTTCTCCGTTCCGCCGTCCCGGTAAAGAACGAGGTGGCGGCGGCTCTGCCATGACCCATTGAGGCGTCATGCGTTTATGCGTACACGATGACGCGGAGGTTGGCGCAGCGGGCAAGGCGACAAGGCTCGCATCTTTATTAGGCGATAATGAGCAGACGATATATAGGACGCGAAAGAGAGAGAGGGGGAGGGAATAGTGGCCGGGCCAGTTCGGTGGTGTCGACGCCGGCGAATAAGGCCAACCGGATGAAGAGGACAAAGGAAAGGCCAAAAGAAGGCCCCCATATTTTGGCTATCCCGGCCAGTGGCCCCTCGATCTGTGTGCACGTCTCATGAACGCCGCAGAAGGAAGGAGAGAAGAAATAGAAACGTGGATGGAGCCTGGAAATCTCCCCGGATCCAATCCACAAGGACGTATGGCCTCCGGAAACGCGTGGACCACAAAGGCAGAGGCAGCTGGCATCTGTGAACCGAACCCTGGCTAGCGACGTATTATATAATAGAACAGTAGCCACATGAAACCCGCCCAGAAATAGTACATCTAATAATTGTCAACGGTCAAACTGCGAATCTTCGCGTAGGAAGGATGCAGAACGCAGCCACTACTGTCGGCAGCTCGCTGAAAAGACGAGGAATATATTGGCAAGGCTTTCTTATATTATTATATAATACTAATGGATCGTACGCTATCTGTAACACGCCATTCTGGGGCAGCATTTTGTGCCGGAAGTGGACAGCGGATGCATAGAACTTGATAAATATAGCAAGCGCAAATCAAGTGATCTTCTGTAAGAATTAGACGCGTTCACTTCTTCAGCTTCAAGTACGTGAGCGAAATTGGCACGGTGACATACACATAATCAACCTCGTCAGAAATTAGCAATTCCCTGTTATTCGCAAATAGCGAGTACTGCGAACGTGAATAAAAATCCTTCGAAAGACGATGACATCTGAAGCAAGCCAAAAGGCGTGACCCTTGACCTAGCAGCCTCAGCTTCGACGAGCGAGCTGTATTGAACGTGTACACGCTTAATTCAAGGTAACGTAGTTCTCTATCGTGCTCGATTCTCACTGTATTTGCAAAACACTGTGATATACGCGGGCGCGGCGCAGGCGCCTATGACAATTGTATGATGATGTCCTCCCCGCGGGATGGACACGGGTCACTTATCAGGTTGGGGGGTCACTTACCTCTTCCCATCGGTCGAAGACGCAGCCCTGGAGGAGATTGTCAGGCACGACCCTCCTCCAGTTGAACTCGTACGCCTTTGTCATCCTGTCCTTGTTGTCCTTTTGCCCCTTCTGCTGCTTTGCTGGTGACGGCGCCGCCTAAGCAAGACGACAAGTAAGACACAATCGCTACGCCCCTGCTGGCTCGGTTTGGGCGCCGAACGGCAGCGGCTAACGGCGGCTTCGAGTCGCCGGCTGGGCGTCTTTACTCGACTTCGACGTCGACGGGCGATATCGACGTCGAGTAGGCGCTTGTTAGTGGCGCCCTCCGTGATCATTGGCCGGTCTCGCCCACAGGCCCATCACCACGGACGCCGCGGCGGCGGCGTAGCAGTTCCGCAAACCTGCGCAGGCCACCGACGACGTAGGCGCTGACGGCGGCGTACGCCAGCTCCTCGTGCTATTGCCGAGTTCGTTGAGTTCCTCGGGGCTGATTTGCTTCCGTCCTCTGGGCGGGTGGTTTTTGTTTGCAGCTACTTCTCTGGTCACCTCAAGGCGTCGACGGTGGACGGAGACTACAACGACATTCGTCAGCAGAACATCGATTGTCGATGCGCTCACTTTCGACTACTCAGAGGGGTAACCAGCCACACCTGTTGTTGTTGTTGACAAGGAACACGGACAAGCTGACGAGAAGCAGCAAAGGCTAGACTCGGTAGGTCGTACGGTTGTTGCTGTTGCGCGGACCGGATCAAGCCACTAGGTGCATTCCGTCTCGGCGAATAACACCACAACAGGCCTTTGACGAGTAAGAGGATTTCTGGAGTTGATGGCGACTGCTGTCGTTGGTACGACCGAACTTTCTGTAATTGTCCTGCGGACGTCGCTTTTCAGTTTCTTGTGTTCGTTCGTCTCAGCGCACAATGAGACGCCTGCTACGGATAGGATTGATCGACCGGCTCCCTACCCGGCCGATCTTCATGCCTCGTCGTCGCCTTAAAACAAGCGACTCGTCGATTACATGTGCGCTACCAGTAACACCTGAAAGGTACATCGTTCGAGATAAAAGATATACTGTTAGACGCCTGATTATAATAGCAGTATAATAGTATAATGTATACATATATATATAACCGGATTGCAATTCGGCAGTCGGTAGCGAACAAGCGTTAGCCTTCGGAGACTGGCATACGCGATCATTTCACAATAGTTGGCGCATCAAGGGCGGATCCGCAGGATATCTAAAAAGCCGCTTTTTTTTCCCAGGGTGACTGTACAAAATCAAAGAAATAATACGAATCAACGAGCTATTAATACGAGTACCAGCTCAATTAGGACAGGTACGAAATGAATCATCAATGATGTAAAGACTACGAACATAAAAAGGCAATCAACGTATACGTGTACTCCGTTACGTGTCTTTCACGTCAGGTATAGGTGTATCAAGGTTCCATACCACCCGTGGCCTATCTACTTTTGTCCTGTCGGACGCGAAGAGGCCTACGCATCAGCTTTCCCTCTCAGTTTCCCCTCTGCCCCTCTCGCAAACTTCCTTCTGTCGAGCCAATCTTCCTTCGCCTTCTAATGCTCAACTCCTATAGAGGATTTAGGCCTCGTGTGTTTCTCGGCGTCGGCGTCACAGCGACGGTGATGGCTGTGTGCCCGGCGACTCTGACAGCGTCCAGCGAGCGTGAGGGTGTGGTCATTAATGCTGTTGTCGTCTCTCTGACCACAGCCATGTCGTCCCTGGGTCCCTGGGATCCCATACCCTGGCCGTCATCTGGCTATCTGGCCCACAGAGGGGCGTCAGTCTCGAACGGGCCGCCCTGTACGTCACTGGCCCCTACCGCGTCGCTACATCGTCCGGATCGCGTTCGCTCTACACGTCACGTCAACCCCAATGCTCCCGCACAGTCCCCTCGCATAGAGGATGAGGCCGAGGGAAACACGGCGAAGCGGGGCGACGAAGAAGAAGCCACTCCGACCTTGTTCCATAGCGTCTAACAGCAGGGGAACGTGCACGAGGCACAGCGCCAGTGGCGTGGGTTGGGCTCTTCGGCCAGGGTGGAGACACACAACCGAACGGCGAAAGACGAACTACTTGGCCGGAGCTGGGCCCGATCTCATCGTACCGATGTGACCATTGGGCCGCTGGAACAAGGCTCAGCGAACGCTAACGCCCACGTCTCCGCTCGCGTCGTACCAAACCCATCTATCCGTCAGCTGCAAACGGTTCCATCAGCCATCAACGAACGATACGACAAGCCCAGTTGCCTACTACACTTAGCCTACTGCAGCCTCGGCCGACTTCGACGAGTCCGACCACCGGCCCCGACATCATCCCGACATCAGCCTTCGTCAAATTGTATCCTTCGAGCGCACAAGCGCTGTGCAATTTGCTGTGAATTACCCCACGAGTTACCCGCCCGCTCCCGAACCCTCCTCCTGATTTAATTCCCGCTCATTCCCGCTCGCTCTATAGCTTACCGCTGTCAGAGTTTGGCAGAGAAGCGCGCTGATAGAGCAGGAAGTCAGAGGGCACCCTGCATTGAGCAAACAAGTTACTCTCCCCATAACGTTCACTGCGATTCGAGCACAAGCCAAGGCAGATGGCCATGTTGCTGTCGTTTGAGTTTTAGTATGACATTGTGGCATGTTGTCCACGCGCACAGTAACCTCTCTCTCTCTCTCTCTCTCAGAAGGGGAGAGACAGACTGAGAGAGAGAGAAATGTAAGAGGCATCTCACCAAGACATTGTTCATCGATGATTTCTTGTCGTGGCTCTTGGTAATTTCTTGTCTTACTACGCAGGTAACTACAATACGGATCGTATGTGAGTACACATGCACACCGTACGAGCTAAGATAAATCAATTATTTCTAACTGAGTAGGTAATTACTATCTATTATTCATATCGTTTGTGCAATCATTTGTACCCCGTTGCGATCGTGAATTAATAATTATGAAGGATATTAATATTATTCATTGTGTCAGGTTTGCCTTTGCAGTCAATAATTGTGATAGAACAAGGCTGCATAGAGAAACACTATCGATGTGTTACCGCTCGCAGGGCTAATGGCAATTGTGTATCGACGTCCTGACGATGGACCATCGTCGGCTACAGGAGTTGCACTATGTTCGCGCGGGTCAATGCGTTCAATTTGATGATCACTAAAAAGTTGGCTCTGAGGAGACACTTCGCTTGGCGCCGGTTTCACGGCGATGTAGACAGACTCGTGGACAGATTATCGCGCCGACGAGATCAGGGGTAGTCCACGGGACGCGACCGCTGTCCGATCTAGCTGTGCGCCTGTACACCGGTCAGGCGTTTACCTTTTTTTCCGGCCGACTCTCAGCCAACATTTAACGTCCACGGTAATGCTTTTACCGGTCAGGCCTAGCGAAACGCGACAGGTCGCAGGATGCAAGCGAACAGATGAATGAGCCTGGCTCTGCCGTCGTCCAAGTTCTCCAGGTCGTTAGTGCGCGTGTATCTAACGATGACAAGAGGAAGAAGCACTTTTTTGATTAAGGTTCATTAGGTGGTGGACGGTTTGAAGTCGGCCAAGCGGTGAGGGGTAAGGGGCGTTATGTTACGGCTACTACATGTGTCCACCGATTTCACAGATTTCACCATATGCAGCTTGCTGTGTAGCTAGTTACCATTGACACCAGTCGTGTACCAGTGGCAACAATATTCGTGTTGGTAGGTGTAGTTGTTATAGCGTTATAGGAGTAGTACCGAGGCCCCTCTGCCATCGGAAGACGAGCTAAAGTAGTGACACAGCTGCAGCAAGCTTGAACGTGATTGATGCACGTGGGGACCTTCGAACTCCAGAAGGATCGCTGGGATGTGGTTGGCATTGGCTTGCCATTGGCATCCACATAGGAAGTGTCTGTTGGACAAAGCCCAGCTAAATTCAGCATGATGGACATGATCCCTGCTCCTTGAAGTAATACTGCAACATAGCATTGGTATCAAGGCATTTCTGTCACGGAATGACAGCTGAGGATCAGTTGTCACGGAAAAAATCAGTGCCAGCAGCACCAATGGTCAGAGACACGATCAACAAACGTAGGACAACAGCGGTTAGGCCCATTTCATTAATATCAGCCCGATACCATAATGCAGCCGAACATTCAAGAACAGTAGGCTTAAATGAGCTCCCTCGTTCACACTTCGAGACAAGAAAACTGATGCCTCAAAGTATGAACGAGGAAAGCTCTTTGTAGGAAAACTTCGAAATGACCAATATGAAGCTAAGCTCCAACCTGAACGACCGAGACCATTATGAAGAAATTCCCATAAGCAGAAACAACTAATCCAAGACCTAACTAGGATAGTCGTTCAATCGTGGAGGCGGAAAACATTGAGTTAGGAAGATAGAGCTGGATGAAAAAAAAAATAGGTTTTATGCCAACGGTGACCTTATAATTATCTATGATAAATATAGACATCGGCAAATCGATGAACGTGTAGCTCGAATCTCTCCAATTCAGCGAAGCGTCAGTTTCGGCACGAGAGGTAATGGAAAATTTGAAGAAAACCCTATTTCTCTTCAATGTGTTGCGCTCAATATGTACGTACAATCAGCAAACAATTCATACTGTTACAAGTGGCAATAAATGGACCTTCTTTTCAACGACGAAAAAAAGAACCACAAAAACACAACACCACCACCAACTGTCACAGAAAAAACTCGTGAAGAGAGAGCGACCTCGTCCGGGCTGACTTGACGTGTTCAAGGTCCCAATCACATAGGCAATCCATCTTGAATGGCAACCTAGAAGAAGTCGTCGCACTGAGCGAAGCAGATGAAGGTCGAATACGTGTTTCTCAGCAGTCGTCGAAAAACAATGCACCAAGCGATGAATGTCAATTCTCTATGTTGTTTCGAAGAGGTGCTCAATGTCCAATACAGCTGCCTGAGATACGTGTCTGCTAATTGTGCGACTCGTATATTGAATACAAAGTGTTGAAGAGCTGAAACAAGCGTATGTAAGCGGTAACAAAACACGTCGGATATTCAACGCAGCGGCACGAATGAGGCAAGACCATTTATTATGACACGGTACAACGCAGAGAGATAGACAGCCGTGATAAGCAATCCAATTTGGAACTATGCACATCATATATATATATATATATATATATATATAAGCCACAAGAACTAATGAGTACTATCGGTAGTCGACGTTCACATTCGCCAGCATATGCCGCCTAAGTAAGCTGATTCCTGTTCAGTGTGTCTCGGATGATCGTATCATATGGAAGGTCCCGTCTCTTAATCGGTCCACGATGAACTGTAGTTTGACTGAGATTTAAATTATGATGTCACCCTTATATATATATATATATATATATATATATATATCGTCCGTATTACACTGGTGGAGTAACATTATAACTAAAATGATTATTGCCTTCAGTGAGCAAATTGCAAGAGAGAGAGAGAGCCAGAAATAACGACTCATCAAGGGCACACAGAAGTATTAGCAGGATTCTGTGCAATCGCCTCTTGAAGACAACGGTCTATTCTCTTCCGCCGCCCCTTCATCTGCCGAGTCAATCATTGTGTTGTATTGTAGAATTGACGCCATCCGTAGTCATATCGAGACAGTGTCGGCGCGGCAACACTCGCCACGATATCATAAAACCAATAAACTTCTTCCTGTATGACAGGAATACTTGAAATGTTAAGCGATTATGATTCAGGCACGGCCATATTATGAGCAGGCATACGTCGTAATTATGGTGTTACCGTGTCCGGAATTATTTTACAAAAATATGACAATCTTTATAATAATTAAAGGCTAATTACACTAATGCCATTAGCGAGCAGCTCTTTTGCGTTCAAGGTCGCCGTCGTCGTCGACGTCATATTCCGAGATGAATGTAACTGTAACAGTTGTTATTGACATTATTATATTAAATTTATAATAATTGACCCTCAGCTATTCCCAGGCTATCTGACCCAGGCTTCGGCTCTTAACCTTTTAGGTATTACTATGAGGACGACCTGTCGGGGCCACCTTTGCTTATTCTCTCCCTTACTCGTACCTGGCAAGAATCTTCAGATAAAGAAAGATGATAAAGAACTCCAAAGATTCTCCTGCGTTTGTTGACATTATTGTATTAGTACACTGTACTACTGGGTTGATCGAAGCAAAAAAAGAATCATTTTCTTGAGCTGACTCTCAGCTGTTCCCCTCATGTGATCGGCCTCGGATCTTGGGTATCACTACGAGGAGATGTCAAGGACACCTTCGCTGTCGACTCAGACTTCATCGTTCATCCGTTGATTCGAGGAAAGATTCGTTGGTAATTTCAAATCGCCGTGTGCAGTGATGGCTGAGAGTTGTTTTCAAAACCAACATAGGCGATAATTCGCACGGCTATTGGAAGTATATGCGGAAGAAGTGGATTTCGAGACAAAAAACGAACGTTGATTCCCTTGAAGAAAAAGCAACGATGTGTCCTCAAATTCGACGAAATTTTAGTGAAGTTGGACGGCCCGGAGGCCCCGTTTGTGAGAACTGTACGGGAATGGTGTGCGAAGTTTAAGGCGGGAAGGACAAGCAACGGTGCAAAGTGCAAGCGGCGGTGATTCTGAGCGATGCTCAAAAACGACAACGAGAAACAGTGGACAAATTGAAAAATTGTGTTTCCAGTGTTCGAGACACTAGTCCCTGCTGCTCTCGCTTGCGAGGCACACAGAGCAGTCGTACTCCCGTAGTTCAGCGCATCGTCAACGACGGGTGCTTTGCTTGAGGACGATTCTGGCCAAATGGGTGCCACTCGAATTACGACCGGAACACAGAGAGCTTTCGACGATTTTTGTTGCGATCAGAACTTCTGTCATTATTCTAGGGCGAAAGCGGGCCTGAAACGTGCTCTCACGATTGACGAGACAGGATCAGGAATTGCACAGGACCAGCTTCGACGATATCTGTACCTAGGTGGAACGGCTGAATCGAAGACGTGTGATTCACCGGAGAGATGTATAAAAACCTTCTGGAAGAGAATCTCGATACGTGACTGGTCGCAAACAAGTGTACGCGTGCGTGGCTTCTCCGCGACAACACTCGTCCCCGCAAAGCTGATATTGTTGATGGGCTTTTGGGCCGAGAAGGGAAGCAAGTTGTGGAGTCAATCCGCACATTGTCCTAATGTGAGCCTGGCAGACCTCCGTTATCTTGACCGATAGAAGCGGAGACTGAGAGGCTTCCCGAATTCGAACAAGTTCGAGCAACTACTCAGAGGGACACCGCTGCAATGATATCTGGCATGGAGGTCATATTATGAAGGTTGCGCCAGAGCTACCGATCAGATGTTTACGTGTACCAAATTTTCAGGAATAATACTCATAATACACAAAAACCTCCCATTAATATCCGTTCGATAACTTCTTGATAAAAAAAAAGTATCCGCCGGTTTTGCTCGAATCTAACAGCTAACAGCTGTGAGTTCAATGCTGCCGGGCTTCGATCGGTGATACGTAACGCGCTCAGGTTGAATACAGGCCTGCCGCACCCCCACGGCACGGTCATCTCTGTACAGCCGGTGTTTAGAGCTAGCTTTCTCCCTATACAGCAACCCCAGCCTATTGACCCCACTCGACCTCACACCACCACCCCAATGGTTCCTTTGCGCACTCTCCTATCATCACCATAGACACGACAACTTTATGCATCTGCCAGAACCCCCACGGTGCCCCACGGTCGGCACCCCATTTACGACGTATGGGCGAATGGATGCGAGCTAATAAGGGTCGCTATAGGATCAAGGCGCACGCGACAGTGCTGCGCTCGGAGGACGGGCATTAGTGTTCACTCTCAATTAGAAGCACACACACACACAGAAGCACATACACTCTCTCTCTCTCTCGTTCTCTCAATACAGCCAGCACCCATATGCCGGCTACTCTACGGTGACCGCATCCTCGCGCGAGCCGGTCGGCTGCCGCTTGACCGATCGACAGTTCCTTCTCCGTCGGCCATTTTCCCGAATCGACCGCCCTGTTCTGTCGTGACTTTGGACATTTAGCCCTTCTTGGACTCTGCCTGCTTAACTTGCTTTGCCACGACCTGGTCCAACTTCATCTGGCCACGACGATGGCGGCGCTCCCTACGACCTCGTTAGGGGTTTAGCGCCCTCGCATTAGCACGCTCAACCCTTCGCGCCACGCCACCACCTCCTTCAGTAGTCGCATGCCTTCACACCCCGAGTGTGGTCAGCACATGTTCTTATCCGTAGTTACCTCGTCAGTTATCGCGTTCTCTGCGCCATGACCGCCTTCGCGCCTGCAACTGCTGTCGCTGCGACGTCTGTTGCTGTTGTTGTTTTCAGAATGGCTTTCTCTTTAAATATCAAACCGGCCGACCGACCAAACGACATCGAGTCGAAGATTGTCGACTCTCATTGTCGCCACCATCGGGTGCGTTTCTCGTTGCCTTCAGAGTTTGCACCTCGAATTTTCCTTCGCCGTAACTCAGAGCTGTGGTACCCCAGTCGATGCGAGGTTCGGTTGGGCTACTCGCGGAGTCCTTCTCCATCCCTCTGTGCCTTGATGAACTCCCTTGAATCCAGCGTTGTTCCCATCCAGTGTTTTCCTACTAATCGAACCCCAGCTTCAATTTGTCCTAGCGCTCGCTCCGCTCAAGGGCACAGCGATTTCGTGTCAGTCCACTATATAGGCAGACCTTAGCTTATATAGTGGACTGACACGAACCGCTGTGCCTTAGCTTAATACAAGTATCGGTGGATGTCAACTAATTTCAATCTTCGAAGTCTCAAGTCACTTGTTACATGTATCCCGTTGTGACACTGATATTGTCAGATGTATCTGTCATGGGACAAATTATTCAAATGAACCCAGTTCGAGAATACGGTTCTCGACAACGTCATATAGAGTCGTATTGTTCTTAATCCTACTCTTAGCCCAGTATAATTGAAGTATCAGCGTTCCATAAGAACGAGGGATTAATGCAACCTGGTGCGGTGTTAGGGTCTCGCACACCTCCGTATCTGGCACTCCGAGGCGTTGGCCTGAAACTCGCAAGAAGATTGGGCCAATTCAAAAACTCGGATTCGGCTGATTATCCTGTTCTCTATGATGATTTAGCTGATGCCGTCATAGCGTCGGCAGAAGTATAAGGTACGAAACGAAAGACAGTTTTAATTAATATCAAGTCGCAACGAAAAACACAATTTCGTACTGTTCAAAATGTAAATTTTGTATTAAAATTTCTACCTTACACTTCAGCCTACACTATGGAGAAATTGACACGGCCATCTGAATACTCATATTATTTTGCGAGCAAACTAATGCGTTCCCCATTTATAAACACCCTGTTCAGTACACTATATTTGACAAAAAAAGTTTGTCTACAACCCTATGGAATGCAGGTGGTAGAATACAGCATACTACACTGGCCGCATATATCACTAACATAATATATCACATGTTGTTCGTAATTTGGATTATACACAGTAATCTCTCGGTCGGAGCATTGCGTTTACCGATGATAGTGCGGCAGGATCGAATATGCATTCATGCATGATAAAACATCCTATACGGCCGTATGAAAGCGGACCTTATGCAGATCTTTATATATGAAACAAAAAGTAGGTGGCCGATGAGCCCCAGGTTCTGATCTGTGACCGGCAGCATAATGCCAATCAGACATACGTTTCCTATGCGTTGGCCTGGACGAGAAGTGTCCCGTAGGAGAGGGGGAGAGAGAGAGATGACTCGGTAGGCCCATATACCCTGGCGGTATCAGCCGACGTTACATGGACGAACATAACACGCCGTCTCTTTACCGTTGCGCCTAAAGATACCGCAAATTGTGAGGTCCACAACAGCGTACATTGTGGTAGCGCACTGCTCTGGCGACTTCTTCAGAGGCGGGCGCCCAACCAATGCAAGTTTTACCGCGGCCATTTAGCTTGGCCGGGGAAGTAGACTCCGGCCAGCTTTTCAGAACAGGTCCGTGCCGCTCTCGGTAACGAGGAGAAGAAGTTCCTGGTTTTGGGGAATTGCAAAAGCGCTAGGTTATGGTGAGCGCTCTGATGAGTCGAACAGAAATTGGTTCGTCCTTGAGTCAATATAGAACATAGATGCAACAAAAGCGATCCAGCTTCGAGTGGCGTGAAGGCGAATCACCACCGGCAAAAAACAAGGAATTAAGAAATCATAACGACATGTTGAAAGGAGACAAGGACAGCTTAAACGCAGCATAAACGTGATGCAACTATAGAATATGTCTCCACGTTTGCTAGAGCAACCAATAACAATATTTTGGAGGAAAAGTTTCCCGATGGTGCACTTTGCGGTGCTCATCAGGGTGGGCATGAAATGTTTCGGAGTCTGTGTCCGAGAAGCGGTGTCGAAGCTCAAAAAGCGTTCACCCCTCGCCCGTAGGTCTGTCCCTACGGAGAAGTAAGAAATTCGCATGTTTTTTAGTATTTAGGAAAGCCTCTGGTCGCTTTATAATAAATGGATTATAAATAATAAATAAAACAGCCAACATACAATGTCCCCGCTACAACCGCTTTCGCCGGAATAAAGCCTCATAACACTGACAACCCCTTGAAATGCAAATGTGCAGTACCGATGGGGTCGCTTTGGTCCCGAAGAAAGCGCAAATGCAGCTCACAACGGGCGGGAACGTCGAGATGATGTTGGGCTAACACCCCAACGAGAACTTGGAACTGAAGAGTCTAATGTTGGTTTCAACGCGTCCCCTCACTCGCCCGCGAAGACAGCCACCCCAACCTGCATTGTGCTTAGTTTCGACGCAAGGAGCGGGCAAAATACAGGAGGACACGCCAATATGGTGTCAATGGATCCACTGTCATGTGAGAACTGACCACCCCAAAGCAACATACACTAACAACTGTTCAGCTTTTGTATGCCCGCCTATTCTGGCAGTGTAAAATGCGGTTGATCAAACGCCACAGACGCTTGTCGCAATAGCCACTTTGAAGGCGGTTTCGTCGCTTGGCCAAGTACGCGATTCTTCAGTATGAAGAATCGCTTCTAGTGTTCGTTATGATCAGGTGCAGCCTGAACGACAGCCTCACTTCAAAGAATCTGAAGATTCGCGAGACAGAGGAGGGCATGTCATGAAGTCAAGATGGCCAAGAAATGTTCGAAAGTCTGCTCGAAATTCGACTACACGAAGCTCAGGTTGGTAATGGCAATGACGATGCGTCTACCAAACATTCAAGATTCTTCGATAATGACATGGTGACCAACATGTATATTGGGAGGCATTGGACTCCCTTCTTACTGGTATGCCGCTTCGTTGTTTTAACGAGCTAACCCCCAGCTCTGCCCCTAGGTGACAGGCGTCAGCACTTAACTTTCTAGGTATTACTATGAGGACCTGTCGGTGCCTAACCTTTACTTATTCTTCTCTACCTTACTCGTACCTGGCAACAAGAATCATCAGAAAATGAATCATAAGAAAGATGATAAAGAACTCCCAAATATTTCCCAAAGCGTCTGACAGCAGGATTTGATCCCAATCCAAACGGCCCTCCGGTCTAGCAGTCCAAGACGCTGACCACCAGATCCAGACCATGCAGAGCATCAATGTATAATAGGAATAAATGAAATGAATGTCACATATTCGGCCGTATACGACAACGATCAATTCTACGCTAAAAATGAGCCACGAGAACAGAAATCATATTGTTCTAGCCGAAATATAAGCGCACTGATCGGAAACTGCTACACTAATCCTGTCGCCGTGACACAATGATTGGCGGTGTCAACAACTCATAAAAAATCATCATTAGCCAAATCCAGGTGTTTGAGTTGGCCTAGTCTCATTGTTAGTTGGCCAAAAGTTTACAATAATACAACCGCTGCTTCCCGCATTTTACAAGCCAGTAAAATACCGTTAACCGAGCGATCGTTAAGAGACGATGTTAAACCCCATCCAACGTCGGCTTGGAACAGCCTACAGGCGGAAGGCACCGACAATCCACAGACAGCGGATTTATCAACCTGAAGTGTTCCGTGTTATGCGCCGGCCATATACCGAGGAAAGATAAGTCTTTCTATGTAAACTATAAGCTTATGTTAATGCTGCCGTAATGCCTCGTCTAGTTATGGCCTGCATAGCATTTATGGTTGTGTCACAACAAACATAAATTGTAATTAACTTTGTAGAATTTTGCACGTCTGCACGAAATGTGTTTGTTATGAGTGAATAAATCAGTGTACTCGGCAAGATAACGCGAGCCGACGCAAGGCTAGCTAAATGCTAGATGACTTCGAAGGCGGCCGCAAATATGAATTTGCCATTTTGTCACCCAGTAAAAGCGATTGCAATAATTACAATAATAACAATAACTATAATAATATAATCTAACTTCGCGCGTCCATAACCGTCCTGCGCGTTCGCCCGCACATATGTGTAACACCTTATCGAATATCTACTATTTCTCCATAGCGAAAATGAGTCACCAATAACGTGACCTGCCGTCCTGAGCGGCTCTCAGGATCACAATGCCGCCATCATCGCCATCTCGAAACACTTCCCAATGGATCCCCGTCGTCCGAGTGCTACGAGCCCATAAGCATTTTGTACACTGTGCGACGTACGCATATCGTCACGTTCAAAACGTTTATGAAGACGGATGATGACGAGTACGGCAAATGAGGTCTATTTTCCGGGCTGACTGACTGCCAACATTTAACGTCCACTGTACAACTGCCTTGGGCATTGCTTTTAAAGGGGTCCGTTTTATGGCAAATGAGGCGCGGCCACTTTGCATCGTGACGAAGTGCAGCAGGTTGTCAACAGGGCGAAATCGTACTGTTTGCCAAGTGACACGCTAGTTGGCCAAGCTTACCACTGTGCTAATCATAATAATATGGGGGACCAGCCCGGATTCTGTCGTGCACTCGGACGACAATTTGACAATTTGCGGCTCTTGTTGTATAGTCTATATACGTTATTGGGCCACACGCTGCGACGTTCGCGACCCGTTGCCCTTGTGGATGGCAGATCCCGTGCTAGTGTTCATTGTTGGCAGTTGGTCGATGGAAGAGCTCATTCAAGAATTCCTTATAGTCATATCCTAAGGCTCAGTGCTGAGGCCTGTCAGATAGGCGGATAGCTGAGGGTCCCCTCGAAAAAAAAACACGTTGGGCATGGGAGCCCCCTTTTTTTGAGAGGAATAGGCGAATTGTTGGAAGGATTTCGGCCATTCCCAATTCGAGTATATGGGCTCATTTTTCAGTCTCCAGTTTACGCTTGACTAAGAGAAAAAGTTAGATGTAAACGTTTAGCTATTTTAGTAATATGGCGATCACGTTTAAGATTACCCGCTGCTCGGCATTCAACTCGGCGTCGGTCGTCAGCGTCTGTCGGACAACCACGAGGCGGAGTTGTAGATGCACATAAAATATATAGCATTTTCGTGGCGGCGTCGTGGCCAGAAGAGGAGAGATTTATCCTAATGCGACCCATTTTTTCGACCCACTGGGCCGTGATCATGTGCTCGTGTCCGGGGTGCCCTGTTGCCCCTTGCCGGCTCTCGAGGCGATCGATAATCCTTTGAAAAACACATGGTGCATATCATGAGGTTAGAGTTGAGTGTATGTTCCGTAAGCAGACAAATTAGTCCGCCACAGACTGGAGCCATTGCAGCTATTCGTCGTTCTTCGTGGTCAGGCAACTAATGTTTATGCTGCCTTCACAGAAAAGGCCGCAAAGGTCGACGATACGAAGGTCGATATGAAAAAGAACCGCCTTCCGTTTTTTTGCCATACTGAGGTTCCTTTCTAGCCATTACGTCTACTGAGCTATTGGAAAATGTCCAGCATCATCTATTTACATCCTCTATTTGAAAGGGCATTCTCATACTAGATTGTGATACACTTCGCAATTCGAAAACCCTTGATTGATGTGTCTATAGGGGCGTCCCATAGAAGCACCCCGTATATCGAATTATATGGGTCCACGTAGGGGGGTCGTTATCGCAGCATAAAGTGCATAAGAGGCGTTGTATACGCGATGAGAAACTAAGGCCAAAATATTATTCCAACCATCGCTAGTCTAGCTAAACCAGAAATTACATCTCCTCTAAAACTGGAAAACAATTCGGATTCCCTGTCTCTCTCTCTCTCTCTCTCTGTCAGACGGCATTTTCTTTTTATTAAAACAAACAAGAAACAAGCTAACTATTTAAATGTACACATGGAACAGGCCGTCATGTGGACTCGAACAATCTGCTATTGATTATTGCACCAAAACGGAATAATTCACCCGCAATCCTGGTCGTTGTTGCCATTGTGAGCTCGCAGGGGCTATGCAACTGTTTTTTCGAGCTGACCCTCAGCTGTTCCCCTATCTGACAGGCCTCAGCTCTAGGGGCTATGCAACGGGACGAATGAATCCACATAAAAACTGGGCCCACAACTGATTCATTATACACTAGCAGTGAGTTTTGCTATGAGACAAAAAAAATAATAGATTGATTCATTATTATTATTACAGCAACAGGTCGAGACGAGAAATCTTTGTTTGAAAATCAACCTTGCTTCGATATCAAACTCAATTAGGGCGAATCTGCTCGAAGTCAGCACTGATTTATTTGCGGCCGTTGCTGTTTGAGGACCTTGAGTGAAAACGCTCGCCGCTGTTTTAGTCCAGCGCAGAGACCCTCTCCAATTAGATTTCAAATGTTCAGCTTTATCGTCCGCCTAATTGGACGGCGAATAGAAATCGATCTGCGATATATATTTGTGCATTCTCATACCATGCCGATTTATCTAGCAAAAGAGTCTAACAAAATTACGATCATTTCGACGAATGACAATAACGTGAATATTACAGAGTGAAACCTAAGCCAATAGCGTACACTGTAAACAACCCCCGTTTCAATATAGTCAAAAGTCACAGGTGCACCTAGGTGAGGTGGCACGTACAACAACAACAACAATGACATATAGAAAAATATCACACATTAAAATATCACCGTTCTTCCCTTCAGTTAGAAAAGTGTTCGCCGTTCTCAAAACACGTGGGCTGTTTCAACACAAAAGCTGAAAGGTTTTACAGAGAGAGAGACAGGAACTTATCTCGGTTTGTTTGAACTTCTTCCCCTTTTGTCGTTAGCGATTGACGTCCACCAGGTCACCCACCGTTTCGAGACTTGCATCCGTGCGACATCTGGCATTTACCACGGCCACTGGCAATCGTACACGAAACGAATAATACAGTGAAGAAGAACCCATTTAAAGAGCCCAGTTAATTAATAATTATGATAGTAATAATAATAACAACAACAATAATAAATAATAATAATGCCAATAATAATCGTAATAATAATTATAATGAGAAAGAAGAACTGATAGAGTTTTGTTAGGCTTTAAAAGCGTGGTCCGCCATCGGTGATCTGGCAAACGCAAGCTCGCTAGAACGCAACGAGCACTCCATCTCGAATGCTGCCCATGGGGCCCGCAAACTCTTCACAGTGCTTGGGTTCGTCAAAACGCACCCACGCACACAAGCGCGCAGACAGACGACAGACAACACTCGCGACACTTTGCGCCGTCCATTTGGTCAGAGCGAGATAGAGAGAGAACCTGCTCTCTCTCTCTCTCTATATATATATATATATATCTGTGTGTACCCCTGTGCTGTTATCTCTCTTCCTTTTAGGTATGCAACTTTCATCTGGCTGTAATCGTTAATCACCCGTCCACTTTCACCTGCGGCTCTCCAGCCGCCCCACACTACGAGTCCATGTCAAGTCCGGAGCGAACGAACAACGACATCCTGCACAAATTGCGCCCCTGCCACATCGCACGCTCTGACATTCAGACACGCTGAGAGATAGAGAGAGAGAGAGAAAAGGACGAGATGGGGGGGGGGGGGCGACGACGAGGCTATCAACACTATGAATGGGCCTATCGTCTAGGCCTGTTGACAGGCCTCATTCGGGCTCTCATTCCATCACGGGGGGCGAGGGCGATGCGAAAACCCGAGTGTGCTCCTAGGCCAATGTGGACGCTCAGTCGTCAGCGGAGCGAGCCAAGCGAGCGGTTCAGCTATGGCTAAATCGGACGTCTGTCATGTGCTCTATCTACAATACTAGAACAGCAGAGGGAACGGCAGTAACCGCAGCAATAGGTGGGGCAACAGTCATCGTAACGCAGCTCATCGGCATGAGAACTGTGCCGGAATAAGAAGCATGGGCTGTTTCGTCTGCAAGCGATAGTCCCCCTTCGGAGTGGCGCGGGAGAAAGAATACAGGTGAAATGCGCGCGAAAACATAGAACGTGGAGCCTTTATCGGAAGGACACGTACATAGGTGTTTTGGCAGGTAAGGTACCTACCGTATATTGCCCCCCCCCCCCCCATTTCAAGGGGGCCTCGTATCCCATCGTGTCTAGCTGGATTACGAAGCTGCACTTCGGACGTTGTTAGTCGACTGCTATCATCGGGGCCACGATGATCGACTTGCGACATGGGAAATTTCTCCTCGAGATATTGGACCGCACCATCTTCAGTTGAGGCTCAATGTTTCCACGGCACGCTGTACAAATACCATTGACCCGTGATGTGTCTCCTGTCCTGTCGACATAGGTTTTTGACGGTTCGGGTGATCTGACACACGCAAACGTATCATAAAATAGATGAAATCTCGAACTTGATTAGCACACATCTGATTGTCTCATATATTCCATTGAAACCTCTCACCGCTGCTTCTCTCCACCAACCGGTTGCAGACCGATTCATCCATTCACGGCCGAGGTCAGTTCCACAGGCTGTCGCCGCCACTCAGATGACATGTCCGGAGATACGAAATTCACCACTGGATGAATGTTGTACATCCATAATGTACAACTGGGGCTGGCGGACCCAACAAAGGTTCAGCTGTCGGGGAACACCTAGCCGTCATATCAACAACAGTCGATTTTCCATTGTGCTATGCCAACCGTGTCGGACACAGGGGACACGATCGCCTCTCAGGTCCGCTATCGTCGTGTATCGCGATTGGTCAACCTCGTGTTGGCGGCCAATCCCCGGTGAGCTTCCGCATCTTCCTGTGGGTAGAGCACGAACAACAGTTGCCGCAACAGCGAACGATTCAAGCCGAATCAGCGTCGAATCACGACCTCGTGAGCGCCGTCAGGTATCTCAGTCATTGATCGTTCCACCTTAAACGATTGGGAACGTGCCATGTCACACAATCAATCGAAGCCGGTCAGTTGTGTCGTCACACTATGACACTGCCCGAGCCGTGGTAAGTGGTATTGACAATTTTCAGGCAGTTATGGCCGGGTCAGTGTCAATATGTGCTATAAGCTCGCCCGCACGAGATAATCGCTGAAAGCCCCACAGGCATTTTCAATGTCACGCACTGATGCAACATTCGTGTCAGCTGCTAGATCAGAGAAAGGTAGCAGCTTTGCTTCGAGATTCATCTTCAACACTATGACTTGCGTCGTGTACTCTGAAATTGATCAGACCGCGTATTGCATTTTTTCCTCCACGCAATGTTCTGTTATACTGCAGTGGACGGCTATACTCACATCGAATGCGATTTAAATCAACCGGATATTGAGCTCGTGAGGAACCTCGCGTAGCTTTATAAACCACACAGGGACGTTTCGGTGGATAATGTTTGAACAGGTAATTAATTTACAAGAGACGCTATTAGATGAACACCACACACACACACACACATATATTGTGACAGCGCATAACAATGCGCCTGATTGAGGTCCACCAATGTTGGCCTGATCACACTAAGCTTGAGGCTCCTGGATTCACTCGGCAAACCTTGTTTCGATGTTCGTGGCTTTTTGCCTCACGTGTATGACAACCCCAAGCGAATATGACGCGGGAATCAATAGTTCATCAACTCTGCTACAACGGCTACATAGTCGAATACTTAGCGAGCATTACCATCCATACCGGCATTCACACTGACCTCTAACGGAAACTCCGAGATAGCTCAAGCCAACTGTGGAATCAGTCCCGCTATTGTTGGGTCACCCAGCAACGCGTCAGGGTCCCTGTGAGTCGTACGTTGCCGCATGTTACTTGTAGGTGGCAAACTAGCTATTATACACTACCGCCTACTAAGGTGGGCTGCTGCTGCTGCTGCTGCTCCTCCTCGAACTCATCGTCTTCCTCGCCAGTTAACTGGAATCTTCCATCACGGGCGTCGCTCCACCACCACCACTGTGGCACGTAGCGACTGCACACCCAGCCATTACCACTATGGCGAAACTGCTGCTGCTGCTGATGCTGGTGGTGTTATTTCGGTGGGACGGTGATCCGCCGTTCGCGGCGTTTCCACCACCTATTTAGCACGTCTGTAGCGCACAGAAAAACTAGCCGTGTAGGCAGAACCGCCACCTAATCGGACAACGATCACCATCTATCTAAGCATCTGTTATCTAATCTAATCTCCGTCTCTTCATTTGCGCACGCACACTGAAGGACGAAGTAGGCAGGTGAGCGTCCTTGCGCCGGCCGCGACGTTGTGCAGCTCCACGAAGCTCTACGTAGCCGTATCCAGCACCGCGGACGGTGGCAGCAGCCTATCCAGATACATGTAGGAAGGTGTGTGTGCCGGCGTCTGTGTACAGGCCATCAAGAGATATGCGGTCCACTCCAGAGGAACTCCTCGTCAGAATGATTCTAATCGCCACGGCAGAGCTGGCCCGATGTTGCACGGTTGTAAAGGCAAGCGACTAGGTGAGGGTGGTGCCATCGACGCCTGCCCTACGACACGACGAGGTCTGCCTGCCTCCCTGACTCTCCATGTTGTCGACGACGACGACGACGGCGGCGGCGACAGCCGATTGTTGCTCTATATCTACTATTAAACACCCATCAACATATAAGGTCGTACACGTTATGCTGCGATATAAAAGTACAGGCAGGCGACGGCGGAGCCTGCCTTCAGCTGACTGGCCAACCTACCCGTAGCGAGCGCAGGATCGTCCGGACGCCTGCCACGTGAAGCTCAGTCGGCGGCTTCAGCGGCCGGTGGCTTCGACGGTGCGCCGGTCGAACGCGCTAGGGACGACGAACGGCTAGACAAACACCCGAATATGTAAGGCATACGGTGGGAAGGAGATATATTCGCAGCTAGTAGTCGTAGAGTAGTAGAACTGGTGGCAGTCGATAATGATGCTCTGATCTGCCGCTCTGACGAAGGAGGCGCACGTCCAGCGAACCAACGAAGCCATCGGCCGCCGCCGTCACCGCTTCCAGCTTCGAAGCCGGCGAAACAGCAGCAGCAGCAGCCGTCGTTGTCGCCAGCGGCGGCTGTGGCTCCGGGAGGTGACGACTTTTTGCTTCACTGACTCGCTCACAGCTTCAGCGCTCCGGGCAGTCAGACGGGCGCGGCGTGGTTCAGCCGGCCGAGCCAGAGCGAAGTAGCACGAGAGAGAGATAATATCAGGGAGAGAGCGAGAGAGAGAGATGCAAGCAACGAATATTATCGGCCAAACGGGGCATTAGTGCGCCGTCATCGCCGTATTTCTCTACACATTCATTGTTGGGTACGGTGGCAAATGCCGGCGCCCGACGTATGCTCGCCGGCCGAGCCGCCGGATTTGGGAAGACGTTTCGTCGGCGGAGCATTTGACACTAGGCCCTGGCGGCCCGACCCCGCTCCGCTTGGCGTTGCCCAGCTTAGCTCGCTCAGCCACACTGGATGGCTGACTGAGCTGGCTGATCCGGGAACTCTGAACGAGCGAGAGAGGCGTGGGGGGGGCGGAAGGGGGGGCTGGCTGCTCTCGTTTTGGCAACGCGTACGTCATCGACGAACTCTGCTCTCTGCAACGAGTCGTCCTTTTTCTCTATTATCTGATTCGGGGGTTGTCGGTTTCGGGCGCTTGCCCACCTTTCCTTCACACCCCCCCTCGCAACCCACGCTGCCGCAGAACGTTCAACTTCAACGTGCCATGTTTCCAAATCACTGTCGTCCCTCCTGACATCCATCGGCGAGCGCGCGTGTGCGTGTGTTCATCCCTAAAAGATTGACAGGGACCAATGGACCGCGAAGGACCTTCACGTCGAGGACCTTCGAAAGCGAAGCCCACCCAGCTATCCCACAAACCGTCGATTTATTTTCTAGCTAGAGTGCGCTCCATAATCTCGCGCCGGCGAACCAGAGACCTCGCCCAGTACACCTCGGTGTTCTATGATTAGTCGCCGTGCTCGCCCTTGGTGACGAGGGCAGATCCACCCCGCAGTCACTAGCTCTCTCTCTTTCTCTCTCTCTATTCTTCGTCTTGTATGGTACAGTCGGTACCGCGGCGAATCGGCGCACCCGATTCTTGCAGAGTTACGAACGACGTCGCGAACACTACGAGGCCAACATTGGATCTAGCCGCTACCTCCGCATTGGATCGCCTTGATCGCCAGCCCGGCCACTCAGCCTAGGCATCTGTTACACACTCGAAGAGGTTCTGCGCGGGTCGGCGGCCGCGAGGAGATCGGCTTAAATTCCGTTTTACCATGGCCCCCAAAATGGGTGGGGGGGGGGGTGTCTAAACCCGCAGTGACATTTCTGCCTGCACCCGTATATGCTTGTCTATTTACTTATTTTATTAATAATAATAATGTAATTATTGCACACACGCACAGGCGCGTACCCGGCTCTGCCCGAACGCCTCATTGGGTCATCTCCTATCTCTATATATAGTCATATCCACACATGCACACGCAAGCATAGATATATATATATATATATATATATGTATGTATATGTGTGTGTGTGTGTGTCATTGTAAAGGTCGATGCTTATAGACGCCGTGCGCGTGCGTCACATTGTCGCTGTTGTTTACGATCATTATGGTCATGATTAGCGCGATTGAGTGAGTCGAGCATCGAGTTCACAACAAGACAATCATTCAGAAGGACAGAGGATGGGGTTAGATGATGATGATGTATTATAAACAACGAGAGCTGTACAACAATGAATCGACCGAAGCCCGATTTAAGCTCTGTGGGACATCAAGAATTAGAAGGATATTATTAAAACTGAACATCTCGGACCTTGCATCGGCCAATATATATATATATATATATATATGATACTATTTAAGTACATGTCATGTAATGTTGTTGTTGCTGTATCTTGAGGAGCGGAAACAGAGGGAGAGAGATAAAGAGTGTTCCGTAATTCGCCAGTGGCGTCGCATTGGCTACGCATCGCTGCGTAGGTTCGTGCCTGAGTGGCCGTGATGTTTTGCCGAAGTGCGCTGCTTACGCCGACCCCTTTCATGTCGAGGCCCTGCTCAGATTTAGGCTCGCCGGTCGATTACACCTGTGTCAAAGTACCCTCATACCTGTATATATACATATATATATATAAGCTGAATGAATCGAACAACAACAACAGCAGCAGCATCCGGCCATTCAGCTATTGGTTCGAAGAAGCGCTAAACGAAGCTATTATATATGTATATATATATATATATATATATATATATATATATAAAGCGTATATCGAATCAACCAACGTCCAATATACAGGCAAGTCTCGTGTTGTCGTTCGACTCTTTGTAGCCAATAGTGCTGTTGTTGTTTATTTGTTTTCGTCCCGTTGGCTGGTGTTTGGCTGCGCGGACACGTATGCCGCATAGATATGCCATTGTGTACGAACATACGAACACATAAGAGGTATAATATTACTGAGCTAATACAAACGAATGGAGAAACCCGTCCAGCTAAACATATATATATATATATATTTTATATATATTTTGCTTTTTTTAAATATATTTATTAGTCAACTATAAACGTGGGCGAAGAATTGCACCATCGCTGAACGTGAAATACATCTAAGACAACGGCTTCCTCTATATATAGTCCTAATACAATATCTATAACAAAGCGGCCCCACTCACCCAAGCCTTACGCGTGTGTCCAAAATTGAATTGAGTTGGCCTGTTCGGATATATTAAGGAAAAAGCTTCGTATTAAAAATTCGGTTGAATATGGACATTTTTAGGTTGATGTCGTTGTCAATAATCGTCTTTCGCAATGTTGACAAACAAGCGCCGATGAAGCGTCGGCGTAGCCTGTTGTGCTTTGAAGGCAAACCGTCCTTCCCGTCACCGAAATGTGTCAAGATACTTAATTCTTTGAACTACAATCGATGACCAGGTAACGTCATATATATATATATATATGTATATATATATATAGTTGCTTGTAGTAACCGCAGCAGAATGGGTACTAGTATAAGATTATCAGATCCTTTTGCGATATTCGTTTTTGTGTATATGTTCATATAGGGTATAACAGATGGGGGTCCGATGACGAGTCATATTGCGAGTCATCCAGCAAAATGCTGCAACCATAGCTGTTGTAAACTTAAAATGATGATAGGAAGAGTCCGAATGAAGGTATTGCAATAAATACAACAACACATCCTTAAAGATGAGACACTGAATTGTCGGAATCGTCTAGCTGAGAGACAGACCGAGAACTGTTCGCCGACATCAACCATGCCGCTCCTGCTGCTGCTGCTGCTGCTGAGATATGAGTCAAGTGTCTCCTGGCAGTCAGCTCATAATTCGATCGAATATTTAGCTCAGCAAAAAAAAAAACAGGCGTACTAACCTAAGCCGTATCTTTATCGAAACCAGAATGAGATGTCCTATATAAAGGTGCGGCGCAATATCGAACTGCCTAAATTCGAGTCCGAATTGTACCCCAGTGGTAGCAGCAGCAGCTTTTCGTAGTCTGTAGCAGCAGCAGCAGCAGCAGCGCGGCTTCTCTGTTACGTTATGTATGACTGAGCCTTGGCCGTCGCGGGATCTGAACGCCGTCCGACATCGCTCTACCAGACGCTCTACCACCACCAATGCGTCCGCCGTATTCTCGTAGGCTGAGCACGGAGCCCGATGGGCCGTGCTCACCCCCCCCCCCCCCCAATGAACCCCCGGCCATCCGGTACGTTGATGGCCGAGGTCTTTGGTCCCCTCGACAGCGCGTTACGACACGAACGGATAGCGACGCCGAGTTCCGATGGAGCCAGCGGAACTTTGAAAATCGGACGCCGGACGCTCGGGGTCCGCCGGCGATCTGGAACGTGATCTCCGTCTTGCCGGCGTCAGAATGAAGCCGCACGCTCCGAACCAATAGGATATAGATAGCTTGCCCTGTGCGGCCGGCCAGCCTGAGCTGAGAACTCCGACGACCGTACGCTACGAAGCTGTAGTGAGGAACGCCACGGCCGACGGATCAGGCCAGACAGACTTAACTCGACTCGATATTTCGAAGGGGTAAAAGTATTGGCCGCGCCGCTGCGTCTCACAGCCACCGGGCTATGAGAGGCGGTTCGGCTGCCGTCGATTTGGCCACCGGGGTTGTGAGGGACATAGCTGGTGCAGTGGTCGGTCGATCTGATCGATCCGCTAGTTAAACAAACGCATGATCGGGCACAACCGATAGGCTGAACGACCTGCGGAACGGTGCTCGCCAGGTGTACACACTGTGGGGCAGGGCCGGGCGAGTCGCTGTCACCGTGTGCCATAGAGGACCAATGTTGTTCTGCCGCACAAGAACGTTCGGACGTAGGAAAGAGCTTTGGGCACGAGTGCCTCTGTGGCCGAGCCGCCTGTGACCGCGGTCACAGCGGCCGCAGAGGCAGCAACGGCCGCCGCGGTCCCTCGGGCAGAATATTTCATTAGAAAATTTTACCGAAGTGTTCACCTGTTCGCTAGCTCGCTCCATTTGTAGATCCAGATCGACTCAACTGATTAACGGAACTCTAATGTTGATAACATTTCAGCTCACGTGATAAGAGGCGTGTCACATCGTCATCGGCCTTCTACATCATAATTATTGTGATTATAGGTCGTTAGACACTGCCGATTATTTAAGTGCTTTACAATTTCTTTAGCAAACTCCGTTGTTGACGTAAGGGAATGTATTTCACGAGGAAAGTAGGTTCGGAGTGACGATGGTCCCTCCTCTTTGTCTCGTTGTCCATATTGTTCTTCATTTCTGTAAATGTATATTCGGTCAATCATATATTTCTATCGGAGACAAGACTAGAAAATAGAAATACATAAATTTGTGTGGAGGGTGCTCAAATCTTAAAGCACTAGGACCATTTTAAGCTACAGCTGTCGTCTTCCAAGGAAACCTTGCATAGACTCTCCCTCTCTCTCTTATAATGATTACTTTTGGGGCACTGGGTTACTGTTTATTTGTAGAAAAAAATGCTTACTTTCAAAGCAGTCAAAGGTATGTCAATCTTCCATTGGGTTGTGTAGGCTGCAACCACCCTGCATATATATATACATGTACATACAATATATTTTGTCATTATCTATCGTCAGCCTGCAATTATGATTTTGCGTTTCATGCTTTTTAATTATTTGTTGCCCCAACCGTGACCATATCATACAAATGCTCTTATTTAACAACGTCCCCTCACGTGATACCGCCCACTCAAGCTGATTCCCTCCCTCTTCTACCTAACCTAATCTCGTATCCTCTCATACAAATCCGTTTCACTTTGACTTCGTGCCTGGTCCCGGAGACAGGTTCCTGAGCAAGGCCCGCGACGATGAGTCGTGAAAGATGACGCTTGCACCGAAAGACGAACAGCCTTTAACGATGAGAAGGGCGAGTCGATCAAGTAGGAGCTGCTTGTCGATAAATCCATCAAAATTATATTACCATACCCCCACGTTCGACGCCGCAATAAAACGCAACTCTCTGCCCCGATAGGTCGGTGCCAGCGGCGGGTGGACGCATTATTACGGAGAAGTCGCGGCTGCGTGGCCAGGCGTATGCGGCAGTCGTCTGAACAGTCTGAGCAGTCCACGTGGCAGCAGTCCGCGATCGGTCAACAAGGTCTGGGCGAGATCTTTTCGCCTGGAGATAGCACAATGCATGCTAAGCAGGTTTCCGATATTATACGGATTTCAGCGTAGATCATATGTCATCAAGTCGACTGCATCTATTGGCCCGGCTTCCAGCCCCGTTGCGTGACATGTAAGAGAGCTAAAGCATTGTGAAATTGCAGCTCCTTTAATAAACCAATAAAGCTTTACCTTCATATATGTACTGTGGTAAAGGACATATATACTAGGTGCAGGGGAGTGTAGATATATATATATATATATATAGTAGTACCTAAAAGGTTAAGAGCTGAGGTCTGTCAGATAGGGGAACAGCTGAGGGTCAGCTCGAAAAAAAAGATATATGTATATATATATAGAGAGAGAAAGAGAGAGACTAAAGTTGTCTGACCGTATCAAATCAAACAAACCCGAATCCATCGAGTTCAACAGCGAAAGATGCCCTCCAATTATTGCCTGCCGAGGATTACATCTTGTTTTGTTAATTTTATTATTATGGTCATTTCAATGACAATGATATTTATACTTGCTGCTGAATGTGCTTTCTAAAATCTACCTAACACTTTCACGCTGTTAGCAATGATTTCTCTGAGAGAAGAACAAGTGAATTCCAAATCGATATATTTACGTCGACATCGCTGGCTCACAACTGCTAAATCCTCCCTCGCTTTGTACCAAGCAAACGTCCAGAGGGAAGCTGGCGACAGTGTGCAAACAAGCAAGCACGCAGCCAAGCACGACGATAATACCGAAATTCGGCGAACAGCGACCATCTCCCGAGGTTTTCACCGTTTCCCGTGAGATTACTCCATCCAACAAAGATCGAATTAGAATCAGTTGACAGACTCTCGAGAAGGGAGAGAGAGAGAGAGCGAGAGAGCACTCGTACTCATCTGTGTTCGATCGACGCCACACGAAGTCGAGCCACGGAGCGCAAATTCAGATCACGAGACGAAATCATGGGACGCATCGCTATGGGTTAACAGAACGCGGTCGGTTACCCAAGCCCGCATTGTTCTGTTGTGAATCCAAGAGTCTTGAACATCCATGGATTCATCGATCACAGCTAAGCTGGCTATGACGAGGAGAGAAGCTTTGAGGAGGCCCAGCAATCAACATGAAAATGAGGCACCCATACCCTATATCATCTATATATATATATATATATATATATATCCCTTTCACGTCTTTCAGCAAAGGTTTCGCTGGTCCAGATTATTTCGGCTGTGTCGTATTGTCTTGAACCTGCGTCGATCTCATGTTGTCCGTGCTCATGATTTTGCTTCGATGAAGCGAAGATGCTGGTAAGCTTCTTTGGGGCGCTTCTTGCCAACGCGAATCCGCCCCCTGGCACCAGACCGACCACGGGTCTGACCTTGACAAGGACGCCATGTGCGACTGCTGATAAGGACAATATCTTGCGATAAGCGCTTTGGACAATAATGGCGTCCGATCAGATCCGCCTTTTGCTTAGGTTCGAAAGGCCCTCCTATCAACTGGTATACTAGTGGATCCTTATCTTTCAACGTTAGCGTAGCTAGACGAGACGACGAGTCAGAACCGTCGCCTCTACCCGGTGTTCATACATATATATATATATACGGGTTATTTTTTTTGTCTATTTTTTTATCATGGTATACAGCGATGGTAATGCTTCCTCCGATGTATTATATAATGATAATAATAATAATAATAATAATTGAATTTAACCTGCGTTCCATTCTAGATACTTGTTTGTGTCTTGTAGTTGATGAAAGGTACGAAGCGGCATTTCTCGGCTTATCTCGAAATTCGCCGAGGACTTCAGCTGCAGAGCTTCAACTCGATGCCCAGACTCTGACGCCTCTGGGGTAAGTCCACTCGGACGTTTGCATATTTGCATTCATGTACTGTCCAGCTGGCTTCGTTGCTTGGAACTATCATTGTGATCGAGATTAATTAGGTTGACACGAATATACAACATAGGCCCCCTCATATTTCTAGCTCTCCGTCAAACGGATGTACTCAACGAGACGAGCGCCGCAAAAGGAACCGCTGAGGCGCTTCCGAGGAGAGACTGTCTAACTCAGGGGTCACTCCCGGACCACTACAAATCTTTTTGTTTTCGTTCAGCGGCGACCCGGCCGAGCATAGAGACCACGAGGGCGACGCGGAGATTCCAGGCGAAAAATGCCTTCGAAAATGATATCGTGGTCGGCGAGAGTGAGAACGTCCCCGACGGTCACGTACCGAATTGAGCGGTGTGCCCCCTCGGAAGTCCTCGATGCCGAGCGTCCACGTCTCTCTCTCTCGGCGGCCGGGCGACCAGCCAACGTCGCCGCTGCCCACTTCCCGTTCGCTGTCCCGCCCTGCTAGGATGAACCACTCGCTGTGTGTGTATGGGTTGATGTCCATACACGATGCAAAGCGAATCTCTTCCGCGCACTCGAAGTGTCCGACGATCCCCGACTCGGACTCCGGCTCGGGGCTCGAGGGGAGGCGAGGCGTGGACAACACAACCATCGGGATGTGATGACGATGATCATTTTGATGACACCCTCCGTCGGCGAAATTTTGCTTTTCCTCCGGCTGGTTACACCCATTTGTGCTTTTCACTTACGAAGGGAAACAGCACAGAGTTCCCACCGAGCCGATTCAACCGACCGACCCGGCGGACGTTGTCGGTTCGTCCGCAAATCCCTTCCCCCGCCGGCCCGCTTCTCATGATCGCCTCCCCCCGGGCTGAACCTAGTCGAAGGACGCGTTAAGCGTATACAAGCTGGTGTGGAAGCTGATGTGCAAGCTAAAATTGTCAAGGTATGAACGCGCCCTCACGGAAGCACCGCTGGAAAGTGGTGCTTTTCATGAGGGACCAAGCACCAATGCAAACAGTGAAACTTGACAGCACATAGATCACCACTCGTAGCCGCAACTCATATTGTAACTAATATGATCTCGCAGGTTGATATAACAGACCCATGTCGAAAACAATTGCTGTTGTTGCTGCTGCTGCTGTTGCTGTGGTGGGGGTTGTGGTGTGTGTGTTTCATGCCTCCGTGTATACACTGTTATACAATAGCTATCCAATCATTATATGACAGTGTATGATAAGCAATTGTTTGATTCAGTTTTTGACAAATGCCGAGCTGGCATTTAGGTCGAGGAGCAGTGAGCGATTGGTGAAAGGCAATTATCCGGTGAAAGGCCCTCTTTTATTCCGATTGGTGAAAGGCCCTCTTTTATTCCGATTGGTGAAAGGCCCTCTTTTATTCAGCGATTTAATTAATCGATTTCAGTCTAAAACCGCAACTTTAGCTGGCTAACAGACAACGCCCCTCAGAAAATGCATGCGAAACAAATAAAAATTGATAAGTATAGATCGACCAGATGGATTCAAATATTATACATATATATGGAGCATTTTCGGCAACAGCCACTGGACCGCATCGACTTCTAAACAAGGGAGGAGGGGGCTAATTAATAGATATTAAAATAATCGACCTCAATTGTAAGATGATTGCTCGAGGAACGACAGCGGCAAATATAAATATCGGAGCCTCCTCAGCGACGGCGCCCCAACTCCGTCACACATCCTGGTCTATTTGAATATATAGTCTCAACCATAGCCATTTAGTTTAGACTGATACAGATAGGGATGTGTTCGTGACAATGACGCAAAAAAATTGACAATTAACATCCGAAGATCTACCATGGTAGTGTGTGGCAATTGTAGAAGTGGTGATCAAGCGGAATGGCGTGGGGGTAACGCCGAGGACTCGCGACCCTATGGTCTCCGGTTCGAATCCCACAGGGCACACACGGTTCGAAGTGATTCGAAGGTCGCTCCGAACCATGGCTAATCATCCACCATCATCTTCAGGATGTAGAAAGGTAGCGGAGGTAGCAGTCAGTAGGAGAAAATAATTCTACTCAATACAGGAACATCATACTCAAGTGAACACAACTCAAGTTCTCGTGACCCGTTTTACCCTAATGTAAGCAAACACGATAATATCACTGCGCATATATATATATATATATATATATAAAAGTCTTGTATTACTGTAGCGTTCAGCGCTAGGTCCCCCGATACAGGACAATGAGAGTTGCCCTGTATTAACATAATCGGCTGAATCGGATACCGTCCTCTGCCGGATACAATTATGGGGGATTGTTGATAGACAAACTCCTCTTACGCTGTTTTCACCTCGTACAAACCCTTGTCTCGTAAAGCCATACCTCGTTTGCACCTGGGTCCTAACAAGGCCATATATATATATATATATATATATATATCTCGTGTTGTTCGCACGTAATATTGACGTAAATTCTATCTTCAAATGCAGTAGTATTATACATCTATCGGCATATGCAGATAGAATATTTGATATGGCTGCGAGGATATTGGTCGCGGCCGGAGAGCGCGGCTCGTTCTCTATACGCAAATATATATATATGCAGGTCGGTCGATCGATCGATCGGACGGACGATTTTCACTGCCTTTCGGAGTCGTGACCAACAGGGCGGTACACTTGCCCCAATGATGGATAGCGGCATGTCGAACCCGAAAAAAGCCTACGATAGAATGTATTATTTATGCAATACTATACAAACCAATCAGAGATTCCGAACGGCAAAATCGCCATGATTACGATAGCTTTGTTTTGTTGTCTTGAACGCTTACAGGCAGCAGGCAGCTACACAGCCTCTACTATGAGCCTTACAATGACGGGGATAATACATGACGGCGTCGGGAATAAGCGACAAAATCCCACCTAAACATCTCCATTCTTAATGATTGGCGAACTCTTAAGAATCATATTCCAATCTGCAATACATTCTATTATACCTACCTCATCCAAGTGTACTTCTGCGAAAATCTAGACACGCCAGGTAATCAGTGCAGCCACCAACTGAACGGTACTTGCCTCTGTGCTGATGACGAGAACTTTGTATCTATTTACATATCTATGTATGTATCAGAGTGAGGCCACTTTACCCCGGCAGACCGAAGAGAGGGACACTCGGGGGACAAGCGGGACACTCGGGGCTGTACGAGCAGAGAGTCAGTGGACATGAGGAAGATCATAAGGGAACTTCTGGGGGTGGCCTCATTACGGCGACGATCTTGGCCGGGGGTGGAGTTGGGTTAGGAGCGTAGAGGTAACGGCGGGGCTGGTGGTGGCGGCGGCGGCGGCGGCGGTTCTCCCAAAAACGGGTAGTCCATGTTACAACTATAGCGCCTACAAGGCCCTAGGTAGGACGGTAGCTAGGCGCTTCGAGCAGCGGACACCGCTACCGTACCATCGACAACTTTGTTCAGTCCGTCAAGCTGGCTTGCTTCTTGCTGCTGCTGCTGCTGCTGCACGTCGAACGCTCTAGAGCCTAGCTGCATAGGATACAGATGACAAAACAGGCACCTCCGGAAGGCCGACCCGAACGACGGTCGGCGAACGGCCCAGATCGAATCACCCCAATGACCCCAGCCCCCTGTTACGGTGCTTCTTCACTTCTTCACTTCACTCCCTTCAAGGATCCCCATCATTCCCCCAGATAGATTACACGACGCTAAACGGGCAAATTGCCTCGCGCCAAAGCAGGCACTGGCCCGGGTGCTGGGCCCTCCAATGACTGACTTTTACTCTGCGGGACCGAGCGACGAAGCAGAGACCCGTCGCTGTTCGGCAGCCGATGGCTGGGCCACGGCGCGGCCCGCTCTCCTTACCGGGTAGGGGGCCCGGTCAGCACTGGCTGAACACGGCGCTTCAGTGACAGGACGATGGGCAAGGCCGATAGGCGGACAGTGACACGGCGACGAGGACGAAACGTGAGGGGAAGCTGTTGGCCGGCGCTACGTGGGACCGAGGGGACATTTTTATGCGATCCACTCACCGAGGAACTCACACGACCTGCAGTCATACACGCATACTCACGCAGCGGCAGGCCCGCAAGCAGCTCAGTAGCAGCAAGAACGACTGTGCCGCCTCGTATGGCGCTGCCTGCTGATACCAGAGAGGGACAGAGAGAGAGAGAGAGATGAGAGAGAGAGAATGGGGAGAGAGAGAACTGAGAGAGGCTGGAAGAGACGAGGCCTCCAGGTTTTCCTGGTCTAGGAGTCCCTTTCCGGATACTTCTGGAGTTCCCCCAACGCGTCGGTCTTCACATTCGGCTCCATATTCTCCCGACGTCTGATGTCGGACGCGGACCGCGCCGGCCGAATCCTCCCCCGCGGCGGAGGCCTCGCACGCCGAGGAGGAGCGAAGTCTGAACATTTTTTTGGTGGTTTCGGGGGGGGGATAGTTTCTCCTGTGTCTGCTCATCATTGTGGCTGCCAGCCGCCCTTCGACAGAGCAAGGCATAAGAGCAACGGCTCACTCTCTCTCTCTCTCTCCGTTAGGACCCGCCGGACCGTACAAGCTCATCTCAATTTGCCGCGGGTGATTCGGACCAGCACAGCGACTGTGTCTTGCTTGGGATTACTCAATGTAGTGAAACTCACTCGGCGATACCCCCCTCGTTTGCCCTGCCTCCAAACTGATTCCGGCTTCGTACGCGGCCGGCCGGGCCTTGGATCCACGCGAACGAACAGATGGATGAGTGAACTCCAGTCTCAACCTAAAAATGATCAATAAAAAAGCAACGACGACATCAAATCCCCGATCTCTCGGCCGCGGACACACGGATACGGAGGGAGCAACGAAAATCACCAGTTTATTGGCGAGCCGATGCGCGGCCGGGTGGACACAGCCTCACGCAGACTGAGTCGCCGAATGCGCCTAATACGCCTATATGAGGGCGTTGTCATAAAGATGTCGAATGCCCTGCGAGTTGCAAGTGGCTTACGGCGCATCTACGAGCAGTCATGCTTTATAGATCGCTCGCATCACGACTAACTATGGCACAAGAGTGGTGATTAAGCAGGGCGACGACGAGCTCGACAGGGATATATCATTGATGCCCCAGATGAAATTTCGGTTTCGTGGTCATTTCGGATGTCGTTGTCGGCATCGGCACAGATAAACAGCGATTAAGTGTAATCGCAGAGGCAATAACTGAGACTTCGATCAATCTGAACGATTTGAGCCTTGGAACGTCGAGTGTACACATAAGTATCGGTTGTGTAATTCCACTTTGTCGTCGGCCGCACACCGCCACGAGTGGCTGGCGGCGAATTCATTCGTGCGTGGAATTTGATCATCGTCATTTCAATGAACTTATTCAATGACCATGCACGCATTCATCTCAGATCATTTGAGCCTATACATGGCTACAGGTTGTAGAGGTGGTCGAGTGAATACGGCATTTTTTGTATAATGCAGGGGTCGAGTAAAGGCTGTATAAACACGGTTGCTAATGATCGGTAGGGGGCCGATTAGACCCTACCCCTCCGGGAAGGCTCTGTACCTCTTTTTCTATTGGACCAGATACAAAGATTTTAGGTGGAAAGAGCTCGAATATCAGCCTATTCTTAATATCGAGCAACTCTCCTCCCTGCGATTATTATTAGTATGATCTTTGTGTCACCGCGCTTTTGACCTGTGAGATTGAATCAGCGATCTGTCTGTATCATGATTAATAGATAATCATTGCTCCTTAAAGTCCCCAATCCCGTTAATCTGCGCACCCGGACCTTTCTGCTTATGCTAGGCCCGCCAACAGTGGGCCATCAATGTTCATATCTCCACGAAGAAGATGTCTGCGTGTCTCGCAACGCGTGTGCGAACCTCGGCTTAGTCTTAATACAACGCATCACAATGCCATGAGGTGGTGATTACGCCACGTACGCACGCTTCGTGATGTGGCCTGAAGGGGCACCTTGTGCTATAGTGTATGCGGTTGCTTGCAATGGAAACTGTACGAACAACGAACAATGCCCATTAGATCAAGTCTTGAGACCGGGGCCTATCACGACGGTTGTCAATAGACGTTCAGCGAGGTAATGCTGCTACGGCGGCGGTTATGGGCGTGATGCTGGAGCAGAGCCAGGCTGTTCTCCTGTCCTAACGGGCCTGCGTTAATCCTCCGAGCGCAGTGGCAACTAGCATTTACCACTATTTCACGCATTCGCCCACCGTAAATCATGTGTATAAACTCAGGCCCTAGAGTTATGCTACTCTGCTTGGCATTACTGTTGTCGCCAACCTCGTGCTGGAGGTAATTGTCGGCTTTGTCGACACCGTGTGGCTGGCTCGCTCTCGTCTATTGCATATCTACTAAACACCTGTTCCACATTACTTGTATTCTAGTTAACGTTCCCATCGGAAGTGCATGCTGCAATGCTGAACATCTCCAGTATACCATCTCCGATAGCTCTTCTGCCCTTCAAGGGCATTTCAACGGACCGAAATCAGCCAATGGCGCTGCATAAAGCGGGAAGGAGCGACGAATCAGAGAGCAGAACACAACCGCATGTGAGCCTGTGCAATCTATCCTTCGTCAACAGCTATAACACATCTCCCGAAAGGCGACAATCGCTCACACTCACCGAAAGTGCGAGTGACTCAATCCTCGATGAGCACCCACCAGCCCTGAACCTTCGGGCGAATGACTGTTGTCCCACAGGGTCCTGACCCCGCACGACACGGAACTACTGATAGCTAAGAGGAGGCTGAACGTCGGTGACGTTTAACGCCCGGCGAATTGGACACTTCCGGTTTCTTCCCTCGTCTCAATCCTCTCGAGCGGTCGGGGACGACCCTCAGCTCGTTCCTCTCTAGTCCTTATACAGCTTGCCGCGAACACTGCGTCGGTAACAGCGGCGCAGTCAGATCCTGCCGTTCAAGTACCATCATGATGATAGTATTGATCGCGGCAGGCGCCTTTGCCCTCGGCGTCTATGACGCCCTGTCTACCAGGGCCTTGTCTCGGTGTCTCTCCGATTTGACTCCTACGGCTATGGGCCAAGGTGGTAGTCCCGCTAGGTCGGAGTTAACGCTTTCACGACCGTATGCACGACCACTCATGTACACTGCACGACGCACGTACGAGGGGCACATGTACGTTTGTATCAATGAGTATCTCTCTCTCTCTCTGCCAAACGCTAAAGGGGGAGGCTACCTTATAGCCTGTGTGAGCCATATTTGGCGACGGCCGTGGGGAAGCCAACGAAACGAAACGCGACAGCTGACCGGGTCGCTAAATCAGCCGTCTTCCCAGTGAACACTGCGACGATTTTCCCCGGCGGTGTGATTCGTCCTGCTCTCCTCGGAACCGCACGACATCTGCCCCAGAACACATTCGACATTTGTGGCGTTGAACTGCCGGGGATTTTCATTCAATTATGGGGACGTCATTATTACTTCTATTCCAATCATATATCGTGGCCACAATGACATCAGAATGAACAAAACCGATGTTTTGTTCAAAAAAACAACACCCTCGAAATCTGCCAATACGCCTTTAAAAACCTCGAAGCCACAAACATCTGAGAAGTTCGTTTGCGTAGAACGAATATACACTATGAAACCGATAACAGATAACGACGTCGCACGTGAAAATCGGACACATTTCCGAGACAACGAACTACAGTAGGAATTGCGTACTTTCTTAAGTAGCATATGCACGAATTTCGCTCAGAAATTAGGCAATTTTCGTAAGTGCTATTTCGAACGGATGAGCCGTCCAAGGGTCTACGTGTAGTAGCATTGGATACTACTGTTTTTTCTTGTTTCTT
Source organism: Stratiolaelaps scimitus (assembly GCA_019614645.1). Classification (NCBI taxonomy): domain Eukaryota; kingdom Metazoa; phylum Arthropoda; class Arachnida; order Mesostigmata; family Laelapidae; genus Stratiolaelaps; species Stratiolaelaps scimitus. Next base: position 2,300,376 of record JABWDB010000041.1, on the reverse strand, counting down.
TTTAATAGCTTGAGGTACATACAAATCGGATATTACTTGAACAATATCCACTAGCGAAATATTCACTTTTATTCATCAATATCGTTCAGCTGAGAGTGAACTTGTAAATATACTAATGACAGAAAAATCGACGCATCACATGATCCCAAAGTAGGTCCCATTCAAAAAGAAGGTTGTTTGTTTCGTTCCCGCGCGGAACACAGAGAAAGTTATAGTCCATACGGGGGACCGGGGGGCGGGACAAAGTCCCCATGCAGTTACACGGCCTCATGTCTCTCCCCAGAGACGATCTTGTGAAACCACACACACGCTGTTATGTGATAAAAGCGTGGTAGAACCAGACCTCTGGAGATGGCCAAAAATAGCTGGAAAATAAAAGTAACTAGGGCGATATTTTTGCTGATTATGGTCAAGATTGCTGTAACGACGCCAGCACGGCGGGCGCACATTATGTTTATATATATATATATATATATATATATACCACGATAACAAGCATTGTAAATAGTAACCAGAAATGTTGCACATACAACCATAGCATAAGCAACGATTCCCATCGAAGCACATTGTAGCTGTTCTGTAAAAGCAGATATTTGTGTGTAAATAATAATAATAATAATTTGAGCCACGTACTGTCGGTTGGCATATATATATATATATAATTAGTAGACAAATCACGATAATAACTGCACGCGACGCTGTCATAAATCGCGGACGAATGTGTTCGTTGAGTCGTACGATGGGTAGGGGCACGGGCGAGTCAGCGAATGCGAAACACTCAAGGGTTCACGTTGTTTCGTCCATTAAGCATCTCTATGACAAACATCTACATGTACAGCTTTCTGGACAGCTCTTCGGAGCTGGAAGTCCCGCACATTTCCGCCGTATTCGTCCGGTTCGACGACAGACAACCGAACAGTCGACGACGTCTTGGGTAGAGTTTTGGGGCGATGTCTTGGGAGCACTGGATTGGATTTGACTGGAGACCCGCTTTGTTAGAGTCAGGCGTGGCAAAATTATGACGGCTTGCCCCAATGATCATGTTCTCTTAAAAACGGGATGGACCCGCGCTCGATGGCTCGTTGCGCCGTTAGCAGGAACGCGGCAGCTGTCGGATGGGATTAATTGGTAACAAACACTATATTCAAAGGTATAATATAATTGAGATACATTGTCGATTATAAGAGGTATAAGAGATTGTCGATTTCGGAAGGAATAGTCGACTGTTTTCGTGGCGAAGCCGAGACGTGCTAACGCCTCTTGTCGGAAGGGCATCCGCCGGTAACGGGCGGACGCGAGTAATGTCGCTGCGGCAGGACGTAAAAACAGGCCGAGTTCATCGATGGATTTTGGGATGGACTTTTCTTTGTGGGAAATCTTTCCTCGTCTAATCTCGCCTTTGGTTTGCCAACCATTTCAAATGTTATTTCAATCATTTCGAGGGGTCGAATTTTTTGCAACGGTACGTTCAATCAAAATACCAATTGAAATGCAATCTCCTGGCTAATTAAGTGGAGGAAAAAGTTCAAGGACGCATGGGATAATTGAACATGAACACATCTCTCAGGTAACAGCTCCCCACCCAATTTGCTGTTGATTTCTAGGCGTTATAGAAGCGGCATAGAAGATGACTAGATTCTCTCTCAATTGTCGTACTGTGAGCGCCAAACAACTTTAGGGCGAAGATGAACAAAAATTAAAATTGCTCCTCCGATGGATATTCGAGAAATTCTGCATATATGTAAATATCTACACGTCAGCGGGCCTCATCGGATGCATGTTTTTCCGTAATATATATATATATATATATGTTCGCATTCTCGTTGTTGGCAATATATCTGCAGGTCCGAGATTATAGCGGAAGTCGCTGTCTCTGGACGTCGGAATTATCATAGATATGATTCAGGCGCGGCTGACGCGCGTGGGAAGCCTCCGCTGCGACATAGAACTCTGAATAAACACTCCTCTTGGATAGGAACGCTTGAGATGCGTCGCTAAAGAGAACGGAACGAATTCTCAATTTTGCGACTTTGCGCGAAACAAGAAATGGCATTTATCTATGATTAGGTAAGATTACCATTTAATTAGGAAAAGACCAAAGAGCCCTTAAGAACATCAACTTGCACTAAGCAAACTCGGAACACTGAGAGTCAAACATATATGTACATATGAGATCGGCTGAGACGCAACTATCGATCGAACTATGGACGATCGAGAACGAACGTCGGGCAAGGCTCCTGTTTCACTGTATACAGGATATACGTTCAACAGGATGGGGACGGCCAGACACACGACGAACAGTCTGGTGAAGAGGGCGACTTCATGGAGCGATGATCAATTATTTGACACCGCTTAGACACGCAAGCCTATGGGTCTCTACGAGGATCGTATCAGTCTTCAATATGCCAGTGCCCGCCTCGCTCGGCTGATTTTCCCAGTGATAGCGAGCGTCCAACGGGAGTAGGCGGCTAATATTTAAACAAAATAGCGAATCACCCGCCACGAACGACGAACACTTACGCGTAGCTTTTCCCAGGAATAACTCAATTTAAATTGCTACTATGATACAACGTCGGAGATGGTTGTACATATGTGTCTTAATTAAATAATAAATTGGAGAAATATGTTGAAAAGTCATTCATTAAAAACAAAACTAACAATAGCTATAGTATAAGTTTGACAATGATGACGTGCTCTTCAGATTATAGGGTTAAACTAATTAAACGCGTCAACATGGCTGATAAGGCCTTAAATCGATAATTAATAAGTCATGGTATCCCGACATTGTGAGATCACTTTGCTTTCAAACCAGCATGCGTTCTCCAGTCCTCTCCTCCGCTGCTTAGTAATTAGATAAAAACTCTTTTTATTGTATTGATTACAGAGGTTGAATTTGTGTTGATGTCAGAGGTTGAAAAGGACGAGTTCAACAAAGACGGGCCAGGAGCAGCGAGGGTGATTCGTCACCGTACGCACTCCCTCCTTTAGAATCCGCAACGGGCGCATATGATGAGTCCATGCGGTCATATATAATGTTTGAGTGTTTATTAGAAGAGTTAGCATGTTACCCAGTTACCATAAAAAAAAGTACCACTACCTCTGTGGTAAAGGTTCTATTGGTTTATTAAAGGAGCTGCAATTTTACAATGCTTAAGCTCTCTTATATGTCATCATCACGCAGCGGGGAGTAATAAATAATTTCTGTTGTATTCTCCGCTGCAGGGGCCGTACGGGTTTTTTTGGTGACAGCAACGAAAACAAAGCAGGACAAAGAAAAAGACTTTCGGCTGAGGCCAGCTCCTTTGGAGAGACACCTTAAGCCATTGATGACGGTGGCACTGAATCATGTTCAATCGAGGGCCGAAGTAGCTAATTTATTCCAGCTGCATAGACTACTGACAAGGCGAGAGAAACGAACATCGATGCGAGCGTTTTCCACTAATTAGTATCTGACCGTGGTTGCAGCAGGGCAGTAATTGGCCGTGCATAAAATATCAAACAGTCAAAATCGTTCTCCATGGTGACACCGTGACGAAGGCGTTCGACTCTGCATCGATGTGGTCCCATTCGGAGGGTGCTGGCACGGCCAGACCTATAGCATATGTGCATTGGCAAGCTGAATTGACAGGGATTTTTCCGTTCACGGGTAATAGTGAATGGCTTTATTCGTCAACGTTGTTGGTCTCAATTCCCAGCAGACGGTGCGGGATCAGGACTTGTCGGAGGAACGACAAGACCCCCCTGAACAGGCCTCGGCTGACGTCAGGCTTCGCCAGCCGACGATGAACAGGCATCCTCCGATCTATACAAGCCGATCTTACGGCACTTGATGGCAACTACTGATTGCCAATGTAGAGCGAGCGAGGTCTACTCAATCGGGACACCCGGCCCCGAAGCGCTAGGATCACTACGACGATCCGGGGTACCCCTCCGCGGTTTTCGCGTTTTCGAGCGATAGGGGTAGGGTCACGCCAAAACGTGGTGTGATCCACTTCGACAGCCGAAGATTGGCTGTCGAAGTAGTCACACTATTAATAGAATAAGCTGTTCAACCAGTGTGTGTACGAGCTTCGCTCATTCTGTGGCCAGACGATGGGCGCACGCAGGCAAGCACACACACACACCTATACTATGGTCTAAAATGACGCAAGCGTTTTTTTTCCTCTTTGCTACGTGGAATTCCACTGAGTGGCCCTGTCTTATACGGGTTCCAATGCGAATGCGACTCAACGCCGTTGCGTAGGCTGAGTTGGTGTCGGACGATGACTACGGAGGGCGAACAGTACCGATCGAGATCGCGCCGATCGACTCATACAACGCTGTGACCATAGGTCAATTAGACACAGTCCATATGTCATATATATATATATATATATGCATATCATCTCTCGCTCATTCTTGTATAATTGCTTACAAGCAATTACGCACGTATGACACAAACTCGAAGTGGAACCATTTCGTTGAGCAGTAATCAAGGAGGTTCTGTGAAATACAGAAGTATGCTTAGAGCAAAAATCAGATGAGCCGCGGATGTCCGCCGACAGAAAGCACAAATCGACCTGAACGTGACGCGGATGGGTCGAAGTAACGACAAAATCAACGAATGCAAGGCAGCATCCCTTTACAGCCTTTCGCGAGGCAATTAGATTCGGGTGATGCGATTTTAATTGAGGCCTTTCATGGCGTAATGTGGTGGAGCGATCAAACGTCAGGCTAGACTATCGTACAAATCGACAGGGTCTATTTTTGAAATTTCACTGAACGAGTGAAAGAGACGCTGCTGCCAAATTGCCTAAACTACAGAATTTTCTGTTCAAATTGCCCGAACTAAGAATGTTTATTCAAAACATGTAAAACAACGCCGCAATTGTCTTGTGTGAACGTTTTTAAATGAACTCTAACTATTGTTATTATTATTATTCATACTATTGCCTATATACTTTATCTAGATGTCTCCAATATACGAGGAGACATCTGCATAGCATACACGAACGTATAAATGACAATGAGGTGAGACCTACATCCCGCGCAAGAGGCCAGAGATCGTCCGGAGGAGGTTCCTGGATGAGGATCAGTCGCCCCCGATTTGTGTGTATGATGACTACGAGTCGGTTAGTGTGGTAACAATAGTCGCGATAAGAGAACACTAAATATATATATAATGGAGAATATATGCTAGTATTAAGCGTAATTACAATTTATTTACAAAGTGTTCTCTACGGTATGAACCTACAAAAACAAAATCTCGTAATAGACACTCTTGTCCGTGGATCTCGCGTCCACCTAAGTAGCTCCTCTGTCGATTTGACGACCCCGTACAAATCATCGCTCGAAATATGAGCTGCTAGTGATGTCATCCCGCGGAGCGGCCAGATCCAAGCGAATTTGATAGAGATTATTTCATGAACAACTTCTCGTTTTCAGACCCACGTGTATATATATATTCTATAAGACGATACATTTCATGCAATGAGGCTCCATGGTTGAACGGCGTTCAACGGGGATGAGAAGTGATTCAATCGGTTCGTTAATTGGTGACTGTTCAATGCGGCCCCTCATCAAACCCTGATATAGTTAAGCGCCGGCAATAATTTCCCAAGAGGTCGCTCATACGACGTACGCCCGGCCGCCTCTCGAGGACAGCCGCCGACTCAAAGCATTGGCGTATTATACAATAGACGGACAACAACGACAACAACAGCAACAACAACAACAGCTTAGATGAGGCGGCCAGGGTCGATTATGGCGATGTAATAATCACGAGCGGAGCACAACGATGATCGTCGAACTACATGAATCGGACTAGTCGAATTTAAAGCTATCAACTATTATATTTAGATAGGATCACCTTCATTTGAAGCACCTCCATTCAATGGCCGGCATGCAGGCCAATCACTACTCAGTATTATACCATTGAGGCAATCAGACGTATCCGATATGGCTAGCGGACATTAGGCCTTGTGTCAGGATTCATCTGAGCAGTTGTGGAGCTTACGTCGTCCTGATCAGCTATGATCTCTGGACTGGAAAGCAGCTGTTGCATCAATTATTACTGCCGCCAGCTTTCGAATTACAACAGCATTGTTACGAAAAGCGTCATCGGCATGGTCGAGGGTCAGTGAACGGTGATTTCTGTCTAGGTTTCTCAAGTGCAGAAATGATCGCATCTGCAAATTCTTCGCCGAAGCCGGATGCCATGCACGTTTGTATAGTTGTATATATTATACATAAGCAGACGGCTATAATCGTCTATCCTGGTGTTTATACTTATACCATATGATAAACGAACAGAGAGAGTACAGGCAAGAGCGCGGGCGCGCAATGTGTTGAGTGAAGTCTGATAGATTGTCAAATTAAACAAGGGACGGTGGTATTCTGAAGTTTGGGTTTGAGCCTCCCTTGTGGTAACCCATGTCACGGTAACATTATCACATTATATATTAATACATATATATATATATATATATATATATATAATAATAATAACAAACACTTTATTCAAAGGTATAATATATAATTGCTACAAGTCTCGCTTATGTGCATTTTCAATTTTGGCACGTTGCGTGCCCGTGATGTGCGCGTGATAGTCTCCAGGGGAATAAATCATTTACACATTTTTTCGTGGCTATAAATTTTGGGAGTATATTCCTTCTGGATCTTGTCGTAGTTTCGACAATATCAAATATTTTTGCAGCCATCGTCGGTTGATTCAACATCATTTTTTGAAGCAAGACTTTATCTAGGGCGTTAAGACGCTGGACGGCATCTACGATATTTACGTTCTCTTTGTCACATTTACATTTAGATGCCACTCGTCTTATAAACTTTTTATACACTTTCGTTAAAAGATCCTGATCTTTCTTGAGACCTGGGTGCCAGACCGGCCCAGCATAGGTTTTTTTTTTTTTTTTTATTTATTTATTTTTTTTTTTTATTTCCATAGGGGGGGCGGCCATGGTGTTGGCATGCTAATGCATGCCAACACCATGGCCGCCCCCCCTATGGAACTGTTGACGATGTTCAACAGCACCACCCTTCCCGGTATCGCTTATCGCATTACTTCAGTAAAGGGTGGTGAGATGTGTACAAGCCCAGCCACGAGCACCACACATCCTCCTCACCGTACGAACATGACGTGGTTAGCTGACTCTCAGCTGCTTCCCTTCTCTCCCAATCTCTCAAGACCTCTGTGCACTTCCCGTCTGTGAACAACTACTGTGATCAATAGGGTGTCTGTAGAAAGCCCCGTGTATGTAAACATGCAGTATTTATGACGCATACAGGGGGTGTACGGTGCCTTCCTTTCTGCACAGTGGTAGCTATGCCGCAGACCACATTAGTTGCCACTACTACTTAACAAATCTTATTGCGGAGATACTGCCCATAAAAGTAAATATGACTCCACTCAGATTTGAACCTCAGACTCCACAAAACTCCCTTTTTGGTACTGCCTACCTTGTCCACCACGCCATGCCCGCAGGCGCCCAGCATAGGTTATCACAGGTTCGACGTAGGTTCTGAACAGTAGTACGTATAGATTTGGATCGGCAATTGTGAACGTGCGCATTATCCAATTGCTTCGCTGACTAGCTTTAAGAGCAACGTCCGCAGTATGTTCAGACTATTTTAGACTAGTTGATGTGATTATACCTAGATCTCTAATAGATTTTTGTGGTTTAAGTTCTATGCTACCAATGGAGTACTTTTGTTTAGTATTTCCGTGTCCAAAATGCAGCACGGCGCATTTCTCGATCGAAAGCATGAGATCTAGCTGCCCTGCCCATTCATAAAAATCGTATAGTGCTTTTTTGTAGCACCGATCTCTGCTGAGGCGTATCTACGGGGGCGTATATTTTAATATCGTCAGCATAGACTTTAACAGATACAGAGGGAGGGAGAGCATATGTAAGAGAGTTTATATACATTATATACATTAAGTATATATATATATATATATATATATATATATATGGTGAGACTCACAGAAGAGAAGATCCCACATTAACCTCACCTTCAAGACGATGTTGGGCCCTCGCTGCGCTCGATCCAATCCCTGTTGAGTTCCTCGAGCACCCGGAGTCCCTCCCAAGCATCAGTACAATGCTCAGCATCGTACGAAGCCCAATCGACTAATCCATTCGTCCGATCTGCGACGACTTCAACGCCCTCGGCTCCGCGTCCAGCTACTTGCTCCTGCTATGGAGTAAGACCCGATTCGCTATCGTGAACACTGGACCCCTCTCCTGGCGATATCCGGCGTCAAAATCCAATCCTACCATTCGTGTTTGATGCAAGCATAAAGCCAGAGACAGAGAAAGTGGGCGAGATTCATCGCGATTTTCTCGGACGCACAGTAGTTCATAGGTGCACAGTGTCATATTTGTGCGTTCACAACAATACCACCTTCGTTTTGATGAGGGATTATGACGACAGCCTCTTTCGACAGTGTCGTTTGGTTGTGACAGTCGATCTAATTAAGTATCTGGGGAGAATATGCGTCGATAATGCTGGTGACAGGCAAAAGAAAACGAGATCGACAAACAAAGATAGATAATAATCACAGTAGATAATAATAATCTATCGAATTTCTTCTCGTCTCCTTTGTCAGATGTTTGATATTTAATTAAAATTCGATGCATCGTCTTCTCTCTAAAACAACGGATATGAAACAGAAGGACGTAGAACATCTGCATTGTTCAGCTGGAGACAAAATTATGGCATTATAAGCCGAAAATAGACTCAGATCCGTTTGGACAAGGAGAGGCGCTCATATAAGAGCAAGTCTCTCCCAGTTCGATTGGCCTGGCACGGTTGTCCTTAGCCCATTGTAGCCTATTCTATATAAGCTTGTATCTCATTTGCTTTCATACAGTAGACCCCCTCCCCTCCCCCAAGTCCTGCATTAGGCTTTAGACGAGAAACAGAACCTATTATTTGTGTCTATTGCGTTCAATTTTCAGGCTGATTTTCCGCCGTCAACGAACCAGCTGCACGTGTTAGCATATACGCACACAGCACATAACAAGCACTGTGTAGAGTCTTCAAGTCAAACGGAAGTTTGCGAATATCTGACGGTCAGCATCGCGAATGCTCACAGGGTGCGTTACGGGCGTAGCAAGTACAGGACCGATACAGGCAATGCTCACAAATTCTCGCTGCGATGCACGCACAATCTGTCAGGGGATCAGATGGGAGCCAATTCCCAATGGCATCTATATATAACATATATATAGATATATATATATATTTTTTTTGAAACAGAATTTCCTAGTTCTTCTAGTATAAGCAGCCTATGTCGCGTCGGCCAAGTTCAACAGATCCACCCCGGGAGAATTCGCCTCGGGGACTAAAACCCATTCGATTTGTGAGGCGCCGTCAGCGGACAGACGGATGTACACACTGTTGTTAATGAATCATCATCATCGCCGTCATCAATGACTTCTTCAAATTGACCAACCATGAACGCGCCGAGCATATTTTGAAAAGGTCATCCCCCGACCCCACGGTCGGGCTCTCCATTTTGTTGAGCAGGAGGGCGACACAAGCGGCAGGCCTCTGCACGATGAACGATATATCCATTTTGGCGAATGAGGACAACGCCACCCGTACACGTTCGGTTGTGAATCATTTTATGGAACCGTTCAGCGCATGCTTATAACGCTCGCTAACATATCCTTTGTTGAATGACTCGTGTTGGCGGCATAGGTACGTGTCATGGGTGGCTTTGAACCTGCTACCTCTGGGTTTTTACAGCAAGAAAAATATATGTGTCGAAGCCGCCTCGAATCAGATCGTATGGATTTGCATTTACTTGGTTAGATCGAATCGTTTTGGATCGAACCTCATCCCAGAAAGGGCTTCAAAGTTCAGTAAAGTACAGGAGGGACATCTTGTTTGGGATATTTCTCTATTCGTGGATTCTTGCCAGGTACGACAAGGTTGAAAATAAGGCAAAGCAGGCCCCAACTGGTCCTCATAGTAATATACATATACCTAAGGTCAAGTGCTGAGACCTGTCACATCACAAGGGGAACAGCTGAGGGTCAGCTCATTGATAGGATGTTTCCCTTCCTAGGCTCACTTTATATAGGTATAAGTATACCTCTTGGCCAAGACAAACAGAATGTTTAGCTATCACAAGAAGGTAACCTGTGCTTTCAGCAAATACCACGAAACGCTTGATCATACACCTGAGCATATGTATCTCATTGTTTAACGAACAACATCACGCGAAATCGCGTCGCTTAGATTTGGGACCTACTCGAAGGAGGCTTATTCTTATCAAATTTCGCACGATCACTGTCGCGAAAAGGCTTAATATTCACCGATCAAGGCAACCTCAAAGGGAACGCTACCAACTGGGAACGCATTTATTTTTCTATTTAGTCCATTATAAAACTGGGCGACAATTGTACTCGCTCAACGTGAAATACCGTGAACACATCTAAAAACACCTTCCTCTATCCTCCTTTATATATATATGTATACAGCAGAAGTAGCAGCAATGTGATTATTAATACTAAAAGAAGGTTTCCCATATCCGAGCCCTCGCTGTTCCATGATTCGTTCTTCTGCAACGATTACCACCAGTTCGAATTATACAATTTATTATTCTACCTATCGAGGAGTTTCGCTGTCTATTTTCCCCACTGATCGATTTCCTCTCTCGGCGGAAAAGCGATATACACTAGCCGTTTCCAGAGGCATTTTTACCTCCGAAGACGAACTCACGCTACCCTAATTAGCAGGAGGGTAGCCCCGAGGGTCAACTAGTTATTAAAGCTCATTAGCTATGAGGTGAACGGTTGAGTTCGTTCCGCTTCCATGCAAGTGGCTCTCCTCGCTCTGGCGTTGCTTGCCTTGGTCCTTATAATTCGCGTGCGCTCATCAGCGTGACAGAAACAGCGGGCAATAAAATCAAATGATTACGTAGTTGAACAAGAGGGCGAACCTTAAGAACACTGACCTCTCTGATCAGTGAGAGTTTCCTTGCCTCTTCCACATTACCCTGTTACACATATATGTATATATATATATATATATATATATATAGTATCGCATGCTACATGGGGCAGCTACTGTGGGCCGAAATTTGTCATGAGATAATAAATCTATATAAATAATATAATAGCTTCATTGGCACATCTACAAGTGAAATACCGCATTGATTCGTATGCATCCCCTGTTGGACTCGAACCGGAGCGACCGTATGGTTCGAAGGCCCCAATGGCGTTAGCCCTGCACTATCCCGGTGGATATTTTCAACGATATCAGATCTACTCACGAATCTACTTGTGGATCGTTCGCCGGAGTTTGCGACCGTCGGCATTCGTTCGGTGGGTGCTTGTGTCTTGAAGGGGGGAAATACGCAGTGTTGAAGGACTTCCATTCTAGGACCAGCAGTACAAGAAAGACCCCAGCGGCTTGAAGGGTATAGGACTGCTCAGGCGTACGGAGATCTGCATTTCGCCTGGCTCATCGTGCCGGCCACTGTCGAAGCAGTAAATGATGGAACAACACTATTTCAGGCCGTATAGACTGCATAGCAACTACAGGACAATTATACCTCATAACGACTGCTGCTGATCACGAAAACCGAACAGAGGTAAAGGTAAAGCTTTATTGGTTCACTAAAGGAGCTGCAATTTCACAATGCTTAAGCTCTCTTATATGTCCTCATCACGCAGCGGGGCTCGAACTCGCGGCCTCTGGCTTTCGACAGTCAGAGACCACTTTGCGGTCCGAGCCACCGCGGTGACGATTAGGAGATCTCTCATCGAGACGAGACGAAAACACATGCAAGAATTATGCCATGTTCTATGCAGTGAATTTCTCTCGATGAAGAAGCTCGCGTTGAAGTTAATGCTATTTTATAGCATGAGCATCGTGTTCGCCATTGATTGCTGCTCTCAAAAACAGCATTGTATAATAGTAAACGCAGGTCAGACACGCGTTCGTTGCTTCATTCGCTCGGCTCGGCTTGGCCCCCCCCGCAAAGCAAAAAAAATGGGCCCTGTGTATGCAGCGCGAAATATTCTATAATAATTGCATCTATGACGCATTCATTTGAAAGGCAACTTTGGGAGGGGTGCTCAGCAAAGTTGTACGCCTCCGTCGGCGTCCACAGGGGAATTTTCACAAGAGAATTATCAAGAAATCACAATCGCCATCATCGTATCTAACAGCTACGGCTTTCGCTCTAGTATTTCTCGTCGTCGTTCAGCGACAGCAGCTGCAGTCCGCCCCAAAGACCGCTGCAGGATCAACCTGAACTCTGTATAAATCGACAATGAACATTGCAATGGAACACTGAACTGCATCTCGCCCTTAGCCTAGCTCCGCGCTTCGCGTTCACACCCACCTGCGCCTCTGCCGGCGTTGCCACACGGGTTCAGCCGCTCCAGGCCGCCTCGTCCGAACGACTGCCACAACCACGAGTGGATGGGACCCGTGTCTTCATTCGTGGTCAGAGCCCAATGCCATTTCGTTCTGTTCGCAGATCTGGCAGTCAGCGAAGCAGGTGTCATCATTTCAGCAGGTATACCGCAGTCACTCACTCGGACAGACAGACAAAAGCCCGTGAAGCACAGGGCCATGCACGCGGATACGTGCGCGCGCAAGCACGGATATCACACTGTGCAGGTTCGAACTGCTGCCCGGCTGCTGAGTGCACTCGACACACTCTCGCTATCTATACCGCGAGGTGTCTTTCGTACAGACTATGCCACTGAGTAACGCCGTCGATCCGTTCAGTTCATCCGTTACGAGCGGTGCGCGTGGTGCGTCCGCCGACATCTGCCGCCCCGCGTTGTGGCCCATCAAAGGGGCGGGCAGCCGCTCGGAATAACGTTAAAGCTTTGCCATCCCCCTCCAAGCACGGCAACGTTGAAGCTTCGGAGCTGTTGTGCTGCAGGCCCTGCAGGTGAGGCGTCCGAGCACGGTCCTTGACAGGGCCGCCGGATCTTTCATCAGATCCCTTCACTTCTCCGGCGGCGGAGGCTCCCGCCAACTCGTTACAACTCGTCAGATCGGCCGTCGTCCGTCGACCGAGTGCCGCCACCGAGTGACTCATTCAGTATCGCCGCGGCCGTTGCCTTTCCGGACGCCCACCATCGATGTTCACTCAAAAAGGCGTTCGCCTCCCCGCGGTGGCAACAGATGATCAGCACTCGTCCCTCGTGACCTGTTGGGTCGACCCTACCGTTTCGTCTCCGCATCCACTCCGAGTGTTCGGCCACCCTCGACGAGCATACGTTTCGTTGGCGTTCGCCTGGAAAGGCGGGGGGCGCCAAGTGACTGGTTGCCGCTATCGAACGCCTCTCGCTGATCTGCTGGGCAACAGAGCTGCTGATGATGTTTCGGCGTCGTCGGTGGCCGCAGAGCCGTTGTTGTTGTTCAGGACAGCTAGAATGAATCGCGCGCGGCGACACAGCACCTGCACGGGCAAGATCAGGTTTTCGCCTGTATGAGTAGCAGCACTGTACTGGTGGATGTCAAAATTGTAGCAGCTTTAGTCGCCGAGACCTTTCGTTTTCCATGGAAGGTCAGCTGACGGTTAGCTAACAGGAAGAAAAATTAGCCACAACATCGACTGTGCAGCGTAGAACCGGTGGATAATTCATTCGCAGCCGACTCTACGCTGGAGCATGTTCACGAGTGAGGCCACGACGGTGGTTCTTTTCTCATCTACCCGTCAACGTGGACTACGTCCGTCCAATGTGTTCGTACTCATCGAATCCACGGTGGCAAACTTCGTCGCTTGACTGGAGCCAGCTCGAAGAGAGACACTTTTTTGTTTTTTCGAGCTGACCCTCAGCTGTTCCCCTATGTGACAGGCCTCAGCTCTTAACCTCTTAGGTATTACTGTGAGGACCTGTCGGGGCCACCTTTGCTTATTCTCTTCCTTACTCGAGGAGAGATACTAGATATATATATATATATATATATACCGTTTACTTTAATAGAAAATAATTATGCAATGCAGTATTGCGCGGGGATCGAGGCTATCGTCCCTACGGCTATATAGTAGGCGACAGAGTATAAAGAGACAGAGAGAGAGAGAGAAGAGAGGTAGCAGGATGTTGTCTAGGTCGTCGCCATCGCGTACCAGCTTACGCGGAATATGACCTGGCTACTGGCACTGACTGACCAAGCGTTCGTTCGTCTGGTCGGCCCATGTCAAGTGAACAATTGAAGCCACTGACCCTCCCCGCTTCACTGACTGAAGTGGATGAGAGAACTACATGAACGAATTAATCAATGACCAGACGTCTGGAGAGTGGGATCATGCATCTGCTCGCATCTGATCGTTCAGCTGGAAGACGGATCTGCTGTAAGATATCCTTAGTCAACCCTGACAATGCGACGGGGACCGTGGTAGCTGTACGAGCGAGCTGGTAATATTCGCGATGTCGAAACCAACTTTACAAGTGAATAATTTCGTCCTGAGCTGAACACAACGCATTGTGATTTGCAAACCACCATCGTCGTCGATCGTGGCCCTTGTTTTTACCTCCTTACGCCAGCTAACGCTCGGCGCATTGACCACTCATCCGACAGGCCAAACTCAAAATAATTAGTACGTATTATACGTATACATATATGTTCTCATCATCGTCATCGTTGTCGCCACCGCCGCCGTCAGATGCCTGCAGCGAAGCTCTTGTACAAGCTATCAATGCCACATATGGAATGGTATCAGTGGATATAAACGCAAACATGTGCCATTTGTTTAGCGGTGTCGGCTCAATCAAATTTGACAGGACTGTAGCCATAACCGGTCAACGAGCTACGTAGATCGCCTAACAATGACAACTCCTGCCGACGACGGCTGGAGTACAACTGACAGCTCCATCAATGATGAGCGGGCGGGCAGAGGCGGACAGGGACCGTCCAGTTTGACTGCGTAACAATCCGACTACGATATTCATCTATCTACCTATCGATGTATATGATGCACATCTCTGTGGTTCGTAGGTTCGCACTTTTACAAATGCAACAGATCGATTGCAGATCGCTCTCACACACGCTCACCTATCTTATGCATATATATATATATATATATAGCCATCTGGCCATTGGCATTGATTTTCATCGGCACACAACGCGGACGCTCTCCTCTACCTCTAGTTTACAGTGTACGCTATGGGACCTCTCAAAATCGGTGATGTTGTCCAACCACTGCGCGATACTCTTGGCTACGACAAATACAAATCAATCCTCTTTATTCAATACGCAAACGGAGAACGGCAAAACAAATTCTGTATTTCATGCTGCGAGCGAGTCAGCCGTAAAAGTCCGCACGCGAAAATGATTAGCTGATGATACGATAGCTGCTCTTGGCCACCGGGTATTCACGTTGTAGATTCACAGCGTGTCTCGAAATACAGGACGAAAAAAATCGCCAAAAGACACCATAGAATAAATGCAGCTCTATTTGTCAGCTTCGAGACGGCAGCAGGATCGGTAAGCAATGGAGGACTTCGAACGTGTATGTTTGTTTTCGCGTACAAATCTCTTCTTTCCTCATGTTTGCCTCGAGGGGTGACGTGGCCGTTGGAGTCTGTCTTGTGCCTGTTCGATTTTTGGCCTTGACAAACGTCGGTACTCCATACCGAGGACGTCTACGTATTATGATACGTAACAGTCGAATAGTGTATTGTAGGCGAGGACAGTGAACCTGTATTGTAGGCGAGGACAGTGAACAATAACCGAACGTAGAATCCTAGTTTGTCTTACCTTCCGGAAAGCGAACAGGTTACGATAGCCGATACACAAAATCAGCACATATCAGATTCGTAGACTCAGCGACCCTTAGGTATCATATATTGCTCTCTCTCTGTCACTTGTTGATTGTCTTACGACGGCGGCAGCAGCATCAGCAGTTGTTGTACCGCGGGCTGAGTGAAATGTTCAAAGCTTGTTTAGAGAGTCAGCCTCCCGGGGGAAACATGAACTTTGATTCGTCATTATCGATATGGTGGTATCACTTCATCGGATTATTGTGAGCAAAATGCATGAGCGCACACATTAGATCACGGTGATCAGCTGTCTGTCCATCTGCCGAATCGAGAGAGTCTAGTGCAGTACGCCGTTAGCACTTTGCCGTTATCCTTTTCCAAGGGAGGCACGACGGTGCATTGCACCGTTTGTCGACGCATATCACTATTATCTTCATCGCTGGCGGACTCGAAATGCACACGCAACATTCGAAGGAAAATTGACGCGAGCCACCCGGTGCGCCATAGCTCCTTGTGGGCAGCCGGAGGTTGCCACTCGTTGGAGCCGACGAGGGGACGGCTTTCGTTAATGCTAACTGGTTCGATCTACTGTGAAACAGCGTCGATCCACTTGGCTAGCCACGATTCTACTCGATCACTTGGTAGAAGGCAACTCAGCAGTTGCATCTTCCACCGATGCGTGACAGTATCAAATATCGATTTCAGGTTGACATAGAAGAGATCAAATGGCGTGGAGCGGTTGGCAAATGACGATAGCCAGTCTTTTTGGCACTCGAGTGGGATCGACACGGTGGTGTTTGACAGGCCAGGCCGGCCTGGCGGGCCTGGCCGGAACGAACGCTTTTCCTGGGGACAGGGAAAGCCTGCTCACTGCTATTTTCATATGCGACTTCGCAAATCACTCATTCTTGATCATTTTTCATGATGCAGAGCTGAGTAACACCGGACGAGCGTTCGTAGCTTCTGACATATGTACATACAACTCACCCTCACACACCACACACACCCGTCCGATCGAGAGTGGACAGAGGATTGCGCATGTTCACCTGATTCAAGTTCGTTTGGCAGAGTACGACTGAGAGTGGAACGTTGACACAGCGATTCGAGCGATTTGAAGCGGGTTGACGGCAACTCGCTCAAGGATTTCGCTACACTTATCTCGGAGTATATGTATATACATGTGTAGAATCTCAAACCAATATATATATATATATATATATGACCAACAACAACTGTATACACCAGCACAGACGATAACAAGAGGAAGGCACTGGCAGGACGACAGGCTTTGTTAGCCTATTCTGCTCCGGGTCTACAACGGCCTCCCAACAGCCGCCGCCTACACCCTCAAGGTCTATTGATTTTCGCAAAGCGATACCTTTAACCCTATATTTCACAGCCATCCACGATGTGTCTAACACAATCGCGAGAATAGCCCAACATCGAATCGGTGGCGCGATCGCGATCGCGGTGACCCTAAACGGCTGAGCGGCTGATCGAGTAAACAGTGAGCCGCGAAATGCCACCCGTGTCCCGTAGCTGTTCTAAGGTGTAATTCGCGGTGCCTTAATAGACGAAGCGATTTCTGTTGTAAATGTGTCTACCAACAGGAGCGAACGGATGAAATTGACTAATTGCCTGTTTGCATATTTAGTTAAGTTGATCGTCTGATTATCATGAGAGACACACGCTTCACTACTGTCTAGCTAACTGAATTCATGAGTTCTCGTTCCGTCTCGACATTCTATGGTAGCTCTCAAGGCGGGCCTCTCCAGCGGCAACTGAGTGCACGTTACTTATTGGCTAAGTAAAGCCTAAACTCACAAGTGACTGCACCGATCCGTCCTTGCGTTCGTTGGCGGATGCCGGCGGAAGCGTCCCAGCTTGAATCGCTCGTTGCTGAAGCGGCTGACATTGTTAACAATCAGAGATGAATCGGCGAGGTCCAATTTGGACTCGTCCACCGCCGCGCATCCCCTGCGATGAATGTTGATCGCTGCATCGAGGCCCTGCAAGTCATGAACGATTCGCTGCTTCGATACCGTTCAACTGCCGATCATGAACTCGTGCCCTTGCCATTGATGTGAGTGCACCCAGTTTCCATTGCATGCTCCCTCCTCCGGACGAAGCCTACACCAGAGGCAGACGATCACCGGCGGCTACCCGTACCCCCCGCCCCCGCCACATAAACAGCGTTGTCCTTACGCATCGCATATAAACATCTCGAAGCGGCAGCTACCCAACACGCTGTCCCCGACTACGCGGGGGGGGGGGGTCTCGTCTGGCTCGCATCAACCGTCCAGATCGACTACAGCGCCGGTGTAGGCGAACGGTAGAAGTTAACGAGCAAAACAAAAACACGCTTCAGATTCACCCAGCACAAAAAAAAAGTCAGTTGAAGAATAACAACAAAAAAGAAGAAGAAGACGAAATATAGCGTAAAAACGCACCCGTTAGGTTACTGTCTCTCTGTTGCAGTCGCATTTATGGCGGCCGCCGCTGCTTCTGCTGGAACCGTTACTACAACTACCGACGCTGGAAGTGGAGATATAAGCGAGGAAGTATACATAATACCCCCCCACAAGTAACAACGGACATCTTGCCGACAGTTGCGGCGACCTCCCAGCGTACCCTTTAACAGCGAATATCGACGCGAACAGGCTCGGAGACACGACTCAGGGAGACCTGGAGACAGAGAGCCTACGAACATTACGTAGGCCTTGATTCGTCCTTTCAACCCTGTGTGAGAGGGCCGAACGAGTTGCTCGGCATATTCACACCCTTCCGTTAGGTTCAGGTGCGTTGAAATGCCTGCGACGCCCGCTCATTCGACCTTGGGGCCTGCTCCGTCGACGACACCAATTCATGGAAGAGCTTGAAAGAATCCTTCACGGTGGCAGAAACGGGTTGGTTTGAAACCAAACTTCTCACCGTTTCGATACATATATATATATATATATATATATACACATAGTCCCTGTAGGAGGAGATATCACTCCTTGAGTCCGGTTTATTATATTGCGCCTCCGCCGAGACGACAACCCCTTACGACAGGTCCCGCCGGATCTGCTCCTGATAACACAACAATCACACTTGGATAAGCCAATAATTGGATTTCCAGTTTGCTTTAAGGGTTGCCGTACGTCGGATATCGGCAACCATAAACATATCGTGTGTGACGGAAAAGGATACACAACTATACATATATATAATATATATATATAATTGAGTAACAAACATCCTCATCATCTAATCCTACGATATATCTCACTCATTTATCTCCGCCGCCAGCTGCCCTCGAAGAGATACCCTTCTTCGACGGCCCGCTTGCATCGGCTGTCGAAACTCGGTCGATGTACAGTAGTATATCAGGCATGCCTTTCGTATACCGGCCGGCCGGCAAACCCCGGCCAATGGCTAATCACGAAATCACTCGACCGCCCCCCCCCGGTAGCCCGGCCTCTGCCAGACAAACTTTCTAAAGCATTTCCGCTATTTCTCACGCCGAGATGATCGCCACGACCCCATGCGAGTAGCTAAATCACACGGCTAAAATAAGAAACCCGCCCCCACTATGTAAATAAAAAAAAATCTACTCACCTCCTCACTCATTCACATTAAGTGCGAAAAAAAAAGATCACTTAAAATCTCTCTCCCTTAAAGAGTTTGAATCCTTTAAAGAAATCGTGATACAAGAACCCTTATAATGGCTGGAAGACAGGGCAAGAAAGTAGGTGAGGAGTATGAGAAATTTGCAGAAGAGTTATTCTCTGAGTTAGCCAAAACAACTTCACCTTTTCGCATGCTAGATGCTATATTTTTTCTTGTGCCATATTCTCTTTTATTATAATCCCAGTGGCCTTTCCTTTCCATGTCATCCTAGTGCTTGACACTGGGATCCTTTAACGTAAGAAACGATTTCTTGACTCCAGAAAATGAATTTTTTTTAGCATTTTAAGCATGTTTTTTTCACACACATATTATATATATATATAGATATATATATCGCGCCTTATAATTTTGTTCATGGCGCAGGTCGGCAAGGCTTGACTCTTACCATTTTGTTGGCGATGGCCAGTGACACAATTAGAGCAGTGCTGGATCTCATGGCGATCCCTCCGGTGTATTTGGCACGTTGAGGATGCTGGTTATTGCTCGTGTTCGTTGACCACGCTGTTGCCGTATCCATCATAATTATGTTTCGTTTGAACAACGCATTGAAACACAGGGCTCTATCTGTTGGCCATATTGTCACTAACGTCATTCTCTCACACTCTCGTACACATCTGATACTCACGTCACATGTGAATCACAATTCGCTATGATTTGCCCACGACAATTACTATATTATCATCATCAGCCTTGTGAAGATGATTTACACTTGTATTATAATGATCATCATTTCAACACTTAACAATTGCCCGCACTTTTCACTGCGTTGTCGTCCACGACAGCCGTCATCTAGTGCTGCCCACCGATATCATCATCAGCATCATCATCATCACTAATATTTGTACACCAATTACTACTTATCGGTATACGACTAATAATAATAATAATAATAATTACATTATTATTATTATTATTATTATCATCATTATTATTATTGTTAGAACAATCTTGGCGACACTTCGTTGATCACTTCGCGCCAGAGCGCGCGCCGGATTCAGCAATCTTCGTCCACCTTTTCTCCTCGGGTTAATTACTGCTATTAGTAGTAGTAGTGGTAGTGGTGGTGGTGGTAATTATACGATGTTGACACTTACACCCGACACAACACAAACAAATAACTAACACATTAACAATTGTAGCTGCTGCTCTCCTCGTCGTCGGCGGCCAGTCGGATCGTTCGTGTGACTGTGATACCGATCGTAGCCTGTGGTCGCAGTTGCGTGGTCAGAGGTTGTTGTAGTTGTTCAGCTTAAGTAGGCAAGTAGACGATGGAATCGCTGATTATTGATCACCGATCGCCACTCGTCGTCATTGTTTGATGCAGCGCTCGCGTTATTATTAATTATTATTATTATTATTTTGTTTAGCTGCTGCTGCCCTTGTTGCGGCTCTTGTTGCTGTTGTTGTTGTTGTTGCTGCGTATTTATGCGGATGTTGTTAATGGGGGGCGCCGGTTCCCGCCGAGATATCTGCTTGCTTGATCGGCTTTGAGCCTCACCGAGCGATCTCACCTTACGAACAACAACGACGACGCCGCCGCCTCCACCACCACCGCATAAGAGATAATGACTCGCTCTCTCGCTTGCACGCGGACACGGAACAACAACTTCTAACAGATGGCTATATCAAGCTAGATCCAGCGAGGTTTAGTACGATGACAATTATCTCGCTCCGACCAGTCGGCTTCATCAGTATCAGCGAGGAGTCACGCATCGATCGAGCGACCTCTCGTCCGTTGCTAACACCTCTCTCTCTCTCTCTCTCTAGGCTTCTGTGTGGCACCGCAATCAGCGATGCCTAGTTTCGCTTTGTCGCCCAGCCGTTGTTGACGAGCGCCCGGTGGGTCTCA
The DNA here is from genome assembly GCA_019614645.1 of Stratiolaelaps scimitus. Classification (NCBI taxonomy): domain Eukaryota; kingdom Metazoa; phylum Arthropoda; class Arachnida; order Mesostigmata; family Laelapidae; genus Stratiolaelaps; species Stratiolaelaps scimitus. Next base: position 2,279,115 of record JABWDB010000041.1, on the reverse strand, counting down.
GCACGGCCCCTCAATGACTGTCCACACCGGGTGGCAGCTCCTCGACCTTCGTTCCGGCCAAGCTGTCAACTTTGAGCTGCTTCGACCGAAGTCGCGAAGACCGACCTTTGGCTCGATCGCCGTCGACGCCGTCTCAATCTCGCTTCCGCGAGCCGTCCGTCTCGAGCAGCGTGACTTTTCGCGAGCACGTCATGAGCACCGGGATCGAAATTCACCATGAACTCGGCGTGACTCGCGCGGCCGTCTATTCCGCTTGCTTCCTCCTTGTTAGGCCGCTCGCTGCTACTGTCGTAGCTCATACGTCGATGCTGTGGCCGTCAACTTGCTTGCTGGCAGGGCTGGCTGGCCGGCCGGCCGGCTTCCCTCCACGATCGTCGCGTATTTTAATATTTTATTCTGTCGTCGTAGTGGGCGCTAGCCGGCACCGAACTTCCTCTGCGCCACACCGCGGAGTTCCGCCTTACAACACACACAGCCGTAGCTTGTGTTGTCGTTGCTCCTGCTGCTGCTGCTGCTGCTGCTGTAAGCGACAACCGGCCGACGTAGATACATACATCATCGGCTGTTTCTCTCAGCTACCCGCGACAGTGCTAACAATAACGTTCCACAGGTATTTCAGCGGCCACTCGCTATTCGGCTATTAGCCACACAGATTATACCGCCGCCGCCACAAGCGACTCAATGCAGCCCGGCGATAGCAGCCAACCACGGTGGTGGCGCCGCCGCTGAGGTCATTCTTCACGCAGCGGGTACCGCTCGTCGGCCAGAGCAGAGCTGATCTGTTGTGGCAGCGGCTGCCCGCGTTTTACGCCAATCGAACGGTTGTTCGGCGTCTTGTGTCGGCGGTTTGAGCGGGCGCTGAACGAGGCGATTCGACAGCGCCTGCCGTTCGTTCGCGGGCCGTTCACAGGCCGCCCCCGCGCTGTGCGTTCTATCCCACTCACACGGGCCTAGCTGGCTTGGCGTGGCCTGGCCTGCGTGGGCCCGTTCCTTTCTCTCTCTCTCTCTCTTGCCGTCCCGTGTACTCCGGCTGTTCCACCACCGTTCCAAACGTGTATATATTGTGGTAAAATGATGCAGTCACCGCAGCAATGACAACGACCACAACCCCGGTAGCTGGTTGACGTGAACGCTTCAACTGCTCAGACGGCGACGGTGGCTGTGGCGGCACGGTGGTGAGCGCGGCAAATTGTAGCCCACATTGAACAGAAGCTCCCTGCAGCAGCGATTCGCCAGGCGCCGCGACGATGTCAACAACCACAACGACGACGAGAACGACAACAACAATAACAACAACAACAACGGCGGCGGCAACAACAACAACAACAGCTAGAACAACAGCAACAACAACAAGCAGACTAATAACAATAACGACGACGACGACGACAACAACAACAACAACGACGACGGGAACAACAACAACAACTGACAATGGACCAGCGGCGGTGACGGCGACGCTGTATGCGATTTTGTTCACTGGCAACGCTCCGCTCGCGTTTGGCGGCTTCGTTCGCCGATAGCTTGATCAATGCGGCTCACGCCGACCGCGACCATGGGTGGACTACAACGTCCGTCGAGCGGCTGTTGCCCCGACGTCGGTCAACACCGTAGCGCCTACCGGCGATTGCTGCTTCTACTGTTGTTGTTGTTGTTGCTGCTGCTGCTGCTGATGCTGCTGTTGCTGCGGACAGACGATTATCCGCAGACGCTGATGCACAACATCGAGTGAAACGCAGCCGCCGGAAGCCGACTGTGAGCTGCTGCTATACACGCTATAGGTGGAATAGGTACGAGCCGTCGGCGAGCTGCTCGACATCCGTTGTTAGCCGTACACTTGTTGATAGTTAGCGATCGTGTGTTGTGTCCGCCTGCCGCGGCAGCTGCCGCCAATGAACGTCCAGCCGTTTACTATATGCTTGCCATATAGTGTCGTAGATTGGAGAAGCCGAAGCCGTACGCACCAGAGCCGGGTGTTACCACAGTCAGCAGAATTGCCGTCTGCCGACGTCGTCGGGTACAGATCGGCGAGGCGATGACCAATTGCTCATTTGCTTGTTGCAGCCGTCGTGTGGTCGCCGGCTTATTTCTTTCTCTATCTCGATCTCTCGCGGTGGCTCGATCTCTCGCGCGAGTTGATTCTCGCGTGTTTACCTCGGTGATCGCCTGTTGTCGTCTGACAAACTCACGGCCCGACCATCCAATGGCAGGCGATCAACGCCGACGGTTCGCGACGCCAGCAGCGGGGCAGTCAGCGATGTCCGTGTCGGCTGCACCTTCATCGGTCTCACTACCGGGGGCTGGTTCTCGCCGAACTGAGAGACCTGCTCCAGCTGCCACCGCGCTCGACAGAATCAAACTCAGCCCTCTGATCGTTCTGCTCCGTTGTCGTCTGCCTCCTGATCACTGACGACCAACAGATGCCGAGTGGCTGACTGACTGACTGACTGACTCTTGTCAGCGGTCCCAGCAGCGGTCGCCTCAGAAGGTGGAGATATTCTCACTCGCTCTCTCTCTCTCTCGCTCCCTCGCACGCGATATCCCCGCTCGTTCGGCTTAGCCTCCTCGCACGCAAATACTGCTGTTGGCCGCTGCTACTGCGGAGGAGAAGGCGGAGGCGGCGGCGGCGGTGGCGGCCGCAGGGTTTGCTCTCGGCATTACAGAGTTACGCGCGCTGGCTGCACCGCCGGCTGGACCGGCGCGGTGAATCAACACAGCGCCAACTATATATTAGTGATACTGCCGCGGCGATCTGTAGTCGACGATCGAGCGCGACAGTCGTTTTGTTGTTGTTGTTGTTTATTTTGTAGTTGTCAGTTACAGTTACTGGCTGTCGCTTGTCTGTCGGCTAATGTCCAGTACCGTCCACGTGAATTGGCCCGACCCGCGCGGTCCATCATAGATGACACGGTGAGAGCGGCAGGGCGGCGGCGGCGGCGGCGGCGGTGGCAACCGTTCCCTTCCAGAGAGGTTCGTGCGGGCCGCCGATTTCGGGGAGGGGTGGCGGCGGGGATCACACCGCGTGGCTTCTTCCCGCTGCTGCGGCGGCTACAGCTACCGGGGGTTCGACGGACAATGAACGAGAGCGGTACCAGTGGCAGCCACAACGGCCGCCTGTCCAAGCGGCCTCTGTTAGATTGCCCGCCAACTTCGCGCTACACCAAGAGCACCGCCACCGTCGTTGTTGCTGCTGCCTGTTGCTGGCTATCGTTCAGCAAAGCACACACACATACCACACAGTTGGAGAGGTGGCGGCAGCTTTTTCACGCGGGGTCGTTCTGTTGTGGAAGGCAACGAAACGACACCGAGTTGCTCGGACAAGTTTCCCCAGTATTTGCTTACACTGCTTCACTCGCTGGTCAGCAGATACAAACATCACAACAATATATACATCACAACATGACGTGGTGTTGCTGCTTCTGGTAGCCGGGTTGTTGCAAATAAAGGGGACATCGGTAGAGGTAAGCGCACCCACAGAGGAATACTGATTAGCGCGTTGTCAATTAACTTGTTCTTATTGCTGCTGTTGTCGTCGTCGTCGTCGTTGTTGTCGTTGTTGTTCTTCTCCTCGTTGCAGTGGGCCTCAATATCCACTCGCTGGCGTTGTAGTGTAGTCGCGTCCTTCCGAGCTGTTGACGCACTGAGAGGATCGTCGACACCTGGCCTAACCTCACCTCGACGTCAACCTCGCTTCCAACACACGTGCCCCGAGCGAGCCCCCTGTTCAAAATCGTTGATCCGATGAATTTATTCCGTTTCTTGTTAACGACGATCCCATCAACATTAGTCCGTCCGTCCCGTTGTCGTTGGTTTGCCGGCGAAGATTCCCCCTGTTCAGGGACATCATCGTTATCCTCGCGTCATCCGTTCGATCTCTCAACACCGAGAGACGTCCCAGAAGGCTCAGCGCCTCATCATCCAGCTAGGTACTCTGTGCCCACGATGATCTGTTATTCCCGCCGCCTTTCACGCCAACGATCCTCAGGGAGGACGCTATTCGCGCGCCGGGCGCGATTCGATGTTCGTCGGCGTTGCGCTCCAATGTTGTGTTGCTCTTTCCCGTATCCCTTTGGATCTCCTCTCTGGCTGCCGCAGTGGCCCCTACATTCGGCGCCAGGTGTGATCGCGCGCGTCGGTTCGTCGTTGGTCTCTGTTCTTTCTCGCAGCCAGCGTCGGCTGGCTGCTGTTGTTGATCGCCACTTTCACCAGCGCTCCCAGAGACAACGCGCTATAGCGCTCCTGCTGCTGCAGCACCGATCCAGTGGGCCGCTAGGTGGGTGTCCGGAGGCCTGCTTCGCCGGCCGCGATCGGTGCCTGCGTCCGATCGGCGCGGAGGTCACTGTTTCACGGCGCGCGAAACCGTTCCGCTCGACGGGGGGGGCGGGGCGCGACGTCCTTCGAATCTCGGCACCACTGTCACCGCTGCAGGTTGATCAATGCTGATTGTGTCACACCGAAGGTCACTGGGGCTGCAGCCAGCGATGATGGCCTATGATGCCGTAATGTGCCTCTCGCCTGTTCGAATCTGTTTGACGCGCGATCTCGCTGCATCTGCTTCGACCAGCGCTTATATCTCCGTACGATGCGTTAGCTTGAGGAACAGCTGAGGCTAACTACAGGCTTTTTTCTGTTCACCTCCGATAGACCTCCTTGTCACTGATGGGCCTGCCCGCCGCTATCTCAGCCCCTGCGGGCGCCCCCGTTTACTCAGCCACTCTCCTTCGATATCAATACACATAGATCGATATATATAAAGAGAGAGAGAGAGAGGCAACTCTCTTCGATATTGTCAAGCGCGATCACCCATCTCCGACCTGTTGTATAGATATATATATATCAATATGTGTCGGTGTTCCACCCGAACGGCGCCGTGAAAAAGGATGAATCTCAATGGCAGGACGTTTCCTCCACCTCCTCAATTTCTCAGAGGATCATCTTTCATGCTCGGCACTGATTGGCACTCATTTTGTAGCTATCGGCAGTTAGCACCAATCTGTCGGCATAAGTCGACCAGCTGCTCACCCCTCCCGTGGCCAACACAGCGACACCCGGCGTCAGCCACGCTGACACCTGCTGACTGCGATACCAGCTTCAGTCAATGGTGGTGGTTGTAACAGCAGGAGCAGCAGCAGCAATAACATTCGTAAACACAGCCCACAACCGATTTGGCTCCCAGCTCTAGCTCACGTTGACTGTAGCCGGTCGCCCCATGTTGATGCTCTCATGCTACACCGGTCGCGTTTCTCTTGTGCCGTTCGCTAAATAACCTAACAGCGCAAAATATCTTGGCCGCGTATTCCGACGGTGGGCCCTGACCCGTAGCGGGTGATCATTCGTTCGGGGGCGGGGGCGGCGGCGGTGGTGGCGGCGACGCCGACGGCGTTTTTGTATTACAATTATCCGTCAGCCGGCTGACGGTTGACTCGCTCACGACGGTAGTAACTCGCCCTTATCGAACGTCATCAAAGAGACGCCACAATGCTACATATCTTCCATCGTTATCATCATTATGACATCGTGAGCTACAAGGACGCAGTTGTTGCTCCTCTTCCACGTTCTCTCCTTGTCCTCCTAGGACATCGGGTACGCACTAATAATCCGTCAATGCAGCAGCAGCGGCGCCGGCAACATCGTGTTTCGGGCGCCGCGCAGAAGCGGTGGCGGCGGCGGCGGCCGCGGCAGCACGCAGCAGCAACAACAACAACTGCCGCTTCGTTACATCGTCGGACATCAACTTTCGTCAGATTATGGTATCCGCAGTATCACAACAGTTAGGTAGGCACAGTTACTCTAGTGGAATTGTTGTAGACGCTGTTGGTAGACGAAGGCAGTGGCTGTAGTCGTCGTTTCTTTAGACGAGTATCCTCTTTATAGTGATCAGCGCAGGGCTCTGACAAACGCACAAACATACACAGATACACAAACACTCATTGACGCTCTTACACGAGAGCTGGCCGAATTGGCGAACTTAGCGAGCTCTCTACTTTATAAAGACGCAGCAGCACCACACAATAGTAGCCTTTGTTGTTGTTGCTGTTGTAGTGGTGGTAACACTCACGCAGTCATAATTCGCTCGTTCCGAAAAAAACTGATCTTCCTGATCTGAGAGAGCGCTCTGAAAAACTGATCTGCCCGATCTGTCGATCCCGTTCGCTATGTTGATTTGTTTGTTTATTTATTTCTCCCCTCCCACCCTCTCTCTCTCTATCTCTCTCTCCGTCGGTCGATTGTGGCCACACGTTACGGTACAATGGCCAGCCGGTCGGAGAGTCACGCCGATCCGATGTTCACACGTCTGATCGAGCTAGCAAGTGAGCACCTGTGAGCTGCCAGGTCAGCTGACAGGCAGGCACTCCGCGCTCGGTGCCCCCTCCAAGAGCACGGAGGACGCAACACAGCAGAGGAGGTTAGCGCCTCGCTCCGCCTTCGGCTATCACCCCGTCGACCACTGACAGATTCCCGCGTTGCCGCGTTTTGTCCGGTGGCGGTGGCGGTGGCGGTGGCGGTGGCGGCGGCGACGGCAACGGTGGCAGACCCCGTAGCAGTAAGCAGTTGACCAACTGTCTGACGAACTGACGATTGACTGCCTGCCTCTTCGAGGCTGTTGGCTCAGTCACTGTCCACCGAGCAGCTGCGGCCTTCGTCTGGTCCGTTTGCCATTGATCAACTGACTGACCAACCGACTGATTGAGCGATTCACTGACGATGGCGATGAGCGCACACGTCTGCCTTGATCTCCTTTGCTGTTTCGCTTCGTGTTCGTTCAGACCGACAGGGCGACCGCTCCGCTAGGTGGCTGCCCCGACCTCGGACGGATCATCTGATCAGACGTCGACTATTTGACGTGCGAGCGTACGGTGTCCATCGTGTCCTCCTCGTCGTCGTTGGATCGTCGTTACCGTCAGCATGACTGGCACCTCATCGCGACGTCAGATCGCGACGCAGTCGGCAGCAAAGCCGGCGCAAGTCTCAGGGCGCAGCTGCTGTATCAGCCTGTACGGCACACCCGGTAACTCGCTAGTGAGCGCGCTAGTAGTCGAGCGGCGCTCGGATCAGCCGCGAGCGAAGCGAGTGGCGCCCAACGATCACAAACATCGACACTAACAGCGACAGCACACGAGCACCAACGATCCAACCATCTAGCACCAACCACTGACCGACCACCAAGTAGCGCACACCGCGAGCACTCTCTTCGGCCGCTGCTGCTGCGGCGGCGGCGGTGGCGGCGGCGGCGGCTGCTGCTGCTGCTGCTGCTGTTCGCTCCTATCTCGCTGCTGCGGCGGCGGCTGCTGCTGCTGTTTGTTGCCACCACCACACTCCCGCAGCGGGTTGGCAGTCCGTCGTGGGCTAGCTCGGCCTTGTCGCTGGACCAGCTGACAACGCTCGCAGGCGGGAGGGAAGGTTAGGCACTGACGGGCCGACAGTACTCACCAGGCGCGCTGCTACTCATAGCGCGCGCACGAACTGTGGTAGCGGCGGCGGCGGCGCGGCGGCGGCTGCTGTGTTCGGCGGCCGCCACCGAAACCGAGAGTCGAAGGCCCCGCTGAAACGGCGGGCGGAGGACCCGCTATGAGACCAGACGGCCGGGCCAGTCGACCACCTTACCATGCAGCGCACTGCCGTACTACGTACGAGACGAGCGACCGAACCTGCCGTGATGGGGAGGGGAGACTCCAGAGGCCAAGAGACGGACAGAGCGAGGGACGGACGCGTCGACAGACGCAGACACGAAGCACAATCGGCGGGTGCACGGCAACAGCACAGCGGGCGTACACCGTCGGTGGCGGCGGCGGTAACAGCAGAAGAAAGTGAGGGCCACGCAGCAGCGGGCCGGTGGCCCTGGTGGCGGCGACTGCCGTGGCGCTGGCGGCGCGGCCGCAACGATCAGGACCCTCTCCCAGCGACAGCCGCCACGGCCACCACCACCACCAGAACAGTGAATGAGTCAGTGAGGTGCTATGCCATGTTGATAGGCCCTATAGGCAATAGCACGGTAGGGTATGCCAGCGCGCGGCGCGGTACCACATCGGTATATAGGGATCGGGAGACAGAGGGATACACAGACAGACAACCAAGTACCCCTGCGACCGCGGCGGCGCAGAATACGAGCGGCTCTCTCTCTCTCTCCCTTTCTTACTAGAGCAAGTGGGTCCATGGTCGGGGGTCTGTCAGCCAGCCAGATGAATGGATGGTAGTGAGCATCTTCCCGAACCTTCGAGAAATGTCAACCCAAAGCACGTTCTTCTGCAGGAAAACAACAACAACAAACAACAACAGCAACAACAACAAACAACAACAACAGCAACAACAACAAACAACAACAACAACAAACAACAACAGCAACAACAACAAACAACAACAACAGCAACAACAACAAACAACAACAACAACAAACAACAGCAACAACAACAGCAACAAACAACAGCAACAACAGCAGCAACAACAGCAGCAACAACAACAGCAACAGCAGCAACAACAGCAACAACAACAACAACAAAACAACCACAAACAAGAACAGCAACAACAACAGCAACAATAACAGCAACAACAACAACAATAAAACAACAACAATAACAACAACTAACGAAAACTAGTCCCGAGCCCTTGGTTCACGCCACAGACCTTCATCCACGGTCGAATAGACAAACAATTGTAGGCAAGCCCTCTCTAGACGTTGTCCCCTTTGTGCAAGTGTATAAATCTGAGATTTTGGGTGCCACTTTTGAGCGGTTCATCTGAGTACAATTGCAATCAATTTCTTGCGTTGTGTAAATATCTAGAGCAAATTGAGATATCTAAATTTGACAAACAAAGATTATGAACTTGTTTAGCAATTAATGGAATTAAATTGAGCAGGTTACGGTAACGTAAAGATCAAGCTTTATTCGTTTGTTAAAGGAACTGCAATTTTACAATGCTTAGGTTCTCTTATGGGTCTAATTCTATAGGTCTAATAGTCTGTTTAAAGTAGAGCCACCGAAACACCAACAGCAAATAGACGAACACGCTGGAGGCTCCCTTAATTTCTTCGTAGAAACCAGTAGATAGACTACCAAACACCCATAGTAATAATTAGTATTATACAAAATTATATAAACATAGACAGAGCAATATTTACCGTCCATCATACATAGGTGTCTCTCGCCGAAGCAGCTAGTCAACTCTGCTGACATTTACGAGAGCGCTTCCATCATACGAATGACAAACGCAGTGTCTACACAATACAAAGATATCGTGCGATACGATAACACGGCGTAAGCCTGCCCGCGGCGGCATACGGTGCTCGTCCGTGGAGCCACCACGGAACCAAGAACGTCAGAGGAAGCGAGGCAACGAAGAACGGAAGGAAAAGTCAGGCCGCGTCGCGTTGCGGGGGTGGGCGATGACGCCTCCACTTGCGGCCTCTCCGCCTAAGACCGCACAAAGAGATGAGACGGGGACGAGCAGAGAGGGGGAGCTAAGGGACGTATCGGATACGCCGCGACCACCGTCGCGACAAACCCCGGACCCTTCATTCAAGGCCCTTGCTGTTCGAGGTCCAGCGTCGCAGGACCCCGTCCGTGAAACGCCCGAGTCCTTGAGGACCCCCTATAGGCCCTCATGGCCGACTTTCTCCCACATCGTATTTATACATTGGAAGCAGGCGGTTGAGCAGACACTGGCTGTTATCTGTAGCGGACGCAAAAGAAGCATCATCAGGAGAAAAGGCTCCCGAAGGGTTAGGTTCATGACCTTGTTCCCCGGGGAGAGGAGGTATCAATGTTATTTTTCTTTCGCCGTGTTATTTATCCTGACGGGTATATACTTTTTTGTTTGCTGTTTTTCACACTGATCGCCTACTTATGAAAACATGTAATCGAGCCTGCCTAGGGGCTCGAAGGCAAGAGGACTCAGTTGGCGAGTCGAGCGCAAATCACTATATTCCTTCAGTTTCACTTGCTCTGCACGCGACACAGCGTGTCTGGCCATTGTGACTGATGTGGGAAGAGAGGCGGTAAGGGGTCTGACCGTCACCGTTCCGTCTCACAGTAGACGTCTTCCTCGGTGATAAGATATGAGAGTTAAGGGACGCCGACTGCCGATCCTACGAAGGCCTTGGGGTTCTCCTGTGCGAAGGATGCCAGCCAAATGAAAAGCTCTCACAAAGATGTCATTCAGCAGCATCGCGCAGATCTCGTCCTGCGCTGTGCTCACAATACAAACCATGATGCCCGTTCAGCAGCAACACATAGCACATCTGTACATAGCAACCAGGGGTGGGGGGACTCGTAGACCAAGGCAGACGGGAAAATAATTGTTAAGGAGGGTGTCCAAGGCCGGGGATGCCACGCCCCCAGACGTTGGTCCCTGCACCGCGTGAAGGTGGGCCTTTTCGGCGTCATCTGAAGCCCATGTTACAAAAGACGCCCAGACCTCCTTGTGGAGCTCGTCAGGCCAAGCCCTTTGACGGCCTTGGTTTTCCACAGGTACGCGGCCAAGAATCCTAGCGTTCTGTGAGACGTCACATTTTGTGTGTGTTTTGTGGACGTACTTGGAGAAAAATCGCCTCAACCAGCTCGCAAACCGAAGTGAGCGTCGAGGCGTGACAGATATCCGCCAACTCGTGGGCACTACGGACGCCCAGTCCAGCCGTGACGACGGGTGGGGAAGGCTTGGGTCGCTGCCGCCAGTAGGAGATGTTTGTTGAGAAGCGTAACAGGTAACGGCGTCCAGAATCATCTCATCGAAGGCATGGAGCGCCTCAGATTCTGAGCTTGCTGGCCATCCTCTGAGGACATGTTGCATCCGAGAAGGAGCTTCGCTGGAGGGAGGAACCATGGTGCGGCCCCCAGTAGTCTTAACCAATTCATCACCGATTTTTCGATATATCTGTCGAGTACCCGGCAGGCGGCCTTGTGTGTAAGTGGTACACCCAACAGCTCAAGGGACCCTTCGGATTTCAATCGGCTGTCTGGGAGCAGACACTGGAGGTCGGCAGAAACCGCCGGCGTCGAGTACGAAAAAATGTTCTTTCGGAGTTTAAGACTAAAGCCACTGATTTTTGGGGTAATCAGATTACTCGACGAATGTATGACGCAACCGTTGCGGGATCATCCGTCAATGTTCCGCCTTCCAGGTACCAAATTTGGCGGGATACTAAGGAACGTATGCTGGGGTATAAGAGGGTGGGTTCTAACGGGTCCCCTTCATGGATTTTCACTGCGGACATAATGATTTATGATGGGTGACGATACGCTTGCATGTACGGTACGTTGCACATTTGTATGTAAAGGGGTCCGTCTTATGAAGTAGGACCGAAAGCCGTTGTGCCGTGGCCTGAGTTAAATGTTGACTGTGAATCAGCTCGGAAAATATACTTTACGCCTAGTCAACCAACGGGAACAATGCATCTGCGTGTACGACCACTTCTCGCAGCACAAAGTCCCGTTGAACGGCGTTCCGGAAGTCGAGCTTGGCGATAATGGAAGCCGGATGGCGCCGTGGTATAAATTATAAATGTATCTAACGAATCACGGTTCCCAAATGTCCCATTCCGCAACCTAATCAGTTGCCTAAAACCAAGTCTTGCTACGTATAGAAGTAATATCTAGCGGGCCGAGTCCGGAGTAAGAATAGACCCTCAACCGAGGTTGGTTTTAGTAGGCAGACGTGTTTTGTCATCATCATCAACCCTGCCCTGGATCGGCTCACTTTTGGTAGAGATTAAAATGACTCTGTAGGTAGATTTTCTTCTCTTGAAAAAAAATCTTGTCATATGTAAAGCGGGGTGGTGTAACGCCAACGACTTGGAACCTTAGGGTCTCCAGTTCGTATCCCGCAGGATACATATGGGGTTGAGGTAATGCGAAAGTAATTTCACACCATGGCCCAAGTAACAGCAATTCCAGGATCAAAACGAAGGGAAGACACATTGTCATAGAAGAGAAGCGATCAAGAGCGAATCTAACGTTCTTTGTAATTTATAAGCACCCATTCCGTTCAGGACAGATAATAGTTAAAATGACAAAAACCATGATACCCTGACCAAGAGATAAGAGAGATCATATCAGATCGGAGAGCTGCCCACCCTCAAAGACGTCTACCAGCGCAATATATCCGACGCTGCGAGCTATGACGTCGGTCCCAACGTCTCGCTCAGACGTTAATATGAATTCGCGCGATCCGGCAATGAATCGATTAGTTGAACTGAATCACGCATCATCAATCACACGATATTGTCAAATGAGAAAGATGGCGTGTGTGTTGCATAGTGCAGCTTGCAAAGGTCACATCAAATAAACGAAAATGATCTCCTTGATTAAATGTCCGCTATTACCCACTAATATCGCGGCAGCTGTTTAATGAGATCGACCAAGGGATAACCAGTCATGAAACTTTGGCGAAATGGCGAACAGCGAACATTAGTATTGACAACATCGTTGCTTATCGATGAATGTAAACGTCGCCATCGCTCATCGTCCTTTGGACAACAAGCTCAAAACGTCGAATTTCAGCCCATGACGTATGTGACACTGCAACAAATCCACGTTGAACAAACCCATCGATCCATCATTCCTCACACCTCGTGGTGGTCCCAACCACCTAGGACACCAAACCCAAACGTCGGATAGCAACATATCCTCATCAGACGTTCTTGCTCCCAGTGACGATATTTCTGCTTAACTACGCGCGATTCGCCTCCCACCCACTCAGCCAGTTCGGAGAAGTGTACTTCGTGGCGCCTTGACAATTAAGCTGTTCCGCTCAGACTGAACACTGCAAGAAGGGATTCTACCGCTAAATGCTGGCGACCGAACAACGCTCCGCTGTTATTGTCACGACTGCTAAGTTCAGCAGTGAATGATTCCGCCCAACAGCTGCAACAAGCTGAACGAGCGACTCCGCGACAGTCGTTAGGTGAACCTTTAGGTGCGTCCGATTGAAACAGACGAAGACGTCTTGGCCCCCGGATCGCTCATGGGTTTCGCCACTAGTTGGCATGCTCGTGTCATCCGAATGTTCAATCTCACCAGGCAAAGCCGACAATCCTCCGATTGTGCCGCCGTGGGACAAGCGTCGCCAAGCGCGACGAATGACATTCGCGTCTGCTGGCAAGCAGCATGGGCGGCGACGGCGGCGGCGTTCGGCAAAGCTACGCTCTTCGATGGATGCCGATGTTGACAGGCGTGGTTCGCGGCAGCTTAATCCACCAGATGAAATCGCTACATATATATATATATATATATATATATATGATGTTTTCGTACATTTGCCAGGTGACGCATCCGTGATCATCGCTGTTAGACTGGCAGGTCCGCAATAGGAACCCTGTGCGCTCCGTCATTCGCTAAGCGCCAGCACCTGAGGAGCGTTCTTATGAAGGCGCTCGCGGGGGCAGCAGCAGCATACACATGCTGATGCCATGGTCTTGGCTTGATCATCGGCTTGACGTTGGCGTTCGACGATCAGCGTTCAAATCTGCCAATATATAACAATAGAAGCGCGTATTCGACTATGCCTGCCTGAGCGTGACAGCGTGAGAGCACGCTGAGAGGGACCTGACACAAACGTGGCAGATACCATTGTATTCTATGGATAGTGTAACTTTCCACGACGGACAGACAGCCTTGCGCACCTCGCTGTGGCGCTAACACCGTGGAGCGATCTGTCGCTCTGCGGTGTCAACGCGTTGACAGCACACCGAATTCGATTCGCCAGCCAAGGCGAGCTAGAATTATCTATATGTAAATACCTAGATAGATTGTGAGAGCGAAGAGGAGCGAGAGAGAGAGAGAGAGACCATATCTATGATCATTCTGGAAATATCAGCGGCAGATGAAAACTGATGACTTGAAGGGAAATGGCCCGCGATGTCGCCAGCAAGGGCCGGTTCATACGAGAAGTCGCATTGCACTTCATTACTGATAATACAACTCGAGTCAATATTTAGTCTTTCCGATTAATTAACGTACCTGCCCAATTAAGTAGTGCCTTATATTGCCAGCCCAATTATCCTGCTGTGCTTCGAAGATATATACATATATATATATATATATATATATATCATCGTAAATCGAGCATTGATATAAAAGTAATAATAATAATAATAATAATAAAGAAAAAACCCATATCGCGCATGTCTATGAGGAAAACCTATACGAAATTGAGAATAGTAATAATAAGATTATTGTTGCATGAATTTTATGAGCTCCCAAGCCAATTAGATAGCGAAGCCTTTGATTTGAAGTGTGTAGCTGTTTCGATATTTTAGCGTTGCGTGTCCTGTTATCACTGGCACGTCTTTATTATTATTATTATTATTCTACTATCGTTATTATTAGGATCCATGTGGAGAGCCACGCACATCTGCCGAGGTGACCCTGCCTAATGGACACTGGGATCTAGCAGATTCAACTCAACCAGCTCGCCAGTGACTCAACTCGACCTGGCACCTCACTATGCACCACTTCCTCCGTGGCATTCGGTCCGCATAACATGACGGACATAGGGGCACCTAGAACAGGTGAACAAGCCAGGTTTGAAGAAGGTATATATTTCCACACGAGGCTGCCAGTTGCCGTGTCGCCAGTCGCCGCTGGTTTTCAGCGTGGAACCTTTCGGATTGCCTCGTACTGTTCCGATCATCATCTTTTCCAAGCGTTCTTCTCCATTTGTTCCATTGCTTGACATTTTCCATCACATTTTCTTTGCTTTCCAAGCGTCTATCAACCTTTGTGCATATGCATTGAGGTGGGGGACACAATCGGCGAGAGAGTTCCAACGTACTCGAAGCCGGGTGATGCGGCCTCGAACGGTCGTGGGACTGCATCAAGAGACAAGGCGGAGGCTTCCCTTGCTGTATGTCGACATACCGCCGGTCGGTCCCCACGCCGCAGAATGTTAAATCAGGTGGTCGGAGACGTCCGCTACAGCAGACGTCGGCTCCGGCAAGATCGGACGACGCGAGCAATCTGTCCCTATTCGAGAAGGAGGCTGGAATGACATTGATTCTTTATTCACCCCACAAAAAAAATAAGAGCCACCGTGATCTGAGACGTCACCGTTTCGAGGACGACAAAGCACCATCTCTAAGGCACGCGAACATAGTGCTTGACATCCCGCTAGCAGCTTTCTAGCGCGCACTTGTCGCAATAGGCACGAACTCGAAATTTGTACAGCCACAATCGATTCAAAGATTCAAAGAAGAAGAGAGGATATCTTTGTCCCAGGGGTCGAGGAACAATTGACAGGTTCATACGAGATGTTGGAGAACTCGTAGAGGAGACAGAACGAGCTGGGGGAAAGACAAGCCAAACTAATGAGACCTAACCAAGATAGCCAGACTCACAAGTGAAGTTGATGGAGTCACTGTGTCAGGCATGAACAGCAAGCTACGCAACTGTCAGCATTGGATCGAGATGAATGTTGAAGTTTTCATGTGTCACAAAATGTGTCCTGCCACCATGTGACTATGGTAGGGCTCAGCAAATTAAAGCTCTCATTCAAACACACACACACACACACACACATATATATATATATATTATTTTTACCCAGTTATGTTCATCTTCCATTTGCCATTGTACGACACACCTCCTTCAGTGTTAAGGTATCACGGTCCATTGAGCCCACTAAAACTAGAGGTTGGGAAGGAACTGCCGAGCGACCGGTAAATTATAATTTAGCAAAGTCGAAGCAATATGCCATCAACCCTCATAACCTTCACAAGTGATGCATCAACCCATATATAATATATGTATACCTATCATTATTGGTAGGCGGATTTGTATTTATATGGACATCCTCAGTTGCCTCGCTGAATCTCATATGACGAAACGAGTTCTAAGCAGCTATTAGAAAAAAAAACTCTCAACTTCTTTCCAAGCAAAAGCCGATGACTAATGTTTGCGCGATGGTGACCTCAGCGTCATGTTCGTACAGCCAACAGCTTCATGTCGACCAATGGATAAATATAGTAAATATAGCAGATATAATATACCCATAGAATAAGATTCCCTTAGACTAATTGGTGCCTGAACTGAGGCACGCTCAATTCAGTGGAATTTCAAGATTCCTCCTTATTATCCGAATGACTGACGAGATCCAGCCACCTATTAGCGCCATGCGTGTGCTCCGCGCCCTTCGACGCCTTCGTCAACAGCTGCCTCTCTCAACTCTTCCTGATTGACTGAGTGAAGCATGGATGGGTAGATTTATCGCCGGTCAAACAGCGGGACAGCCAGCCTTAATTTGATTCATGTGTGAGATGTGCACATTATTTTTTTATGTTGTAGGCCATTATAACGTGCGCATTCAGTATGGCGCAGTGTCGATAGGTCGAGGAACGTCGGGTAGACGTTGCTAACTACTGTCAAGTACCGCAAATGTCTCAACCGCTTTATCAAACACATGTCAGCGCGGAGGCTAAGTGCCTCGCTGTAAAAAGCCAGAGGACGCAGGTTCGAGTGCCGCTGAGTGAGGACAAATATAAGAGAGCATAAGAGTTAGCATTGTAACAATTGCAGTTCCTTTAATCGACCAATGAAACCTTTTACCTTTCCCTGATGACTAGACACTCACTGATGATGGTGGTTTTCTTCTTTCCAACGCAGATGTATAATAGGTTTGACCGCCCTACCAGGGCCGTCTGAGGATGAAGGTTCACGACGGCCAGACGTGCTTCTGTGTCAGAGAACAGAGGATCACCACCATCAGTCTAATCATCGGGTGTATGAGACGTTTACGATATTTGACGGTAGTCAGCAAGAGTGGAGTCCTCCACCAAGAGATGGGACAAGCGACGCGCCGACCGAGCGAATCCAAGTGAAGGCCCGCCATTAGTAGCCAGGAAGAAGTGTGGACGCGTATCACGTCAACTGCCTCAGCCGTTGTACTCGCCCCGAAACGATAGAAGAATAATTAAGCCGGATGTTCCTCAGGGGAGACGATAGCGGCGGGGGTCACCGAACCCCCAGCTGGCGGTTTTGCTCGTAACACTCATGTTCCACTCTACTTTTCTCCGGCGGGCTTTCACCCCCCACCGCGGCACAGCATAACAAAGTTAATTGAACAAATAGCAGCAGTGACGGCAGCACGATGTACGCGTCGCAATGCTGAGCGGGTTGGATGAACGTAGATTCGTATTTAATAGTTAGAAGAGATTTAGTTACCCCCCTCTCTCTCTCTCGAGGGGTCCGCATCCCGGGACGATCCCCTTAACCCCTCCAGAACCCAACGGCGGGTTCGTGTGTACACTTCGTATGGAGATCGTACACGACGGTTGCGGCTACGGCGGCGTGGGCAGCGGCGCGAGAACGAAATTTGAATGTCAAGGTTGGCGCGGGCGCCGGCTATATATTAACATGGGATGCGAGCAGGGCTGTTTGGACTCTGCGTGGTCTCGAGTTTCATGTGTGGAAGAGCTGGAGGAGCCGCTTGCTACGGATATATACTGCATTGGAGCCAAAACCGCTGCTGAGTTTAAACGTCCGACGGATGCAAATGACTTGTGGTGCATCAGCGAGTTACATCTGTCCGAATGTGAGAATTGTGTTCGTGCCTGAATTGAACACTGTTTAATTGGAGTGATTCGACTGATTCGTTGCCGGCAGAGCTGACCACCTCACAGCAAGCCAGAGACACAATCGTGGCGTGACTGTGTTCCACCAGCGGGGCTGGCTGTTGCGTGTTCGATAATAATAATAATAATAATTTGATTAATTAATTAACACCGTTTTGGTAATTATAACACATATCATCATAATAATGAAAGGTCTACCATACAGTTAGTCGCAAGAGCTTAGTTAGTTACTTGCATGTCATGCGATGTCACGCATTCACCAAAACATACTTATATTTGACCCAGCTTACTGAATATTCACATGTAGTCATTTCTAATAATATAACTGATTGAGCCAGTCATCTAGATGCTATTGTACCATTATCCTACTTCGAGACATTCAATCACAGTGTCAATTCAGCTACCTTAGTGCTGCTTGGCGTTTCTCAATCGCTCACGTTCAGTGCTGGCTTTTACGACAGGTCTTGATACCATCATCACTGGGGCATTGCTTCCTAAGCGTGATCAGCGAAGGAGGCTTCGGATTCCTCCCTGATCACCAATCGGATAATTTTTTTTGACCAGCAGTAGACGGCCCGAAAAGGAAAGTACGGCACTGGATTGGCGCCCACCTTCGATCCAGATTCGAAGCGTTGTCTCTC
This sequence comes from Stratiolaelaps scimitus, assembly GCA_019614645.1. Lineage (NCBI taxonomy): Eukaryota > Metazoa > Arthropoda > Arachnida > Mesostigmata > Laelapidae > Stratiolaelaps > Stratiolaelaps scimitus. Next base: position 2,260,917 of record JABWDB010000041.1, on the reverse strand, counting down.
TTTCTCTGGTGGTGGTGTCTGTGCCTTCGAAGAAATTTCTCTTCCACAACGAGAAACAAAAGAGGCTGACGGAGAGGCCAGACGATATTTATCTTCCCCTTCGGATTTCGGATGCTGGTCGCCCTCGTCGAGATTCCATCTCTCGAACGGGTGACGTGACGACAGGACAATTTGTTCCGCATCCACGGTTCGTAAATCGTGATATACTATCTCTGGTCTACACGGCAACCGCTCCGCTTGATGACGCCGGGGGCGCGTATTTGCCACTGTGACTCGATTACGATTGCGTTGCCTCGTCACAGGAACCCGCCACAGTGGCTGCGGCCCAATTAGCCCTTTAGCGCGCTAACAAATCTTCGTCGACACAACATCGACGCAAACAACGGCGGAAGTGTTTTATAATATGTTTTTATTTCTGTGGAAAAAATTGCTTTTTCCCAGACACCCTCCATTCACGACGAGTGTCTGAAAAATTGAGCTTTGCACGTTGCATCGCACTCGTTAGAGGCGCAAATATGGAGAAGCTTTTTATAGTTTTTAATGATCACCCTTTCCTCCGCACGCATATATATATACATCTACTACTTATGGTCAGAGTGATTTTTTCCCGAAAATTGGTGGTCGGTGAACAGTTCGGCAATCGGTGTCAAGGTCTAGGCTAAATGCCAGATAGTCTCAGGATCAACAGGTCAGCGATTTTCCCTAACTACTGCTGCCTCATCAAGCACTCTCTCCGTTTCGAGCAGTCGGTCACAAGCAAATTGGCTGGCCCCAGCATCGTGTCAACGCAGAGACCGGGTTTGCTTAGCGTCGTTCTGTCCAGACAGACGATCTTGCCGCTTGTCGTACGAATGCAACAACCCCGCTTAGATGCACCGACTGCACTTTTCCGCAGCGCGCGGGCCGCCCACGCGTGCAACTCCTATCGGGGTTAGCGCTGCGAAAGCCTTTAGAAATAAATCCACCGTCCAAAGCGGTGGTCGCCAGCCGACTTATGGCCGGACGCCATTGCACAACTGTCAACTTTGTGTGAGTGTGCGTGCTTCTCTTTGCCTGTTTGTTGGCGGCCTCCCTAACCGTCTCCCTAAGCGCGCGTGCGCGAACCTCGAACTGCGAGAGTTCTCTGCTGGGTCGGATGCATTGCTCTCATGTACGCGTATTTGCGGCACAGTATTTCCTGAATGTGTTCTCTTTTTGTGTAGACGAGCCGGACGGCGCCTGGCCTGCTCTGCCGGGGCCCGCACCGCACTGGATCGGATCGGATCCGCTTCGTCGTTGTGAAGAGTCGGAATCCGACGGAGCTCTGACTCACTCACCGACTCGCAGACTGACTGACTGTATGTCGGAACCGCTCGCCGGCTCCATATAAATAGCTACTATATAGGGGGATGCGTGTGGGAGCTATGTATGTGCAGACACGCAAAAACGTCTCCCTTTTTGCGAAGGGACCCCCGGGAAAGCGCTGGGCCCACTGCTCCATTCTCGAAGTGCTTGTTGACGGTCTCCCGGACGAACCGGCGCGTCTCTCGAATCCCGTTTGCGTTTCGTTGAGAGATGCGACTCCTCAAGCGCTCCGCGAACTTCATAAAAAATGACGGGGCAACACTGCCAGACCTAGAGGAGAGAAGAACGGTTAGAGCCGACGTCGCGCTCAAGCTCATGGTTGGCCGTCTCGCTGTATCTCTATGGACGACAATATCTTAAAGTACTATATGCACAAGGCGAGTTGAGCGTTGCGAAAGTCCTTGGGGGAGAGGGGGTGAGAGAGAGAGAGAGAGAGAGTCACGGGACGTATAAGATGTCAGACTTGCAAAGGCACTACACTCAAAAGCCGAAATGGCAAGACCAACCTGTTGGAAAGCACAGGAGGCACTAGACGAACTGGTAGATGGATACGATAAACATGTCTCGATTTGTTTATGCAGGAAGAGACGCCGGTGGCGGGCGCCGTTGAAATCTCATAGTGATGAGTGCAGTTTAATGCGTTCGAGTTCGATATCTCGAAGGAGCATAGAGCGCGATTTCATTGTATCATGCCTATCACCGCGTGGAGTTTGCTGGCAGTACAAAGCTGAAGGTCACTTAGGGCTCGTGGGTGATAAATTCAATTTGGGTGAGAGGTGGCGTTGTGTGGTTCTCTTCTGTTGATGATATCGATGACCAAAAATTGGTTGGTTTTACAACGCAAAACTCGAGATAGACAAACAACTCTTATAATCGATTGCATCCTCTCACTGGCGAACACAACACAGTGGGCAGAACTGGCGATGAGCGGCTCGGAGCTACATATTTTCTAATCAAACTTGGAATATGTAAGAAATATTATATATTATACGCTTTTCAATACTTCGCGACGAAGACCCTCGAAATGGTTGCACGCTAACCAGTTTGCCGTAAGACAAATCAGAAGGACCCTCTACCATTGCTTGCTTCCAGCGGAAGATTCGCCCGAGTCACGGACCTTATGTATCGAGCGGGCTGTACCTCGACTCGCCCCTGTTAGACGCTCGCCCGACAGTGGAATGCCTCGTCAAAATATTGTAAATGATCAGTAACCTAAGGAAGCACTGAGAAAGATCGATGACATGAACACATGAACGCATTACTGTACAGGAGCTCTGTCATACAAGATGATGAACATATTGGCCAAACGGCTGTATTTCAACTCTTGCGTTCACGGCAGAATAGTATTTGGAAGGGCACCTCTTGGCATCTAGGCTACTTCTCTCCATTCGAGGATGACGAGTACCACCGCCGAAGAGAAGGAAGACACACAGACAGACAGACACACACACACACTCACAAACAGACACACACCATCGAGCGTAGCCGCCACGTTGATCCAGCCCTCAATCTCATCGTTGTAGAGAGTCTTGCCCAAATCTGAAGTGTCATATGAGCCACTCAGTTCGGCGGAGATTCGCGTCGCTTACCTGAGATGTTCAGCTGTCTCAGACGTACGAGAACCGACAACGAGGTGGAGGAGTTTATGCCATACTTCAAACTCTGCTTGGAACCGCCGACGCCCCCCCCGCTGCCCCCGCTGCCCCCGCTGCCCCCAAGCTACCCCCAGCGCGACGGCCCGCTTCAAACACGGCGAACATTTTCAAGATGAGTTTGACGATGATGATGATTGAATATAAGGCCGCGTTGTTCCCATCACACGACGACAGGCTACGAACGTGTAAGGCGCATCTTGCTCGATGTTTGCGTAGCTTGCACATGTGAACGTATACAAATGAGCTGGCGACATCAGAAGCGCATTAACACTTAGTTGTCGCGCCACAAGTTTTCTAATGTGTCGCGCCAACCTGAGACTGAGCTGAATTGTGGCTTCGGATGAATGCGGACAACGGAGCGAACACTCCGCGAAACGTGAACCGAGGGCGAATTTGTCAAAACGTTGAAATATCCGTTTTTCCTAAATTGATATACCAATAACACCTTGGGCACGTCTTCGAGCTGTTCGATATAATCGCATATATTGCATCGCTTGTTGCGCTGAGGGGGACAGGCATCGAAGTGGACGTACCCGCTTAATGTTTTACTTATGTTTCTTCTTCCTAACACTGACAGTATTTGTATGTGTTAGGAATATTTCCTTTTAAGAAAAACAACCCTACCGTGGCAGACTTGTGCACAGTCGATCGAAAGCCACCTATTGTGTGTGTGTGTGTGTTTTTTTAATACACACAGTAATTGCTTAACGCAGTTACAACGTGGCCACTTATTTGCACTTTAGATTTGAACAAGCGATTTGCTATGGACAGATCTCCCACAGACTCAGCGAACTCGCGCGTCAGTGATGGGATCGATTTTTTGCGGTGACGACACCCGACGGCAGCCGCCGACCGAGAGAAGAGAAGAGTCATTTGTTATAGTTTTCAATTCGACACGGACGCAAGTGGAGAAGTAAACATTGAGCACTTAGCAAAATCGAAATGCGGGATCGACGATTGGCACATAATTCTTCGCCATGTTCCACACCTATTAGTGGATTAGTCCATTTCGTTGTATAGTGCCATCAGCACTATCCACAAGGGCATAAGCCACGACCGCACTGCGAAAATAACCGACTGTGGTATTTGTTACCCTGGCAATATACATCTGTGCATGTACATGACTCCGTGCTGTATCCCAAGTACGCTATAGGTGTTTGTGGCACGCCTGATCTACGAGGGGCCATTACCAGATGCAAATCCGTGTTCTAAAAGGGTGCCTCACTTCTAGCCTAATGAGGACGTCCTTCCTGCAGGCGCGACCAGCTGTCGTCTACGAGCGCTGTGTCTTCGCGACCTTGTCCGACGGTGAATCAAGCTGCTTCCGTAGTGCGATGCCGAACCCCCCTTGCAATGGTCGTCCCTGGCAGTTTATAGTGTCCAGCGGACACTCTGATCGAGCGATTTCAATCATTAACGAATCAGTGCTTGGTCTTAGCTTGTCGTCATTTACCGGAGCACAGATTGATGCTGGCTCATAAACGCCATCTGAACGGTATTATCGATGATATTCTACTTATGTTCCCATATATCACGAACGGTGGCAGCGTCTTTTACGTCGACGTTTCGGTCTGAGTTCGGGCTTGGCTTGATTTTCACGAGTGTATGCCGAGACTGTGCGTGAAGGAACTGTCTCATGAGAACAAGACCACCTCCCGAGACTCCCTGAGACCTCACTCCATATCATACAATAAAACGCGTCGAGTATTTAGTGCATAGTTTCACAACAATTCACACTCAGTGTGTTGTATGGCAACGGTGCTAGCAGGAGGAGCATTTTTCCTTCTGATTAATTAATTAATACCCTAATGACAGAAAAAGAAACAGGAAAGGAACATCGTCATGCGCGCAATTGCATTTCGAGTACCAGTCTCTCATGGTATTAAAGAGAGTTAACGCCCGGCTCACGACCCAAGAGTCGTCAAAGCACACAGGGGTAGTTCCCTCTCTGAAACTCCGATATCATTGCTAAGCGTGTTCCAATGCTATTCTGAGGCTTCGTTTGTTAACCAGACACGCTTCATGGATATAGCTAATACCCGCGAATACATATTTACCTGCGTCGAATGCTACTTGAGCGCTGTCGTGCGCACATTCGTTTTCCATAACAGGACTACTTAAGGCGACTACGAGCCACTCGAGCTCGAAGAGGCCTCGTTCCTCGCGTCTGAGGCCTCATTCTTTCCTCCTATAAACAGGCCGGTTTTTCATTGTGTCCTTCATCCGATCAGTTGTGAATACGCGATACCCCAGGGAGTGATGATCCTATTTGGCAGGCTCAACCTCTGAAGGCCTGCCAAAATAGCTGGGTTGTTCCTCTCTCCGTAGACTAGGCCCCCTAGCAACGGACGCGTGTGCTGGTCGGATGGTCGCTCTGTCTCTCTGCGTAGGAGCACTACCCATTCGGCTCGACTCGTTGATTCCTCCCGACTCAGCCCCCCATCATGATTTTCTGCTCCCGAAGTCGTTACCCTTCGCTGTTGCCAAAGAAGTCCTTGAAAAACGGAGCATTTGCATTGTTCGCACTGCTGATACCCTGCGGCTTTGCGACACATTGACAGACGCGTGTATTAGCGGAACGCTTATTGCTGAGCGTGTCTCGTAATACACTTACCAGCGAACTCGAAAGAGGCAGAACAGCCCCCCCCCCCCCCCCCAAGGGCTCTGACGACTCTCGGGCCCTGAGCTGGGCATTACCTTTCATGCTGCTCATCTGCTTATTCTTATTTGTCGACGCTTGCGAAGTTCGAATTGGATTGCAGCAAAAAAACAACTCGCTTTCCCCGGTCTGCATATATTACAAATGTTAAAACAGACGCCGTTGTCGCGACGTATCCTCAACGCGATACTTTGGAAGAACTAGATATTTGTCGGCAACATTTGAAATGTGTTTCGGTATCTTACAAAACACCAAATTACATCAAAAATCCACTCACTGCACAGTATTAAATGTTATTAAATTAAATTTATTATGGTACACATGAAAGACGTCGCCGGCAACAGTAGGAGCAGCAGCAACAACAAAAACGATTATATTATATGTTAGTTCCCGACCAACGGACCCCCTCCTTTTTCCACAGCGTACAAATTAGTTCTTCGACTCAAATATAGGAAATCGAATCTCATGTTTGTCATATTCGACGGTGATCTCGCAGGAGCATCCGCTGGAGTCAGAGTGCCATTGACAAATGGTACCAGTGTTTCGTCACATATATCGTATGGTACCGTTCGTCGCTATAACACTCTCTCTCTCTTGCCGAAGCGAATCGTGGCTTACTGTGAAGGATATGGTATAATATGGGTTGAGTGCACGACCCAGTCGACCGATCACTTCGAACGTGATAGCGGTGCTCTTTTTTGCGGTGATAGCGGTGCTGAGCCTACTCAAGTGTTCATCGTTATTGGACGCGTTAAACGCCCTTTAGTCTGCGAAACTGCCATCCCCCGGGCCGAACATCGGTGGAAGACGTCGTTCACCAGAGAACAGGGGTGTCGACTCCCGCCCCTTAAACCCATACCTGGACGCTCTGACCACTAGGGTGAAATTAGGGCCATTTTTCCATTTTCTCGCCTTCGACAGTTTCGAGTTCTCGGACACCCAAGGTTCTCGAGTTCTCTCCACATACATTTGTATCGCTAACTGATCTCGACGCTAGTCGATCTCGCCGAGTATCAAGCCCGACGAGGCTGCAACTCTTTTTGTTGCAGCCTCGTCGGGCTTGATATTTGTTGCTGTCAAAGTGTCATACCTACCTCCTCCCAGGCTGGAAGCAAACTTGAAGCAAACCTTCCTTTCCAGAACTCAAAAATATTCGCTCGAACTCCCTGGTAACCTTACGAGTGTTACGTGGGACAAGTTGTTGTGGGTTCGCATCTTCGAGTGTATTCCGGAATGAATGAAGGACTTAGTTGTTCAATAGAGAGAACTGTGAGGAATTAAATCGAAGAATCAGAATTAAATTGTAGGGATAAAATATGCGTAGAAGCGGTACAATTAACTTAAGTTTAATTTAATTTCTCAGACATTAGTGCTTGAGTCAGTCAAGACGCGCGTCGCCCACGTAGCATATCATTTGGGCCACGGATGACAGCGAATTGTGCAATTGGACATATGAACATTGCAATTATTAGTAATACACGCACTTCGTGCCGAAATCAGTTGTACCGTGGATGTTAAACGTGGGCTGCGAGTCAGCCCTGACAAATTTACTCTACTTAGTACACGTACTTTGTGCATCCGTTCTATGAGATTACACAACACAGACAACATTGATCGACTCGAAATAATGGCGCTGCAAACTATAATAAATATATAAATATCTCAGATTTTTTTTGCATCATGAAATGGACCTGCATCAGATTTGTAAAAGAAACGACTAAGAAGTAACCCAGCGTAGGGCAAAACGCTGACGGTTAGCCTATATATAACATTGTATTAAATATTAGGTAGTCCCCAGCAAACTGTCGCCTCTTTAAATGCCAATAACTTTTGAACTAAACGAGTTAGAACAAAGATCTTTTAGTATGAGTTAGGGGTACTCTCCAGCTTTATTGACACACCGATTCCAGCGCTCTGGGAGTTTTGAAATAGCCAAATATTTACCATTTGCGTTTCCATATATAATTTCGTTATCTATTGCTTTTGTGAGTAACTCGACGGTTGCATATGGAACCCCACCTATTGCCCTTTTTAATGCATGGAAACAACCATAATCACATGGGCTTAAATCAGGAGAATATGGGGGTTGATGCCATTGCTCAATATTGTGCCCCTCCATCCAGGTCGTAATTTCAGCAGTGCGGTGAGGTCTTGCGTTGTCGTCGAGTAACCACACTCGGTGCTGTCGATCCCCACGCCATTTGTTCATCAATCCTTTCAAGAAGCCGAGATATCGGGAAGCATTGAGTTTTTCGTTTGCCGCTAATATTTCGTAATAGCAAACACCCTTGATATCCAGAGCGAGTATAATCAACACCTTTCGTCCGAATCTATCTGGCACTGCCACAGACGCCGCCACTACACCTTGTCGGAGCCACTGTTTTGCTTGGTCCTTCTCAGGGGGTCTATGCAGGCTAACCCATGTCTCGTCTATCGACACGGTGTGCTCTAAGCGACTGGTTTGTTGCGTATAAGTATTCAAATTAGATGTCGAACACTCCACACGCATTTTCATTTGGTCAGCACTCAGTTTATAGGAAACCCATTTTTCATTGATTTTCTTTTTCTTCAGTATATTGGTGATAATTCTATAACACGTCGTCCGAAGAATCAAAGTTTCAGCCGACAAAGACTCCATGGACCAAGCTCTAGTTTGCTCAAAAGCTGCCTTGATTCTGTCAATCCGATCGTCCCTTGTCTCACCTGATTTGTGGTCCCCACCTCGATGGTCATCGGTGTCCATATCTCCACTGTTAAATCGCTCGCACCAACGTTGCACCGTTCGCAGGCATAACGCAGACCTGCCGTACGCGTTCACTAATTGTCGATGGATTTCAGCTGGAGGGTGTTTTTGGAGAAACAAAAACTTGATGATTTCCCGTTGATTTTTGGGGGAATTTGAACTTTTTGCTGCAGCGTCCATCTTTCTGATCGTATCGAAACCACTCAGTGTTCGAAAGGAAGCCACGTTCCTACCGCGTGCCCACTCCAAAAATGAACGCATTGTGTGGCGTAGTTCGGGCTGTGCGCCATCCGAAAGGCGCGACAGTTTGCTGGGGACTACCTAATATAATAAGAAATTTTGAAATGTACGCAGTCGTATTTATTAATTTAGGGAATACAACTAGAGAATAAAGCATGCTGTTATTATCGCTTTAATTAAATAGCCTATTCTGGTTTTTGCTTCAATTTCACAGGGGCCCGATCGCTGGACATATAGAGCTTTTCTTTTTATTCACACGAGTTGTGTAATATTATAATATACCTTTTTTACAAACAGTGTGGTAGTTTATAAATATAGTTAAAATGTGCTTTCGCCAGTCGCTGTGGCGAGAGTTCGGTCGTTGTTGTTGTTATTATCTACGCTGAGTTTCATAAAATGATTCAGTGATCTTATTTGACTGCACTCTCCCGCATGATATTTACAACATTTAGATTCCCAAAATTTACATTTACAGCGATCATTTGCGTCGTGGTATCCCTCGGATTGACATACAAGGTGGTGGAAACCGCGTACGGCGAACCTAGTGATATGGTGTCTGTTTGCTCTGCCGCTAAGTTTCCAGGTGTCATCTGTCATGGCCGGCGTCATAGAAAATAAAGGGTCCACCTCACTCTTCTTCTTATTTTGGCAGTCAATGAACGTACGATAACGTTCTGTTTCTGGGGGATTGAATGTTTCGCGGACTTCTTCAACGAATGATGGTGTGTCAGTCAGCAGGTAGACCATTCGATGACTGAACATATATCATCGCCTAGAGCTTGATCTTATAAGGGGTACTACCGTTGCTTACGTCAGCGTCAACAATTAATAGGTCATCCAAGGACGCGCACGCCAAATACGTTGGATGACAACTGTCATCCTATGAGAAGCAGGTTATATCAGGCGCCATGTTAGATGGAGTATCATTGACTCGCGCGCGCGCTCGCTGCAGAGCGATTGCGGCTCTGAACCAAGGCGGAGCTGAAAAAACACACACACACACACCTGTATTTTTAAGAAACCGTTCCCGCCATAGCCGTGCAGTGCGGTGGGGCGTCACGTTCTTCGTCTCCACGAAGAAAATTAGTTGGAGGATGCTGTGCTGTCCTTTAATTATTCGGTAAACCTATACTGGGTCTACGGACAGTAAAGGCTCGCACCTGTTGATATAGGCAGAACAATGGGAGGGCGCCCATGGATATTCGGCCGAGAGCGTCCGATCATCTTGCAGGTTCCATTTTTGTTTATTGTGTAGTGGGCATCTAGAGCGAGCTTTCCTTTAAGCCTTAGAGCAAGCAGACACAAACAGCTAAGCGAGCTATAGGCTACTAGGTGAGTGGGTCCAGATCTGCCCAGATAATCATACCTCCGGGACTTGGTGGCTGCACGGCGAATATATTCGTTATTATCTGCCCTGCTGAATGTTCGCCGTAGACGAGAATTACACGTAACAACATCAATTTTGCCTTGAGTGGCTCACGTCGTCTTTGTAATCGCAACCCGGTTATCAGCGGTATCATGTGAGCCATGAACAGCAGGTGCTACAATTTGAGATCGCAGGGTCTATCCTCAGAGGTTATGGTTTGGCTGGGATTTGGGTCATATTGCCCTGCCGTTGGTCGCATAGGTGTGTTAAAGAATGCCTAGATAAGTCCAGCATGACCTAGATGAGAAGTGATGATTGAAGCAATGCTACACAGTGGTGCCCAGGACTGCCATGGAAAGTTAACTAAGGGTCAGCCAAGACAAACATTGTTCTTAGTGCGTAGACAACGAATAGAATGGTACAAGCGTTTCGAACTAAACAATTCGTGTACATCCCTAGAATAATCCCTAGAAATAATTCCTAATTATAGTATGTTTGAATAAATATTTGGTCGAGCCATAAGCTCCCGGGGTTTCACGAACAATGGAAATGCCGCTCACTCAAGAAATTCGCCAGTGAACGAAACAGATGGTAATCTGTTGGATCAAGGTCTGGCGAATATGGTGGGTGCGCGATAAGTTCCCATCAAAACGTGTCAAGTGCCGCGTTGGTGTTTCTCGCAGTGTGAGGCCTGGCGTTGTCGTGGAGAAGGATGACTTGGCCTCACCTGTCGAGTCCCTTCATCTGAATAGCCTCGTTGACACGATGCAACTGGGCTATGTAGAGGTCGCTGGTGACCGTCTGATTCCTCTCAAACAATTCCCAGTGTATGGGACCTTCCCAGCCCCCCAAATGCACAACATGACCTTTTTCGGGTGCAAATCTTACTTAATTCGACGCATAGCCGTACGCCCAGAAGCACCCAGTCAGCTCGTTGCTTCATATTCGCGTGCAGACACCACTTCTCGTCTTCAGTAACAATTGTGTGCAGGAATCGGTCATGATGGTTGGGCGTAGCGCGCACTCGGGCGAAGTGTTGAGCAGAGATGATAAGCCTCATTTCCTCCGAGGCACCCAAACTCCAAGTTCCTATGTGAATCCCATCGACTTAAGATGTCTACCGACAGTTGTTTGACCACAACCCATCGTTTCAGCCAGTCTTTTCCTTCAGTAGAGCCTTGAGTAGGTCGTTATCAAACTCAACAGGCCGACCACTACGCGGTGCATCCTCCAGGTCACAGCAGCCCAGCCTGAACTTCACAAACTGCTCCTGAGCAGTGCTTTCAGACACACTTGCTTCGCTATACACGGCACAGATATCCCTTGCTGTAGCGGAGGCGGTTAGACCACGGCGAATGCCGAAGAAAAAGCAGGTGCCGAAAATGCACCTGCTTTTTTCCACCTGGAATCTCCTTCTTTTGAGCCTTATTTCGAGTTGAAATCCAGTTCACGGCGAAAATCGAACTCCGCAGGCGTGTAGAGCGGGAAAAAAGCTTCGAAACCAACCGCGTTCAACATAAGTGGAGACGGCCTTCGTAGAGAGGACAGCAGGTTCAAACGAACCCAGGGAACTTATGGCTAAACCTAATATATATTTTCTATTATTCGTGTACATCCATAACTAATAGCAGGCTGTTGGCTACCTACAAGTATTATAATTATACAATGGGCATTCAGCAATGGAACAATTTTGCCAAAGAGGATCAACCTTTACACATAGACAACGCCGAAGGCAATTCAGCGGGCAATTAGGAAAATCATTGATTGCACTCAGATGGTTGGAGGCAACCTCTTACGTTGCCAAGACAGCGTTTGACAGCTCGGCATCACAGCTTTCAAAATGACTGCCATGGCAACCTCAAAGGTTGTCATACATCAACGCACTGTTAAATTAATAAACCACCCGAAATTAAAAATATCTCAAACGACGGTACTTCCGTAAAACTTAACGCAAAGCACGAGTGTATCGTAGAGTCCCTGAGTTGCGACGATGTCACCGCCACTGCCACCAAAGAATATCGCTTGGAAGATTCAGCCAGTAGCATGTACTGAAAGATGAACATAAGACCTATATTTACCATATATATATATATATATAATTCTTCAAACGTTTGGGCCCACTCCTCAGTTAGGTCTGTACTCGCCACGCTTGCTCACTACGCGATTTATCTGATGATGCAGTCCTCCGCATGACGCTACTGATAAATGCGAGTCTATTTTATCTGTCTTTCTATCTTGAACTGGTTTATAGCATTTCTCTACGTGACGAGTCTATAAGAGAATTTTTCGGACTGACTTAAGCACAGCCTTAAGCATTTAACTCAGTCCACGGTACAACTGCTTTCGGTATTGCTTCACAGGACGGACAATCCCCATTATATGCAAATGTGCAACGGTGGGGATCGAACCCGCACACCTGCGTCCGTCTCCTCCGATTGCAAGGCGCACACGAATGCACCACCAGGCCAGTAAAGGGTTCGACATGTGACGAGTCTAGGAACCACCTTTGGATGTAACTTCAAAAACCTATCGGGACCAGACAAGAGTGAGCCTGAATAAATCTGGATGTCCGTTATATGCAAGGGCAGAATTTGCCCACACAACCAATATGTACTATGTACCAATATACTCGTAGTCAACTATTGTTTGGCCTCGATACGACTGTTTATCAATTCTGGTAGATTAACAATTCTGGTAGACCTAGTGTTCTGAGACGTAGAAGAGACGTTCCTCTCTGCGTGATATATAAGAGAGCTGAACCGTTGCAAAATTGCAGCTCCTTTAATAAACCTATAAACCTTTACCTTTACCAGAAAGCGTACCCATATGGGGTTGGCGCAGCAAAAATTAATTGGATAGCAGATCTTCCGGAGCAAAATACATCGGGTTCTATCTATAAGCCTTAAGAGAGGGAAGGAATTAAGAACAGCCGTTGGTGTCTCTACATTTAGAAACAAAGTTATCGTAGAGAGACTGATGAGCGGGGTTAACTACGGCGGCGGATGCTGGCTTTTGACACAATAGAGATGCCAGGAGCCTCGAGGGCGGCTAGCCCAACAGAGTGCCAACAGACCATTCGAGTCGAAACAGGTCGACTAGTGTTTGCGCTATAACGAATACGGACTTCGTCTTTGTCGACAATCATTAGGGGTCCACACTGTAGTCAACAGACATATGACTCAATTAGAAATGCGCAGAGCACACTGCTTGTGGCGTCGCGGGCAGGGGCAGAAACGATTTGTCCAACGTTGACACAAAAAGGTGTCGATTGACGAGCCACAATAAGCCACAAATCATAAACTTCAAGCTCACGAAGTGAGAGAGAGAGAGAGAGAGAGAGAGAGAGAGAGAGAGAGAGTTCTCCCCGATATACGGTACACCCCCATGCGAAACGTCGGACGACATATTCAAATAACGTTAGACGGAAGTTGAACAGTTACAGTTGTTCTAAGTGGCGTGTTTGTCGTCACACACAGACACTGGCAAATTGCCAAAGAAAAAACAAAGAAACAAACCATGCCACGCTTGCTCGCAATTTTCACCACTACCACCATCAGCATAACACGCATCGAGTGCTTTCCGGCGAGACAACGGGAATGGCAGGCGGGCGCTGGCCGAAGGTGAAGCTCATTGCAGCTCTATTTTTCTCAGCGTAATTACATGATGCTGCCAGTATCTCGGTTCAACGTCCTACGGTGGCGTTACATGAAGTAGACGTTTAGAGAGAGACAGCACCGAGATGGAAATCGGCATGAGATGTTATGGCGAATGTACTTTGCTGACAAAATGCTTGAGCAGCCGGACAAGATCGGCCACGACGAAGGGAAGCGCCCTGTAAGGGCCTGTACTTGAGAATAGGCTAAGCAACACAAAGGATAGTAATAAAATTGAAACAAGCAACAAAACCCCTGAGGATATTGGCTTGCATTACTGAGGGGTACAAGTTCGCATCGTTACTATTCATATTACAGATCAAGCATTCATCTAAACATCGAACGATTCGAGTTTTGTGAACTCGCGTAACGACACGTCAGTTATGTCACGTGTCTTTGAGGGATTGAACGATGTGTGTACACACACACACACACACAGATGCGGCTCACGAAACTATCAGATAATATTAATAATAATAATGTTAAATAAGCGTAATAATACTAAAACATGTACTAATCACTTGGACCAATCTTGGACATTCCATGAGAATAGCCCAGTCGTCTTAAATGGGACCGAGTTGAGCTTTGGATGTACGACGGTGACATCATATGACACCTGAATTCAGCCAAAATATAAATCCTCCCCCACCCATATATGTCTATTGTCGACCAAATATAACCTAAATCAGTAAACACACCACATATTCGAGCACATACATATATAAATTATTTTATTAAGGCTAGATCTGTTCGCTCTTGCTTTGTCATGCTGTTCAATTGACTCCGTCACAATATCACGATGCATCGGTCCCCACACCCACAGGCGAGAAGGTTCAAGCATCGGGAGTGTTCACCCTCTGTGCTCCTCGTCAGTTGAGTCGTGCCCATTTAAAGGTAAAGTATCGGCCACGTGTTACAACCCATCCGCCTCCCAACCCAGATCACGGCCTACCCTACGCACAGTGTCCGCTTGGTTCATCCGTTACCCCCCGGCACGCTCCGCTCCAACCTATACGAGTCGATCCACCGGTGTCAACCACTGACAGGCCTAGTCCCACAGCAATGTTTCATTGGATACTCGTCGAATGGCATCTAGTCCTGCTCGCCCTGACCCTGCTGTTGTTGCTGCTGCTGTTGTTGCTGCCCGCTGGCGTCCTTCTTCTTGCCACTCCGGACAGCGAAGAATGCCTCTGCATCGGCCGGGACTAGCCCTTCCTTGTCAGCGAATTTGACGAGGTCTCGTCGCATGGCAAACGCATCTTCCCCGTCGGCGTAGTATTTCGCTTCGGTGTCGCTGATAGCGAATCCTGGTTCAAGAACAAAGAGCAAGATTGATATAACGAATACGAGAGTCGTTAGCAGGCGAACGTACTGAGATGGGCTAAGTGGCTGCGGAGCTCGCTGAAGAGCACTCTCGTGATGGATGGTGGGTGCACTCTTCATTATCAAAGTGAGAAGCCTTCGAAGGGTGTCTATGAAATGGAAAATGGCGCGGGAAACCCTTCATTCAATGGTGGCCAAGTTGATCGCACATTGGGGTAAATGAATAATGAGGGCGATTATATTTCCTTTGAATGCGTGAACAAGCATACAAGTATGACTAACAAAAATACGATGTTAATTATCAAACATTTGGCATTACCCTTATTATGAATGTTTGCTGGTGTCACCAAATGCCAAGAAGCTTCATCTCGGTCTTCGCTTATTACATACATATATATGTAGCTTCGACATGCGTAACTGACTTCGCGGCAATAAATACAGCATTGTGTTCGTTGGAGTATATCGAAGAAAATGCTGACTCGTGCTGATCATGCGAATTATACAATACATACATCGAGTCACGATGCCATAAGCTAAACTCGAATGGCACCTCGTACATACCCAGCGTGTTTTGATACAAGTGTAGGGCGGCTCGATTGCTGCGTCGGACATGAAGCGATACGTATTTGGCGTTGAAACATTCGACCATTGCCCGGCTACTCTGATTCATCAACTTTTGAGCCAGGCCGCACCGTCTGAAATGCATTGACAAGCCAATGAGATAATTAGGTGACCAATTCAAGTAACACTCCCTAAAGCATGGTAGGCGTTATGTGTGTATCTGTGTGCCCGTGCATATCTAAATACACCGAACATTTTGATGTCTTCATTGTATGACTAGAGTGGGCACTATATATTTTGTAGCACAAAATAGTTATAATATCCCGCGGTGCTCTGTCGTTCTGATGCAGCATTTTTAGAATCAAAAGAAGGAAAAGTTGAACTGCTTTGAATCGTACCACGTATGGTACAATTTCTACAGTGCCGAGATATCGGTACCCAAAGCCAAAACATAGCCGTTAACAGGACGATCTACCAATTTCTCCTTCGGCCTAGTTGTATTTCGATTATAAAGGAAGCCCTTTTCGTGCAATTTTTCTCAGTGTATCAAAATATCAGCTGAGACTCCAAACTTTCTAGAAACAATAATTGTTTCGTCGGAATTGGGAAAATATCCGGAAAAGCGTCATACATACGATTGTATCAATGTACTAATAATCATTTTTAATATGTATTTCGCTGCATTATTCTTCGTTAGTGGAAGTTTTTCTTTGTAGTAGTGAAATTGACCAGAGGAAAATTTAAAGCACAGAACAGAATGACTCGTGTGTCAGCAATATTGTTTATACGAAAAATGGGGGCTTCATTGACACACGGTATTATTGATAGACAACCCTGGCCATTTGGCATAGAATATTGAAATAACAAAAATAACATGATGCGATACAGATAATGCTCGTTTATCGAGGTAGATTCGACTTGTCATTGCCAGCTTCATATGCTATCTAGGCATAACCTATAAGCAATTTTAAACATCATAATTTTATAGGTGATTTTTTTTGTAAATATCCACTTGTGATACTGTAATTCAGAAGTAGCATTTTCCTTCTGAAATCACAGGATTGCCTCCTCGTTTTCTTAATTGTTTATATGGATTGATTTTCACAGCCACTTTCGGCGTCCTTCTCCTCGGGTCGACTTTAGCTTCTTATTTTTAGACATGCTCGGTGTATAAGTGCACTATGGACACCTGACTTTACCCTTAGGAAATTTTCCAGGGTAGTGCGAAAGACACCTAACAACTCACTAATACCTAGGACTCACTAATGCCTTATCTTTGCCCTTAATCTGGCATTTATTATAACATCGCTTCAAGTGAGTCGACTTTAGCTGCGGGCGGCATAGCAGCCCTTAGCTCCAACTTGTCGCGCATTTAATGTTTTGTGTAGCGCACCCCAACGAGCGCAAACCGCGCAAGCTGCAGCAAACGCCATGTGTGTCTAAACCTCTCGAAAAAAATAAGCACGCATTTGTCAAATATTCCAGGATAATTGGGCCTATCCCTCGATTATAACCGGATAATAATTCAGTTGGAAAAGTGCTAGTATTAGTACAATACGTGAAGTCAGCTAATCAATACGGCTTCGGGAGTTAATTTATAATGCAATATACAAGTGGGTCATAACGGGCAGCCTAAAGACTCCATACAGTTCACTAGAACGGATACATTATTTACACGATGAGGTATCGTTAAAACGGATGAAAGCACGGTACATTGTAACTATCGCCCACCTGTGCGATCGCTTGACTGCCAGCGACGTAATGTGGCCATGGGGTTCAGCGTCGTCTTGGGTCTCCTCTTCCATTTTGGCAAGAACATATCCAACCACCTCACCGCGTCCGTCCTCGGCCACGTAGCTAAGCTGTGGCCAACTTAGCCCATGATAAAAGTAGTACTTCATCTGGTAGTTTTCTGGTAGGCAGAGCAGATTGCAGTGCTGCATATTCATCAGATCCTCCGTGGTCGCACACCGAATACTCGTCATCTTGATTGACGTATTACCGGTAGATTGCGGATCTTCTATTTGTTTCGTAATATATATGTATATGTCTATATATCTATATATATAGATATATACCTGTCTGTATGTAATGGCTAGTCGGAGTCACTTTTCAGCCGGCAAAGGGAAGCATACGACGCAAAATGGAGAATCCGCGGTTGACGAGTGGTTGATTCTTCCGTACGCTCGTAACTATTTACACAGAAATACAGCAAGGGCTGGGGACCGATCGCAAGCGCGGTTGAACCCAAGCGTGCATTCGAACAAACACGTGCCCGACTTAGGGCGAGATCACCGCACGCTGGATTCTCTCTATTATTGATTACTTTGTTGAATTCGAACGACAACACCTGCCGCCGCCGCCGCCACAACAACAACAATAATAACAACAACAGGAATCACAGGTACTTCATTTTAGTTCGTCCTCCCGAAGGAGAACAAGAAGAAATACCACTCGTGCGATACCGGAAGCTATGCGCCACTTCGACGCCGGTCACCGTTGAATCGTGCAACCCTACGATAAAGCAGTATTTAGCATGGACGCTAAGACGTGCGGAAATTACGCGTAAACAGCTATATATAAATATATATATACAGGGCAAGCAAGAAAAGTTCGCTCATCGAACGCCGCCAGTAGACTCTCTGCGCTTTTTAGCCTTGCTCGTACGTCGGCGGCAGCTCAGAACGCGAAAAAGTAAACATTGATGAAAATCGACACGGTTAGCGCAAACAGTGGCGTGTGTATGCGTGCGTGTGTGTGTGTATGTCCCCGATAGCCGTGTTGATGTGGATGTGGTGGCTTGGGTAGGTTTTAAGGTTGATGGACAGCTCGATACATTGGTTGCGAGATATACCCGATGTACGACGCGGCTAGTCAGTGAATAAAAGCTATGATTCGGTATTAATTGGTTGCGACAACATTGCAAGAGTAAATTGCTTCGAAAGAAAGTGGAACTTATATTGTATTGTATTCAGCGATAAATTAAACTTATGAATGTTTATCGTGATGTATCGGCGAAAGGGCTTATTCTATTGACGATTCAGGAGAAGAATTAAAATGAAAATATGAACCATCTTGTTATGTTTGATATTCAGGAGACATCAAACAACATCAGGCGAGCACACCGCAGTTACGACCACTGAACAAAAAAAAGGCCCAACTTATCATTTTTGCAGATTTCGTTTATAAAACGAAAACCGAGAGGCAGCATCTGGCGAAATGGATCTCTACAACAAAAGTGAATTGAAGGGTTCCGCTGGCCGAGTTGACGCTTGGGCTGCGTCACCTGAGAGAACGGGTTCCGTAGACGCTCCTAATATATAGGTCTCCGTCGATAAGAAGACTGCTTTTGAATGATTCAATTTGAAAGGAAAAACACACGAATTTATCGTTTTAGCTGATTCACTACCACGAGTAATTTCAAACAGGCCTGATGGATCGTCGGCCTGATCTGAGCCACCTGATCAGACCTTTTCATGGGCGTGGGCCTTACAGATTTTCGTAAGTACTACCTGTCAAAAAGCAGAAATGTACCCAAACAATACACCCGCGTTGGCATCTAGCAATATTGAGTTGCCTCAGCGCTAAATGGTCCCATTGAAAGAAAACCAGAAACACCACTTCACTGAGATCTGTCGCCGTTCCTTCAGGTCCAGTTAGGACTGGCAGGCTGGCCTCACCTCGGAGCCTCTGTATCATCTGAAAAATCATTTTCTGTGCATTCTTAAATACCCAATATAATGATCAAATCAATACAAACATAACCTGTGATTTGACTTTTTTAATCGCGAATCGTTTTCAAACATGATATATAATATGTATATATATATATATCCTTTATTAGCACCCCACCAGATACATTTACCACTTTTACTAGGATCGAAGTGTTAAATATAAAAAAAAAAACAATAAAATAACAGATTTAATTCGTCATAGGCAATTCGATTAAAATGTAATTGTGTTCGAAAAAGAGCCAGTGGGAGCCTCGTCAATTAATGAGTCAACATTATCCTAGTATCCATATTGTACTAGAGAACTAAAAGACGCACTCAACGGACCTGCCACAGAGCAATAATGGTTCGCGTCACTCTACTGAGGGGTGAGTGAAGAAGGGGTTTGGCAGTCTTCTTAAAAAGCCGTCCAGACCGTGCCGTTCCGAGATCACGAGCTCATTTTCGATTCGCGAAATCTGCTAACTGAGTTGTTCAAATTATGCTCTACAAATGTTTGATGAGAGGTCGAGACATTATTATTATTAATAATAGTAATAATTATATCTATACAAGATATTATTATAATTAGAAAAAAAATTTCCCCACAATACTTATATCCTAGTCTGGCAACACCTACCGGACTTCCTATTTCAAAAACAGTTACCGCTCCACCATCATTGTACGTGGACAACCCCAGAAACTCTGTTATACCATCCACCACTCCCACCTCCTCGTCACTGCCAAACTCCCAAACATGTTTGTACATTAATGCTCGATCGCTGGCAAAACCCGGTGCAATTGACTTGCTACATGCGTACACATGCCTTCATAACATCTCCATTGTGCTGATGACAGAATCTTGGTTAGGCAAAGATATATCAAATCGGGAGTTATCATGTGGGGATCGTTATAATGTTTTCCGATGCTACCGGGACTCCATGGATGGCAGTGTCTGTGTCCTTATAGCAAATAACCCGAAATGCCGCGAGGTGAATATATTGTGTGATATAGAAATGGTGGCAGTCGATTTGTACTATAACCTTGACTTCATCCGTTTCGCATGCATGTACGCCACTAACGCCGGAAATGCTGCAGAGCGTAAACAGTGCATTAAAGCAGTCTGTCAGGCCATGACTAAACTATGTGCCGTAACGAAACCAATTTTGTCCTAGGCGACTTTTAGTCCTCTCAGACTCGAACTCGATGGAGGCCAATTTTACAAACTCCTGTGTTGAAAATGGGCTTTACCAACTGATAACAGAGGTAACCCGTCCACTTAAACGCGATCCTAATTCTCAAGCCGTTCTTACCCAAGGAGACATCTTAGATCTTCTACTTGCGACCGATTCCTTTTATTACCGATGAACTATCTACTCTGACCTCCCCGATACCCTCCGACCATAATGCGATAACCTTTAATGTACTTTTTGATACAGGTTTTACGGTAAGCGATGAAGGTGGCTATGATTTTTGGAGAGGGGATTATGAAAGCATCGAGGCTAGGTTATGCCACATTCCGTGGAGAATGCTTTTTTTCGAGATGTGGCTCTATAGACAGTATGTTCAATACATTTACCTACCAACTCCACATATTAATTGAAGTTCAATGGTGGTAATTCCGAAGGGTAAGGGGGACCAGAACGATTCGAAATCCTGGAGAGGGATTGCAAAAAAGAGCTGTATATACAAGCTTCTATCGAGCATCCTGGCAAGACGCCTGTCCTTCTACCTCGAAAATCGTGATGCCCTTCCACCTGAACAACACGGATTTCGGGCCGGCAGGTCAACAATGACAGCATGTAGAATACTGGTCGACGACATCAAGAAAACCCTGGCTCGTCCGAAGCAGTTCCTCTACGCAATATTTGTAGACTTCAAAGCCGCGTTTGATTCGGGGTCCAGAACGATAGTTCTTTCAAAGCTGGCATGTCACGGGGTGCCACTTAACATACTAGGTCTGCTGAAGGATATCCTATAGAAGAATTCGGTCATCATTGATGATGGAGTCATAGAGAGACACGGGGTTGAACAGACGACTGGGTTTGCCCAAGGGGACAACCTAAGTCCGTTACTCTTCTCACTCCTCATCAGCGATCTTCCTACGCGTGAGATGACCTCGTACTGTACGAGTAGATTTCACCTCTACCAGGCACTAGCAACTTTGAATACCTATGTCGCTGACACCGGCCTTCAAATTAACAAGGCTAAAACAGTTGCAATGAAGTTCCGAAAAGGGGGGAGGCTTAGCGGAAACGACTCGTTCCGACTGGACGGTGAGCGGCTGGAAATAGTTAACTCGTTCACATACCTCGGTCTAACAATAACAACAACAGGCAGGTCATTCGCTTTGCATGTTGAAGACATGCAAAGCGAATGACTATCAGTAACTATCAGTCGACACTGCTCTTAAATTGTTTAATTTGAAGATCGCGGTAGGTCGGGCCACTTTAGAGTGGCGGAGCCAAAGGTATGGGGATCGCGCAGCTTCTTCCAGCAGTTTAATCTCCTGCTTTTCCTCGTACTTCAGCTTGGCTGTTTTGAGGCAGTCTCTATAGTACTTCTTGATCTCCGAAACGAACGGTTCGAGGTACTTTTGAAGTCTGCCCAGCTCTCTTGCCTGAAGCGAGATGTGTTTAGCCAGCGAGCATTCAGGAGTCCACCAAGGCCTGCTACGGGGAGGTCGTTTGGGGGACACACATGCTCTTAGCGTCGTGCTCAGAGATGGTATGATTCGACCTCAGGGTTTTCTTCATACGGAAAGATAACACTGACCGCATCTGAGAGCTTATTCACGTCGAGTTTTCTGCTGCTCTGCTGTTGTTGTTTGCGTGGAGGCGGGTTTTCCTGCTCGTTCAGTGTTACCTGTAGTCCAACAGGCAGGTGCGTTCAGATCCCAGGCGAGCACCGTTGGCTTCCCAGACGTCAGTCGGCAACATCTGATGAGCTTCTCTTAGTATCTGCGTGCCTTCTGCCTCAGGCGGGCGTACATACATTGCGACAAATACTGACATTTTCCCCTTCGATAACCACGCAGTTATCCTCCACCAAAGTCGGTTTCATTGGTCCGAGTCGATGGTTGTAGAATACGGCGACGCCGCCACTAGCGTGACCTGTAGCGCTCAACCGAGTCGCGGGGTAACACACCGCATAGAAATTAGGCAGCGTGAGAGGTGCGGTTGCCCACGTCTCCGTCAGTATAAGGACATCAACCGGTTGGAGAACGCTATCGGGAAGTAGGGAAAGTGAGGTGGACACACTTTCGCAGTTCCACTGTGCCATACTTATTTTGACGGGGTTCTTTGTTTGCGGGGTCCTCTCCGTCCGGGCGGTGGGTCGTTGCGCTTGTCCTCTTCCTGCAGCGCGGCTATGAGGAGCTCGTCGAGGGTCAGCTTTGGCGGAAGTGGAAAATCCCGTCCGAGATCCGTTTGCTTCGTCCCGCTGGTAGAGTTCGTTCTTCCACGGCCGACCCCGTATTGACGATCTTGAAAAGAGCGGTCTTGGCGCTGTCGTACTTTTGTCCACGCAGGGGGCCTGTAGTTGCGGGCTGGCTGCTCGCGGTGTTGCATATTGTTCGCGACGGTATCCCCCCGGGCTCGTTGTGTGCCACGGACTTGCCGGTCTCGAGTAGCTTTGTTGTCTAGCTGGGGCACACGGCGCTTACGGCCTAGAAAGATGGCTGTTCGTCTTGCTATGCTTTTTGCACAAGCCTCCGCCGCGTCCGATGTTGATGAGTACGAGTAGATACCCCTATGAACTAGTGAGCGGTGGACGTGCACTGCGTTAATCACGTCAATATCCCACTCTTGGCAGCGGGCGAGCAGTGTATCGTTCGCGTCTTTACACTCCTTGCTGAATTCAGGCACTGTAACAACAGACACTGAGCAGTCTGGTCTGGTCTCCTTCAGGTGTGTTGCGAAGTATACATAGAATAGCTACATATGATTCAAATCGTCTGGGATAAGCAGGCACTAGCAACTTTGAATACTATGTCGCTGACACCGGCAGGTCATTCGCTTTGCATGTTGAAGACCGAGCTAGAAAAGCGACGATTGCGACGACCTCGATTGAACGACCGCAAAAGCTATCAGTCGACACTGCTCTTAAATTGTTTAATTTGAAGATCGCGCCAATAGCTACATATGGGATTCAAATCGTCTGGGATAAGCTCGCCTCCAGGGACCTGGCCACGATCGACAGAGTCAAACCAGCGTTCTTAAAGTCAGTACTCGGTCTGCACGCCACGGCACAAAACCGGCTTGTCTATTTGCTGCTCGACACGCCATCGTTTGTTGAAGAAGTCCGCCAGTCGTTCAACCTCCCAGAAACAGATAGTTACCGCATCTTTATAGATGGCCATAAAGCGAAGAAGAGAGAGGTGGACCCGTCATTCTTCACGACTCCAGCCATGACTGATGGCAATTGGAAGCTTAGTAATAGAAGCAAAAGGCACCATGTTACTAGGTTCGCGGTTCACGGATTTCACCATATAGATGATAATTGCGTTTGTAAATTCTGTAGTAAAAAATGTGAGAGATACCACGCAGGAAAATGCGAAGAAATTAGGTCAATTAGTCATCTCTTAAATATAAATGCCTAGTCGTCGAATTAAATATACATTGATCAAAATATAAATAAATAAATAAATTAAATATACATAGCTTCATGGCAGCGATTCATCTGTATCCAGTAGTGTTTCAGATCACAAGGCACAAAAATTAAACAACAACCAAATGTTCGACTGCATATATTTCGATTTTATAAGGCGTTTGATAGAGTAAATCACTCCTCACTTTTAGTAAAAATCAAGAAACTAGGAATTGATTCATGGTCCTTTTGTTGGATATCTGACTACCTATGTAAGCGCTCATTTAGCTTACGTGTAAAAAACAGTATTAGTAGTTGCGGTGCCTGCCCCTCTGGGATGCCTCAAGCTAGCTGCTTGGAACCCATATTATTTTGTATTTACATCTAAATTATAATAACAAATACTTTATTCAAAGGTATAATATAATGGTTACAAGTCTCACTTATGTTCATTTTCTATGATGGCTCCGGTTGCGCACGCTGTGTGCCCGTGTTGTGCGCGTGATAGTCTCCAGGAGAATAAATCTTAAACACAAAACCCACTATAGTGTGTTTAAATATATAGCGCAAGGTGGTGGTCCAATAATGACAAGGTGGTGGTCCAATAATGACAAGGTGGTGGTCCAATAATGACAAGGTGGTGGTCCAATAATGGATATGATAATATCCGTCCCTAAATGTGCTCTACTATGTCTATCAGACCCTCACCTATATACTCTTAACTACCAGCTTATACCGATTGCGAAGTGTATGAAGGCAGTTGGCATTGTGGCCTCATCGGACTTGGATTTTAACCTGCACATTACACAAATCATTCAGTCCGCAACGTTATTTTGTAACACACTTTTCGCTGTTTTACTGTGCAAAAGGAATTTTATATGTAGCTCTATAAGAGTTTAGTTATACCCAAATTTACACAACGCTGTGAAGTTTATCGACCATATCTTAAGAAACATTTAGAGGCTATGGAGCGAGTTCAGTCGAAGTTCTTAACACGCGTCTCTCTTAGATATAGCTTCCCTGTTATTACGGACTTACACAAAAAAAGGTCAGATATGCGATTCTACAAAAGGCTACAATCCTCAAACACGTAGATATTTTAATGTCAGACAAAGTAATCTGTGGAGAGGACAAACTGTGCCAACAGTACAAATCGCCAGAAGCAATGTTTTCTTTTCGAGCCACACGAATGCTCAGAGACACGAATGCATATAACTATGCACTAACAATTTTTTGTAAACCAAATGTACACCTCGCCTGCGTTAATAAAGGTATTTTTGAATTGAAAAAATATATATCATTATTATCATCCTATTCTATCTAGCATGTCTATGAACGCCCTGCACACGTGATTTCTCTCAAGAGAGAAGGAGATTTACACGGCGCAGAAAGACGCTGAGTTATTACAGCCGATCCGTTGTCTAAATCTAATAAAACAGCTCACGACAATTTTTCTTCTCATTTCGTCGAAGAGCTCTGACGAAACAACAACAACCATCTCGGCGTCACAACGCCGAAAGTATTAAGTAAGTCAACTTCTCGGGCTGAGTCACAGCCAGCATTTAACTTAGTCCACGGAACCGGGGTCACGATACCTAACATCAATAACATCATACCTAATAAATACGAAGAGGTGTATGTCCTTCCTGATTGATAGCTGTGACGCACAAAGTATTGCAATCGCGTCTGAGATGCTTTCATCTAATAGAGACTATTGTACTATGTGATTTTGCTTGAAAACACCAAAGAATAGATTGGGTCACTTTGCGTGACTTGCGGCTGATAAATTCAAATTTAGCAAAGTGAAGAAAAAATGGTGATGCATAAATCAACAAACAACAACAACTCAATTAGACGCGCGGCGTACCGAGCAAGCGGTACCAAATGCAGTCATATAGTCGATATACGTCTATACATCCTCGCTAACGTGACGAGAAAACATTTACAAAATATACTCAGACCACCGTCTCCCATGCTGGATATTATGGATCATCTTATCCTACGAAAGGTCAAAATAGTTACCGTTAAAATGCAGTCAAACCGCTGATGACTTGCCTGCCGATCCTATACAAGAAATTGGGTCTGGTTATTGTTGAACCGTTAAACTTAATCTTCTGCCTCATTAATATGTAACACCATTTTTAGATGTTTTATTATAAAATAAAAAAAATTTAATTCGATTTATATTTTGCGCTCTATAAGAGCCTTGTCATTTCGAAATGTCTTTACTGCTCTCTACTAATGGAGGCCCTCCCTAAAAAAACATATCCTAGCGCTTGAGAGGGTGCAGTCGAAGTTTATCCAATGAGTCCAGTCTGCGTTGCGACGTTCCCAGGGGAACCAGTGCGGCTAGTGCTGTTGTATTGAAGATAAATGCAAATGTATAAAGGCGGGGATTGAACCCGTGCACCCGCGCGTCTCCCGGTCTCAAGGCGCACACGAGTGCACCACGCCACAAGGCTCGATAGATCCAACCAACATACGATCCTACGAACCAATTATGTTAGAATACATGGCTACCATCAATTTGTATTCAGCATGCGGAATTACACAACTGAGCCTGCTGTTGTTACCTAATAACAAACATCCAATGCTATCGGACTGTGTTACTTGTTGCTGAACGACGCTGATCCTATTTTAACATTGGTGGGTCTCTATTGTTGTTCTGATCGTCTGAAAGTAAAATCTGAGCTTTGATCATTGTTAGTGGTGAGAGAATTTGTCGTGGTCGTTAGTGAGATAATGTGCCACCTTCAACAGGTATCTATTTACCGCATCGTGTCAATATACGTCACCACAAGCTCGATTGCATCCACCGAGATTCACTGATACCGGTACCAATATATACGGGTTGAATCGGCAAGCGGAAACCGTTTGATAAAAAAAAGAGCAAGCCCTTACAAAGCGTCCGGGCACTTTGTAACGTTCGCATAGACACTATTGAAAACGTCGTTGATAACCGCTTAAGAGGGATGTTTAAGAGCTCTACAACGGTGGCAGGGTGTCAAACATATGGTATTACACCATCAGCGTGACATCCATGTAAATACGTTCCGACTATAGTGTCGGCCTTTGGGCCTAAAGACTAACATAGATTGGAAAACCGATGAGTCGGCTTGTGATAACGTAAGCTGAAATATTAATATATAACTATATAAATCTGCCACAATAAGAAATAACGTTGAGGAATGGAAATACATTAGTTCAGTTAACTTAGTTAAAATCGAAGCAGTACTTAGTTCGTATCGGCAGTATCGCCCAAGTCGAACGTTCAAAACCTGCCATGGCTGTGATCAGGTAGATGTGGATTTTCTCCCTGACATCTCTTCTAGTAGTCCCACCGGCATACGCATAATAGTACTAATGGTAATAATAATAACCGAGAAATGTCTAATGGGAGAAAGCCTGTTGGCCAGTCGCAAACGAAAGTTCATCTGGTTCTTTGACGAATATCATAGTCGTTTGACGAACCGTTGAAACGAGTAATTAGGACAACTATTTTAATTAGAGCATGTCTATGCGAGGAGTATCTTGCGAATGGATAGATTACACGTTGCTATTATTATTATTATTATTATTATTATTACTACCAAATACAACATACAGACACATTTTTTAATTTTCCGAAATGTCAGTTCGCTTTAGTATCATATATAGAATTGCATTTCTCCAGCTCATAATCATGCTACTTAATATTTCATGATCTATGAACTCTCTCTTATAACTGAGGGGAATCCAGAACGGGAAGTTCGACTGGGCCTCTTTTTTAGCCTTGTGAAGACCATAAAGGCGCCAATTATTGCCCATATATCTATCGTTGTATAATGAATTTTTTTCAGAGATTAAAATTTCAGGTGTGGTTTGTTCATTTGAACCACAATGGACCGCACCCGACCAAAGGTAGCACCATCTGAACAACAAAGAACCGAATCACTTCACTACACGAGAAGAATCATAATCGAGAAACTAGTGATGATTTCTATGTTGATAAAATGAGTTCATACAATGAGAATTATAATATCATACATACCCCAACATGATGATTTGCCCGATAATATATCTAATTATTTAATAACAAAAGATAAATAAATAGTCATATAATTTGCAAGGAAAAAGAGGGGAAACAGACTATGACCGTGTATTTCCTACTTGATTTAATCTGGCATCCTGTAAAATGTTAAATAAAAGTAATACATTTTAATTAATAATACAGTTTAATAAACAGGCGGCAGCATGGTCGACAACTCGGCGACGCGGGTGGTTAGTGACCTCGGCGGTGGCTGCGAGCTGCTATATGCAAAGCGTTGATGAGCAAATTTTAAAATGATGAAGTACAAGATCATCTTGGCCAAAAAATTATCTGCAACTATTTATGTTTGCGTCCGTCTCACGACGACAAATCGTTGCCCCAGGCCTCGGCTCGCCTGAACCGCACTTGCGCTGATAGTGAGCGGAAGATCGGACTTCCACGTATCTATGAAAAATAGAAAATGCTCCACGCTGACCCTTCACAGCCTTAAACATCTAAATGCAAATGTGCAACTGCGGGGGTGATAGAACCCGCGTGTACACCTGAGTGTCTCCTCCTGTTGCAAGGCAGGCGTAGACGAATGGATCACGCCACCGGGCTCGATCTACCTAACTATCTAAATTAACTGAATCGCCAACGGGAGCCGAGCGTCAAAGCTGCGGAAACTAAGAAATATATATATGACAGAGATACAACGAGAGAGAGAGAGAGAGACCATTTTCGGGCTACATAATCACCCAATCCCATACATTGTAGTACACAGCGCAGCGCAGAAGGACGATGTTTATATTGATGTGTTACAATAGTATAAACGCAACCTCGTATGGTTATATCACAAAATTAAGGAGGCGTAAAGTATTAAGTAAGCACTAAAAGTCTGTTGCGAAACTCACCAAAATTTTGACGAAGATAGGGAAGTATGTATTTGTATTCGGCGCTAGCAGAGGAACACTTCACAAGTACGCTTTTCACATTTCATGAATTTCAGTGAACATCAGTCGATCCCAGTGAATTAAGTAAATGACGGTATAGAACCCCTCAGACTTCGTATATGTATACCCCAACTAAATAATATTACTCGCGCTAATTGCGATGCAAGATGAACCGCTCAAACAACTGTAATAATTCTTGGTAAACTATTCAAAGATTGGATGAATAATCATTCATTTGTACAACATATGGCTTGCTGGTGAATTCTTCTGAACGTCAGTAATCGTCGTAATTACAACCTAATTACAACCCCGGTGTGTGTAGACAACCGCCGCGTATTGCTAGAACCCGTCACCGATTTCGAGTGATTAGTCTACGTCGTTAACACAACGTAACTGCAAATGAAGCTAGAATACCCTGTAGAATATATGCAAAAACGAACACAAATATAATATAGACATTGTACGTCGGAGGCGTGAATAGTAAGGAACCGCATAATGAAAATATTTATCCATCGATATCATTAAAGCTATAATAATAATATACTCAGTACAATGAAATAAATAAAAACGCAAACAAACACGCACAGGGAAAACATACAAGGCACGAGTACGACCACGAGCTGGATAGGAAATAATACAATCAATGCTTCCACGTACGTGAATACAGCTCGTGGGGCAAGCAAACACAACTGGAGTGATTCCACAGGTCATTCCCATTATGAGTCACCCACCGCGGCTGGGAAAATTGGAACTGCGTATTTTCAGCTGATTCCATTGTCCAACATCCTCCTACAAGCTGTGTAAGTTTACAAGTAACACACAGATATTCGGGAGCATGTTCACCAACTAGGTATTGAACATGCCTATTTCTCAGAGTGGCACCACTAATATCTGTTTATTATTGCTCTAGTGAGTAAGAAGAGAGTACATTGGATATACAATGATTAATTATGTTTCGTTCCCAAAGACGTCTACCTCGCTAAAGGAAATTACATACGAGACAATTATCAATGATTTTATAACAATATATGGGATAACTACGTTGAAATTAATTAATAAATAGTGGAAGTTTGATTTGCTGATTTATTAATTTATTGTTCATTAGTGAGTTCAATTGCTGTTGTAGAAATTTAGATAGCATTCGCTTGGTTAGTACAAAATGTCTCATACAAAGTTTCTAGTCAATGAAATCCCGAGAGTTCATTCCGTCGACGTGCAGTAAGCTCCTCGGACCCACGATCGGATATATATGTATATTATATATATCCAACTTTTCGTTCTTTAGGTGGCACTTATTGTGGAAAAAGTTACAGCATAATTAGTTCAAACTGGAAAGTTACAATGGAATTCTCTGTATCAACTTGATTTCTTTGTCATTTGAATTTGATTGCATCATCTACACTTGGGTTCACCTCATCGGAATCGGTCTAGTTCCAAAGTGAGCCAGTTCCGCTTCAGCCGAGGCGCGTCTGTGGAGCCAAAACGACGACCTTGATAGTAATATACATCATCACTCTCGTATGGACGCGCTCTTGTCTGGCTAAAAGAACTACTGAGAAAAATTTGTTATTTTAACGACAGAAAACAAATCAATCATGAATTGGGTTCAGTTAGCTAAATTCCACAGATGCTTTCTGTTATTCTGTTCTTGTCGCAGCAGAAGAACCGCTACACTTTTATTTTAGAACGCTCCGCGCGGATCAGGCTAAGGAGGCCACTGGGGAGCTTCGGGCGAGGGTGCAGGGTGTTTAGCGTCTCGAGTTCAGCCTAAATTCTATTGTGTGTCAAAATTAGTACCGTGTTAATTAAGCGTACATGTTCGGATGATTGTATTTACAGCCACGATTATTAATAGGTTATTATTATTGTGTTTCAAGGACCAATAATACTTTACGATTATTCCATCGTACGACTACTCGTCACCATAAAACAATTAGTAAACCAATCATCCGAAGATCATTTCCTCTTGTTGGCAATTGGTCTCTAACCCTTCGCCCGTCATCCACTGTTCAGCGACTATGAGAGAAGTTCGTTTTTTGTTGTTTTCTACGAAACGTTTAAGGCAAAAAACCATGTCATGACCATCCGGCGGACATGTCGAGGCACCACTAGTTCAATTGCAGGTAACCCCGCTTCATCGTCGCTCTCCAACTACCAATCTCGCACAGTGTATGAATCCGAAATCTTGCTGACAGCGGTCAGCACCCAAGTGGAGCCACACGCAACATGGTCAGATTTCATTTGACCATCAGGATTGCTCATTTGCCAATCTTTCCGAAGGCGATGGTGGAAATGCGACTCTTCATCTGCTGCATTTGGGCGTGGTTCAGTCGTTTGCGAACAAGACCAACAAGAACGCCGCCTGCAGCTGCACCCGCCCACGCAATCGACGAAGCTGCGGTCGCCGCGGTACCCGCTGCCGCAGCCGGCGCAGCAGCGGCCGCGGGGGCCACAAATCCTCCGATCGTCGTCGCTACCGTGGCCAGCGCGGGCGTTACGGCTGACACCGCCGAAGCCACGGCGGGTCCGGCAGCTGCTACAGTGGACAAGACCGTCGGGGCTGCCGCCGTCACGGCGGCTCCAGCAGCTGTTACACCAGAGACGACGGCCGGAACAGCCGCCGAAACAGCGGCTCCAGCAGCTGTTACAGAGGAGAGGATAGTTGAGGCTGTCGCTGCTCCCACAGCCCCACCCCCCATACCGAGAAGGGCGTAGGTGGATGTGGCGAGACCTGCTGCGCCTGCCGATTGGAGCACCGAAAATACGGGGGCGGCCACCGTCCCTAAGATGCCCATACTTTGAACTCCGGCGGCGACCGAGCCCGCGGTTACCCCAGCAGCACCAAACCCGAGCGCCGGCAACGCGACTAGGGGGACTGCTGCTGTGGTGGCGACTGCGCCGACAGCGGCGGCTGTTAGTGTTATGGGGTCCATTTTTGAATCAACGAACAAACGATCTGCAACAGACAGACAGCGAAAAGTTTATGGCAGAAAAAAACACCTTATTTGAAGGCAGGAAAATGAAACACTATTCGAAGTCGACCGTAGAGCTGGGAGCCATAGCAACAGATAGCAGAATTGATAAACGATTGTGTTATGGCTATAAAATCTGGTGATCCCATAATTAATGAGCATCACTAAGGAAGAGAATAAAGGTTATCACCAGCGTTGGCCAAACCGGTGTTCACGGTAGGGCGGCAAATTAGGCCTTTAATTTTCTCTCGATACCTTTAATGATGAGACCAACGATTGCATTTCGAAGTTAGCTAAGTCATTTGTTGACATTCACCTCTGGACTTTTTGTTAACTCCGTTTAATTGCAAACACAGCTTTGCTTGCCAACAATTAATGTTTTCTGCTAATTTCTGTTGATAAACGTTTACTACTAGAGCATGTACAACTTCGCGGGCATTCGGAATTTCTTACCTTTCAATTCAAGCGAAAGGTTCGAAATAACATTTCAACATATTGCTAGTGTGGCCGCTGGTACGAATCCAGCCGTGAGACATACAGTTCGTGTTCATAAACTTGAGGCACCCCCTATATTTCAACAATCCTTTCGAACCTTTCGCTTAGACAACAGGCTTAGCTTGAGTCCTCTCCTGTTCTCCATCCTACTGAAGGACCTGCCCGCTCGAGTAAGAGGCCCGAGAAACCTAGTCAAAGATATCTTGTACGCGGACGACTTGGTCATATATGGCCCAAGCAGGTTCCTGGTGCAGCAAGCTCTAGCACGCCTCCACGTCGCTGTAAATATCTTGGGTATAGCGGTTAACCAGAGAAGGAAGGAAGCAATGAAGTCCAGGAGAGGCGACAGGATCGCGGCCACCGACACCTCGTGACACGATAGTGCACAGCTCGCTTGCGTAAATTGGTTTCCATACTTGGGGCAACTGTTCTCGTATGACGGCCGCAGCTTCACCGCACACATCTCAGAGAGGGGCAGAAAGGCAGTGACCGCCGTATGGGCAATCAAATCTCCACAGCTCTTGTCCCGGAACCGCCGGAACCGTCGGAACCGCCTTGAGACTGTTCGATCTCAAAAATTATAGCCCCCATCGCGTCGTATGGAATACGTGTCCTTTGGGAGGACCAAACAGCGCAGAACCTTAAACAGCTTAATCGTGTCAAGGCGACATCGGCCTTCAAGAACAACCTCGAATGCTGGGAACAAAAATTCGCTGAGGTAGATGAAAAATTCTTCGAACGTTATCGAGCGTCAGCGGAATCGCAATTGTGATTAACGATAGTACACACATGATGTGTGTGTAAATTGGTATCGCATTTGTATTATATTGTTTTATTATTTACGATGAACTACCTGACAAAGGTGAATAAATGACAAATGATATATTTCAACAATCACACATTTGAGGAGTATATTCTGTATCCGATTAATGTACCTGTCAAATAGCATGCATCAAAAAAATAACATACCACAATGAACAGGGCATATGACGTCACATGCAGCCTGCTACAATGAGCTGTGTCATTTTTCGGATGTCCAAAATGGTAAGGCACCCTCAGTTGTCGAGTGTAGTCACGGGACACTCTCAGAGCCTAACTGATACGGAGAAAGCAGTTTTTACCGCTTTACACCGAGCAGGAAAAACCCTGGCTGCAACTGCCAGATAAATTGGCAAAAGCCGTTGCGTTGTGCAAAATAATTTACGCAGTCTGTCGACGTATGGTACTAATAAGTCCAAAGGCGGTCCACGAAAGATCAGCTAGCAAACTGCAATGCACATCTGTCGATTGACCTCGAATTCGACCATAAGTTGTGAAGCAATTATGCAAGACTTAAACCTTCAGGTTCTTAGATCAACAATTTTAAACACAATTAAGAGTTATCCGAATATCATACGGGCGCAAATGAGAGCAAGACCGCGTCTTCAACAGTGCTACATGACTGCCCGACTAAACTTCGCCCGCAACAATATGGCCAGAGACTGACCATTGGTGACTATTGGGGCAACGTTTTTAAAAGAGTGTCTTGTGGGTGCACATCTATCTAAAAAATAATATGTTGTTTTAGATCATCTTCAGTGACGAAAATAAGCTCAATTTGGACGTGCCAGATGGATTTAACGGTTATCGGCACTATGTATGTAAAGCGTCGCCGTACTTCTCGAAGCGCAATTTCAGTGCTAAAGCTCGTATGATAACCGGATCTTTAACAATATAGTTTGCAAGGGCAGGGTCACACGGTACACTAATTAGCGCAACAGAGCGAGCACAATCAACTCCGCGAGAATCGACACTCGATAACTGAGGGTGCCTTCTCATTTTGAACATCCGAAAAATGACCCATAGTATCTTATTTGACATGTATATTAATCTAATATAGATCCAGATTACTCGAATGTGTGCTCTTTGTAGCAATTTGTTGAAATGTGTGGTAACGACATAGGAGCTCCGAGGGGGTGCCTTAAGTCTATGAACACCACTCTATACCAACCATCATATGTGCCAACTAAGGATATTTAGTTGCCAGTGCGTTAGTGGTCGTTTGAACTTAACTAGAAAACTACTGCCTTCATCGGATGCACAAATTCAAAATACAGGTGTATCCAGTCGCCGTACCTAAATGTTGTTCAATTATGTCCAATGTCCAACACAAACTTTTCTTCAGAGCACAACCAGTATGCTACAGCACACATTCCACTCTCTATTAACTGGTGGTTTCTGGCCAACTCACTCCACTGCTCAAGCAAAGAGCGGGCAGAGACATAGAAACTCGCACATCGGTCTGCATAGAAGCTTTGAGCCAGATTTCCCTCCCTGCGTGCGCATTGAACGTTGCGGGCCCAACTATACAGCGTTGGTCGATTGGGCTTTGCTGTCCGTGGAAACAACCTCTGCCTACTACAAACTATAACCTCCAGGTGTATACAGGACAAATAAGGATATTATTTCCGGAGGTGCTAGTTCGCCACCGACTGGAATACCTGATATATATATATATGAATATATATATATATATATATATATGGATGGAACGACTATTAAAAACGAGCGAACTGGTGGCGCCACCTAACGGGAGGAGGTGTCAGTCCGACAAGTCAATTGACGTTCACCAATTAAGACGGACCAGTCAGAGATCCGGCTCCTTCGGTGTGTGTGTGTGTGGTCCTTTCATCGTGTCTCTGAGGAGATTGTCAACGACAGACAGGTCCCCATCTACGACCTCCCGTTCGTCTCTGTCTACCAGTTTGCCAAACAACGGCGATATTTGTGTATTCCTTTAAATGTAAAGGGAGAGCTATATCCATTTATTAAAGGAGCTGCAATTTTTCAATGCTTAAGCTCTCTCATATCGAATTTACATAATCAAATTCGATTAGGTGTGTTTGTAACACCTGTAGACCTAAAAACTGTTTTTCGAGCTGACCCTCAGCAGTTCCCCTATCTGACCAACCTCAGCTCTTAACCTTTTACACCTGTAGACCTAGCCTCAGCAAACTGGGTCAAGCAGACGGCCGCTGAGGGCCTTCGTCTCGAATTAGTCAATGATGCGGACGGCTGATAACATCCATTGCCGAACACGGGGCATAGGCAGATGATGAGCAGTTTTTTTGAGCTCATTGTCCAAAATATATTTTCACTCCGAAAGCCACAACCCTTGCCATTGTGAGTTTCATTAATCGATTTACAATATCTGATAATATTGCAGTCCCCTAATTTTCAAAGTAATCTAGTAAATGTTTATTATTATTATTATTATTAATGTTACTACTGCTATTATGGTAGAATTGTTTGTTTTTAGGCAGTCTACCGACGATAATTACTAGTTTGCCGGTGTCTTCTTCATTATAATAAGTGGCTATGCACCACGTAAAATATACAACAACTCTAACACTTACATTCACATAATGAATTTTGTCATAAAACCTTAATTATTCACACATAAATATACGTCAAAGAGGAAGCTATATCAAATACAAACGTATCGGGCGCGCGACTCATGACGCCAAGTGTTGCTACAAAACAGGGATACATGTTTCAGAAAAAGCAGCACGAATACAGGTTTCGTCTCATTTAGTAGGAAATTAACATGGACACCATTCGTTTGTGACATATGTGTATTTTAACCCTCGCACGAAAACGTAAATTTAGTAAAATTCTCGAATGTGTTACCGCTCCCACGCAGCTGGGGGTGGTAACACATTCGAGAATTCACGATACTAGTCTCTCTCTCTCTCTCTCTCTCTCCTTTTCGCGACAGAGTGAGAGTAGACGGCGATGTAGATGAGAAAGAGAGACAGCAGATACAAGAGTAGTCTGAGGAAAAGTGTTGTGTGTGTATGTATGTATCTCTAGAAGGAAAACTAAATGAAAGCTGTCGCGTGAAACTGTGAGCTCTTCTTCTCTTACTATCATCCCACTTCCCCGAGGCTTTTCCGACACGTGACATCGTTCATTGCTTGATTTCATCTTCCAACATGAATATTCTCTTCTACTTGAACTTTATTGACTGTTGCATCTCCCGCCCACGCAATCGTTGAACTTGCTGTCGTCCCGGCAGCCGCCGCCGCCGCCGCAGCAGCGGCCGCGGGGGCCACAAATTCTCCGAGAGTCATCGCTGCCGTGGCCAGCGCGGGCGTCACCGACGTCACGGCTGATATCGCCGAGCTGCTTCCCGACGACTCGTTGGAGGCGGGGAAATGGAACGATCTGAGTCTTTATGAACGGATGCGGCGACGGTGTATGGTATTTCTTTATTCCAGCGAGACCACACGATTTAGACAGATATACACAGTGTTACCCGGTATCGTCTAACTGAACAAGAGAAAGCAGCTATTCGTAACTATCTTAGGAAGGTCCGAGAAAGTGACGCAGAAAGCGAAACAAGACTAGCGACTATGCCTTTACTACACTGCTCATTATAAGACTGAAATAAATCAATGCTATCCAAGATAGCCAGTTCCTAATTGACTCCTCGCTACCCGGAATATTCGCTTACCACTACTGTCGGTTGGCCGATATCGATATCGCCTTCATCAGCGTGAAACCACGAGACGAAAGTTGCACCGATAGACGGCACAGGATGCCCGCTAGTGGATACGGGAATCGTGACGAAGTCCAAGAGTATGATTTCGAAAAAGACGATATTTCGGAAACCTCGTCGCGTGTGACACGACACAAGTATCTTTCTGATAAAGGCAAAGAGATGTCTCCTGTCGTGTAAGAAGTCTGAAATCTGGTTTACAAGTCTCGGACCGACTCATTTGGCGATCCATACGGACAGCAGGAATTCATGGGGCATTGTTTTAAATGCACTCTTGAAATAGTCAACGGTGTTATCTGCGTTTAATGTGAGAGCTACCGCGGTCACGAGGTAGGGAACAGGGAGAATGTGGTCGACCGACGCTTCCGAGAGACAAACTGCCTATCTGAAATTGGTTCTTCAGCACTGCGACGAATGGATTGACATACAATCCGTTACATCACCTCATAGGAGACGGCCGTTAAGGAAATTGGTCTTTCGTTCACAGGGACGGATCCGCTGCTAGCTTCGTGAACGGTGACTATCCATGCCCTCCACCCCCCAGCCAGTGGGAAGATCTTGGGTCTCCTACGGTCCAATCTGTTGTTGTTGAACATTTTCCGGTGCTGCTTATTAGTGAAGATCAATTAGCAATGTTTTAACATGAGTCGTCACAGAGCAACGCAAGCATCCAGATTATATGTACTATATGTCAGGAAATGGCGAAGACGTTTTGGGGAGATTATTGACAACACGGTGTTACTGTGCGATAGATATGATGACCCTTGCTTTATTCTCTGCGGCAATGACACTTATATCACTTCTGCTCATTCACTCCCATTGTCGACACGCTCTGCTACGTTCACTACTGTACGTCACTCTCTACGCACGTCCATTCACCACGCATACACCCACATACACACAGCACCTGCACGCGGCCTCCCTGCGGCCTTCGTCCCTCACATATATACACTATAAATCAATTGAATACGAACAGCAGGTGGACGCTCTAAGTTGCGCCAGTCGAGGAGACTGGGAGACAAACTGGACAATAGGACATTGCGTTAATGTAATCATGACCTGAACAAGGACTAGGCCATTTCAATCGGCTACCGACAGTCATCTATAGGTATGTAAATGTGTTCCAACTACAATTGAAGCTATATTATATTTAAAATGGTATCTCGATTATTGTTCTATACAATCACAAGTTACCGGTGAAGCCGATTGCGCTTTTGCTAAAAGTGCTCTGTTTGAAGCGAATTGTGAACTCTCAGAGTCTACTCGCTGTCTACGATTTATGCAAAATTTAATCGACCCACGCTCGCGTTCGAGCAAATTCTCAGTTATCATTGACCTCAGCATCTCGAATGATTCGTTTTCTTCTTTAAGGTGTTCGTCTTGAGCTGTAGGCTATTGCCAAGGACAAAACGCGGCCTTGTGGAAGTTCACAAACTTAGGTCTCCCTACAATAAAACAAAACTTAGGAACTCTAAATTACGATATTTACGATCTCTTGAGAGGAGCCATTACGGATGAATTTTGCACATATATATTATATATTGACATATAGTATATACACATGTATTGATGACTCGTCGTTATCTGTATAGTGTCGGTGAAATGGCTACCATACTGTGTTGGCCCAGTTATCCATGTTTCAATTCATTTGAGGTGCAAAGAACAAGTATAGAGGTACACTTCGAAAATTCGACTCTACATTACGATATTCACACATCTTTCGCGTACAGTTCGCTAGCTGTGACCGGTCTGCCAGCGTACTCATTGAAGCCAATTTCTGACGAGGAATTGCTCGAGCTGTTATCGTTCTCCGTAGTTTTCCCTGACTGGAGGGCGGCCTGTCTCCTAGCATTGTCTTTGATTGGATTTGCCATATTTCCGCGGCACCTCTGGAAGCATTCGATCGAATTGCTCAACTCGCAGGTTACTGCTCACCCATTCCGGCTTCCCTCTGAATCGACGCGATACCTTGCTCTGCTACTTGTGTGGATTACTATGTGTCGATTTACAGTCCTCTTCTATCAGGGTGAATACATATCGGCAAACTCCAAATCCCGTGACCTTTTGGCATCGAAAAAGACCTGCCACGATGGCTGTCTTGCTGCGAACTTCTATCGGCTGTTAAA
The DNA here is from genome assembly GCA_019614645.1 of Stratiolaelaps scimitus. Taxonomy (NCBI): domain Eukaryota; kingdom Metazoa; phylum Arthropoda; class Arachnida; order Mesostigmata; family Laelapidae; genus Stratiolaelaps; species Stratiolaelaps scimitus. Next base: position 2,221,981 of record JABWDB010000041.1, on the reverse strand, counting down.
AAACGAGGTCGGCATAAAGTATTGCTTCGGGCAATGTCTCCAAGACGAGCAAGAATGGGATTTAGTTATTCATACAAAATTTCATAAGACATTTAACTTCGTTCGTGCGCGAGCAACTGGTATTTACTTAAACTTGCATTCGACAGACAACAACAACAAATGCGAGCAGTCGCTGACAATTCTGCGATCTGCTGTTGAACAGCAGATCTTCGTGTGGGTGTACCGAAAGTCGCGACGGGGAGAATTCGACAATGTTCTTCATCCACAAGTGTCTCGTTCCATGGTTATGGGCGGTGTTCTCACACTTGATTCACTCAACCTTCACCTCCTTCAAACCAATGTCTCGATGTCCGGTGGAGCTTCACTTACCGACCTGAACGGTGTGTTTATGATAGTGTCGATTGGGATCGGCTGCTCGGCGATAACGTTCCTACTGGAGATATTTGCCGCGAACTCTAGCAGAATAGTGTCTAGATTAAAGTACTTAAAATAAAGGAGAGAGCAACAAGATCATCTGTCAGCGATGGCCAGGACTACTAGGAGATTGCGAGAGAAGACTCAAGTTGATTTCATAGATGATGGACAATGGCTGCCACCTTATTTAATAACAAAAGATAAATAAATAGTCATATAATTTGCAAGGAAAAAGAGGGGAAACAGACTATGACCGTGTATTTCCTACTTGATTTAATCTGGCATCCTGTAAAATGTTAAATAAAAGTAATACATTTTAATTAATAATACAGTTTAATAAACAGGCGGCAGCATGGTCGACAACTCGGCGACGCGGGTGGTTAGTGACCTCGGCGGTGGCTGCGAGCTGCTATATGCAAAGCGTTGATGAGCAAATTTTAAAATGATGAAGTACAAGATCATCTTGGGCAAAAAATTGTCTGCAACTATTTATGTTTGCGTCCGTCTCACGACGACAAATCGTTGCCCCAGGCCTCGGCTCGTCTGAACCGCACGTGCGCTGATAGTGAGCGGAAGATCAGACTTCCACGTATCTACGAAAAATAGAAAATGCTCCACGCTGACTCTTCACAGCCTTAAACATCTAAATGCAAATGTGCAACTGCGGGGGCGATAGAACCCGCGTGTACACCTGAGTGTCTCCTCCTATTGCAAGGCAGGCGTGGACGAATGGATCACGCCACCGTGCTCGATCTACTTACCTATCTTACCTGATCGCCAACGGGAGCCGAGCGTCAAAGCTGCCGAAACTAAGAAATATATGACAGAGATACAACGAGAGAGAGAGAGAGAGACCATTTTCGGGCTACATAATCACCCAATCCCATACATTGTAGTACACAGCGCAGCGCAGAAGGACGATGTTTATATTGATGTGTTACAATAGTATAAACGCAACCTCGTATGGTTATATCACAAAATTAAGGAGGCCTAAAGTATTAAGTAAGCACTAAAAGTCTGTTGCGAAACTCACCAAAATTTTGACGGAGATAGGGAAGTATGTATTTGAATTCGGCGCTAGCAGAGGAACACTTCACAAGTACGCTTTTCATATTTCATGAATTTCAGTGAACCTCAGTCGATCCCAGTGAATTAAGTAAATGACGGTATAGAACCCCTCAGACTTCGTATATGTATACTCTAACTAAATAATACTACTCGCGCTAATTGCGATGCGAGATGAACCGCTCAAACAACTGTAATAATTCTTGGTAAACTATTCAAAGATAGTATGAATAATCATTCATTTGTACAACATATGGCTTGCTGGTGAATGCTTCTGAACGTCAGTAATCGTCGTAATTACAACCTAATTACAACCCCGGTGTGTGTAGACAACCGCCGCGTATTGCTAGAACCCGTCACCGATTTCGAGTGATTAGTCTACGTCGTGCAAATGAAGCTAGAATACCCTGTAGAATATATGCAAAAACGAACACAAATATAATATAGACATTGTACGTCGGAGGCGTGAATAGTAAGGAACCGCATAATGAAAATATTTATCCATCGATATCATTAAAGCTATAATAATAATATACTCAGTACAATGAAATAAATAAAAACGCAAACAAACACGCACAGGGAAGACATACAAGGCACGAGTACGACCACGAGCTGGATAGGAAATAATACAATCAATGCTTCAACGTACGTGAATACAGCTCGTGGGCCAAGCAAACACAACTTGAGTGATTCCACAGGTCATTCCCATTATAAGTCACCCACCGCGGCTGGGAAAATTGGAACTGCGTATTTTCAGCTGATTCCATTGTCCAACATCGTCCTACAAGCTGTGTACGTTTACAAGTAACACACAGATATTCGGGAGCATGTTCACCAACTAGGTATTGAAAATGCCTATTTCTCAGAGTGGCACCACTAATATCTGTTTATTATTGCTCTAGTGAGTAAAGGTAAAGGTTTTATTGGTTTATTAAAGGAGCTGCAATTTTATAATGCTTAAGCTCTCCTATATGTCACGCAGCGGTGCTCGAACCTGCGGCCTCTGGCTTCCGACAGCCAGAGACTTAGCCGCCCAAGCCACCGCGCTGACGGGTAAGTAAAGGTAAAGGTAAAGGTTTATTGGTTTATTGAAGGAGCTGCAATTTTACAATGCTTAAGCTCTCTTATATGTCACACGGTAAGTAAGAAGAGAGTACATTGAATATACAATGATTAATTATGTTTCGTTCCCATAGACGTCTACCTCGCTAAAGGAGATTACATACGAGACAATTATCAATAATTTTGTAACAATATATGGGATAACTACGTTGAAATTAATTAATAAATAGTGGAAGTTTGATTTGCTGATTTATTAATTTATTGTTCATTAGTGAGTTCAATTGCTGTTGTAGCAATTTAGATAGCATTCGCTTGGTTAGTACAAAATGTCTCATACAAAGTTTCTAGTCAATGAAATCCCGAGAGTTCATTCCGTCGACGTGCAGTAAGCCCCTCTGACCCACGTTCGGATATATATGTATATTATATATATCCAACTTTTCGTTCGTTAGGTGGCACTTATTGTGGAAAAAGTTACAGCATAATTAGTTCAAACTGGAAAGTTACAATGGAATTCTCTGTATCAACTTGATTTCTTTGTCATTTGAATTTGATTGCATCATCTACACTTGGGTTTACCTTATCGGAATCGGTCTAGCTCCAAAGTGAGCCAGTTCCGCTTCAGCCGAGGCGCGTCTGTGGAGCCAAAACGACGACCTTGATAGTATTATACATCATCACTCTCGTATGGACGCGCTCTTGTCTGGCTAAAAGAACCACTGAGAAAAATTTGTTATTTTAACGACAGAAAACAAATCAATCATGAATCGGGTTCAGTTAGCTAAATTCCACCGATCCTTTCTGTTATTCTGTTCTTGTCGCAGCAGAAGAACCGCTACACTTTTATTTTAGAACGCTCCGCGCGGATCAGGCTAAGGAGGCCACTGGGGAGCTTCGAGCGAGGGTGCAGGGTGGTTAGCGTCTCGAGTTCAGACTAAATTCTATTGTATGTCAAAATTAGTACCGTGTTAATTAAGCGTACATGTTCGGATGATTGTATTTAGAGCCACGATTATTAATAGGTTATTATTATTGTGTTTCAAGGACCAATAATACTTTATGATTATTCCATCGTACGACTACTCGTCACCATAAAACAATTAGAAAACCAATCATCCGAAAGATCATTTCCTCTTGTTGGCATTTGGTCTCTAACCCTTCGCCCGTCATCCACTGTTCAGCGACTATGAGAGAAGTTCGTTTTTTGTTGTTTTCTACGAAACGTTTAAGGCAAAAAACCATGTCATGACCATCCGGCGGACATGTCGAGGCACCACTAGTTCAATTGCAGGCAACCCCGCTTCATCGTCGCTCTCCAACTACCAATCTCGCACAGAGTATGAATCCGAAATCTTGCTGACAGCGGTCAGCACCCAAGTGGAGCCACACGCAACATGGTCAGATTTCATTTGAGCATCTGCATTGCTCATTTGCCAATCTTTCCGAAGGCGATGGTGGAAATGCGACTCTTCATCTGCTGCATTTGGGCGTGGTTCAGTCGTTTGCGAACAAGACCAACAAGAACGCCGCCTGCAGCTGCACCCGCCCACGCAATCGACGAAGCTGCGGTCGCCGCGGTACCCGCTGCCGCAGCCGGCGCAGCAGCGGCCGCGGGGGCCACAAATCCTCCGATCGTCGTCGCTGCCGTGGCCAGCGCGGGCGTTACGGCTGACACCGCCGAAGCTATGGCGGGTCCGGCAGCTGCTACAGTGGACAAGACCGTCGGGGCTGTCGCCGTCACGGTGGCTCCAGCAGCTGTTACACCAGAGATGACGATAGATACAATGATAAAGGTAAAAATATATATCGGTTTATTAAATTAGAGCAGTCTGACGAAGCGTGCCGTGTAAGCGTGAATCTCCGGAAGGGACAATGAATTGTAGCTGTCGCGTGGAACTGTGAGTCTTCGTTTCTCACCATCATCCCACGTGACCTCCGAGACGTGACCTGACGCGTGATATCGCGCGACATCGTTCTTTGCTTGGCTTCATCTTGCGAGCTTAAACGTCTCCTTCTGCTTGATCCTTTTTACTGAGCGCCACTCCGAGAACCCCAGCAGTGACACCCGCGGCTGCACCCCCCGCCACAATCGTCGAGGTCGCCACAGCCGGCGCAGCAACGGCCGCGGGGGCCACAAATCCTCCGATCGTCGTCGCTACCGTGGCCAGCGCGGGCGTTACGGCTGACACCGCCGAAGCCACGGCGGGTCCGGCAGCTGCTACAGTGGACAAGACGGTCGGGGCTGCCGCCGTCACGGCGGCTCCAGCTGCTGTTACACCAGAGACGATGGTCGGGACTGCCGCTGAAACGGCGGCTCCAGCAGCTGTTACAGTTGACAGGATAGTTGGGGCTGTCGCTGCTCCCACAGCCCCCCCCCCCAAACCGAGAAGGGCGTAGGTGGAGGTGGCGAGACCTGCTGCGCCTGCCGATTGCAGCACCGAAAATACGGGGGCGGCCACCGTCCCCAAGATTCCCATACTTTGAGCTCCGGCAGCGACCGAGCCCGCGGCTACCCCAGCAGCACCAAACCCGAGCGCCGGCAACGCGACTAGGGGGACTGCTGCTGCGATAGCGGCTGCGCCCACGGCGGCGGCGGTTACTGTTACGGGGTCCATATTTAAATCAACGAACAAACGATCTGCAACAGACAGACAGCGAAAAGTTGATCGCAGAAAAAAACCACCTTATTTGAAGGCAGGAAAATAAAACACTATTCGAAGTCGACCGTAGAGCTGGGAGCCATAGCGACCGAAAGCAGAATTGAACCCTTTCCGGTCCGTCGCAAAGATTCGCCGACAAAAATAATATAACGTTGTACGGTTTGGTGGTGAAGCATGAGCTACTCCTGAGCAACTGAACGAAAAATAGGACGCGCAGGGCGCAAAAGGAGCCTACTAGGACACGATAGTTATGGATCTGGTAGCACGAAATGCATGAATCGAACGACACTTGTACAAATTGTGTGTTCAGTATAATCGATTGTGCTATAAAATCTGGTAATTTCATAATTAATGAGCATCAATATAGGAGAGAAGAAAATTTAACAACAACGTTGGCCAAACAGGCTGTTCACGGTAGCGCGGCAGATTAGGGATGCAATTTTCTCTCGATACATTTAATGATGATCCATTTTTCGATTTTAAAATCAGCTAAGTCATTTGTTGACATTCACCTATGGACTTTTTCTTAACTCCGTTTAATTGCAAACACAGCTTTGCTAGCCAACAATCAATGTTTTCTGCGAATTTCCGTTGATAAACGTTTATTACTACTAGAGCATATACAACTTCACAGACATTCGGGATGTCTAATCTTTCAATTAAGTAACATACTGAACTCGAAGTAACATTTCAACCGCTGGTATGAACCCAACAGACATATACCTCGTCAACTGTCTGTCAATAATGCCTTAAACTGATGCAGAAATTTAAAGTACAAGCGTATCCAGTCACCGTACGTCAATGTTGTCCAATTATGGCCAATGTCCAACACAAACTTCTCACTCCAGAGCACTGCCAGTATGCTACAGCACACACCTCACTCTCTGTGATCGAGTGGTTCCTGGCGGGTTTAGTCCATCACTCATTAAGGGTTCAAAGAGCGGATAGAAGCTTCCACATCGGTCTGCATAGAAGCTTTGAGCCTGTTCTCCTTCCCAGGAGCTCGCAAATAGCGACGAATTCGACACGTGTGACGCTACACCTTGTAGGTCAGTTGCCGCATTGACCCGCAGTCGGAAATTTGGGAGCCTGAGAGTTCTGAAATTGCATTGCATTGTCCCGTGAATTAGTCATTTTGGCAAATCAAATTGATGATGACACACGATGGTTTCATGGAATGACGGAACTATTTTCAAGCTGTGGTATAACAGCAACTGCCAATACTATTGGACATGATGACTGCGCAGGGTCAGTACACCTGGAGGAGCTGGTGAGAGACACACGTACACATACACGCAGCAACGGCGTAAGACTCCGACGGCCGTCGACATCAGTAGTGACGAGAAATGAAGTTAGCCACCCTTCAAGTGTTGGTATAATTAACAAAACCAAAATGAGCTTACCGTGCCCCCTTTCACATATGTAAATTGCCTGTTGTTGGCGCCCATCGTGCCAATGATAGCTACTGACATTTTTATAGTGATTTCACCACCAGGAGCTCTGTGACAACGCGCAGCACGGTCCGCGTGGTTCGTTTGCCGAAACTTCGCGCACCGACAAATAACCAACCGTAGTAAACCGATGTTCACTGATGTCACCGCAACGAAGTGCTGCTGGTCATCACGACCTTCCGCTGTGAGCCGAAACGCAGCGGACCCAAGCCTCTGATTATTTTTTCATCTATGCTCTCATCGTCCTAGTCGAAGAAAAACGTAATCAGTATAAATAAATAGCTCACCGTTCATAGCACATTCGACAATAATAGCTCCGTCTGATTATAACCATTCCACAACATTATTTACATATTCTAATACTAATTAATAATTATGTACATGTCTACATATTCCGAGTTATGCCAACTCTAGTTACATGTTGATGAACCTCTCTTGCAAACGTAATCACACAGAGGTGAGTTGAACGAACCAGATGATTAATCCAGTTGCAGCAGTAGTTAATACAGTCGCATGTGTATCTACAGTATAACGCAGACACTTGATATCCGCAGCGGGTGAACGCAGAGGAGAGAATGACAATATCTATGCCAATACAGGATGAGGTGAAATGATCAGCAGAGATCATTCGATAAATGATCATTTAATTAACAATAGAGAGATTTAATCGTCTACCAGCTATCATAGCCGGTCTTAGATTTAAATCGTATCTTGAACGAACTTATTGCGCTGGCCGTACAGGGAAGGATTAGGTTTACATTTGCTTGTGGACGAGACGAACCGAGGGTTATCGCATACATTTACGTGTGCGTCACAAGTGTTCTTCTCACAATTGCTAATGAGCTTCGTGCTACTATCAGTATGATATCTAAATACATTTTTCAGGCGGATTCTCAGCCTTAAACATTTAACTCAGTCCACGGTACAAATGCTTTCGGCATAAGGTTCCGTAAGACGGACAACGTCGTTCTCAATGCTCAACGGTGCGGATTGAACCCCTGAGTGCGCTTACGTGTCGCAGCTCCGATTTCAAGGCAGGCACACGCTCGAATGCGCCACCACCCCAAGATCATCCCTCCGGGGCGGGGTCGACATACGAATGATATCGATTTCTATAATCCATGCATGTGTATATTGATATAATTAGTGGACTCGATCGCAAATCGTCGTCGGGCCACTCGAAGGTTACGCTAAAGATTTCCTTGGTTCATTAAAGGAACTGTCACTTTCACAGTGTCTTCGAAAATCGATGAAATTCATAAATCTATGAAAAATTCTACGAGAAATGCATGACCATTTTACTCCAAAGTCAACTACGATCTTCACTGTTGAGCCATAACGTCTCTGTTGAGCTATGCGTCTCAAAGGGCAACTCACGAGTCCTGTTCAACATCTCGAAAAGCTAGAATAGTATTAGAGTTGTAAGACGGAAGTCGTTCAGGACGACGTTGTTCGGGGGGTTGTTGTTGTTGGAAGGATTGAATCGTAGGAGATACTGTTCCGGACGTTTTGCGGATACGCGGCCTCCTTCAGCAAGCTGTGCGTCTGGCGCACACTGCGCTTCTGCTGTTCAAAATGATCTCGTCTGACATCTCATTCCCAATCGCGGCCGTTGTCAAGAGAACTATCCGTCGTGCAACATAATTAAGTAGGCCAAATGTCATAAGATAGTCTAGTCGCCATATTTTGGCCTAGCGAGATCCAACAACCTAAGTTAGCCAAACAGTGCTCGGTCCCGGTGCTCGTACCTGTTGAACACAAATACACACATACATGCGCTAATTGTATCACCTGAGTTGTTAGTATATACGTTCATCTTTGGGTACTTTGGGGCTGACAACACCAGTAACAGTGTCACGGGCTAGTAGTAGCCTATCTTTTTAGCTGATTTAAGGATATATCTCACGATTACAGTATTGATTTCTGGCCAAATGCTACGGGGTGTGCCGATTCTCATGTGTACGTCGCTAGTGAAGAACATAGGCCCAACCAACGACAACAAGCTCTTACAGAAACCTGTGTGAACAACGTCTTCATTTGCGTGGACTGTACTCTTCGCCTAGCCCGCCTACACCCGTTCATAGACATTGCCTCTTTTACACATTGTTTGTTGTGCCAAATAAGATGTATTGTATTGTTGCTGTACTTTTGTTTTTGTTGAGAGGAGGAAATTTCCTTCAAACGCTGGCTCGTCTCGAAGCCATCTCCTAGGCTACCGGTTTGCGCACTACAATGTATGATATGGGACTGCTCTTCTCATCCGGAGATCCTTGATTTCCTTCATTTTCAGCGTCTACAAGTGTAGCCACAACATGGTACTATCTCTACTTAACAGGTTGTTTTTCTCCGTAGAGACTATTACGATACGATGGCGTCATCTGCTATATTGCGCAGAGCTACGTTACTCGGTCGAATTTCTGTTCGCCCATCTACCCGCGGTGCATTTACAGTTGGGCCAATTGTTTATGTAAAATACTGGCGATTTCTGGCGCCGAGATCGTATATTAAAAACTATGCTAGCCGTTTATCTCAAGGGACTTGTAGGTCTAACTGGGGGTTAGTCATCTATATGTGCAATGTAATTCAAATGGGTAAAAGGGAAGATAAAAACACAGTACGCAGGGTGAAGTGGCCACCTTGGTGGTCAAACTTGGACTAACTTTTTATTCCTTACGACACAATGACAATTCTTCATTCTTGTCTGCATATTGTACGCCCTCTGGGGGCAATTCTCTAAAATACACAAAAGGCAGCGGAGCACTGTTTAACATGGTAAAAATATAAACTAGACATGTTAGTCACAGTGTTGTGCCTTATTATTTTGTCGCATAAGAATATTATCAATATAAATATGTCGCCCGCTCAATTACCATTGTAACACTATCTGCCTTAAGATTATGTAACAATCTCTAAGGCTCTCTTGTACTCTAGAGCGCGGAAGTCTGTTCGGACTGTTGCGACATGTAAACAAGGGTAGCCCCAGTGCGGGGGCGGGTAGACATTCGATGCGCGCCACTTGTGTGGCCGCGCGAAGCCACGAGGGCCAGAAAGACAGAGGCCGGCTCTAATGTGTGTGTGTTAAGTGTCGCGTGTTTTTGTGTTACAAGTGTGTCCTGGGCTTGTCTTAAGGTGAGAACTTATAAATGTAAAAATACAATTTTGGTCATCGGACCCTGTCCTTGTTGGTTCATTATAATAACCATCGACAATAATATAAAGAATATATCACAATATTCCACAGTTTATAAGCTCATAAGGTTTCCGATGATCAATCTCTGACAGTAGCATATCCACTACTGTTGCTGCTTCTTCTACAATGTCCGGTTATGGATGGGTGCGGTGTCAGGCTTTCAAGAGGCTTGAAAGGAAATCATACAATTTCGATTCGACACAGAGAGAGAGAGAGAGAGAGGAACTTCACGGGACGGACGAGTAGACAAGAGGAGTGGAAATAGGGTGACTCCGCAGTCGGGGGAGTCGGGTTGCTTGCCGCCATTGTATTGTCGTCAGGACATAATCCTCTCGATCCGCCTTCTCCAATGGCTTTTGTCTAAGGGCAGTTCGTCGAGATAGCGAACCGCATTACTGACTTGGGTTGAGTTGCTGTTGCCACGTTACTAAGAATGCTTTGCCCCCTTGGGAACGCCGCTATAGTCGAAATGCAATCATAGCAATTAGCTGTCTTGAATGCCACTGTTTCATTGCGAGTGACCCAAGAAGGCAACGCCGGAGCGGAGTCAACGCAGTTTGTGTCTATGGAAAAATAACTTTCTTGTATAAGATCAGCAACTTTCGGGTGAGTACTTCCTCGTATACGCTGTGGTTTGGCTCGACTTGCGAGACGTGAGCATTCGTGTTGAATATTATTAGCATTCGAGCAGAATATCACGAATCGGGATGAGGGACCTCTTGAATCTCCACCATCTGACAGCTAAAATGGGTTTGCAGTGTCCCCCATTGTACGATTCATGGCAGGCAACTTCAACCGCACTAACGTGCCGTCTTGGAACTGTGCCGTGTTAACTAAACACGTATGTTGCAATCAATAGATGAACTGCGATAAATTACGCTGCTGTGATAATTAATCGAAGGTAACTTATTGCGAAAGTTACCAGCACAAGCTGATCTTTGAGATATCATATCAAGTTATATAGTATCTTCACGTGTAAATCGACCTCCTCTTATTCAGAGTGAAATTTTCTCGGCAACAGGCCCCGACAAAGATGGACATGTCCGCTCGGTGGCTTGAACGAGCACAGTTTCTTATCTGGCCCCTTAAAAAAGAACGAGGATGCCACAGAGTGGCGCTGTCGATTGAGAATGGCGCCGTCAACCAGGAAAATATCGCTAGAGTTTATAGGTATAAAATGAAATGTCAATAAACGGACTACCTCTTCCACACCAAGCAAATAAATCGCGTGTTCACTACGTAGACCAAATAAGAGACCTTGGGATCCCCGGGCGACCCTATGTGACATATGAATAATCATTGAATAGAAGTGTATTTGTATGGTTGCATTTGCAATGGTCGTTAACGTCAGCTGAGACAATAACAAGGCTATTCTTCTGCTGTTCTAAGCTCGCTCGAGAATGTCGGGAATAGTGACCAAGAAGATTCTGAAGATTGCCGGAGGGACGGCTGCAGGTGTGGCAGTTGCTGTTGCTGTACCGTTTATCGCGTTGCCGGCGCTGGGTTTCGGGGCGGCCGGCATTACCGCTGGTTCCATCGCAGCCGGCGTCCAAAGTATGGGCATCCTGGGGACGGTGGCCGGTCCCGCGTTTTCGATACTGCAGTCGGCCGGAGCGGCGGGCATGGCCTATTCCTCGCTTGGCATCATCGGTGTGGGCGGCGGAGCTGCCGGGGCAGCGGTAGCTGCAGCCGTTGGGGGTAGTGACGCCGCCAAGGGTGATGACGCCAAGGGTGATGACGCCAAGGGTGGTGACGCCTCTGGGGATGAGGCTGAATCTGATGGCGGAGCTGACGATAAAAAAAATAATAATAAATACCAGTAAATACCTAAATACCAGTAAGGTACCTATTATTGAAGGCGCTGACGATTCGGAGAGATCCTCACTTGATACCGCCTCAGATGTAGGCCCAGTGACCAGCCCACGCCTGGGGCGGCTTCGGGACCACAAGACGACAAGTGTGCAATTATCACCGGCGCAGATCTACGAAACGGTGTAGGTGACTCGTCTACGAATTGTGCAATACAGCTGTGGAAAGAGACATATATCTATATATATATATATGAAGTTCATCATTTATTCACACGGAATTATGCTATATATGCTACCAAGGTACCTAGAATAATGGGACAACAGTAAAAAAATCGGTAGCAAACATTGTTATATGATATTCGGACACAAAATAGTATGAAATATATTGGTCTTCATTACACCATTATTGATATATTATTGCGTGTGTTTCAAATGTATAGACGCATAGTACTTAGTATCGATTGTATATATATATTTTTTTTTCATATCGATCTATTGCGTATATCGCAATATACATATAATTATTCCCGATTTCTAAACAGCCGCGGCGGGAATTACCGAATCGTTGATGTGCACCCATTTGACAATGGCTCCGTTGCGACAAGATCGGCACTCGCGCATCCGGCGGGCGAAGGTTGAAAGTCGAGAGGTGTTGTCAAAACGAAATGATCCAGGGTAGGCAGCCGATATTCAGATAGCCCAAGGTGGTAGCTTCTCTATCTGTGGGCATCTGAAAGAACCCATTTTTTTGTTTTGAGAGGAGGAAATTCTCTTCATATGCTCGGACATCACCAGAGTCATTTCAGTCCCCATAAAAGTGGGTCGGTCGTCTGCGGGGAGTGACGTAAATGACGAAACGCTTCTATCTGCTGAAATCAATCCTCTGCTGTGTTCATCCATAAGTAAATGAGTAGACGCGCCCTGACAACGATGAACAGTCAGTCAGTCTGTGGCAATCAAACCGTACACATTTGTCTCTTCATTGTCTACTGGTTCACTCCACAGCACAATCGTAGCGTGGTCCCGATGCTCCGCTTTCGATCTATACGATAAACAACTTTCTATCCGGCCCGGAAACCCGACCCCCCAAAGCGAGACGACATTCTCGTCGTACGACAACAGGTCGAACGATCGGGTGGGAATCTCAAAAGCTCTTTATACAGCCGTGACGTTTAGGTAGATGACAGGGAAGTGGCTGCCCCATGGGTCCATTCACGGAGGACTAGTCCTAGCCACCTCGGAGAAGGGACAACGTCGGCCCCGGTCCCCAACTAATCCTCCCCGTCCTCCCGAAGAATTCCTAATTATTGTATGTCTGTACATTGGTTATGTATGTGTCCTGTGGCTGGTCGAATGGTCGCTTGTGTATTCTGTGGTGATGATCGGGATGGGACCGACATGGATAACAGAGGAGACAGTCTTGTCCACACTATACGATACTACGTCGAAGACTTAGGACACATCATCATCTTTTAGAGGAATCTCCTGACGAATTTTTACCCTGGTAATGTTTGCTTACTGACGAGGTAGATTTGATGCAACTTCATGTGCACTGCTATGTGATGGCGTACTCGATTGATTCACATTATGAAAAGCAGAGGAGACAGCATTGAGAACTGGGATACGTACTGTTTTTGCCTACGGTACTGACAACTCGGAGTCGGGAGGACAGGCTAATTTCCTTATTGGTCTCGCTGATGGTAGTCGTGTGTGAGATGTGCTGCTGCAGCGTGGCGCTGCTTCGGCGGGCGCTTTGAATCTGGCTATCACTCTCAACACGTACCGATGCTGTGCACGTTCCATGCGATCAAACATCTTTCCGCGGTACGGCTCTGAAGGGCAACCGTGTTGGGGGCCTCCCCTGGCTTGCTGGCATATTGAGCGATATTGTTTTATAGTGCACGTACGTGTGCCAAGTGTGTGTGTGTACATACGAAATACTGACTAGTAGAAGAAGCTTGTCAGCTTCGATATTGTATACAAAATCTCACAATTGAAAATGTCGAACAACGACCTGGTAACTGATAGAGAGAGACTCAATTCCCTCGTTCCCATGTTTTCACTATATCTGGCCAGTGTGTTCTCCTAGACACAGCTGCTATGGACGCACAACATTTAGGGGGTACGATCATGTCCTCTGTAATACCCAATACGATGCGTTTCGTGTAGATCGACGCCACTTAAATATACGATATCGTACATAAGTCCAAAATTGTCTCAAGGGGAGTGCTTCAACTTTTCCTAATAACCGCTGTGGGCAATCCACTGTCGAAAGATGACAGAGTGTATATCGCCTATTTCACCTCGTCACAGTTCACCCCATAGCCATGCTGCGAGTTATAATATATCGTATACTGGAAAGCTCATATAAAGCTCATATTGATCTGCATGTGACAGAGGTAGTTCGGTCTGCCTCATTAATATGTAACACAATTTTTAGATCTTTTATTATCGAAAATGTCGATTTCTATCTTGCGCTCTATAAGAGCCTTGTCATTCCAAAAGTTCTTTACTGCTCTCCAGTATGGAGGCCCTATCTCAAAAAACATATCCTAGCGCTTGAAAGGGTGCAATCGAAGTTCATCCGAAGAGTCAGTCTGCGTTGTGATGTTCCGAAGGAAGTGGTGAGGCTTCCCTCCCTAATGACCATATTAGATACTGCGGACCTACGCTTGTTTCAGCGACTAAGACCAAATAGTTCTGTCAAACATTTCGTCGAATTTCGTCCAAACCCTCTGCGCAGTAACATAACATAACATAACATTTGCGGTTTATTTCCGGAACTGCAATTTTACAATGCTTAAGTTCTCGATTAAAAAATAGGGTAAAAGTAAGAGTGGATTATCAACAAATTGTTCATGCAATTACGATTTCACAATTATAATAGATTATTCTGTCAACAGATATTTACATTCACTCAAATTATTTACAATTCACAATATTCAGGGTATCTAATTCACACAATTATATAACATTATAACTGCAATATTTTCTTTATCTCCTTGGCAAACTTCCTGGTAGATGTGAGCTCCCTAACCTCCTTCGGGAGCGAGCTCCAAACCAACGGCATCTGATAAGCCAGAGACTGGCAAGTAGTTACCCTGACGGCTGTAGGTAGTACAAACTCTGTTGCCCGGCGAGAAGTTTCTCTGTCGACGGCCACAATGGGGAACGCGACATCGGACGGTATTATACCCTTGATCATTTTGAAAGCCAGAATCGCGGTGGAAACCTGACTTAACTTATCCACGGTGAGGAGTTTGTACCTGCCATAGAGATCGGTAACAGACTCTCTGCGGGACCTTCCAAACACTGCTCGAAGTGCATCATTTTGAATTACTCTCCCTCTACCTACTACCTCTTTATATCCATTGCCCCAGATGGACATGACATATCCCAACGTCGGTATTAGCAAGGAATTGTAGACAAGCAAGAGGCAATTCTTCGGAAATCCAAGCTCTCGAAGACGTCGAATGCGAGCAATTACAGCGTAGCATTTAGGAGTGATAGCTCTCAAATGGGCAGACCATTTGAGATGCTTATGCAACAAAAGACCGAGGCATTTAGCCGTATCCGATAACGACACCTGCTCACCACAAAATAAAACTGAGTCTACCGGTCTCCTTCTCTGAGGTGTACAAAACAGAGTAAGGCAGGTTTTCCCCGCATTGATGACTAGACCAAATCTCCCAAAAATCTTTACTACATACTCTACTTTCTCTATCGCAAGCAGTAACTCTGTTTGGTCCGCCGATGGTCTGATGCGAAACAGGAGTGTCGTGTCGTCTGCGTACGTAATTGTCTTACAGGGAACAACCTTCGCTATCTTTAATAAGATAAAATTAATCAGAATGATAAACATAAAGGGCCCCATGATGGACCCCTGTGGAGTCCCAATGTTAAGGACTTCCCAAGACGATGTCACCGACCCAACTTTCACGGCCTGCCGCCTGTCCATCAGATACGACCTGAACCAGCATAACACCATGTCGTTGCATCCAAGATGTTCGAGCATTTGCAAGAAGAGGGAGTGACGTAAACAGTTGAACGCCGCCGCTATATCCAAGAAAACCCCGAGGCACAGGTACTTGGATTCCAGCGCTGTAGACACTTCGTGGCATAAATGCGCAAGGGCCAAGTCGGTTGAGCGGGACTTGCGAAAACCAAATTGGCATGGTGAGAAGAAGTTCAGGGCAGAGAGATGTCGATCTAAACTCACAGTAACAATCTTCTCAATGACCTTAGATAAGTAATCAACTAACGATATGGGTCGATAGTTGCCGACTAGTTTCCGATCACCTTTATTTTTAAACAACGGAATAACCCATGCATCTTTCAGCTTACGGGGAAAAGACCCAGTACGAAGAGATAGGTTGATGAGATGAGTTAGTGGGCGCGCCAAGACAATAGAAGATACTTTTATCAACCGACTTGGAATACCAGTTACGCCAACGCCCCACGAGGCCTTCGTAACTTCCATAATCCTCTGTACCTCAAATTCCTTGACTACCGGAAAAGTAAAAGTTCTCTTAGGAAACGGCCAGATAGTTTCAAGTTCCTGGCTGATATCATCCTCCAATTGAATGCCAGATACCGTCTTCGTTCCTACCGACGCAAAATGTCTATTGAGCTCATCTGCGACGGCCTGAGGTGTCTCCAGAATACCTGTGGGGATCTCCAGCGCTCGCGGAAGCCCAGCAATCTTATTAGTTCTACCACAGGACGAGTTGATGAACTTCCACAGCTGCGTGGAATTCCCTTTAAAGCTAGTGAAGCGTCTCTTATAAAATGAGAAACGGTCCCGCCGAAGAGCACGCCTATATCTAAGAAGACAACGATAATAGGCTGATTTCGACTCTAGTGACTTGTCACGGAGATGCCGGCGATAAGCTTTATTGACTGAAAGCCTTAATCGACGGAGGCCTGGGGAAAATTTAAATCTACTATGGGGACTCGACTCAGAACAGGTGGTCGGGGTAAAACTACTATTATATACCCTGTTAAGCACGTGACCAAAACAATCGAGAGCAGTGTCAGCGTCGTTTGCATCATATACACTAAGCCAACTGAGCTTGCATAACCGCTCTTTGAAGAGCAGGACGCTCTCCTTGTCGTGTGTTATCCTCTCATCTGGTGTTTCGGACAGTGCACTCCTAGGACTAGCGGAGATTCTGCCCGCGACCGTAATGATAACCGGGTAGTGATCAGAGAACAACGGCGTGCGCCAGACCACAGGAGAGATATCAAGGAAATCTTCGCAGTTCTTAATAGCTATGTGATCAATGCATGTGCCAGATCTGGGACGAGTTACCTTATCGATGATAAGTTGGAAGTCTCTAGAGGAAAAAAACGTCGAGTAACTATCACCCGTCAACGATCTCGCCATAAGATTGACGTTCGAGTCGCCCAAAACGATGCATGGCAGTGTAGAACCAACTGGAAGAATCTCCTCCAGTCCGTCAAGGAGCCTCTCACAGGCAAGGAAGTGATTTGAGTAGAAGCCAATAATGTGTCCCTCAAAGCTACTCTTCCTGATATGTGCTTTCACTACCTGCACCGTGCCATCCGCGTTTGTTCTGGATTCAGAAGATAGGATGTTACAAGTACGACGAACAAACATTCCCACGCCGCCGCCGTGTCTCCCATTTTCACGAGCAGATCCAATGTAATTGAAGTCAGCGATACCATATCCGTCAAAGTCAACCAGTTTAAGCCAAGTCTCACTTACCACCACTACATCGAGCCCGTCACCCTCATTTTCCAGGAGATCGGCCAAGGTCTCTAACTGTCCGGCTTTCTTTAGTCCACCTGTACCGGCATTGAAATGCATGACTGTCAGATTGCTAAACACTCGTGCTCTCTCAGAGTTAAAACCCACTACCTTAAACTCAGGGGTTCCGTCCCACTCCCTACATTTATTGACATTATTTCTACTATATACATTATCACTGACAAAACAATTCATAACTTAGCTAGCACTGGTTTTTTACCACCACCCAACCCAAGAGAGGATATGATTGATATCAGCGGACCAAGAGTATCCAGGAGCCCCATTAGGTTCTTTGCCGCTAGCGGAGATATCGCTTTAAGAATTTTTACAACGGGCTGCAATGCGGAAAGCATCTTTCTTCCTGGGGCACTGTTCTTCCGAAGCGACTTGCGACGAACTACCGACTTCTTGATCTTCGCCTTAACTGTTGCTTTCGTACACGGGATTTCTTTCGTCTGTGGCAGGTTTACTTTAATTGCAGTCTCACCAGATGAGCCCACCACTAGCGCCCTAGCTACCGCTGCATACGACCGCTTCGTAGATTCGCCCAACTCTCCTCCATTTGGAACATCTACGCTTGGTTGTGTAGAAGGTGTGGTACTCGACGATGGAACCGCAGAAGGTTGCGAACACACTACCTCAACCGTGCTGGCCTCAGGTAGTTGGTCCCTTATCTGCAGTACTAGACGCCTTTCCATGAACGCTTTGCGTTTTTCCAGTTCACAGACCCACAGCGGACAAGTAGAGGATGTAGCAGCGTGCGCTCCTTTACAATTGACACACTTAGGGCTGTTTTTACATGCTAAAGCTAGGTGCCCTGGTCTTCCGCAGTTTCTGCAGATGCAGTGGACGTACAGTGCGCACTGCGTCAGTAGCGCGCACCGAAAAGCTAAATAATTTGTTCTCCTGGAGAGTCGCACGTCTCCTACGAGACTCCGGAAGTGGACATCTGCCATTACCACAATTGTAAAAATTCACTTCGCTCTACCAATTTATGTAATTTCTTTAATAATCTCTGTACCACCCCCTTTTGGTTAATAAAGGTGTATTTGTATTGTATTGTATATATATATATATATACATGTCCACATAATGAGAAGTAAAATGTATTGCAAACCGTAGACGCTAGGGTTAGTCAAACGTGGGCCGACCCCTTTGCTGTGCGATCAAATATTCGAAATCGCAGCGTATCAGCCCATTCTATGAATGATTGTATGCAGATTTGATAGCACGATGACAATCACTCGATACGCTTTAGCCCGATTTCACGGAATAGCTATTCGGCTGTTCGGTCCAAACGCGAACGACTTGACTTTATGACAAAGCTTGCGTCGAAGCATAAATTGACTGGCAATTGTACCATCATTTTAAATAAGTGTACGCGTTTCCGGCATACCTTGTTTGGCACGCGACAGGCTCGCTGAACAGTCCGATTTCAAAGGACACGCCTGCCGTTCCGTTAAGGTATATCCAAGCTTTTTGTTCTTTAACGTCAACTTCTTCCGGGTAGTCGCTAATAAGCGATAAAAACAGTGAACGTATTTGGCTAAGTAAGCGACCCGCACGAGTTTAATATCAGCTATTTAAAGGGTATCTGAATCTAGATAATAGTATCGAGGATAGCCGCGTTGGATTTTTGCCTACCATTGACGAACGGATCTCGGAAGGTGGAGAGACGTTTTGAGCAAGAACCCTGAGGTATCGTTCGACCGAAATTGGCAGTCCTAGGAACAGGTGTTAGAAAATGATTATCCTAAATTGTGCATGAACAAATCGTATATACATTTGCTACAGGCTAGACCGAAACACGTGTGGGTTATTCTGTAATTTCAATTGGCCACAGAATATTTACTAATTTGCTAACAATCGAGATATATTAGACGTTAACGTAAATCTCTCTCAAACGACGCGAGAACAACTCGAGACAAAACTCGAAACAAAAATTAGAGCTGGTTTTCTCATTTAGTCAACCAATTTCGAGGGGTTGGTCGGCACGATAAAATGTCGATAATTCAAATCAAACAGCCAAATATGACGGCACGAAGCTAATCACTAGTGACATTACCCTCTAATCAGATGGTGACAGAATTAACGATTTACACACGCGTAGAGAGCTTATCCCGCCTCTCGCTAAAGCACACTACGAGACCGCCCTGTATTGCAATAACGGGTGCAATAGTTCTCCTAATTATTTCCACTAATTCATGATGTCAGCGCAGGATGATCGTGGCTGGCGATTGTGGTCACCTTCGGGTGACCTTCCCGTGGGATGGTTTGGTCTGGATTAGGTTATACGACGCATTAGGGTGGCGGTGTCAGCTGAATCGTCGTTTGCAACGAGCCAGACTATTGTAGCACTGGGGGATCACTATTATCACACTATATCGCTGGTGTGATTTGACAGTTTCACTAGGATATTCACATTAGAATCGACTCTTGTAACAGAGCTAGGGGTGAACATGCCGCATGTGATCTGGTGTCGAAAAATGAGGTCGATAGTACTCCGTTGTCCAGCGACTGTTCGAGGTGCTTCGAGTTTAGAATTGTTTTGTACTCATTGTGCATGTATGTAATCAAACAGAATGGCTCGATAACGAGACGCTAAGGTCTGACCACAGCAGATTAGACCTATATAAATAAATATAATACATTTTCCGGGCTGACTCGCAGCCAACATTTAACGTACACGCTACTACGTTCGTCATTGCTTGAAATGCAAATGAGGCAACGGCGGGCATCGAACCCGCGCACCTACGCGTCTCCTCCGATCGCAAGACACACACAAGGCCTGACTACACCAAACGAGACTGTCCGGCTACTCTATCATGCCTACCCTGAACTGAACACTCGCCGTGGCGCTGATCGCCGACAGCCGCCACACGTCATGCTTTACGTATTATAGATAATAGCTGTGCCAGCTCACTTCCTGTGCATGCTGTGACTCTACACATGTTTCTTGTTCACTGCAGTGTTCAGATAGTAATGTCGGATGGATGGAATGAGGCTTCTGGGGGACAAACAAAGTGTCCTTCATTTCTTCGCGTTGTTCCTATGTGTCCTCTGCACTCTGCGAATGGCGGTGCATTGGAGTTACTCATCTTCCACCACTGACTCTTGTCCCCCGGCCGTGTTCCTTGATCCGACAAGGACATGGCCAACTCCGAGCTCGTCTCCTTCAAAGGCCCGCTCTGTGGGACAGCGCGGTGCCTCGTATCAAAGCTGCCCATGGTGTTTGCCCGTAGCTGGGCGTGCTGGCAATATACGATGCTCTCGGCGTCGCCGACTGAAGCTTGCACAATGTCAAGCAAGGATTGGTGATCTCGCCGAGAGACGCCGTCCCGTTCCGATGTGTCCGACGCTAAAATGCTTCTATATAATTCGCTAATACTGCTGCAACTATCATCACGAGTTTCTAGATTTACCGACCATTCCCATGTCGAGCCTCTTGTTCACCGGATTTTATTGACGGCGTAAGATTTCCTCATGTTTATCATCATTATAACACTTATCATTTTAGACAAAATGCTGAATATGCTTAAAATCCTGCGCTCCTACTTTTCAGCCCACTCTCATACGGTGCGTAACTGTTCGATGGAGATAGAGTTCTCATTGTTGAAGATCCTGATAGATGCTTGTTGGCGTATTGACCAATTCGAAATGTCTTTCAGCCTCAATCATTGGCCGCTATTGTTGTATTTCAATATAGAATAGTTATATGTGAAGGTGTATGTGCCAGCGTACTATATTATAATGGGAGATTTGTTCTCCTACTACTGTTGTTAATTATTATTAAACTTCCTTGTTTTTATAATAACATAATAGTTGGCAAAGTGAGAATAATTAACACTCATTTGGCAAACTGTTATTATAGACTGTCAAGTGCGACTATCAACTGTCGTGTGCTAACGCAAATAGAAAATCCCCAAATCTCCAATATCTTACGGCAAGTGCACGAAGATACTCTTTCGCATGCCGAATTCAAGCCAGTCATAATAGAAACGATATATTCACATGATGGCCGCCACGGTCAGGCGAACGCCGGTAATTGTCACCATTGTGCTGACCAGTGCATTCAGCTGGTCAATGAAAGTGGGCTGAAAAGTAGGAGCGCAGGATTTTAAGCACATTCAGCATTTTGTCTAGAATGATAAGTATATATATATATTCCATGTCGGATATTGATAGTCCTTTCGTTATCGTTGGAGTATTTTTTTTAAATTACGGAGGGAAATGTTTTTATCCTGGCAAGTCTTCACGGAGAAGATATCCGCCCACTACTGTGGGACCCTTACCGAAAAAGAAAAAAAACTCCATTCAGCAACTGAGAACCGCCAGCCGGACTCCAATGACGAGTTCGGGCGGAGGTGTCGCCAGGCAGCCCCAACATTTTCTATGTGAACACTCAGCCGTTTGTGCAGTGTTTATTTTGATCTCTTCTCTAATAAAAGATTTATTACAAATAAAACCGTGTGTTTAGCAAGAGAACTTGACGAGAGACAATCCACAAACGTTCATCTTAGCATCATATCAATATCTGCTCATGAGGTCGAGCTTGAGAATATTTTGAAAAGGTTGACGCGAAAGACGACACGTTCTCGACGATTTCCGATATTTAGTGCAGGCTAACATCTAAATGCTTATGTTGCGGGGAGATGAAAAAAAAGTGAAAGATTTCATTGAAAAACGATACATTTTCGCTAGTCGCCAACTGAGTCTGTACACCGATACGGGCCGGTTATAAATAGCTTTTATATAAACGTATATATAATATCGAATGGTGATTTTTGCGCCTATTATTGTTATTATGATTAATCATTATGCAAAATGTTGCAGCTTTTTCAATACGATTAACCGTGAAACATCTCCTCATCATCTACGAACGATTTTACTTGGCAAGCACCCTGGCTGAGACCACTCCATAGGCCACTCCGCACGGCAATGTAGTTGCCCCAATCTTAAGGATTTTCAATAAATCTTTCTAAATTCCTCTCGATTCACCCAATCGATAATTGCTACCACCGTCTATAAAAAAAAAAATATATATATATATGTATATCAAAAAAAAAAAAAAAAAAAAAATATATATATATATATATATATATATGTTTTCACCAGTCATTCCGGCGACAATGGCACGTTGCCGACAATATTTCAATGTGACATAAATTCACATTATCATGCACAGGAATGAGTTGATCTGTGACAAAAAAAACGAAATAAAAGTTCAATATGTTGTTGTTGTTGTCTTTTTATTGAGCGCTTATTTCCGGCTGTTCTTGATTCCAGCGCCGCCTCCTGCCGACAACCATTCCGCCTTTGTCCGGGACCATTTGTCGCCTACCCGACTGATCACTCACTCCCGAGTTCGAACCCATTAACAGCGGCAACGTCTATCTCGATACGAGCTATTCTTTGCCGATAGGAGAAAAATGAGGGGCTGCCATCGTTCGGCGGTGAGGCTCTCGGGAGAAGCCCGTACAAACAATCTTAAGCAGCATTCAATCGATGTTATTATATTCAATAAACACTATAACCATATTGGAAGTACAATGATAACAATAATATTATTATAGACTCAGCAAATGTCATCGATCGCCACAATACGTCCCCGAGGTGTCATAACCAATATGAGTTTTCTACACGTGTCGCCAATGGTAACTGCAATACACATTTGTTGAAGTTCATATTTTTTTGATATTGCGGTCGCACATTGAACATTTGCATTTAATGGGGGTGAGTTGTCCGTCTTATCAAGCCTTATGCCGAAAACCGTTGTACCGTGGACTGAGTTAAATGTTGAAGGCTGTGAAGAATCAGCCCCCTCCCCGGAACATTTACTCGAGATATTGCGATCGATATCGCTTTGACCCATCGACGTCTCAGTGGGTAACTCATTTTTATCTCAGTCATCCAAATGTCATCAGATTTAACAGCGCCCGTAGACGATTGACTTACATCATCAAATAAATAGCAATCATAATAAGACAACTGATTATAGTACGGACATTCTATTTATGATATAACGACACTAGAAGCAGTTCCGATGTTTCGTCATCATCTTGGGAAGAGATAGACTCTCAGCAGAGGATGGTGGTTTTAGCAGGCAGAGAGGCGCTTTGCCATCCACGTTGTCAATCCCCCTCTGCACTGGGTCGGCCCACTCATTCCATAGGGATTGGAACAGTCTCTGGTGGTGTCCGTGCGTTTGAAGAAAATTCCCTCCTTTCAAAGCAAGAAAAAAAAACTCGTTTGGTTGGTTATGCGGCTGTCTCCTGCTCGGGTTGTTGGCTTCGTTCGAATGGCTGAATCAGCTGTTATGGTCAGTCCGAAAGTCCGAGTCGCTCCAGTGACGTTTACCAGCAGCTGTTAACGGCCGGGCCCGTGCGTAACTATGGACCGATACTGTCGAAGGCTACAGACACACCTGGCTAAAATACAGAATTAAGGCAGCTGGCTGCGTAGCGGAGTTGCCAGCTTCAGCATGACGGGCATACGGGTTTTCTTATGTTTCGATGATCGCAGCCGTCGAGAGATAGAACATGGGTCAACGAGTCGGGCGTAGGGCCAGGTTGACCATGATGTGTCTCCTGGCGAACTCGCTTCATTGGATTCAGTTGGACTCAAGTCGATTGACAGCTTCCGAGAGGTTTAAGAATAAGCGAAGGTGACCCCGAGCCCTGTTACATAGGGGAACAGCTGAGAGTGGGCTCAAGAAATACAAAAGAAGACTATTCATATATAGCTGTGTGGAATATATATATCTCATATCGTGATGAGGAATTCATTATTGCCCACGGCGAAATACCAATAAAGCCAATAAAAATTGTGACGGGTGCAAAATGCTGCCGTGACCAGGATTCGAACCTGGGTTATTGCGGCCACAACGCAAGGTACTAACCACTATACGATCACGGCTATGCGATGAGACGACTTTGTCCTTGTCTTCAGTTTCTATCATATGACTACGTCAGTCGCCCTGTGACGAGATTACACCAGCTCGTCATTGGGTCTCTGTTGCTAGGAGGTTTACGGTTATTAATGCTGCCGATAGTTAGTACCCGTTCTGTGATGGCACTTATTACTCTTTAATACTCGTGTGACGAACACTGTAAGCACTGTACACACTGCACTTGCGTAAATAAAGTTCACAATGGAATTTGTTACACCAAACAAAGCGTCAGTATCATAGTATATAACTCTGCTCAAGTGATACATATTTTTAATTACGGCCAATAAACTGATAATCCGGCACCGAGAAGCCATCGGAGTATCACGGTCAAATGTGCGAGAGTCCCTTCGATATGTTTCTGTTCATTTTCATCGGCGTTTGCATCACCTCCACGAAGTTATGAAAATTCATACAGCGATGCAGCAAGCAGGATTCGAGGGTGGGTCATACCGGCCACAACGTAAAGCGTTACCCGATCTATATGATCATGGTTTTTCGCGATCACAAACTACTGGTGAGTTCATTATGGAGCCTATTCTGGACCTAAGTCCGGAATCATCAGGACTCGGGCGAAAGTAGATCAAACCTGGAATAAGACATCTTCTGTGACAAGAGCGATCTCTCCGCAGCCAATGCGGCGGGGCGTTAAACATAGCCCAGACGATGCTTGAACAACAATAGCAAATGCCTAAGTGATGCGGTACGCATTGACATGTTCATGTTGATGGATCCATCGTTGGGAACGGCACCTGGGAGATTTGTCTGAGCGAGCTATTTGCCCACCACATGTAGTGAATCACAATAATAATAATCATGATAACAATAATAAATATTAACTGCGAATAGTCGTGTATATTGTTGGCTTTTCCAATATCTTACAATGTATAATAGTTGTAAGCTTGTCTATGAATTAGCGGCGTCTCAATTACCGATCAAGTGTGCCTTCGACATTTCGCAGCAGGATAGTAAATCTCAATTCGCTCCAACTTTTTATCCATTGTTCGAATACTCATTGTTGTTGTTGTCAGTTGACACGCTCATGCGCTGGCTCGCTCACCGAGTACACGAAAAAGGTCGTGAAAAGAAAATGCGTGTGCAAGATTCGAACCTGGGCTATTTACAGCCTCCAACGCAGGTTAGTATCATATTGTCAGGTTCAAGCTATCTACGCGTGAATTTTTTTGTTATAAAATACTAAAAGTTACAATTGTGGGATCCATGTTATCGGGTCTGTTAATATAGAAAATAATGAGTCGTTTCTTGAGAGATTGGTGCACCACCGGCGTTTGCGTGATCACCTCGACGAAATCATGAGAATCTTAAAATCATGCCGTGACCAGGATTCGAACCTGGGTTATTGCGGCCACAACGCAAGGTACTAACCACTATACGATCACGGCTTCGTGCGAACACAAGCTTCAAAGCACTTGACCGTCACCCACTGATCAGCTGGGCCCCTGAGCAGAATTCGGAACGAGGTTACCATGACCAGGTATACGTTAAAACAAAGATGAAAACGTCAGATGGTTGGGCAGATGATTTTGCACATATAAATGAGTTACTGTTGCTATAACATCTGCTCAAATGGCACTCCTGGGCGGAAAAGCCAGTCTGCTTGATTGCAGCATTACGCCGATGACTGAAGTCGCTATTCGTTTATTGGTTTATTCCAATGCAATTAAGTGACTCTTCGGGACAATGCTAGCCCCCTACTGCGACCCCGCTCAGCGAGCTTTGTCTATTAAAGCGTGACGGAAATCACGAATCAGAAGATTTTATCCGAAACCACGTCTCGAACCCGGCCCAAAATATTGCGCCCTGCCATATTGAGTCATGTTGTGGCAAGGGTCAACGCTGAAACATGACTAGTCTTTCGGCAGAACCCTTGCGCTATACTCGATTTGTACAGAAATGAATTTGTGGTCTCCACAAAAGCGGAGAATTCTATATTATAATCATTACTTATTCACTATTAATACTGTAAAACAAATAAGAATTCATTATTTTGGACATTGGCTGTGCGTCTGCTTAGATTGTTCCTTATAGCTGTGTTGAATTCTCATGTGAAGAGGTCAGCAATTCGGTACCCCACAGGGATGAGTGCAGTGGGCCGTATGCGTTGATTATTTTCATCAACCCGTTCCTGCGAAACATCTCTGTGGAAGATTTAGGATAGGGTGTGCCATAGGAGGATGCTCGAGAGTTAGTAGCGATAGGGATCATTGACAGGACTGGCACAAGTCATTGATACATCCGTCTCCTTTTCTATTTCTTTCAGTGGGTCGACCCTGAGCAGCGTGTTCCTTCTGCAGCGCCGATAGTCGGTATCTATATACTTGGGACGTTCGGGGACCTCCCCTCCACTCCCTCACTACGTATAACTATACTAAATTGCACCTGCTTAAGCGGAGAGAGACGTAGACATGTTCAAGTTGTGCGGTCTACTAGTCAACGGCAACAGGATAAACATCGTGGTCCTAATCTCACAAGAGCAGAGGTCCTCTCTGCGACAGCCTGCTCGGCCTATCTCAAACGATAACGTTGCTTGGCCTCACCGTCCAGGATACCGTAAAATGGCAGTCTCATCTGGCTGTCCTCTCCTCGGAATACTTCGAGATCACTGCAGCGCTGATACGGCTCAGGGAGCCTGAGATCCCAAGGGATGATCTATTCATCATATACAAAGTGGTGTTTCATCTAATACTGAGCTATGTAACTCGTATCTGGGCTGGTGGTTACAATAACATTGTCCCATTAGAAACGATTTCCGACGCGCTCCTCGCCAGGCTTCAAGGGAAGGTTTCAGTCCACGACACATATTCTTTCGATAGCCTGCTGGCTGTGGACAACCAATATAAAGTTCCGAGTAAGTGCCTTTAAAGTGTCAAATGGCACCGGAGATCTCCTTACTTTATTATTGCCGTGGCTACCCGATCGGCCCTAAGCGCTACAACCTATAAGACACCATTTGTGTATAAACATAGTACCAGAAGACATTATCTCTCTCTCGTACTCATCACTCAGCAGGCCATTCATTATCCGAACCTCTATTCCTCATGAGATGCGATCACTCGCCTTGGTAAAGATCTTCGTCCTTGAACTAATGAAACACAGACATTTGTGATAACTTCCCTAACAAATAGATTGATGCTACTCAGCACCTCGGAATGCTTCGTAGTACCAACACATGCCTATAATTGGGACACACCCACCGTCGAATGTATTAAAGCATTGAGACACTTCTCCTTTTGCACTAGTATCTTCACGAGAACTTAAGTGTGACGAAATTGCTCTTCCGTTAATAAAGCACACATACAGCTTCGCTTCGCTGTACAGCTTCGCCTGAGTCTTTTTGGTCTGTTCCGATTAGATCAGAGAGAATGAGCTATTGGCTGAGGCGCTGTCACCCTTGTGGATGGCTCTACACCTATAGGACTTTGTTTTTTTGAGGCGGAGGAAGCCTATAGGACTGGCTTTCCTTATCTGCTCGTAAAGCGCACTGATGTCGTAGGCGAGTAGATCAACGATATTGTGAGGTCTCGTGAACGCACAATGTGAATGCGACTGATAGCGCGAACAGGCGTGCCCCCGACTGGGCATCTCAGGTTCGCGCGCACATAATCCTGATCCGGTTGCTACATTCAACAATGACACTCGAATATTGGTACGTGACTTCATCACTCTACAGTATCTTATGTGGCTAGCACAGTGAGTGTAACTGTATCTGTGTAGACCATCGTTGAGAAGTGTCCCAGATGAAAATCGTTGCCATAATACGGTCTCTTGATCCGGTGTGATATTTTTCAACTTTCCGGTGTGATACTTTTTCACTTGAATCTATTACTTTCCACATCCGTGCTCAGCATTTAGACTCCACGGAATAAAATTGTTGACTTATTTCCCGGGGCAACCACGTGCACCATTAGATCGTGGATACATTCGACCCGCTGAGGGCGCCTTGTGATCTGAAACACTACTGGATACAGATGAATCGCTGCCATGAAGCTATTGTAATCAGCCTGCATTGATCAATGCATATTTAATTCTAGGACTAGATTAGGCATTTATATTTAAGAGATGACTAATTGACCTAATTTCTTCGCATTTTCCTGCGTGATATCTCTCACATTTTTTACTACAGAATTTACGAACGCAATTATCATCAGGTTCATGGAACCCCTGTGTTTCGCAGACTATATGGTGAAATCCGTGAACCGCGAACCTGGTAACATGGTGCCTTTTGCTTCTATTACTAAGCTTCCAATTGCCATCAGTCATGGCTGGAGTCGTGAAGAACGACGGGTCCTCCTCTCTCTTCTTCGCTTTATGGCCATCTATAAAGATGCGGTAACTATCTGTTTCTGGGAGGTTGAACGACTGGCGGACTTCTTCAACAAACGATGGCGTGTCGAGCAGCAAATAGACAAGCCGGTTTCGTGCCGTGGCGTGCAGACCGAGTACTGACTTTAAGACGCTGGTTCTGTCGATCGTGGCCAGGTCCCTGGAGGCGAGCTTATCCCAGACGATTTGAATCCCATATGTAGCTATTGGCGCGATCTTCAAATTAAACAATTTAAGAGCAGTGTCGATTGATAGCTTTTGCGGTCGTTCAATCTAGGTCGTCGCTTTTCTAGCTCGGTCTTCAACATGCAAAACGAATGACCTGCCGGTGTCAACGACATAGTATTCAAAGTTGCTAGTGCCTGCTGGAGGTGAAATCTACTCGTACAGTACATTACGAGGTCATCTGCATACAGGATAAGATTGACAGAAGAGTGCCGTTGCTTGACACGCGTAGGAAGATCGCTGATGAGGAGTGAGAAGAGTAACGGACTTAGGTTGTCGCCTTGGGCAAACCCAGTCGTCTGTTCAACCCCGTGTCTCTCTATGACTCCATCATTAATGATGACCGAATTCTTCTGTAGGATATCCTTCAGCAGACCTAGCATATTAAGCGGCACCCCGAGACAAGCCAGCTTTGAAAGAACTATCGTTCTGGACCCCGAATCAAACGCGGCTTTGAAGTCTATAAATGTTGCGTAGAGGAACTGCTTCGGACGAGCCAGGGTTTTCTTGATGTCGTTGACCAGTATTCTACATGCTGTCATTGTTGATCCGTGTTGTTCAGGTGGAAGGGCATCACGATTTTCGAGGTAGAAGGACAGGCGTCTTGCCAGGATGCTCGATAGAAGCTATATATACAGCTCTTTTTTTGCAATCCCTCTCCAGGATTTCGGATCGTTCTGGTCTCCCTTACCCTTCGGAATTACCACCATTGAATACTCTCCAGGCTTCGGGAATTCTACCCGTACTCAGGCAGGCATTGAACAGCCCGGTCCAGCAGGGCGTGAATTCCATGGCTTTTTTTTTTATTTTTAAAGGGGGGGTTCCATGGCTGCTTTGATGTATTCGTTGTAGATCCCATCGGGCCCGCACGCTTTGCGGTTGGGAAGCTTATGGATGCCGTGCAAAACCTCGGAGACGGTGAATTCTCTCTAGATTCGCGACGTATCCGAGCTCATCTGCACGCCAACATGCATGATATTGCGGCACCACGGTTGGAACTGTATCACTTGAGCTCAAGATACCACGGAAGTGTGCTTGGAGAGCCCCTGGATTGACTGGGCAGGTAGGTCGGGCCACTTTAGGGTGGCGGAGCCAAAGGTATGGAGATTGCGCAGCTTCTTCCAGCAGTTTAGTCTCCTGCTTTTCCTCGTACTTCAGCTTGGCTGTTTTGAGGCAGTCTCTATAGTACCTCTTCATCTTCGAAACGAACGGTCCGAGGTACTCTTGAAGTCTACTCAGCTCTCTTGCCTGAAGCGAGATGTGTTTAGCCAGCGAGCACTCAGGAGTCCACCAAGGCCTGCTACGGGGAGGTCGTTTGGGAGCCACACATGCTCTCAGCGTCGTGCTCAGAAACCTATGGTACGACTCGACCTCAGGGTTTTCTTGACACGGATAACACTGGCCGCATCTGAGAGCTTATTCACGTCGAGTTTTCTGCTGCTCTGCTGTTGATGTTTGCGTGGAGGCGGGTTTTCCTGCTCGTTCAGTGTTACCTGTAGTCCAACAGGCAGGTGCCACTTCAGCAGCCCACCTTCCTTGAGTGGGTTTTCCGGACCAGCATATCGAACGTCCTGGCTCATGTTCGTTGCGAAGATGTCGATCACAGATGTCCCCATCGGACCGACGAAGGTTGGGATCTCAGGAGCAGTGACCACCCGTAAGCCAAAATTGTGTAGAGTTTCCAGGCAAGCGATCGTACGAGGCTGATCTTGCTGGTCAATTCTCACGTTCAGATCCCCGGCGAGCACCGTTAGCTTCCCAGACGTCAGTCGGCAACATCTGATGAGCTTCTCTGTTAGTATCTGCGTGCCTTCTGCCTCAGGCGGGCGTACATACATTGCGACGATACTGACATTTTCCCCTTCGATAACCACGCAGTTATCCTCCACCAAAGTCGGTTTCATTGGTCCGAGTCGATGGTTGTAGAATACGACGACGCCGCCACTAGCGTGACCTGTAGCGCTCAACCGAGTCGCGGGGCAACACACCGCATAGAAATTAGGCAGCGTGAGAGGTGCGGTTGCCCACGTCTCCGTCAGTATGAGGACATCAACCGGTTCGAGAACGCTATCGGGAAGTAGGGAAAGTGAGGAGGACACACTTTCGCAGTTCCACTGTGCCATACTTATTTTCACGGGGTTCTTTGTTTGCGGGGTCCTCTCCGTCCGGGCGGTGGGTCGTTGCGCTTGTCCTCTTCCTGCAGCGCGTCTATGAGGAGCTCGTTGAGGGTCAGCTTTGGCGGAAGTGGAAAATCCCTTCCGAGATCCGTTTGCTTCGTCCCGCTGGTAGAGTTCGTTCTTCCACGGCCGACCCCGTATTGACGATCTTGAAAGGAGCGGTCTTGGCGCTGTCGTACTTTTGTCCACGCATGCGGCCTGTAGTTGCGGGCTGGCTGCTCGCGGTGTTGCATATTGTTCGCGACGGTCTAGGAAGATGGCTGCTCGTCTTGCTATGCTTTTTGCACAAGTGTCCGCCGCGTCCGATGTTGATGAGTACGAGTAGATGCCCCAATGAACTAGTGAGCGGTGGACGTGCACTGCGTTAATGACGTCAATATCCCACTCTTGGCAGCGGGCGAGCAGTGCATCGTTCGCGTCTTTACACTCCTTGCTGAATTTAGGCACTGTAACAACAGACACTGAGCAGTCTGGTCTGGTCTCCTTCAGGTGTGTTGCGAAGTTCACTAAACTAGCTATGAGTTGGTCCTTTTTGAATTCCATACATTTGTCGTACCCGGCATGAACGATTGTATGTATGGGCTGCGTGTGTTCATTGAGAAACTTCTTAGCTTCGTCGAAGACTTGGCTCGATTCCGTCTTCGACGTGGGGCGGAACGACACAGAACTCTTTTTCGGCAGGTCGCTGAGAGCACGCTTCCGAAGCTGTCGTAGCACCTTGTCACCAGTGATGAGCACCGTTTTTGCTGGCCTACTTGGCTGTGTGTTTCCGGTCTCTTGCGTACTCAATTGCTGCTGTTCGTTCCGGTTCATCGGTGTTTTTGCACTGGTATCGTCGTTATGCTGGCAGCACTTTTTAACTTGGTTATTTCGTCTTCTAGCCATCTCACACGAGTTACCAGATAAGTGACGTAATTCATAAACTCGTTCTCAAGAGTCGCCTCCTTATCGAGCCACAGCCATCATATTGAACTTAAATAACCTGCTAATTCCATACATTTTCCATACCTAGACAAATAGACGCACCTTTGCATTGGTCTGTGCTATTTCGCCAAATCAATGGCGTGAATAAATAATACGAAATACAACAACATCACACCGGTACTACTAATTGTCCACTCAGTGCAGATGGTTTCCGAGCGGACGTTTCGTCGTACCGATCCTTAGATTGCTCGTATGATATCCACGCATAACCCAGATAGGGGACGCCAAGTGTCGGAGTTCTGAATGGCAGTTAGCGTCCATTGAGTAGACAACTGTGTCGCAGTGGGCTATGTCGATGATGCACGTCGGACTGCGAAATAACTGCGTTGGCCTCCTCATCGGGTTCACTAGGGAGCGTGATCACGCTCTTGGCTCGAGTATAGATGCAGAATGTGTCCCTTGAGATGTGCGCTTTCACTTTGCTTCATGCTTTGTCCTTGGGTTTTCAGGTCGGGCATTGTGCGCAAAGACGTGACTTGGTTGACCCTGCTGGACCACCTCGTGGTGTACGTGCGTTTGAACAAAATTTCCTCGTCGATCAAAAAAACATGACCACCTTGACGGAAGGCTGAAAAACCTCGGCGTCCGCGGGGCTGGCGTCAATTCGACCGAGAACAACGACAAGCACTTTGAGTAAAGGACAACCAAATGAGAGATACCTTGTCAACATTGGATGACAGTGAAGGCTCTGCGAAGCGCGGGGCCATCCATTACGATAGGACTCACAGAAGAGAGCGCACGGAGCTCCTACCCTCGAGTGGATTTTGGAGAGCACCGCATCCCGGCCATTGGTGGAATCAGAACATCCGCGTTTCTCCATTGGAAGGTGCACCCGGATTAATAACTCCAGATCCCGTTCCCTTTACAGGCAACTGGGAGAATTATTTCCGTAACGAAACGTGCGGTAGGTGGAGGCGCCTCGAAGGTAGGACACGCGCTTTGTTGCAGAAGGTGTGTTTCTCCAAGTCGGACAATGTCTTCAGCTGTAGCTGGGCAAATCAGCGTCTGAATTGGTCGGCGACGACGCACGTCGGCCTGGTGCAGGACCATCAAGAAGGACCGAGCGGCGTACTAGCGGCAATCACGGCATACGTTATCAGGAGCCTTGTATGGCCTTGTATGGCTCGGGAACGAGCCGGGGCTGACAATGCCAAGGGAAGGAGGCCGAGACCCGGACCGAGGATTCCTCCTCCGATTACCAGCTGCGAGGAACTGCATAATGTACCGGAGGGCCAATTACAATGGGCCTTAAGATGCGCTATCTGGGAAATCCTTGTTCAGGCAGCCACCGGCTATCCCAGACGTCATCCCCGAGGTTATCCAGCGATAGAGCCGGTACGGCTGTACCTTGCTGCGGGTGTCGTCAATGTCAAAGCAGGCGGAGCCGACCAGTTCGACTCGCTTCGTATCCTCGAGTTGCGCGATTGTGCAGATTTATGGCTGTCCGTGTCGGGCTCTATTCAAGGGATTGTGGCTAGTGGTCCGATCGCGTTGATTGTGTCGGCAATTCTCTGTCGCGGTAACGCGATAAGCTATGATGAACGTACGTATCCAGGGCCTCTCCTACAGATAACCGAATCTGAACCGGGTGTGGTGAGGCCGTCAAAGAAGTTGATGAATCTTCTATTATGCGGAAGGGCTTACTCATGCGGGTCGAACGGTGCTCGGCATCCGAGGCCAATTTGCGGTGCTCTGTCGTTCGAAACCGAGGATACCTCTCTGATGACACCCAAGTTTCCTATTTGGGTGATATGTGGAGATGACCATGATTATAAGCTCGCATTTAGCTTCGTGTTGAATGCAGCTTTAGCGAGATTTCGCACACCGTTCTATCTATGTGTGATCACTTGCTCGCAAGAGATCCCGCCCCGCATGTTCCGGGTTGGAACACAACCTCCGGAAATTTGTTCCGACCAAGATATCAAGATGTGTGTACAAGGACGATGGATAGGGTGCCACGCATTTGATGCGACCCACCAATAAGCATAGCAAGCAATATATATATATATTATTGCTTGCTATGTTTTTGCTTATTTGTCGGTCGCATCAAATGCGTGGCATCCTATCCATCGTATATATATGTATATAATATATATTTTTTTAATTAGTCTTTGAGCAAAGCTGCGACCCAAACGACACCGTACTTGCCCGGCCTACAAATCAGCGTTGGAAAAAATTCGGTGAGAATATATAGCCCGGCTATTTCCATTTGTAGTTTGTAGGAAAGCCTGTTCATTGTGCGGCTCAGCCGTAAAAGCTACTGATATTTGACGGTTTCACAGCGACGGGTTGGATAGGGCGCTTGATTCACTGGCTTTGGGGTCGCGGGTTGGATTCCCGCATCACGCGAATTCATTGAATCTTTTTAGATTGCAATTTTTTATGTTTGATGTGTCTGTTCGCCACGTTCGATGAGCGTAGCTCGATTACAGTCCATAGCTGTCCCATACTCAATCTGAGTTTCCCTCTCTCCCTAAGCACACTATGGGTCTAAGTGAAAGATCTGGCGGCCATTGTTTGCAAGTTCTTGTGCTTTCGCAATCCAAGTGTATTTGGCGTATGGGCAGCAAAAAATGCAATACCGATACCTTGCATCTATTTCCGTACTGCAGTTCATAAATCAAAAACGTTGTCTTTCAGTACGATATATACGCCGCCTTGTGACGGAGATATAGCCATGACATGGCCTTGTGACGCCTTAGTCGCAATAGTCAACATTACTATAATGACTAGCTCGTCTGCTAGAGCACCGGGGCATCTGCCCCCAGTGGTAGAACCCAATGTTTCTGATGACATGCAGCTGTGATACTTCGAAATGCGGGCCACCATTCGCTTCACTTATTCTCCTGATTTTTTTCTAAAGAGGCGAACCACTTTTCCTCCAAGTCCTCCTCTGACGAGCGTCGACGTCAAGAGCCGGATTTCACGGGATCTTTTCCGTGATAGATAGTCCACAGCATTAGCGCAGAGGAAACAATAGGGACCTTTAGGCTATGGGCTCTTCAGTTCGAACCATACAGGGCAAATACGAACGATCCAGTCTTCACTTGCAGATTTGTGTCAATGAAGTTATATAATACAAAGATTTCATGTTAT
Source organism: Stratiolaelaps scimitus (assembly GCA_019614645.1). Taxonomy (NCBI): domain Eukaryota; kingdom Metazoa; phylum Arthropoda; class Arachnida; order Mesostigmata; family Laelapidae; genus Stratiolaelaps; species Stratiolaelaps scimitus. Next base: position 2,186,786 of record JABWDB010000041.1, on the reverse strand, counting down.
TAGGCCGGTCGGAGCTATTTCAAACATTGAAAACACTTTGACGAAGCGTCATAGGAAGTGAAATTGGACCATCGTTTACACTTCCGAGCGTTTTGCTTGCATATAGCTCAGCGTCGGTTCCGTTTCTAGAACAGATATGAATCTAGAGGATAAAACTTCGTTTATTGCTGAAAATTCGCAAGGTTCCGTGATGAACGAATAGTTTCTTTAGTGAATAATCCCAAGTAGGACCCATCGAAAGTTGGTGAATACGTTGGATGGGGACAGACCCTCGCCCTGTCACTCGTAAGCAATAAACAACTAGGCTAACGCTCACCGTTGCTATTGGCGAGCCGTGCGTGGGTTTTTTTCCCGCCTACTGAGAGGAACTAGGAAAGAAAATGGCTTCGAACAAACGTAATGCCATCCCAAATGGCACTGCCAAAATCATTTCGTCCCAAACTAATGATCAAACGTACCATGCACTTTAAGGGAATTTGTCACTTTGAGTTACCTCGTTAAAAGGAGACAATCGACGCAGCCCAGTATGTCGAGTTCTTGAAAGGACTCATGAACAAATGACACAGAAAGCGGAGAGCACCCGGAGTGCGGCCTCTCGATGACAACGCAACAAAAACCTCACCGTACCGCTTCAATAACGAACTGAATAGAGGCCAGCAATATTCTCCGATGGACTCAACCTGCATACTCTCCAAATGTAAACCCTTGTGATTATGGCTGTTTCCGTGAATTGGGAAAAGATCATTTGTTGTGTACATTATGTAAACATCGATTTACTCCAGGACGCTTTCGAGAGCGAAATTAGCTGTGTGGTAAAGCAAGCGGAAGATACACTGCCGTTCAGAAGGTGCCAGATCGCTAGCTCTAGTACACTAATTAAATATACAGGAGAGCAAATCTGATACGTACTGAAAAATCGTGGCCCTAGTTCTTTTTGTTCAAAAGTCATCAAAGCTATTTTGATGTTATTTATATTATAGCTGTGAATGTTGTTCACTGTCGACGCTTCTATAATGAGATACAGCAGAGCGTATATACGACTAGATATATAGCATATAGATATGTACGTATAGGTATACAGTGGTGTGCATAAACTTAAGACACCCCTATATTTCAACAAATCGTTACAAAGAATACACATTTGAGGCATTTCGTGCCTCAAATGCCTCAAAAATGTGTATTCTTTGAAACGATTTGTTGGGATGCGTTAAGTGTATGCACACCACTGTAGCATATTGTGGTTAGAGTAATATTCTGTCCTAAAGCTGGGTCTACTAGGTTAGAACGAAAGGCACACCCAGCAAACTAGCTGATACCCCTAAGCACTATATAGAGAGAAGGGAATGAGTGTACTAGGATAGGCTGCGAGGGCCTATGGGAGGCCCACTCGGTTTAATGTAAGAAGGCACTAACAGCACTAACAAACTAAGAGCGAAAGGTCGCGGAACTTCACTTGGTGACCAGCACTCGACCTGTACACGTCGAGTCCCGCTGCCGTACCTCAATCTTCACTCTACCTCGAACGCAAGTGAGTTCTCCCTTCTACAGAGTTGACACCGCCTCGCAGGATGCAGCCAGTCGCTTACGTTAACCCGACCCGTATCGAACGTCATAGCTCTCCAGGCCACGAATCGTTCAGCTGGCAGCCGGAGCTCCGGCAAATGGGCATCGCCCAACGTCAACTGTATATCCAAATTTTCCAGGCTGATTCACAGCCGACATTTAACGTTCACGCTACAACTGCTTTCTGCATAAGGCTTCATAACACGGACAACCCCTTCACAATGCAAATGTGCAACGGTGGGAAACCGAACCCCTTAGTGAACCCCTACGTCTTTCTCCTTCTGTATCTGATGTGTCACATCGTCTGTATTAATTATCGTTTATTAGTCCACTGTGTCAATGTCTGCCATGTGCGTGCGACTGACTGCTATCTTCTCCTAATACTTTTACCCCCGAGTTTAGTAAATTTTCAGGCAAACTCCCTGCATTAAACATGTAACTCAGTCCACTGTACAACTGCGTTCAGCATAAGCTTTAATAAGGTGGGCGCTGCATTATCATTCGAGTCTGACTAAAGAGTACAATTTGACCGAACACATGACGGACGCTTCTGGCTAATCCTGGTGTCTACACGAGTGGCTCACGTATACGATCGCGTCAATAAATGTACGTCTGTGTATCCATCTACCTGCTATGAATATTCTGGCCCGTATCAACGGGTGATATTGGGATATCAAGCCATCCCCTGTGCATATTACGAGCATTGACAATTAATAGGTCGTTACAAACTATTAACATCATCTAGTCCAACTTCTCAGTCGGAATTGTCTTTTTCGCTCGGTGTATCGAATCCCTATATCGTTCTCATATCGAATGTGCCTAAAGTTTACTGCTGCTGTGAAAAACACAATATTTTTGACAATTCTCTAATAACTCCTAACCCTTCACCGGCTTCCTAAAGAAATTCGAACGTTCATGCAGTAGTGGACGTCGAAGAAAGCGACAACCCCCGAAAAATCGACCCGGTTCAGTTTATTAAAAGTGTATTGTTATTTATTGTTAAGGTAGTTAATATATAATTAGTTAATATTGACTAACACTCGGCTAAAATCTTTAGTACGCTGGGAGAAGATCAATTCGTTCATGGATCGATCATGGACGAGGAATGGAAATCCTGTCTCTTCAGTTGCATTTACTCTATGTGTTTTTGTGGCCTAAGACCAGACGTGCTTACAATGGCTATCACATCACGAATGTACGATGATTACTGCGTTCAGTTCATTGCGTTATTGTTCTACCGCATCGGGGTAATGCTGCTGTTGTGGTAACATGCGCGTAATCCGGCCAGATGTTTGGCGCGGGGTGAATGGTAGATAATTGGCAGTGACAGGAAATACGTCGGCGGTTAATGAACGGTGAAGACGACTAATTAACAAAAATATATCAGTTAATTAATCAATTTTTCAAATGCAATATTGAACGATTACTTTATATCTAATGTTCACCCAGGCAGGTGGGCAATGTGGCAGGTCGTCTACTTAATTGTTTCGGTGGAATCAGTACAAATTAAAACAAAAAAAAAAAAAAAAAACTAGTAATAATTTATGCCAGTTCAGCTAGCGATAGTCCGTACATGTGAGGTGTATATAATATATGTTATGCTTATGTGATGTGCTAAAGTCACCCTACGAAGAACAGATCCGCTGATGTAGTATGTTAAATGTTTCCGGCGGATCTCAAAATAAAAAAAAAAAAAAAAAAAAAAAGCGAGCGATAGTCAGCTGCGTAGGGTCAATTCAACCCAGAACAATTTTCCCATACAACAAGACGTCCACCAGCCGGTGGCGGGTGAACCGTTTCGACTAGACGCATCTTGGTGTCAACTACGTGTAGACGATTCGGAAATTGTAGATACACCTTCGAGCCGCAGCTTTCGAAGTCCAGTGGGTTCTCGCTGAACTGATACCCCTGAACGGCCGTTACACTATCGATGTACACAATCAACTGCCTCTGTTCTGTCCAAACGAACACGTTGCCATTATGGGCGCCGACGACCTCGCCACGAATTGCCCCGATCTCGCTTGTAGGGTCCGCCTCCGAGGTTGTGCCGTCAGTGACGATAGTCCCATAGTAACATCTATGAGCACTGAACGCTAAACCCTGCCCGGAACTGTAGCAGAAGTCGAATGTGTTTGCCTTCCTCTCGAGCATTGCCCATCGAGTCATAAGATGCGGCGACTCACCAAGGTATCGTAGGCCGCTAGCTGTCACTGTGTAGATTTTTCTACCGTCGGAGCCGTACACCCGATTCTTTCTCATGGTTAGCCTCGAAATGCCTATCCCTGCATCGTGAAACAGCAGCGGATGGCTTCCCAGCAGCATCCCAGTGGTCAGATCGTAGACGGATACGTAATTGTGTTTGGCTGTGAACAGCTGCGATCCTTTGATCACAAGCGAATTTTGTCCAATGTTTTTCGTCAGCATTTTCTTGAACGCCTCAGAGGTGTCCAGCTCGGTGAGGCGAGCATTGTCAAATCGGTAGACGTTGTCGTACGTGACCAGAAGCATAATCCTGTCCATTAGGTCGCTGCTAGTTCGTTCGCGAGTCGCGGTGGACGGCGTGGTGGTCGGACGGGAACGTTGAGGGGTCGGTGGCTCGTCAGGCAGCATCGCTTCGAACAGGCCGTACCTCATGTAGCTGTAGATCGACCAAACAAAGCTAGAGGCACCAAACATCAGGCTGAAGACTCCCTTTGGACAGATCTCAGACACACTCGAACGAGCGGCGGCGCCGGAAAATATACGATGGCAAGCCTAATGAATTCGATTGTTCGATGACGTCCAGACGACCGGGTCTATTCAACCTCCAGCCAGTTAAATGGCGTTCGTCAAGCGAGCCGCACTTTGACGACGGGACGCCAATCATCGAGGCTGACGCGACATTGCGATTAGAACTTGTGTCTCTTCATTGAATGAGCTTCTGCTAATAACCAACATTCGCTGTACGTTTAACAAACAGAAATCTGATAGCTACCGCAGTGGCACGAACAGCACTCGACAGCGGAGTGACGTTCGGAGCAGTAGCACATACGCAGTTATAGCCGACAAACTTTCGTTGATGATGATCATATGACGATGCTGACATAGACCTAAACACACAGGATCGTTCGACGTCCTCGTCTGCTCCCGTGGTCAGCCGATGTGACCCTGCGTCGACGACATTGTGTCCCCGGTACACCTCTCTATTGTCTCCTCGCGTTCCCTACGCCTTCAGTATGAACGTGAGCTGCACGCCAACGTCGAACAGGACGACGTCGTGCGGAGGGTGCATATGCACCCGATTGGTTCGTCTGTTGTTCGTCAAAGGGCTCCTGTTCGCTGAACGAGCTGAGACGCTGCTGTTCTCTGTTTCGAAATCGATATTGCCGAGGGTTGGTCATCGTTCCGCAATGGTGCAACATCGACGATTCGCTCGTTACAAAAGTGGATGCACAAATCGTGGACAAGGTCTGCGTAGCATTGGAAACACAAGGCGATCATTATTTGTGACGATTTTCTCTTGACAAAAAAAAGTAAAAAAAAAATAAGAGCGTTAGCGTTCACGTGACTATGAGAAGTCTCTGCAAAATCACTAATTTTGATTAGTAATTATCGGCGCTCACCGACAGTTTAAGCCGGAGATGAAGATGACCTTCATAATAGTGTAGAGATTTAGTAAAAAAATTAGTTAAAATGTTAGTTAAAAAATTTTTTTTTAATTAAAAAACGAGTTGCGTATGGCTTTTTAAGTGTTTTCTAAATAGATAGGTATAAGCGCCAAAAAAGGGCAAGGCTTGCGAGGACCCCCCAATTCGTATGAACTACAAGGTGCTTGCTTCGGCCAGCAAGCACAAGGAGACTATCGTTAATTGCGTCACGCGTGAGAACTGGATACATTTACTGTGCGGTAGTCTAACTTGAGTATATCACTTTGAAGTAGATTTAGTGAAGCACGAAGTTTACCACATATCCATGAATCTGTGGAGAACAACCGATCAGCCAACCCCTTCCACAGCAATACAGCTATACTTTAACAAGCGAAGTTGCGAGGGCTCCTTTGAAGTCTTCCGGAATACTTCAAATACTGTGCCGTCCATATTAAATGATGGTTTCCACGCTGTTATGGTATCAGCGAGAAGCTACGTGAATCACAGGATAGTCAACGTGGAACGTGGATGTCGCCTTCCGGCAAATCAATGAATTTCGCTTTAGGGTACTCCTTCGGAGAACGTTAGTCCGATATCGATTCCGATTGGCTATGAAATTTTCAGATGTACTCATGGAAAAACCCCATGGTGCTTACAGGGTACAAGCACTTTCGTTTACACGGGCCTTTGGGTAAGTTTTCGAGAGTATGCCTTTTGTGTTCAAATGAAAAAATCACTCAATAAAATAACGGAAACGAAGGTCGGCCCATAAGGTAGACAGTATCGGGCCGATAAGGGCGGGCACGTTTTACCAACGCTAACCCCGAACAGAAGCCAATTGTTCATTGCTTCATGCCGACGAGGTGAACAGACGTCGATCAAGATCCTCTGTGAACGCAAAGATTTATTGGATTATTAAGAGAACTGCAATTCTTCCAATGCTTAACAAGTTCTCATCACGCAGCGGGACTCGAATCTGCGGCCTCTGGCTTGTCACAGCCAGAGACCAGTCGGCCACCGTCCAATCGCCACCGCGCTGACAGGGTAAAGGTATATTGGTTTATTAAAGGAGCTGCAATTTTACAATGCTTAAGCTCTCTTATATGTCACACAGCGGGGCTCGAACCTGCACCCTCTGGCTTCTGATAGCCAGAAACTTAGCCGCCCAAGCCACCGGATGAATCTCTGTTTGCAGAGATGGTCAAACAACGAGAAAAATTGTCTAAAGCTCGAAACAAGCATCAACGTCACCAAAAACCACCTCTATTCGCCCGTCTGACGTTCAACGTAGTCTGGTCTAATCATGTATCAGAGTGGGTCAGACGGCCGCTACGGATCACAATCCTTCAACACGATGGCCGTGGAAAGCAAGAACGGCGAATCAAGCAGACGTTAGAAATGATCTGGCCCGATCTTACGAACAGGGCCCATACTATTAGCATACTTCTATCGTCTGTAGAACAGCACTGCCTCGTATCTGCGTGAGTCGAGAGCCGAGAAGGACACTCGTCTTACCAATGGTCGATCAGTAGATCCCACCCTCAGGATGCTTTTTCTGATTAACCTGAAATTTAGGGCCCCTGAAATTTTCCGGGCTGACTCTTAGCCAACATTTCCTGCATAACCTGATCAGATCTTTACGTGTGTGACTATGTCTCTATTCACGTCGGTGCTGCCTTCAGTTTCGTAGAAGCGGAAACAGTTCGATGACAAATGTTGATTTGTTTGCGTTCCCGTTCACTTGAATATGGATCACGCTCGTTTATACGTAGACGTGTACATGATAATGACTTATAGCGATGTGATATATGAATGAGAAAACGTCAAACATTGTAAAACTGCAGTTTCTTCTTTATTTTTCGATTAAGACAATAATATACCGTTGTCTTTCATTTATTATCTATTATTTCTCTGCTGAATACTTTTCCATGTATAATATGATAGCGCTAACTATAATACGAATACTAACTGAATAACTAAACGCTTCATTTAATTAGTGTTGTTTGTCATTTTTTACCTTATCATTTTGGTAAGCATCCCTATTCTAATTCAGGGACCCTAGCGCATTCGATCCGTGTGTGTTAGTTAATCTCTAAAAGTAATTGCCTATACAGGTCTATATTAATTGGAATAGCGTTAAGCTATTAGGCGACTTTCATCGCTCGTAACGTCTCTCTAATCTGTACGAATGACTGTCATACACCTGACGTTGTGTTATCCCCCCGTAAACAACAGCAGCAGCAGCAAACGCTGACTGTATTTGAGCGCCGTTAAGCGAACACGCACTCCAGAACAGCATTCGTTAATCGTGATGACTTTCGAGTTGTCCTCTGCCGCGCAGCTGCCGTGTGCTGTGTTCGATGAAATAGGGTGAAACTCGAGCTTAGATCGGCCATACAAAGGCACGATGGAGGTGCGATGCTACGCTGATTTTTGCAGTGCAACTTTTCCGAGTCACAATTGAGCAAACCAACAAACTTTAGCCCGCCATCAGCGGACGGAACTCCGCTTCGAGACGCTGAGTGCCCATCGACACGGACGGGAGTCGATTTCATCACAATCACTCACTGATTCATGCGATTTTTGCCAACGGGCATTTTTTTTTTGCTAATTTCTCATCGCAACGAACGAGAGACTAAGCGGGGACAGTAGAGATCCGGGCAAGGCAGCCTGCAAGAAGAGGGCTCGCACAAAGGCGTGGTTGCTCCTGCCGCGGCTGCTGCTACTGCCACCTACAGTGATTCGTTCTGCTCCGCCACGATGTGTGAGGCTGGTTCACGTCCGCTCGAGGACCCGCTCTTCATCAGCTGGCCGTCTAAACTCGCGTTTCAAGTTACCCCCGACTGCCGACTGATCCGAGCGAAACAACTACCCCAATCGATCATCGAGAGGTTCGCCGATCGCCGCGGCGGCGGCTGCATCACCCTCCGGGAGGCGTTCGTCGTTTCGACCGGTGTGGTTATTGTATTCGATCTCGCCACTGGCCGACAGATTCGCCGTCTCCCAGTGCCATTTGACGTGTTCGTTTGGTGGCCACAGCTGACAATGAAGAACAGTCGGGTGTACACCGCTGACAAGAACGAGCTCCACGAGCTGAGCGGCGACCACTTCTCGTTGGTCTGCCAAACGAGAGATGCGATTGAAAGCTTCATTATACTCGAGCACACGCGGGGCACGCTCACGTTCTACTATCAGAGTGGCTCCTCGTTGAATCTCGTCACCCGCAAGATCAAGAAGAACAGCAGAGGCGAGAGCACCCGCAAGAAGAAGGTCCGCGAAGAATGCGTCTTTAGCGGGATTGCCCTTTTGTTGGGCACACATGAGGGGAGAGTGTTCGCCTTCACCCGCGCCAACAACTTTGTCGTCATTCAGGGCAACGTGCCTATCTGGAAGTTCGCTGTCAGAGGCGTTTTGAAAGGAGGTGCGGTTTGTTGTGGCCCTATGGTTTATTGGCTCGTTCAAAATGAGCTGTTCGTCGTTAACACCGCGTCGCGGACGGTCACAAGAATGGCTGATACTCCACCGGGAAGCCTTGTAGTTAGGGAGACCACTGACGATAGTACCGTGTGAGATAATCGAGATGAAAAAGAAATATCATATGAAGTATAAACATGATATAATCGTTTCACCGGTGGATCACCACGAGTCGCACGAGATAGCAGAACGATTGCTTGAATAAAAATGACAATTCTACACACGTAACTGCTGTTCATCTTCACGAAGTTTATATATATATATAGATAAACTGTGTAATATAGATTATATATATATATATATATAAACTGTGTAATATCGATGAAAGTGCTTAGGTAATACTGCACTTTATTTCAATGTACATCGTCTTGAAATTTGATTTATAATGTAATATATTTGATTTGTGCACGGTTTAAATGGCAGAAACAAGCGAAGTAAACAATCCAAACAAACTGTTCTGTTGATGTTACAAATCTGTGTTAAATTTGTTATTATTTCTTGTTTCAACTCGAATCCTGGTGGAATGGCTCAAGAAGGAGTAAGTCCTTTTCAACTGACATTTTTTACTTCACTCTCAACTACAGGCATTTCTATATTTCAATTTGTATACACCAATTGAATTGGAAAAAAAATAGAACATTTGCACAAATATCCGACCGAGATCTGGTGTGGACCATGCAGAGAAATCGGCTATGAAGAGGGCCGTCACAGCCGCGGCCTTTGTTCGGGAGATAGTTTTTTCTCTCTCTCTCTCGCTCTCAGACTGTAACTACTGTTGTGATCATTGCGATGCTTGAAAAAAACCGCTATTTGTCAACGCCGCCTCATTGAGATGCCGCGGTGAATCTGATGAGCGCGGTCTACGATCTCGGTAGGCGGATACGTTAGATCGACTACGGGAAATTTGTAGTCTGGGGTAGGCGCTTAATCTTGAGTGAACTTTTCCCCCGTCCGACTGTGTCTGGTAGCAGTCGGAGGGAGTCGTTGCAAAGTGCTACATACGATTGTAAAGGTGGTCATCAGGAAACTTCGTTCGAAGGCGATCTTACAGCACGCCATAAAAACGCGATCAGAATTCTCTATATCGTTTGATGATCGTCTCTCTAAAATGGAACGTGCAGGTGTGCGCTTCATTCATAGCGACTGATTGAGCGCGCACATCGAAACGTAAACGCTTAAACCCGCTCACTCCCCCGCCACATCAGTTGACGTACCAAGTTTAAAGATTTGGCTGATTGTTCAAACGACCCAGATAATTACGTCGCTTCAACTCTGCTCGCTCGGAAGATGCCAATAGCTTCTCCCCGGGTGCAACTTAAACCGAGCTTCGTAACGACATGTTAAGCCTCGGAAGCAACGCGTATTAGCGCGGTTGAGGTAAACAATAACGGTAAAGGTTTTTCTGGTTTATTAAATGAACTGCAATTAAGGTGGGTGGACAACTCCAGTTGTGTACTCGAATAAGTGTATTGCTGTAAGTATATATAAGTAAAGACAAGAAGAAGGTTATATTTCAGAGAGAAAATACAGTGAGTTTATTATTGTTTTATTATTATTATTGTTATTATATTATTCATTGGCTTATGCGTTGCCATCTGATGATAATTATTATTGTACTATCACACATAAACAAAATGTGTCGATTTTGTAACGTTTCCCCTTCTTATTAACGTTCTATATAATAATGTAGTCAATATCCAAGTCACAATCGTTTGGATAACTCGCCCTTTCATATATATATATATATTTGTCCTGTTTGATATATATACATAACTTATTTACGAACTCTGTATGTGATTCGGTTGTCGTTCCGGTGGAGTTCGGTTCTGTTCGATCAGCCGCTCGTATCAGCAGCCAGTACAAGGCAGATGTGGGAACAGACAAAATAATAATACTAATACTAATAATAATAACAATAATGATGATAAGAATAATAACTGAAGGGCATAATTCCATGATCAGCGCGACGACAACTTCTTCATAATGATTCTTCTCATCGGGAAACCGGGGCCAATCAAGCGAGCTCCAACTAACCACCTTTATCTTTGATTTGTTAATTAGTAATAAAGGCGAAATCGTTCGCTCGCCCACGATTATATGCTGAGTAGTCAACTTCGACTGTCGAACAGGCTGCGTTGTCTTAATCTATCTCCGGATAGACGGTATGTAGGCTGTATGTTCATCAGTAATTTTGGCGCGTACGTTTAACAAGCCTGTGTCAGCCTCTTCCCTAAGTGGAATTGGGCCCCTCAATTGGCAAATCGTCCCTAGCATAATATCGAACATCTAACAATGAAGTCCAATAGACAATCTACGCAACAGAAACATCTCCTCCTCACTCGAAATGCGTTGAACACGTTTTGCACCACTGTCGAATTGAGCCGCTCTCTACGAGCAGCCACGTTATCACGTCTCGATTTGAACGGTGCCGGCTGATAAATATGGAAAGGCGGCTACGGCTGAGCCTTCTAGGCAAGGCCTTCGTTAACACGGGAGTACCGCGCAGCAGTCGGTGACGTTTTGCCAAGGCAGATGCGACAAGCGACCGGGTTCGAAACCCCGCATTGTCCGCATTGATCCTTGGTAACCCATCGATCTATCATGCATACTCGTTACTCGGACACAAATAGATCACGATCAGAATCAACAATCAAGTATTATATATAATATATATATATATATATCTGCTTCACGATGTAGGTCAGCATATACATTGTGAATTTGCACATCTAACAGAGGACATTGTCTTGGAGCGTTCTCGCCCCCCTACCCCGTCTCGTTGGTGGTTGATGTCTAATTATCTCGTGATTAACGAGTTCGTTATATGCTACGCGGCACGCGACCCCATCCACGCAATGGGACCGAGACAAAGGATTACTCTCCATGTCTACCGGCCACGCCTGAATGCCTTGCTGCCTGGGTAGATCAGGCAGCAAGATACAAAAATAAAAAGGGCAGACGAACGGTAGGATCACTTTGCACATACGGCCGATGGTTCTTGGTGAACAGTGGCCTCCGGTGATTGCCGGACATTGTCAAATACGAACACAACGACACGCAGCAATGAATAACTTCAGCATACGTTGCCAAGCACACGTCGACTGGTGCTGGATAAATATAAAATGCAGCTGCTGGTCAAGATTCGCGTCTATATTAATAACACTCCTACTTTGCTAATTTGACCTGCGTAATTCGCGAGGTATGCATATATATTTATATATATATATATAGGCAGGATAGCTATACAACACCGAATTTTAAGTATTGTACCACATTGGTCTCACACAACCTAACGCTTGTTGTTGCCTTTAGCGAATCGGTTGCCTTGGCCGCTAACTCCGTCGGCTCGGATTCAAAAACGAGAGCAATCGTCCCGCCCATGATGACACTGAAATTCAGAGATAGCAAAGCAATTCGTTAGTGAACGCTGCTACTACTGCTGCTATTGCTGTGAATAGAGCGATCATTGTCGACTGGTGCCGACATAAGGCTGTGTTTGTTTTGGGGGAATTATGTCAATCATCTCATGGACATACGTGTTCGACGGTTTAGACCAACACTGATGCGGGAGGGGGGGGGCCTCGCAAACCCCACTAAAACCCTCTCAAGCCCAACCCAGATGGGTGGCTGGCAACTTTGTCTGTTGTCAGCCTTCGTCAAATTATCGATTATTTTATTCTCACTTCGTTTGGTCTTTATTTCAATACGGATGAGTTGCCCTGCCTTAGCTACTTGATTATTATTTATGGTGTTATCATTATTATGTCGTTATAATTCACCCCTATCTCTAAGTGGCTATATACATTTTATTTAGTCGATTTATATTGGTTTATATGCATCTTTCTTATTCAGGTAAGTAGGCTGTTGGCTTATTGCTGTTCACCCGTTTGCATTCATTGCATCAACTGGGTGATTTCGTTAAATTGTTTTTATTTTGCTCTCTTTGTGCATTTGTAGACATTTCAAATCGACACTGCATTAGTTTGCGTGTTCACAGACTTAAATAAAGGTATGTTACATTATATATATATATATATATATATATCTACATATTTATTAGAAATGTATCACTGAAGGATACACGTAAGCGCTTATAGAAGAAGAGTCATTCGCTAAGCAGCCACGATAATGTGCAGAACTCGATATTGACCAAAAGGTCAAGCTATTCTTATATACATATATGCATACACATACATAGTGTTAGGTGTGTTGTTATATCCTTGTGACTTTTCGTTTATGCAGAAACCTCGATCCTTGCCACTGACCCTGAACATCAGCATTTTTATCCAATACAGAAACAGGATGAAATTGCTCAATTTTCGGCACTTAACGATTCGATTGTCAAACTGAAATCGCTATACAAAGTTTAATAGGTTTAGATAGAGGTCATTACGCTTTTGTTTGTGACAGATCGTCTAAACGGTTTGGACAACTGGATTTCACTTTGGTTGGTCATCCCTTTCGCTCGAATTGACGGCGTCATCGATTCTATCCTAAGAGTGTAATAGGTAATTGCATTTATCATTCAACGTGTGATGATAACAGGCCTATGAACGGCAGCATACTCAGCCTACTTACTTGATGATTTCGGTGAAGAAGCTGATGGCACAGGCTCGTAATAGGCACCAAAGTGATGTTGACCGGTTGCACTCCCTGGTGACGAAAACGCTATTAGCTATATGCGAATGTTTTAATGTGCATATATAATGAACAATATCCCAAACATTTATTTCATATTATTGTGTATTGTCTCTCTCTCTCTCTATGTATATATATATATATATATATACTAATATATATATTTTTTTAGTATATATAATAAATATATATATATATACAGCTATACAATATATATATACATGTATAGTCCGCAAACTCTGACGGGCAATGAGGATAGATATATCACTGTATACTCCAATCGAAGAAGTAGCACTTGCAGGATGCTGCGTTTAGCTTACGTACCGGCCAGTTTATCACCGTCACCAATCAGATAATTGCTGGGATGGTGTAGCGCCTTCAGGGTGATGTTCAACACGGCGCTGTGGCCTGTCCTCGAGAAAAAACCCAGAGAAAAGTTGACGTATAAATAAGCGACCTCACTTTATTTTTCACCGAAACCATTAGACGGAATGGTTCGTGTCTGGTAATTGTTAGCTCGAAGCTCATTTTATACTATATACTTACTATGATAGATCGTCGTCAATAGTCATCAAATAGAGATATGACAACCGTCCTCAATGAATATCCATAGCAACTATGCAACCCATTAGTGGAGAAGGGTGTCACGGCCATAGGGTTACCCCTCATCTCCGCCACCGATGTCACTTACCGTCGACAATGGTAAACGGTGTTTCTGTCGTCTGGTAGCCCTCGGCAGACACCAGCAGTGTGTAGGAGCCGGGCAGGAGAATTCGCCAAAATTCGCCTGTGAAACAACGATCGTGAACAAAAGTGGGCAAATTATGACAACGTCAGGATCAGCGTGGACAGTGGTTGCTTGTTGAAATCGGTCTTGGGTCAAGATGAATCCGATCTTGTAGGGATGAGAACTGTTGCCGACGCTTGATCGATTGTTTTTAATACGAAGGTACTTTTACAATTGTGGCTTTGATAAAATCTGCTGCCATAATAATCATTGGTCACATTTAATTTTATTACTTCTTCCAAGTACTCATCCAGAGGTTATCTGATATCATTTGAACTCATACATATATATATATATATGTATCATTTGAAAATCTGTATATTCTAGTTCTATATTGTATCTGCTATACAATCCTAATTGCATTGTTGTTATATGCGAGACAATGTAAACAGGTACATTATGAACTTGTATGCTTCATATATTTTTCAACGGTATTTAACACTGAAGCGTTTGTCAACACGGAAGTCGATTTGGTTGTGTGATACCAGCGGGATCACGATACGAGAATCATCTATAATTTATAGCTGGGAAATCGTCAACGGTCTCGAAGTCAGCGGCGAATGCTCATTCATCCTTTGGAGTCCGTACCAATGTGTCTGCACTGCGAATTTCAGTGGTTGTCACTTGCGATACTAATATCAACCTGGAGGTGCCATATCTAGCGTAGATTTGGCAGAATTCTCGTGTCAACCTGTCACAGGAGAAGGACACCTGTGTGCGTGGGTACGTCAGGTGACATTCACGTCAGGGTCTTTTTAGAAATGTCTTAGATTGATGGCGTGTTTTTTGACCCGTCGCTGCTCAGATCTGCTCAGATCAACTGAGTATGAAATCGTCTCTCTGATTTTGATTGAAGTTAGAATAGAGAACCAAAAAAGAAGCAACCGTCGCAGCTATAATTGGGTTAATAATAAAGAAACTGCAGCTTTTACAACACTTAAGCTCTCCCTCTATGTATATATGAGGGGTACAGCACCTGTCGGTAATGTAGACACATTTAACAAAATATCGTCAAAACAATTACACAGACCGGGTAGTGAAAAACTAAAAATCGCACGTGAAAATTCAACCTCGAACCCACCTCTAGGCGATGTGTGAAACGCCACCTGCTGGCGCTCCTTGATTACCATCCGCGCGCCGCCGATGGGGCCACCCTGATCGTCCGAAATGATACCTGCAACATGTAGCGTAGAAATTTAGAAATAAATTCAATCAAAATATATATATATCTCCCCCTATATTCGATAATAACGAAGATCTAACGTTGGGGAACGTGCACTCGATCTCAATCTCGCAGAGTGGAGTTGACTCCACCAACACGTTTTACTTTTGTGCCATGTTGACTACATAGGTCATAGGGTGATCTTTGTTTGGTAGCTGTTGTGCCGCTACGGACGGTGGCTATAATCTTACCTGGAGGGTGGGAACTTGCCGGGGGTTTGGGGTCAAAAAGGCGGCCGATTGAATACCGTTATATATATATATATATATATATATAATTACTCGAACAGAGTGAAAATAAATAAAAATAATAATATATATATATATATATATAAATATATATATATATATATATATATATATAACAATACCGTGTGAATATACGATGCTGTATCAAGTAGATTCAATGAATACGGACTACTATACGACATAGCGCATAGGTGCCCGGAAGCCACCCGCTGGGCAGGAGGGTTCGCCCCAGAGGAGGAACTGAGGGATAGGACATGGTTGGAATCAACAGCCGTTCCCTGCAAAGCACTGACTGAATAAGTAATACTTTTGACAGTCCCGGTCAGTGTCCCAACTGTCAAAATCGGTTCTGGCTTTAGTCAGTAAGAGTCTGACACTACCAGGCAAATAATTTAGCGTGAGGCCTGGAGTAAATTCAGGATTTACCTTTAACCTCTAAAAAAAAAAGATGACCAAAACACACACACACATACACACAGACCAGAAAAGAACGATTTCCAGGTTGTCGCAAACATGTATAATGTCACATCTACGACATCTGCTGCGATGTTGTTGCTGTTGCTGTTGTTATTTTTGACGTAACTCGATTCAATGAGAATGGACGCCTCACGTCGAATTTTGTCGAAATCGACGTCGAAGCGTCACGTCACGCGGGACGTTGCCAATACGTTGGATTGTCAGCATTTTCCACGTTTTTTTTTCTGTGGGGTTAGTTTCTTTCTTAGGGGGCAATCGCCGCCAGCCTTTGACGCCATCATTAAATCGATACTCGCCTGTAACTGCCTATATAATCAACTAGCGTTTTCACTTAGCGTTTCTGATATTAAAATAAATTCGTTACTTGTCCACTCAGTGTGTGTGTGTGTCGTGTGTAAAATGGCTACTTTATACACATGTTAATTAGCATGATGCGAAAGGCAGCCTGAGTAGAATAGAAGAAACACTCTGGCAATGATTGCCAGAGTGATTGGGGCGATATCACTCGCTACTGGTATTACGTACACCTATTGTGTGCTACCGTTGTGTTATTCTCATGGACGAATGTATACTTTAATATTACTATGATTATTATTATTGGTTTTATTGCTGTTAATCACACATGTGTTCACTGATGGGTCCTTCCACAAGACATTATTCTGGGGCTCGCAGAACGGGATTGATGGCGACCTTCGCGACCAGTCCGCGTTGCTACCGCGGCGGCGGCGGCGTCTTGTTGCGCTGACGCGCTTTGATCGTCGGACATCGGGCGGGCGCATATCGATGTATGCGGACATTTACACCACGGGCCGTGATCGTCTGAGCGGGCCGTGATCACCGTAACAGATCGTAATCGTCATATTCGAGCGTCGCGTAACACGGACAGCCGAACTGCCACGAATTGATTGGGATCCGGCACAGAAGGGGGGGGGGGGGGGCGACGTCTCTTGACGGAACGTTCAGTTGTCGTTGCGTTTGGTGACGGCCCGATTTAGGGGAAATGTGGCCAGGTCGCCAGGCGGGTTGCGACCACGGTCTCTCACCGCTCATTCAACAGCAGGGTCAACTGTCTTGGGGTCTGCCGTTCGCTCTAAGCTGCTTCGAAAACTGTCCGTCCGACCTACTCCTGTACACGACCTAAAGCCAGCTGTTCATTAGGTCGTGTTACATTTTCTTCTTGTGACGTAGGCCGCCTTTTAGGACGTTCCATAGCTCGCATCAGCCTTGTTTTTTTTAGGTTCGCGATGCGCTGCCCACAGGAATCCGAGAGAATTATTGTGTGCATTAGCATTTTTGCACTTCTCAATAGTTTTCCTCTAATTTATGATTGTCTGAATTTATCGAATTTCCATCTGGACGCCGACGAGATGCGTGTCCAATGGTCCACTATCAGCAATCGCCATAGAGCAGAACTCGTCAGAAACACACGTCGAATCGTCATCAACCACTTCCTACAATATAAGAGAACCTCCGCTCGCAGTTGGCGTTCGTACAGCTTGACTTGACTGAATAATTACCAGTCGCACTAATTATTCGGGAAGAAAAAGGCAATCGCCCTCCGCCGTCTGATTTTTTCGTTCATTAGACAACCCCAGTGGCCACGATCGCAAATCGTTGTGTCATGCCACATTGCCCCCTTGGTGGTGACAGTCAACCGAGCAGACAAGTCTTGCTGGTAGTATATCGGTGCGCCAGATCTATCTAGCAGAGTGAAGTAATCGTAATCATACTAATATTACTAATAATAATAATAATAATACTATAATCGTTTCGTGGGCAGTTAGTTGACAATTATTCGCTTTTTTTTACCCCCGTATATTGGTGACAAAGTACTCTCCTTCAGGCAATACAAGTATAGCGCATATGCACCCTACGTAATGAGTCGCACAGCAGCGATTAGTAACATAACAACATGATTTAGTGATTGTTATTCCTTCTTTTAATATCTCTCCTCTATATGCGC
Organism: Stratiolaelaps scimitus; assembly: GCA_019614645.1. Taxonomy (NCBI): domain Eukaryota; kingdom Metazoa; phylum Arthropoda; class Arachnida; order Mesostigmata; family Laelapidae; genus Stratiolaelaps; species Stratiolaelaps scimitus. Next base: position 2,168,788 of record JABWDB010000041.1, on the reverse strand, counting down.
CGTTGCAAAAATCCGGAGGTTACAGCGGTGCCGGGACCAGGTGGAGACCACCGTCTCGGAGCAACCCCTGGCATCAGCGTGGTGACGAGGGAACGCCGTTGAGATTCCGCAGTTCATTGGGTGTGTTACCACAGGTGTACAATAGCGATTATCGGGCGAAAACTACGTGACTCTGATTCAGCGATCGAATGTGGCTGACGTTGTGGCCGTTCGTAGGTTACAATTAGCTCATTGCGCTCTAGTGCACAGTGGACATATGAGTGGATAGTGGCAGCTCTGTCACTATAGGAAGCAGCCGACAGGGATAGCAAGAAATATAGATATTTTTATAAATAATAACAATAATAATAATAATAGAGATATTTTCATCTGTATTTTGAAACATTTACTGAAAGTTGAATGCGAAAATAGGCACTCGCTGTTGCCATGATCGCGATGTCAACAATTACTAGGCGTCGAGCAGTGCTTCGGCGAATGCGCCACAGTACGAAGGCACATATTTATATATACAGTGGTATGCATAAGCCTAACGCACCCCTATATTTCAACAAATCGATACAAAGCATACATTTGAGGCATTTATTCTGTATCAGATTAATGTACGTGTCAAATAACATATACACCAGAAAGAAGCGCGCATATGACGGCACAAACAGCTTGCTACAATAAAATGTGTCATTTTTCGGGTGTGCAAAAGGATACCGCACCCTCAGTTATCGAGTGTTCTCGCTGAATTCATCCAGTTTTTGTTGAGGATTCAAGCTGTACTGCAGTCATGGGACACGCTTCGAGCCTTACTGATGCAGAGAAAGCAGATATTACTGCTTTATACCGAGCAGGAAAGAGCCAGGCTGCAATTGCCAGAGAAATTGGCAGAAGTCGTCACGTAGTGCAAAATTATTTACGCAGTCCGTCGACGTATGGTACTAATAAGCCAGCGAACTGCCATGCATATCTGTCGATTGGCCTCGAATTCGACCACAAGTTGTGAAGCAATCGGGCAAGGGTTAAACCTACAGGTTCATAGGTCAACAGTTTTAAAGACAATTAAGCGTTATCCGCATATCATACGGGGGCAAATGAAAACAAGACCTCGTCTTCAACAACGCCACATGACTGCCCAACTTAACTTCGCCCGCAACAATATTTACGGAGATTGGACATTGATGAATATTGGGGCAACGTTTTTTAAATAGTATCCTGAGGATGCTCATCTATCTAAAGGGTACTATGTTGTTTCAAATCATCTTCAGTGACGAGAAGAAGTTAAATTTTGATGGGCTAGATGGATTTAACGGTTACTGGCATGATGTACGTAGAGAGTCGCGGTACTTCTCGAAGCACATGTTCGGCGGAGCATGCTTTATGGGTTGGGGAGCTTTGCAAACTTGGATTCGCTTTCATCTCATCTCGCATGACTAGCGAGGACTATCAGCAGATGTTGACCAATAACCTACTACCATTTAGTAGCTGATTTCGCCGACTGCCAATTGTTTTCTAACAAGATAAAGCTTCAATTCACGTCAGCGCTAGTACACATGCGTGGTTAGGACGGCATGACATTGAAACCCTAGAGTGGTCAGCATGTTCTTCTTATCTCAACCCGATGGAGAACCTCTGGGACGAGTATACGCGTCGAATCGACAGTATACATGTGTGGAAGCATTACGAGAAGCGTTGTTGGAGACCTGGGGAGGTGTCGGCGACCATATCCTGCTAAATCTTGCTGATAGCATGCCAAACCGAGTCTTTGACGTTATAATTAGAAACGGCTGGTCCACACGGTACTGATTAGCACAAGAAAACGAGAATTAATTGAGCGAGAACACTCGATAACTGAGGGTGCGTTATCCTTTTGCACATCCGAAAAATGACACATCTCATTGTAGCAAGCTGTTTGCGCCGTCATATGCGCTGTTCTTTGTGGTGTATATGTTATTTGACACGTACATTAATCTGATACAGAATAAATGCCTCAAATGTGTATTCTTTGTATCGATTGGTTGAAATATAGGGGTGCGTTAAGCTTATGCACACCACCGTATATATATATATATATATATATATACAATCGCCTGTAAGTTGCTAACACAAGTTGACAATAAGTAAGCATAGCTTGACCTTGTAGTGCTGAGACGTTGTTGAGTTGTCAGTGACTCAAGGTCTCAGCAATAAAAGGTCAGGCTATGCTTACATACAGTACTAATTGTCACCTTGCGTTAACAATGTACAGGCGATTGTGTCTATCCCCGAACGAACTGCATACAGAGACATATGACATGCTTGACACAGAAAGGCTACTATGAAACCACTGCGTGTACCGACTATCGTGCGCTTACTTACCCTTAACACCACGATGTGTTTCCTCCATGAATCGGATGAGTGGTCGAATATTTTCCGCCCAGAACTGGCGAAGCGTGTGCTGAGGTGGATGCTTGCAGCAGGATATCTCCAGGGTGAGCTCGAGCGATCCGCCCTGTACGTAGCTACATATCGAACAGATCGAATCAAGACCGCGCGAAAATCGGTGGATGATGACATACAGAGATCATTAGGGAAGGGATATGCGAAATAAAAGCAAAAAGGTGCTTGACGTAACTAGACAATCGTTGGTAAATACGTGTCGAATCATTGGTGAGTAGTCTTATAAAAAATGTGGCCTTTGTCGTGAATGTGGTCTAATCTAATGGAAATTTTCCGACCAGACTCTGAGCCGCTTAAACATTTGACTGGAGTCTACGGTACAACTGCTTTTGGCATGAGGCTCTATGAGACGGACAACCCCCTCAAATGCAAATGTGCAACGGTGGTTGATCTAGCTGAAGTGAGCCGCAGGTAGATGAGGTGTTATCTTGGAAAAGTTGCACAAATTTTGGTATAATGCATTATGACGCTGCTGAATTAACCTAAGTCGACCATAACATTTCGAGGACAACTAGGATCGGAGGAGGGGAATATTTCGTGAATGGGTAAACTCAGGGTAAACAAATTCGCTGACAAATCTCGTTGCTCGCGCAATTTTCGGGATCTATTCGATGTCCATTATTAAAACGCTATTAGAACCCTTCTTCAATGTACGTTAAACTCGGAACTCCGATTGTCATCGAATCGGGACAGTGTTCCCCGTGCTTAACGCGATTTTCTGGTGTGAACCCGCTCGCCACTGGTCGTTACCACGATAGGAGAACGGGTCAAGTGAATGACTGTCAATAGGGGTCTACCCGAGCTTCTGCTGTGATCAGACGACGTTGACTTGTTTTTTCTGTTATGGAAATCCTATCTGTATATTCTTTCCCATTCGAGAAAGCGTAATAATTCAACTGCATATAGAGCGCATAAATATAGCCAGATACCAATTATGCAGTTACAGCCAAATAGACTTCATATATTATAGTCGAACAGCCGGATGCGTGGTGGTGGCTTTGGGAGGTGGGGGGGTATTCGCTTGTGCGACACATAGTCACACCCACCGGCTTGATCCCCTGACTCCGTCTTTGTCCGTCTTGTAAACCAATGTCAATAGCAGCAATGTTGACTGAGTTAAATGCTTAAGGCTGTAAAGAATTAGCCTGGGAAATGACTGAACCCGTATATTCCTATAGTTATATATATATATATATATATATACATATATATAACTATAGGAATATCCTATATATATATACAGCTATTTGCCTATTACATGAGGTACTGTCTCGCCGCTCACCTGTAATCGGCCATGGATCCTGCGAACGGATACCAGTTGGCCCCGTTAACAATTCCCTCCTTAAACGTCCGTCCATCACGTTCACATCCGACGCCCTGATGCATCACTGGATGGTTCCGAGCATAGATGCGCGCAAGATGCTCGAATACATCGTTGTCCGGTGCCGGGTTCGAGGTGTACTCTGTAATGAAGATCGGGAAAGAAAATAACAGACAAAGAAAAATTTGTTACAGCTCCCATCGTGAAGAGAGGACGAGTGTGAGCGGATAAGACTGGTAATTAATTGTACTAAAACAATTGGTGGTTAGTCATTTACAAGTGGCTTTATGAATTCGTACGTAATACGATGAGTTTCGGCGGGTCCAAGTTAATAATGAGTTATTGTGTTATATATATGTAGCATTCTATATATATATATGAGATTTTATAGAGTTTTTTTTTGTTCACGTAAATTTCTAACGTCTACCGAGGAGTGTGCATAGGATCTAACGTCTTGCAGCGTGGCGACCGACTCAAATGATATATAATATGTGTGTTTTAACCAGCAGGTTGGACAGTGCCACCTATTTATTTAGTAATAGGAAATATAGGTTTGCGAAAATCTGTACGCTTTTATTTCGCTGTAAATCGGCGCGCTAACTGCCGTCAAAGTATAGTCCCATAGATACGAGTTCATATGTAACAACTCGGCAAAGAGTTAGCTCGCTATAAAAATATTTCACTATACTAATAACTATAATATATTTGAATGTTTTAGCAATATTGACTTCTAAGCATTTTTTTTTATCGATGCACCTTAATGGACAAAGCCCGACTCAGTTAAGGCTCACGCTGTTGTTATTAACGTTGTTATCGGCTTAATTGGCCTCGCTTTTAATTCGTATCGATACACTATAATTTTCTCCCATCTTGAAGATAATATAGGAAGTACGCCCGGTGTGTTTGAATATTATAACAATAATTCAATTTGTATTTTACATTTTGCACGGCAACAGCAGACTGTCTTTCGTAGCCAGCGATAATAATTAGCATCCAGCCGATCGGAGAAGCGAAGATATTCAAGCGTGGCTAATTATCGAATTATACCCCACCATCATCAGGCAACAGAGAAGTTATCTGCGACATCTACTGCCACTCTATGATTTGTGGGTGTACGCGTTTATATATATATCTATATATGTATAGAAAATAATGACACAGATTTAACACGTGGCCAATTGCCAAACGACTTCGACACGACGTCGCTCGGATCTCTATATTCCACAACTAGCGAAGGGCAGATTTCTGGTCATTTCTGGCCTTCTCTCTCGTTTTCTAAATTTCACTGATCTCATTATATATATATATATATATATATATATATATATAATATATATATGTACACTCGCGAACATCGAAAGGTGATTTTGGTCGAGAAATGAAAGACACGGTTTCTCCTCAAAGCGAAATCAAATCGAGACTCGGATACCCCTCGAGAAAAACGAATCTGTGAGAGTTCGCCCCTTCATCCGCTCTCCGTTGTCCATCTTACTCACTCGGTTTGTTAAAACGAGCCACCTATGGCGTCTGAACATCATCACTCGGGTATCAGATCTATATATATACATCTATATATGTGCTGGATAGAAAGCGATCTATATATATATATATATATATATAATATATGTATGCATGTGTGTATAGGCACCGGAATTCGTACAGATGGCGCACATCTGGACGCGTCGATGTTTTATCTAAAAATGGTGAATGAAAATCGATAGATGATGATTCGATTTGAATGGATAATAACATTATTGTGTTGGAATGGTGACTGGTGCCAACTTGGCTGGACAACGAAGTGAGCCACCATATGCGTGTGTGTGTGTGTTTGGGTGTGTTTTTTTACTACGTTTGCTTGTATAATATATATGTAATATTTTGGCATTTTGCATCGATATGCCACTCAGGCGGTGTAATTTGCCGCTGAATTGAAGTGAAATCGAACGCGGACCATTTGATTGCTGATGTCATCTTCGATTGAGCGATTCTCGTAGGAGGAGAAATCGTTCTTCGTTGTACTCAAATGGCGAACATGGACGATGAACGATCGGACCTGAATCAGAGGCTGAATCAGCGGGTGGGTGTTTCAGTTGAACAGTGTGCGTCCATGCATTGATGCTCCATTGAGTACGCAGCAAAGGCGAGCTATTCTTGGCGTTTTTTTTCTTGTCAATGACGCTGCCATATAAATGGTGCTATGGTGATGGTGTCATTGAAACAATAATTGAAATTCGTATATTGCTTGTCTCCGTGATTTAGATGAACAGGTCGTTGAACACGTTTTGGAGCTTGGTGGAGATTGCCACCTCGGTGACAAATCTAGATTTGTCATTCATTACACGTACATAGCAATAATAATTGCCAAATCAAGTTAATAATCGCTCAAGATTCACTCGTAAACTCCCGTAATAATCTATCCAAAAGCGTCAGCACGTTGCGCTACACGCTGTTACCAGTTACACCGGCACTGACTCGTGACTAGTGACAATTTGGCTGTATACTCATTCGAATTTCGAATACAATTTCGCTGTATTCAAGCCGAATTTCGAAATGAACAGTAGAACAGTCGCCCAGACCGATATGGGCAAACGCTGCACTCCACTCCTCCACTGACCCCTGACTAGAACTTGGTGTTCATTCGCCTGGCGGACCCCGGGACCCCCCTACGGCGTTTCCCGGACCAACAGACACAACACATGGACCTGTGCCGTGTACAATAGTCAACTTTCACTACTGCGTTTCAACACTCTCTCAAATCTCTATCGATCGTCGACGACTGGAGCCTCTTCCCTTCGTAGTAATAATAGTAATAACAACGACTACTACCTCGCCTTGTTTTAATAACGATCGTGATAATAGTATAAGAACAATTAGAGATGCTCTCGTAAATCTGTGAGATCTGCTCCCACGGACGTTCTCGGCGTGAAACGTGGGCGAAAGTGATTTACAATTGAATACATCAAAAAAAAAAAAATTTTTTTTTAACGCGAAAAACGAAACTCAATAGTTTGAGTATTTTCACCGATACGAGGACGACCATTCGTATCCCGATTATATTCTTCTGCCATTTCAGTGCAGTGAATCGCAGTCGAGAGCTGAGAATCGCACACAAACACACTCACAGAAGATCGACCTATCGAACCCAGCACGTGCACACTTCCCCGCTGAACCTGCTCATTCAATGGGACAATGAGTGAACAATGCTTGTCATCACTATGCCGTTAGCTATTATTGGGTGGGGTGGGGGCGGGTGGATTTCGTTGACGGAGGGTCGCCGTCTATTCGCAAAATCCATATCACATCTCATACCGTGTGATGTTCATACGATAGTGTGGCCAGCTCGATAACGGGTAAATCAATCAATCAGTCAATCAATTCATGTAAAGGTGAAGCTTTTCGTGGTTTATCAACAGAACTGGAGTTTTCACAATGCTCAAGTTCTCTCTCTCTCTATATATATATATATATATATATTGGAGCTGTCATATATAATCATCTCATATCATCAGCACTCGATAATGCACTCGAGGTCCGCTTTGTGAAATAGAACCTACATATTTGCATACAGCTGATGTGTTAACCAGGGTGTCAGCTTTGACAAACATCCTTGTCGCTGCCACTGTCAACATTAGTTGCGGCAGCTTGCTATGCCTACCATTCGATGTGATCACTCATCCGGCTCGAGCTGCTGTATTGTAATCTATGTCAGTCGTACGTGTGTAACAACCACCGATGTGCGAGTCCACTGTCGTTTCGCATGTCGAAAGATTAGATTAAGTGGACTTAGTGCCCCAACGGATCGAGGCAGATTGCGAGACCAGCGGAAGGTCGAACGCAAGATTGCTGCTCGTTCGAACCGCGTCTCCGTTTTGTTTGGCTTTTGCAAGAGCGCTGGCCAGACCCGACGGCTGGTGACTATCGCTGGCGGTTGGCCTTGCCGAGCCGCTGATGAGATCTGCCCTGGGGTATGATGAGGGGGGTGGACTGGTGGGTCAGGCGGCGTTGGCCAATTGGCCAATATGTGCCTGTGCAGTCGGTGGGCGGTGGCGGCGGCGGCCACCGCTCTCATAGATAGTTGACGCGCATCTGGGGTATTCTGGTGAGTGAAAAAGTCGGCGATCTCGGCGACTCGATCGGCGGTCTTGATTCGCGGCATGGATATGACAGGAAAAGCGGAGCAACTGATAAAGAACTATCGGATGATAAGTTGATTTGGTCGCCACGGTGCGGAACTATCTCAGATTAATGAGGCTGCTTCCATTGGGTAATTTCGGACGTTCAACATATGTTACCTCATACGCTGCTTTGGGGCGTTTCGTCTGATTTAGCAGGCGGAAAAGAACACACACATATATATATATATATATATATATATAGATATAGATATAATATTGGGCGGGCTATTAGGTTTCGGTTCAATGCTGTCATTGGGGCTAAGTATTTGGTTAAAGTGTAGAAAGACGTTTACGTAATTGGGACCTCGAACTTCTGCAGTTTATTGGAAGCCAAGGTCGAATCGTTGCAGCTGGGGATTTTGCGAAGGAACTCGTCCAAGATTCGAAATGAAATCAATGGATTGAGCTCTGCTCGATATCGCCTGTCCAATATCGGAACCATATTGGTCACCCACTGGGCTATGTTTGCATTAATACAAGACAAACTTCTCCATTATTAGAACAGATGTCTGATGGGGATGGTCTTCATTGCATTCGCCAGATATAAGCAGCAAAATTCACAACATCGATAGGTCGTGGACTGTGTCGAAGTTACTTCCAAAATAAGAACAATATTACAATAATAATAATTGTTATTACTATTATTCTTATTATCGTGTCCAGCAACCCGTGAGTCGCACATGTGTTAATCGCACAGGCTCTTATTCAACATCTGACAGTACGATTGTTGAGGAATGATACCAAGAAATAGTGACACTTATAAGCAGGATACGAGAGGAGGCCAAATGTCCAACTGAAGTAACACAAGTTCGTTCGCAAGCGTCATCTTCATGAGGAAGCATTAGTCGGACAGCCCTGAGTATTTTGTTCCCGACATCACGGCTATCCACTTGGAAATCTTAATGTCACCTAATTAGTTTCCCCGCGCGCACACACACACGGGAACATAGACGAGATAATTCGCTTAGCGTTTATCTTGAGCAATTTAAACAGGGAGGTGTCCGCAAAAGCAAAAGACACACCACTAGAGAATCCGTTTTACTGTACAGCATTACGTTTCATAAAGGTGAAGACATGACTGTTCAAGCTGACCCTAAAGAAGTGCTAGAAACTCAAGAGGGAAATCCTTTTCAAAGAAAGAGGGAAATCCTTTTCAAAGAAAGAGGGAAATCCTTTTCAAAGAACGTGACGCTCGGGTTGACTCAAATGAAAACCTTCAAAGTATCAGAGTTGCTATTTAGAGGTCCACCTTTGCTATAACAGTTAATATGGGACATCTACGTACAACTAACCAAGTGGTCAGGAGGCGCGCGCGGGTCTGCGGGTGGCGGACACCATACCGCCTTCGTATTGGAACGACCAGAACGAGGGAACGGCAATCTGCTTGGAGAGATTACCTCGGCAATCGGCTCCAATATTCGACACACAGTGTTATTTTTTCTAGAATATACTGTAAATCTGTTCAGAGCAGAAAGCGAACGACTTTGACGAAAGTAATGGAATTCATCCAGCCCAGAATCCACCTCAAAATCTTCCGTTGAAAACGTTCACCTCTGATATCGACAGGCCGAGAGGATGCAGTACAGGCAAATGACGTTGTGATCAACAGGCTAGCACATGTGGTTGTTGTTATTGTTGTTGTTATGAGCAACCGCCACCCGAGGGCAGGAAGAACCTTTCCATTAATCCGGATTCAATGTTATGGAAAGCTTTTCATTTGCAGAATCCTACGACCATGACGAACGCATGCCTCTCGAACAATGCGAAAAGGCCGCTTCTATTCACTGTGATATAATCGCAGTGCGCACAGCTCCTTTGTCACAAGGCCTAATGACGTAAACGGCTCGATGATTTGAACATTCCTGATGAGATCCTTGAACACGAAGTCCGAGTCGATGAGCCGATCATCGGAACCGACTTCGCTCTCTTCTCAAACGCGTCGAGACTCTGCGAGAATTCACATTCAGTCGAAGCGAGAGAGCGAGAGCACTCTGTGTGGGATCGAGCGTTTCGTTGAAGGCCAAGTTCACACGGACATACGCCGCCACCGTTGATCATCTGCGAGCTGGGCAAGGTGAATTCGAGATTACCCCGAAAGACGAACGAAGGTAGACCTATCCAGACAGATTTTTTTTTGGCTCCACCGGTGAACATTTCTGATCAGTACTGCGCGGCTGATCTGACGTCACGTCGAAGACATCGCGGTTCGCACAAACGTCCATCTTCCGTTGGCGGTAGTCGCTATCGACGCTAGGGGACAGAAGTCCCGCACAAATGCCGACAACTCATGCCGCTACATAGACGGGCAAGCGAAAACAGTCTCTTGCCGAGAATTCGCAATCGGACTTCATTCACGCCAGGAAGGTCAGCCGCACAGCGGGGGGGGGGAAGAGGGCCATACGGGGTGCGAATCAAGAGTCAGCTCATATTAAGTATGTGTTGAACGAGCCGTATTTTGCCGGTGTGCTGCCAATATTCGCAGCGGAAATACTCGCTTACGTATATACGGACCATTTGGGCGACGATGTTCACCGACCCTCGGGACGCGCTGGCTCATTTGAGTTCAGGAGTTCACTACTTCTACTTATTATATATGTAATAGTAGAGATATATAGAGATATATATAGAGATATGTAGAGATATATATATATGTAATAGTTCTAATTGCTGAAGTTCAACAATTAATATCATTAACTGTTTCAAAGCAAACTCAGGTCATCGAATATGGATTGGTTTGATGTTGTCAGCATTCGTATCGTGATGAAATCGATGCGAAACATAGACAGCGATTCGAAGCCAATTAATTTAGTTCGTTAATTTAATTTCTATCCCAATTTTTAAGGGTAGCATTCATCAAATGGCGTCGCCGTAGATTTGCGCAATGGTGATGGTAGCAGTAGCGTTTTGAATCGATCAACAGGGATAGCACTCAATATATCTCTTAGCAAATGGAACCTGTTGAAAATCGTGAAGAGATCGTTGTCTATGACAGTGTGCCGTATAGCGACTAAGGAGGCAGCGAAGACGAGAAGTTCAACTTGGCAACGATATCCGTGATAGGCATCAAGAGGTTCGTTTAGAGCTCGAGCGCGGGCACTGCCACTAATTAGCATGTGTTTTTGCATGCAAGTTTAATTATGGTCACTATCGTTAGCAAATGCAGGTATACTGGCTGATGCATAGAGGACGCTTTAATTATCCAAATTAATGTTCATACTCAAAAGCAAAGTGGTGAGCGGCCTGTGATGAGAACAATAGTTGTCATAGTTTAGCCATAGCTGTCGTTCACGGCGGGTACAATTGTCGCCCACTGTTCATCGCGAGCCTAAGGATCGTGTCTGTGTTTGATGGTTGACGAGACACCTGCTCATCAGCGGATCGTGTAGTCCTTTGGATTCCTTTACACCTTCTGTGCAGGGCCGTTTCCTGAGAGACCCCCGGTTTTGCACAGAATACAATATCGACTGGACGTCTTTGAGCTTTTGCCACCATGGTATTGCATTTCGAAAAGTGACCCATCGATTTGCCATCCTAATCCACTTATCCATGTACTAGGTCAGAGGTAAAGGTAAAGATCTGATCGGTTTATCATTATGATTATTATACGAAGTGCAATCTTTACTAATGCTGAAGTTCTCGTATAGATATCCTCCTCCTACTCCTCCTCCTCACCAGGCCGCGGGACAATGCGGAACCTGCGGCCTACGGCCTATTTTCCGACCACTTGGCCGTCGAGGCCACCGCGCTGACGCTGGCGTCAACCACCCATCAGCTAAAATCCACAATTAGCCGAAAGCTGAACATCCACTTTTCTCAGGTTAAGCCACATTCAATTCAACAAGTAGCAGATATACCACATCATGTGCAATCCTCTCCGACGCAGCATCACTGCGATTCGAGCAGAAACACGAGCGAGGAGTAAAGAGCACTCGTGCAGGGTTCGCTGAATTACTCGATTCACGCAGGGGGGGCCCGTCGACCGGACAGCTGGCAGGCGGGTCAGTTAGTCGACATCAACATTGGACACATTGGGCAAGAGAGCTTAATCTGTATAAGTGCCACTGAGTAATCTCGTTAGACGGCAGGGTGATTAGCGAAAAAATGAAGAACTGTATTTAAATACAATTGGTGCGTGTGTGTGTGTGTGACAGCAACTGGTGGTCATACGTGTGTCGCCGTTATAGTTCAGGTTCTGTTAACTCTTTTTGGCCTGGTGTTTCTTTTCGGTAGAGCGCAACAAACCCGTGTTGAACAACGGGAAAGCTGGCAACAACGAGGACAAAATGGGCGACAGCGTCCGAAACGATGCGGCAGTGGGCGAAACGCTTCTGGGTCAGATACGGCTCGGTGAGATTTTTAGGCCTCTGACGCTGCTGTGCTCAGATAAGATGACAAGAACAGCTCACACGGATATCTTGTACGCATCGTCCCGTTATATTCAGAAGCTACTAACCACGCAGCAGTCAGAGGATGATAGGCTAATCTCAGTGCCAGCCTCGAGTCGCATGATTGATATGATCTTGGCCTTCGTGTACACGACGAAGCCGGTCACGTTAAATTACACCGACTTTGCAGAGTTGTTCCTTGCCGCCGACCTGCTGATGGTGGACAAACTGTGCTCTGAACTGAGACGGCGATTTGAGCATCGCGACTACATGGCCGCAGTGCTTGAATATGACGTATATCTTGGTAAGCAGTCACTCGACGACCAGGTGCGATTCTTCACGCGTACGGCCGTGCTCACAGATGAAAGAACCAAGTCGTCGTTTATCGATGCCGTCCGCAGCTGGGCCGAGTGCAAGGGGATATCCAGTGCTAGCTCGCACGAGATTGTAGAACGCATCCGAGGTCTCCAGTGCGTACAAGTGACACAATCGAACGATGATGTCGAGCTCAGCTGTCCAGGTAGCCAGGCCTCAGCTAGGCCTACGGTCCTACTGTCGACCAAGGACACGCTGTGTCGACTGAGTGACGACGCGCAGCTCATCAACTATGTGAGCGCAATTAACACGACGCTCGTCGATAACAACACAGCTTATGGTATTGTCATCGTAGGCGATGTTATGTACATGATCCGAGAGCATACTCTGATCGTCCATGATCTGACGAGGAATATCGAGATGCGGAGCTCTGCCCTGCGAATGAAGCCAGCATCCTGCTATCCTGAGCTCGTCCTGTGGCGAGATCAGGTGTACTGTTCAACGGGCACGAGCATTTATCAGATTACTGAGAGTGGCGAGAAGCTGATCGGCACCACGAAGACTGGCATACACCGCTGGGTCGTCCTGGCCCATGACGACGACACGGTCACTATCTGCTATCAGTCGACGAACAACGTCTTTGCCGTGGTCACCTGTGACACTATCGGCTCGGTGGAACGCGAAGCGATGATTTCTGGCGATGGCGAAATGACCCTCGTCGGCTCGAATGACAGCACGATATTCATGTTACACGACGGTAAACAGATGAGCGTCCACTCTTCCAATGGCGAAAGTCAGTGGTCAGCGGTGAAAATGTTCCATCTCAAACATGGCGAGCCTTTGGCGAGCGTCAGCGCTGGTGCCCTCGTCTGTCTACAGTATAGAAGTCATATTGAGGTCATCGATACGGGGACAGACTCGACACTCGATGTTCGCACACCAAAAGCGACACGAATGATAGCAGCGAGATTCTAACTGAGCGGTTGGCATATCGCCCGCTGTCCAGCATCTACGACATACGTGATCTAGTCATGGAGATAATGCGCACGATTTTAATTGCGAAATACTATGATATTAATGTATAATCGTTGTTGGGGTGGTTCATCGACGTCAGCGCAAGCCATGACTATCGAAGGCAGAGCGACGAACCGAGGTATACATTATATATATATAAATATATATATATATATATATATATAATCTTATTGCACTGGAGGACTGATGAACGAGACTGGCTTCGGTGGTAATGAACAATAAGTTCGATAAATGGTGTGGTGCCAATTATGAAATTAACGTTAATTTATAACAATAACACGAGTCTAGCAAGATGCCACATAAGTCGCCGCGACCGGCGCCTCTAATAAAGTTGAATACGGAACATTTGTATGATCATGTCTTCATATCTAAGTAAAGTACATTTGCCAGGGTCTGGCGCAGAGCCAACGTCCACTTTAACTAATTTGAAAATTTGTCCGATACCTTGCCATAGGTTTGTAGCGTGACACGACGTTGTCGTGTTGTCGTACGATTAATTCAATACCTAAAAAGTACTGAATTCATTAGGCTTCTACATTAAGCAGCTAACACTCGTCAGTTGTAGGGAGATGAACATTTATTTAAAAAAAAATGAACTAATAGATAGACTTAGAGTGGGGCAACTAATTGTAATTAGCATTCGTTTTTCAAAATAGTGTGCGCACAGCTGAAACAGACGCTAACGCCCTCTGTAGCAGGGAATCGCGTTCAGTATTGATACAATTATAATTTTCGAGGCTTATATTGTCACAGCCGTAAATGCACAGTCAACGAGAAAATGCAATTTACCTGGATGAATTTTGTATCACTTAATGATTGAATTTAGTTATTAATCGTCTTAGACATGCTTAATAACACAACCTCTGACCGCGACCACATACTTGAATTAATAATTTGAATTTATGTATATGCTATGGTAATATTTTCGAGATTAGTAACTATTCTGGGGCTAATCAAAAAAACGATCCATATCTTTCTCAAATTTCTAATTGAGATGAGTTCACAGGAGTGAACACTGCTCGTAAATCCAATTAGCTGGCCAATAAATCCAATTAGTTGCTCGTGAATCCAATTAGTTGCTCGTAAATCCAATTAGTCGCTGTATATTCATAGATTCGATTGAATTCGAGATGAATTTACATTACAGGGTGTCACATAATGATAGTTAAACAGTTTCAGAGATTATTCTATGCTTGATTCTCATTCACCCCTACTCTTCGAGTAACGACACTGTATCGTGATGTTTTTCTACGAAAAAAAAAAAAATGGTTATCTTCGCATCTCTGTGACGGGGCCATATTTACTTTTTGGGTGTCCACTTTCGTTCGGTCGACGACCAGCACAAGGTAGCAATATAGGTGAAGGATCCCAAAGCTAAAGCTGGACCTGTCGTACGATCCCATCTTAGGACTGTGGATCAGATAGCGTGTGGATGCTCTTGGGGTTTTGACCAGTGATCGTGAACGATGCCTGTCGCCGACGTGGCGCCGATATGCCTGTGTTGCTCATGTATTTTGATAGAAGCCGCCGCCGCCGCCGCCGCTGCCGCGTTCACCCACAATATTGACATAGGGTTGAAGCACGAGTGACAACGTGCCGTCAACCCGATGCGAAACCGTGGTTTGCCGTGACGCTTTCCACGTTTTTCACGCGATATAAGACGAAACATCCACTGATTGATGGAGGACACCGCTATTCGAATCAACGGGAACGAAGGACGAATACCTGGACGTATTCGACACCGGGTGCAGACGGCACCAATCATGGCCCCGCCCCGCCGTGGAAGAGTCGCAAGTTGATTCTGTCAAACGGCGGTCGACGGGGGGGGCGGCGGCGGGCGGCGGCGGGCGGCAAAGGGGCACCGACAAAACCTCACTGGGAAACACAGTCTTCACTACTTCTTCATCAGGTAGCACTCAATCGTTTGGGCGTTCGAGGGGGGCCCGGTCTTCACCACCATCATCATCATCATCATCTTCACCGCAGTCACAAGCGACAGCTTCTTTATCAGTCAACGCGGGCGGCGTCGGCGGCGTCGGCGGCTGCTGCTGCTGCACCGCTGCTATTTTTCTTCTCGATGTCTATTGTTTCCAAGTCTTGCTATTCCGCCAATTCTCTCGCTGTAATTCGCTTTAGGCATCGGCGGCCATAGGGGGCAGGCAGGGAGGCAGGCAGGCGAGCGAGCCGCTGGAGAAAGCGCACAAAATCAAGGAGCCGGCATGGGTCATATTTGCCTGTTTACCGTAGACAATGTAGGTTCGGCGACCAACCAGTGCAACAGTGATCAGCAACAGTGGCTGTATCAAATTATAGAAGGGTTTTGTAAAAAGCAACCAACGACAGCGGCAGCAATAACGCGAGATTGGCCGCTCCCCGGGTAACGACCGCCGTCATCAAATGCCGAAGAAGCTTTTGATGTGTTCGACGGAGCTAGCGCAGCCAGAGTCTGATGTTGTGCGTCTGTTGCCGCTTGCTACTGTCGCTACAGCATCAGTTCTGACTACAGTCTCTCTTACCTCGGAACGAGAGATTCGAGCTGCACACAACTCCACCACAACACCACCACCATCATCATCAGAGCGGTGGCATCTGATCGTTGGAACGAAGCTGAAGATGGGCAGAGCCGGTTGTCGGTGTGTGTGTGTGCTGTGTGTGTGTGTTTGATGTGCGCCTATGCAAATGTCTATATGTGTCTAATCCCCGTGGTCAACACGCACAAAACCATTGAGTGGGTGATTGATTCATTGATTAATCGGTAACACAGCGCATGAAGCCCAAACTACATGGGCGGCAGAAAGGGTGAGAGGCAGCTAGTTTGAGTTTCCTATATAAGAATGGGATGGTAAACGCGCCAACAGCATCCATAGAAACATCCACGAACGAGAGGCCTCTTACACCCGCCGCCTTTGTTCGTCCGTAGTTGCTCTTGGCGCTTTTCGTACCCCCGTAAGCTGAGCCAACGACAAACGGTATAGCAAAACGCTATACCAAGGGGGGTTGGCTCCACCCCCGATGGTCGGTCAATGTAGATTCCCACTCGTTGCTCAGCCCTGGCGGGTTGGTTTTTATGTTTGTTGTTACGGCGCGCTCTCCTGCTAAGCGGAGCTAATGGTGGAAATTTGTAGAAAACCAGTCCGGCCTGGAGAAAAACGGACGGGGACACCCGAACGAAAAAAAAAAACACAAACCGATATGGGCTGGTGGCCAGCTAAACGAACATCACAAGCGAAGGGGGTGGCTGCGCTATGTTTACGCTCTGTTCGTCCTGTTGAAATCGGAAGTTGCCGAAGCTCTCGGGATGACTCTGCTGTTGCTGCTGCTGCCCGCCACAGCTTGCGGTAGAATTGAAATGGACAGTCGTGGAACAGCGGCACAGTTACACGATGAACGCTGCACGGCTGACGTTTTCGGGGGAAGGATAAGGCTAGACGCTCACACGTGTGAAAGTGCCTTCAAAATGATAATAGCAATTATTATTATTATTCCCATTAGATGTGATTCATCACGATTACAATAGTCATAACCATAAGTGATGTAGCGTACACAACAATCAAACATAACACGGGCATCTACCGCAATCCCTCCTCCCTCCCATACAATGTTATCGTTTCGGTTCTTCGAGAAATGAACCGGCTGATTTTTGTGATGACCACAACAACCACCATCACAAATGCAAATGATCGCCACCATTTTATATTTTTGAGGTCGTAAACGCTGCTGCTGCTGCTGCCCGGGGACCTGCCTATGTATAAGAGCGGGCGACACGAACTGCAAGTTTTGCAAAAATGATCACATATTTATGATGATAAGTACAATAGGTCTGTTCGCGTTCGTGTGCCAGCTTCGAAGAAGTGCATTAATGACTGCCAAGTAGAGAATGCTGTGCCATAAGAAAGGTTTTGTAGAAACGGATGGTGCAGATGACGGCGTAGATGATGCCGCTAATGAATTTTCACTAAAATCGATATATATATATATATATATATATATATGCAATAGTAGTAAACATACTTGTATATATTATTTTTTTAATATATATATATATGTGTGTGTGTGTGTAGTGGTACTAAGCATACTTGTATATATCATTTATATGATTACATGCTGGGGCTAACATTTCCAGCATAAACTGTTGTTGGTTAATGAAAAAAGACTATTTTTTCTACTTAGACGTCTATCACCTGTTGTAGCGAAACACTTCTCTGTTTTCACTACCACCACAGATATTCATGAGAGTTTTATAGGGAACGCGATGCGTTCAGGCGAAACTGCTAAATGGCTCTGCTGAGAAACCTTGGGAAATACGTTCAACGCTATTCCGCTTTAGACTTTGATTAATTTTGCGAATACTTATATATATAATATATATATATATATATATATATATATGATCGCGGTAACGGACAGTGACCAAGTGAAATTAGGTATTCTTCCTGCTCCTGGTAGTTCCGTTGTTTAAAAGTTAATCACTATTGTTGGCAATACCAGAAATATTCAAATCGCAAAACACTGCATCTGTGTGACACAGCGAACGGCCGGATACATGTCGGCATCTATTGTCACGGGGAGTTTATTTCACTTTAAATAACTTAGTAATAATATTTGCACTATTGCCGCGACGAATGTCTTGCTAGCAACTAAGAGAGAGTCATCGTTTGAATCGCTGGCGGTGTAAAAATTGGAATACTAGTAAATTTGAATAGGATGATATCTCTTAATCATTGAAATTCATTGATTTTTTTTGTTAATTTAAAAGAATTAAGCCATTAGTCGATTTCCATTTAGATATGTTTTCTACTCAAAGCAGCAAAAATTTACGCATCTCTGCAGTTGCTAGTTGGCTCAGTGCAGGCGCACCGGGTTCGATACCGCGCAGTTGCGCATTTGCATTTAAAGGGGCCGTCCGTCTTATGAAGCCTTATGCTGAGAGGTGTTGTACCGGGGACGTTCAGTGTTTAAGGCCGAGCGCGTCAGGCCGGGAAATTCACGTTTAGGACAAACGAAGTAGGACGCCCTTTGTGTTGAGCCGTCTCAAGCCTCGTTGTTGTCGTTGTCGTTGTTGTTGATGTATCCTGACCGTCCATGTCACGTTTTGAGAGGATGCCAGTGGCTGCTGTAGTCTTCACATCACTGAGTAAGTGACATAATTATTGACCAAACAACAGCAGGTTGCGTCCGGACTCTAACGTAGTTCCCTAATAACGAATCGCGCAGTGATCACACGACGAACTGCGGATGGGCAGCTGGTGCGGCGGACATCACGGCGGCCAAAGTGAAACTCATTGAGATATCCATGTCGTATACGATATTGCAGCATTTAATGTAAAATCCGAGTCAGGATAGTTGCTGTTGTTGTACGCAAACAAACAAAAACACTCACTCACACACGTATGCGGTTGTGGTGGACACGGACCCCTGAGTGATCCCCCAGCCGATGTAATGATGAAATACATTGTTGTAATCGTTCACTTAACCTGATTGGTGTTCTTTAAGCATTCTGAAGAAAAGGGCGAAGTAGTGTTCAGCATCTTGCTCGCGCCGGCCGCCTCTCGGGGGACGGACGGCAGCAGGGGAAGGGTAACTATTATGGGCATGTTACACAGTAATCAGTTCACTGAGGGATGTAGTACCTCAGCGGAAATATCGACATTTGTAGACATCATGTACCATCAATAACACATATGTATATATATATATATATATAAGAATTACGGCGGCGGCTACCTTCGATTTAATATGATGACAAGTAGAAGTGGTTATCGATTTTCCATTTCGTTTTTGCGATCTTCCTTCCGTTGGCCTTCGATTCACGCGTTCGGCCGCCGTATTATCCCCACACATTTGTACGTGTCGCTTCAAAACGCGGGCAGTAGCGGACCTCACGTCGATCACATGAGTGATGATTGACGTGTGTGCGTTTGTGTGTGTGTTATATGCGCCCAATGGGACGTCGTCCAATCGAGCTGCCGACCGAAAACCTCGAAAAATTGTAGTCCCCAAATAGCAGTGAATTGCGTTGACGGACCATAACGCAGCCCACTTCGCCACAAAGTCGATCGGGTAATTGAACGTCTATTTAACTATTTCTAAATCAATAAATGAAGTTATTTATTATACACACACACACTATACATATATATATATATATATATATATCGAAGGGTCATTCAAAGTGAATTTGTTAGAAAAGTAGCAGCGGTCTTAGTGATCGTAGTCGTTGTCCGAGTGTTCAATCGAATGACGGGGTGTAGATGACATAGACGTCATGCTCGATAGATTGATAGATGATTGCAAGATTTTTCATCAAACGTAAGAGGAAAAATAGAAAACGTTTCAATAAAGGAAAGGTCGACGTTGTTGCTAAGGTCGACGAGTGGTCGGTGGTTGGCCTGACGGAAGTTCTGCTGCGGCGGACGGGTAATAGTGTGGTTCCGTTGGCCGGATTGTATTCCACTATTTGTGCTGGAGCTTTTTAAATGGACATTAGCCGTTTGCCGCCCGCGGTAACGACGGCGGGTTGTGGCGTTATCGGTATTGGTCCGGTCTCATATAGTTCTACTAACTATATATATATATATATGTATAGGGTGCCGGACACAGGAATGGCCGGCGCCTGGAAGACTGACCTCGATTGAGTGGTCCACATCGCCCAGTTATCTGGTCTCGACTATCGTAATGCTACGCTTCCGTTGCCGCAAAAGCAAACAAGAACATATGATCAAAATAGCCGTAAATGACTATATGGGGCTCAGTCAACATCTCGGGCTGACTTTCAGTCAACATTTAACGTTCACGGTACAACTGCTTTTAGCATTCAAGTTCGACATCTCAATGGAACGCGATCCGCTCCCAGCTCGTGCGAATGAATTGTGTAGCGCCGGAGGACATTCAAGCATTTTAAACCGTGCACCGATTTTGGCAACGAGCGACTAACAACACCGCACGTAGATGGGCTATTTATCCTCTCTTCGAGACGTCGATCATCTAGAATTGGCAAGGGTGCTACAAGGGACATTTTCCGGGCTGATGATCATCTCATTAGCCGATATCTCGCGTCGGCGGTCGTGTGCGTTCGGCATCCGTTCAAATGGCTTATATAACGGCGAGATATATCTACTTGTTTGTCGATTCGGTAGCAGTCGGCGTTTTGAGCCGGGAAATGCTAGGGGTAACGCCGGCAATGGGATGGTGTACCTCCGAAATATATGGTGATCTCTTTTCTCAGCTGGAAGCTGATTCGGCATTGGTCCGACTCTTATACTGTTCAATGCTGCCACTGAGGCACGACTGAGGCACGATATGAGCGACGATGTTCCTCTTTATCATTATGTATTTAGCGTGTGTTGTAGAACGATGTTGGCGTTTATTATCGAAATAAACTCGTTATCGCACACGACGAAGTGTCGACCACAAATCGACCGGATCACGGCGGCGGCATCCAGGGTAGGATCGGCGGTATCCGATGTAGATCATGATCAGAGACGGAGGTAGATCGTGAACCGATGCAAACAAGGCACGTGTATCTCATCTGGTATCTCACCTCACCGAGGCTAGCTCCGATGATCCGTTCCCGCCGTCGTCGTTATGCATTTCGTTTTAGTGGAGCTCGAATCGAGCCGGTGAAATTTGCATGTTAGTATTCTATCTCCGGGGTTGCCTCCGCGGTAGTGATGTGAGCAGTTGAAAAAACATTGCTCCCATCCCAGACAACGTTAGCGGCATTTACTAGAGACAGCGTTTGTAGAGAGAACGACTTGAAGCTCTCCTGACATATAGTCGCCCGCCTTTGTTAAATTCTTAGCCTATATATATATATATATAATGAATGACGCTTGGTTGTAAAAGCAAAGCAATATATAAATATATATATATATATATATATATTATATATATATGTATAGTTTTGATTTTACAAGCAAGCGTCATTCATCACCCACAACTACGCTTGGAGGAATGGCTAAGCAAAAACGGTTATTGTTCAAATACGTAGACATTAGGAGTGAAGTTTTTCTAACGGCCTCCTTCGGGGGCCCCGGGGGGGGGATCAGGGGAGAGCTCCGGTCACCCAACTTTCCACTGACTATTGCCTGCCCTTAACAAAGTGTCACCTGTCAGAGAACATCACGCGTCGAGTAGAACCAACTGCATAATGTTTCCATTGTACCGTTATCTATATGTATATCGATTACAGCCAGGTACCGACAGGTGACACGCGGGTGGGAGCCCGTCACCTGGTGATTTTCCCACCTGCATCGGTCCTGCCTTTGTTGATCCGACCGATGATAATTGACAGACATTGCCCATGTGGAGTCGCTCTCACTGGCTACCCCAGAGAGGATAGGTCGAGCTTTTCCAACAGCGCTTCGCAGATGTTATACAAGTAGCTCTCGGGATTCTCAGTCGCCTGTCTCAAAGTTCTCTTGTGTCGTTCCAGACCCCCTGGACGATTCCTGGCAGCCACCGCCACCGTCCGCCGTGAACAGTGACAACCTGTAGCTTGGCGAGGCAAGAAGCAGCCTCTTGCCACGGTGGTAACTTGGCGCCTGGTCTAATGGGTCGATTCTCTAATGATAACTGTCAGCGGTAATGGAAAGCCTATCTCGTTTGTTGCAATTGCAGGTCCGGTTGTCCTACAGTGGCCCACTGTCAACGGTACCTGTGGCGTGTACGTGGTGTGTACGTGGTTGTTTCCTCGCGCTGAGATGGGCTGAGCGTTAGATTCGCGACCCCATCGAAGAACGACCGATGTAAATCTCTTCGTTTTGTGCCAGCCGGGCTAACAGCTCGTCATTGGTTAGACGAGCGTTTGCGGCACACAACCCCAGCGCTAATTATAATAATGATCACAGTACACAGAACGGCAACAGCGAGGAGGACGACACCGACAGCGGAACCGAGAAAAACGCTTAAGGGACACGGGGAGCCGTAGATCTTCTGACGTCGACGGTGGACCGTTTCGAGAAAAAGGAGCGCGGCGACTTTTTTCCTCAAGAAAATTACGCTCAACGGAAGATCAGGGGACTTGGACACCTGACGGCCCAACGAGAGCCGAATTCAGGGCGTTGTGCCGGCGGGCGAATTTTCCCCAAACAAACGGCGCTAGTTTTCAAAACGTTTTCCAAAACATAGCTGACAAAAAAGTGTGACGCAGCCTGCTGTGTGTGCCTGATGTGCAGCAGCGTGTGCACGTGTCCGCGTCAGCGAGAAATTCGCTTAGCACAGTCGAACACGTGCGAACTGTCGAAGAGCAAACAATGGACCGGAATGAGTGGCGTCAGCTAGCTAATTATCGCAATTAACAGTGAACAAAGCAGTTAGCACTTGAGCTCCAGCAGATAAACAGCTGACAGGCGACGATAAGAGCGGCGCTTATCAATTGGGAAGTGGCCGTCTTTCAGAGAACTTCACAGGTACACAGAGAGAGATAACGTAGTATCTGCACCTGTATCTGCCACGTGGCTGATAAGATCAGAGCAATAACGACACCGGTGAGCGCTGAATTACAAAGAGTGGCCATGGAGACTCTAGATTACGATTTGGCGTTGTACGAGCACGACGTTCGTTGAGTAGCAGATTTTACTCGGGATTTAGATACATATAGATATTGTATATTATATATTTTTTGTGGCTATGATGGCAACCAATTGCTGAGAGAGAGAGAGAGAAAGAGAGGCAGAGAGACCCTGGAAACTGCTTTCAGTGATATTCGCAAATGGTGTGTTCTTGCTGTGAGCTAGGTATTATTCTGCTCCTCTAAAAAAAAAAAGTATTATTCTGCTGTATCTGCAAGAAGAGAGGAAACGTGTCGATGTATATGCCCCCCATGTACGCGTGGATATAATATGTTGTCAATTGTAACTTCTTTGTCTGTTGCAGTGTGATATTTTACACCTTTTACTTATTATTTTTATTACGAGAACTCAAGCAATGTATGTTGCAGTTCCGTCAATAAA
Organism: Stratiolaelaps scimitus; assembly: GCA_019614645.1. Classification (NCBI taxonomy): domain Eukaryota; kingdom Metazoa; phylum Arthropoda; class Arachnida; order Mesostigmata; family Laelapidae; genus Stratiolaelaps; species Stratiolaelaps scimitus. Next base: position 2,145,180 of record JABWDB010000041.1, on the reverse strand, counting down.
CCGCAGTTTGTATTGTATTGTATATTTTATAGAAAGAGAATCGAGATTCGGTCGATTCGTTGAATAACGAAATCCTTGGGCTAACACTACGCCGCTCTAAGCTAATTAGAATATATAATAATGTAGGGTTTTATTATTTGCCCAAAGCGTATCTTTATTTTATGATTTCAACGGACGAACGCTTCAAATAGCACGCACATGCGAACTGATGTGATCCTGTACTTATGAGATTTGTCAGTTCAAACTGTCAAAGAAGCACACTCTCTCTGGACAGCATGTTAATGGTATGCTATAAACTCCTACTCGCTTATTCAGTGTGATTTTATGTGAGAACCTGTCGAAGTGAAGAAACTAAAGAAATAATTAATGAAGACAACACGTGAACACTCAACAGTCGCGGGACGTCCGACATTTGAGGGCACAGTGAACGCGTGCAACTGTCTCATACTTTAATTCGTTTCGTACCACATATATATATATTGTAACGAAAAGCGATTGCCACCTCCACGCGAGTGTAGCCGGTGTCGTGGTGGAGGATGACAATCCTCGTTGATTACGTTACGCGGTAGTTAGGGAGGGTGCTAAAAAGTGAAGGAGGCCGCTCTCCTCCGCCTCTCTCTCTTCCTATGGTGACTCAGCGCTACTGACTTCCTACCGGAACGACACGGAGATGTAGTGGGTGACTCGATGCCGGTGTAGTTCTCCTCGAGGGACGCTCTCTAGGGGGGACAGACCCTCCCGGAGACCCCATTTCGGGGAACTCTCCGGGAGACTCATCTCCGAGTGACTCTCCTCGAGGGAAACAGACCTGCCCCGTGCGGGGCTTCTATTTGTTTCACATTGGCTGAACCAGGCGCGTTTCGCCCTCTATAATTACATTGACCAATCACACAACAATCTCCGCTGTCGGTAATTCCGCTGGCCAATCACACATCGCGCCTACAAAAACAGCGGCCGGCAGTTACCCTCATCATTATCATCAACATAAACACCCATGTATTTGTGGCTCAGTTTTCGCCATGAGTATTCTCTACTATGTTCACTACAGTAACTTCGTTTCGGTATCACTATTGGTCAAATGTCGCCCATTAATTCGTCGATGCCTCAATGCAGCTGCTGGACCACATTTCACTAACTATTACCAGTACCCCTCGGAAGTTTAACAATTCTTCCGAGTGGTTGTCCAACCCGTTGTACCAATATGCCGCTAGTGTCAGCTGTCACCCAACGGCGGTGATATGCCACGTGCACGATGATCGTTGTGCGGCTGTATGTCTGTGTCACTAGCCTCGTTACATCATATATATATATATATATATAGATTCGCAAGGCAAAAGGCTAATCATTTCCGATATTTCAGGGTTCTTCCTCCTGTGGCGCATTTACGTCGCTGTGTACAGCCAAAGACGCAATGCTGGCCGGAGGGGGGGGTGACCATGACGACGGCACGAACTATTTTGTATATTTAGACTATATGTAATACTATTATATCTGTATGCTCGAAATACACCACTATATATCTCCTTCAAGTATTGAGCAACGCTTTATGAAGCTCATTCATTTGTAAATGGAGCTCTGCCGAACTTCGCCTTCGAACACAACGAGGACAACAAAACCCCATAGACATGCACGGCCGACAAGTGTTCCCCTATAAAAAAAGCTAAGTGTCTCCTCTAAGAACATGATGGTGGTCAATTTGAATTTATGCGAACCGTCCCAATCGTGCGCAGATCGACAGCAACCTCGAGAGCCGATCATTTTAACCCCCAACCGACCCCCTACCCCCGAAAAATCCCGAAAACTAAGTTGCGTGTAAGTCTAGCCCCTAATCGTTCGGCGATATTTGATTCATTCTTGAACAGGCGAACACGAGCGGCGTAATCCGTGCCGGAGGTTTTGTTAGCGTTCTTTTTTTTTGTTGTTTTTATTTTTTAATCAATCGGCCACGGCCAATTCTGCCACTTTCGTGATTGTAATGGCCGCCATCAACGCCCGACGTGGCCATTGACCACGGCCGAGGCGCCCACACTACGTCGCACTATGATATTAAAATGCTGTCTAACCGCCTTAGCGTGTTTTTTCTCCGGTAGCTACCACGCCGCTCCATGACGCCGCGTCCAATACACCCCTGCCACCTATCTCTGTATTGTACAAATACAACAGGTCATTAAGTCGCTATCGCAGCTCACTCCGCCTCGATGCCACACACACGCACGCGCGCACTTGTGACCGTAATTAGGGTCAGCTAATGAGAGAAGATTACCATGTGTTTTCGATCCGCTGTTGTTTTATTTCTACCTGGCACCCTCCCTCTTCTTCTTCTTCTGCTTGTCCCTATGATTTCTCTCGATGCTTTTTCGATGCACAAATTACGTAAGGAAACACCGCCGCCGCCGCCGCCACCGCCCTGCTGGCCTCTCATTATCGTTTGCTATGTCTATGATTGCCGCTCAAGTCAACACCAAGACAAGAGCCCGTCAGAGTGATCTGGCTAAACGCCAGCGCGGGCCGCGTTTTCTCTGCTTTTGATTTTATTTGCTTCGCTCTGTGCGTGCGTAACTATCTCGCTCTCGCTCTCTCTCTCTCACTGGGTGTCTTTTTTTTATTTGTTGTGTTCGTGGGTTACTTTATGAAAACTGTGGATAAAGAGGAAAAATCTGAACGATCTGATTCACATGAACGTTGAGCTCTCGCGCGCGCGCGCCAAGCCCTTGGCGTTCGGACGGCGAACGGGGCCGTTAGCTCAAGCCAATGAGCGTTTTGGCTAGTTCATGAGACACGCGGATCGAGACACGCGGTCACATTTAACGGCACACACGCACACCCGTCAAGATGCCGTTGGTCGTCGGCAAGGACCTTCCAAACGAAGCGTGTCCGCTGGCCGCGCGAGGGCTTGGTGGTGGTGGTAGTGGTGGTAGTCGTGGTTCTATGAGAGTCTATGGGGACGGCAAAGGAAGACCAATAGAATGACTAATGTTACCGCGCGGCCGCCGATCGCCAAAGTGGTACGACGTTTAGATATCTTGAGATTCCCTCGAGCCATAATAACACACCACGATTGCTGCGAGTGCCGCTACTCAGCTGGCGAGTGACGAGAGGAGATGATGGATATAGGAATTTTAAGTAGTATATTATATTATTGTTGTGATTACTGTTATTATCATTTGATACATTACATACGATATGATGTGGTGTGAGTGGTCGGTCGAAGCGAAAAAGGTTTGTTTTGGTTACCGAAAATAACGAGGCTGAAAATGATACTCTGTCGCTTGATGACTGGCATTATTTCGCCTCTTCTATTTGCATGAAGATGTCGCTTGCACTATATTCGTTACAGCTTTAGGGGTCTCGGTAGAATGTCAACTATACATTATAAGTCAATTTGCACGGCGGCGAATATATATATATATATATATGGCAGAGAGAGAGGAGGCATTTTCCACAACAATGGGGTATGTTTGCTGTGTATCGCACACTAAGTCCGGGGCAATCTTCCGGGAGACGACGTTCCCGAGTCTTCATGCCCCACTGCGGGGAATATTAGATCGCAAGAGATTGCCCTGCATCACTTTGTCGTTTGCAGACATTATGACTTATAGAATGGTGAGTTTTGCCTAAATGTCCGTGTACGCCCAAACACTAGAGACTTAGACAGGTAACGAAGGTGGATGAGATAGCTGAGACAAATTAATAAGGGTTTCAAGCTACAACTGATTCAGCTTTAGTGCAATTACGTCTCCATTGAATCCACCTCCTCCGGATCTTCAGCCGCTTAACACAACGATAGTGTTCGCCCGGAGGCTCCTGACGACATATAGCTGTCTAGCTAAAGCTACCTCACTGCGGTGAAGTCTACTATAGTCGCTTTTTTAGGGATTAGTGTGTATTTGCAGGGCTTGAGACGAATCTATCAGTAACCTGCTTGTTCATGATACCATATCATATACAACCGTTAAGATGAGTTAGGGACCTCCCTTACATATTTTATTCAATGTTTCCCGAAGTCGACGATCGATACTCAATTCGGTAGGTCTGCCACTCCACCAGGCAGGAGTCCCACAGTACCATGGCAAATACCTTAGTTGTGAGGCCTGGTCTGCATGAGCATTATCCGTCATAAAAAAAATTATTTATATATATATATATCACCGTATACACGGCCGTTAGGCGGCGAGAGTATAATCGTCTCAGTGGTTCAGAGGGATGGCCGTTTATTGTGTCTGGCAGCTTAATCTTTCGTCGGCGCGTAAACAAGCGCAATTAACCACCAAACAAGCTACGTATGAGCTCGTTGTTTTTAGGGAAAACAACAATGACACAGTTTTCATTTATTCTTTGTTCTTTTGGGCTGGGATTTCGTACGTGCATTTGTTAGATATCTATAAGAAAAAAAACCTACATTCACTGCTCAATAAATCCATTTACTTATAGTTAGATATTCCTAATCCAATTGCCAATCGTAAAGCCGACTCTGGGGAAGACATAGACTCTCAGCAGAAGATGGTAGTATTAGCAGGCAGAGGCGGCGTTTTGACATCCTCGTTGTCAACCCCCCTGCACTGGGTCGGCCCGCTCTTTAATAGAGATTGGAAGGTCTCTGGTGGTGTCCGTGCGTTTGAAGCAAATTTCCTCCTCCCAAAAAAAAAAATATATATTCCTAATCCGTGAGCTATTATGCGGTCGGCAATGGTCAATACTCAAGTAACCACTGGTTCAAAATCAGCGATAACATAACATATTTGTTAATTTTGCGGAACTGCAAATTTACAAACGCTCAAGTTCCCATTAAATATAATAATAGTGGTATGGAAAGTGTATATACCACATCTTGGAAACTATATCCAACGGGTACGTGGCATTGAAATAATTATCCAAGGAATAATTATGAATTAACACTGGCTATCATAACATTAACGTTCATGGCAATCGCTTTTCTGCTTTATATCGTCAACCTCCGGTTCAAAGGGACCATCCCTGGACATCGGCCCGTTCTTAAATCGGGTCCCGTAATGGTATACGCTACGTCTACCGCCCTATCCGCGAGAGCCCGTTTTCGACCGGACAATCTTGTTGTCTCGACTTGAGTTAGATTAAAATAACTATATCATGGCATTATGAAACTGCTCAGCTATACACCTATATATATATATATACGTATTCACATTTAAAAATGAATGTCTAAAGTTTGCTGTGACAACTAAAATGACGACAAAAAAAGAGCAGGCCACAGTGAAGCGAGCGCAGTCATTTGCAAGCGCTTTTATGACTATTTGGTCCAACTTGCTCATTGCACCGACTGCATTTCGTGTGTGCTTCGTTTATGTAGCTCCATCCAGGATTGCCTCAGAACCAACTTACCGCAGAGTCTAATGACAGCCGCGCATAAAGAACTTCCAAGAAAGAAAGCCACCAGACATGGGTCAAACATGAACGAATAAGCGCGAAGTGGACGACGACTCTCACAGTCATCCCATTGTAAGAGATAGATAGATAGAGAGAGAGAGAGACTGAACCACAAACTAGATTAGGTTGAGGTGCCTCTACTTCGCAACTTGCGATTGAGCCTTTGTCCGCCGAGGGCCTGAAGGGTCGTGAGGGCTTCTCCAATCAGCGGCCATTTGCTCTATGCAATTATATATTTTTACTACGTTCATTGAGACATCTGCAGGTAAGGGTTCGCATGTGCCCTCTGTCGGATTCGAGCAGTCGAGTACCCTGCGGTTTCGACTCCCCGGTCCCTCTTACCTCAACTCCGTCCCGATGGATCTGCGTAATAACGTATAACGGCAGCATATCTCTACGAGGTAGAGTCGGAAAAAACTCACCACCATGGTTCAGCGCGAACTGCTGATATATTTGATTACACGTCCATGGGCATATCAACGCAATAATCTCGTAGTGGGAGGCTTGCACGCTGGGGAGGGTAATAAACTATAGACATTGTTATCTTGACTTTCATTCAAATCGTTGAGATTGAGCGATTTACATACCGAATAATCAGTAAACGAATCTGGTAAAAACCTGCACCCTTAACCGGCACGCATGCAAAGATATCATATAACAGATATTGTTTTTGCGTAAGCGAACGATATCCCTTCGTAGCTATATATATTTGCTGTTATATTGACTAAAATTATATGTATAGGATCCAAGTCGACAACCGCCGCAGTGCATGACTACCGCACACGGACGCAGGTACGTATGTTCTACTAGATGTATAATATTATATATCCGGAACCTCGGAACAGCCTCCACGTTTGAATGGCTCAGCTGGTTGAATAGCTATGCCCACACCTCATGGTGCAATTTATTATTAGCAGCCTGAGAATTACATATGTGTTCTAAGTGGTGATCGTTAGCTACGCTACGATTATACCATTAACTTCTGCGCGTGTAGCTGGGACCTCCATATATAGGTGTACGGTATCGAGGATGCTGACGAATAATAATTACTGGTCTGCTGATTACGAGCGGGCTGATATCGCTGGCCATGGCCGGTTATGAGTGACGGAATTATTGCCAGTTGAGCACTGAATCAATCACCTCCATTGAGCCTATTGAACACTATTTCACGCCACCAAGAGTAAATACAGCATTGAACAATAATAATAATAATAAGCTCGAAATGAGACCACAAGAGATTTTGAGATTGGGATGCTTCCTACCGGGACAACGAGGTATGGACGCATAATGAGTTTGGTGCAACATTTGAGTAGGTTGACAATGTGTCGCTATTATCGAACTAATAAGTCCATATTAATTAGGCCAAAGATAATTGTGTCCCAAAGAGTGGCGAGTCCTGCCCTTTTGAGACGCGATCACCTATAGCGTAATCTGTTATTTCGATATTTCTGCTGTGAGCGTGTCGCAACAAAGCTGGTTGACTTCGGGTAACTGATGAACACACTCGTCCTAACGACTTCAGTTCAAGGGAATCCCTTCACACGGCGAAATCGATCTCGTAGCAGTCGTTCACACGGCATCCTTCATAATAATAATAATAATAATCCTTCAACAACAACAGAAATATGTCAGACCGGCTGTAATGTTCAGATTTCTTAAAGTAAACACATTATTGTTATGATTATTATTTGATTTTCACATCTTAAGTGAGGCCAAAAGCGCCATCAGATTTCATAAAAATAAAAAGAATAAGAGAGAAAGCAGTCGCAAAAATCAACGATGATGGTTGTCCTTTTGATGCTGGACAGGTCGTTTCTCATAAAAGAGTCAAGACACAATTATGCCATTTTCGCTGGCGGGGGTAGTTATCCTAGATACAGTGTCAAACAGCTGTTTCGTTCGAGCTGCTCATTAAATAAACATCGCTTGATTTAAGCTGCTGTAGCCGTCAATTCGGTTCGCTCATTATTTGGTATCATTGACGCTGTACGACGTTCATGGATCGCCTTGACAACTCGGCTCGTGACCTGATGAACAGATGTTTTTTGTTCGAGCTGACACATTGAACGTCGACGTCAGACTGAAAAGATTCCACGTCAACGGGAATCAATGGCTCGTGTCTATTCTAGCATTACTTCGCACGATGGACAAGCACTCTTCATACGCAACTGTACAATGGCGGGAATTGAACCCATGTGTGTGCACCTACATATACGATGTCGGGATCATTTTTCCCAACGGCAGCACGACGGCACGAGGGGCCCGACTCGCTCTACTATCAAGGGACCACCTATATTTACCATTTATTTAATCATTGGGCCATTTATTTAACCTAGGATAACCTGGGTACGAGTGCGCTGCGAATCGAGGTTGGCATATTTGTTATACAACGTCAACTGATTCGTTTTGTCGCTTGTAAGTGGACGAGGCCGTGTGCGTGTGCGTACAACGTGTTAAATTACGGAGCACCGACGTGGACTCTTAAAGGTAAACAAGCGCTGCATGCGCTCGGCAGCATCAATAATATTATATATATATATATATATATATATATATATATATATTGCAACATGTATTGTATATACGAAAAATAAAATAACAGACGTATGATCTATTTGTTTATCTGCATCTAAGACAATTACGTCAAGCAATCATCCACCAGTATGTATGTCTGTGTGTATACACAAGCATCATTTAAACGTGTGCCTCTAAGTCATTAGCCTACATTTCCGACAGGGTCATTCCAGGTAACAACGAATGGTTATACCACCAGCCAGAGTGAGGTGAGCCGAGCTGAGCCTTAAGCCGATCCACATATATACATATATATATATATATATATATATATATATACACAAGTTAGATGGCAGCAATTCAAGGAAATTGAGCCCCACTCCCTATCGTACAACAGCGTTAACAATGTCCACCCGTCGTTTCTCATTCTTCTTTTCGTATAGTCCAGCTGGCGCCACACGTTACGCCACGACTCCAGCCGATGAGGCGGCCAAACGCAGTCAAACGCCGCGGTGACAAAGTGGCTCCAGGCCCACAGCAGTCATATGTGACATCTAGTCAGCACGAATCCGCCGTTCACTGCTGGCAATGTTCGTTTATTCGGTGCTTATGGCTAAATACCCATCTCCGGCCGCGCACGCAACCCTTCATCGTCGCGCCATGCAATGTCAAATCAATTTCTGGATCGGCTTTCTGTAATTTGCCGCACTTCTACTGGTGCCACACACTTTGACGACGTCGCTGGCTGTGGCTGTATGTGATTGTGCGAGCCGGCGGGCGCACGCGCATGACGTTCCTGCCCAAGCTGAACACGCGGCTTTGTGCGTGAGTCCACGGCGGTGTCCCTGCGTCGAGTTGGCGCTGCTGACCGGGGCTGTGTTTGCGCTCGTCGCCGCCGCCGGCGACGAATTCTATCGCTCATGGGGGTTTGGCCAAGCGGCCAATCGGACGAAGTATCATGCCCGGGTCAGGGGGTCCGGGCCAATGGAGGGGGACAATGCGGCGAAGAACAAAACCAGCCTCCTCCAGGGGTGCCACCTTCCGTTCGCGATATTATAGCAGCCGTCACGCGTCGGCATTGGACAGTTCAGCTGGCGGCTACTCCCAAGGGGGTGGTTGATCGGGGGTTGATCCGGGGGGGGGCTGGGGGGAGGAGGGTCAAATACAACAATAAAAGTTCTTCGAAGAACTTCTTCGTCGTTGCCGCCCGCGATCAACTGTCACTTTAAACGTTATGCGAACTATTACGAACAAGAAAAAGAAAAAAAAAACAAAGAAACAACTAGCAAACGAGTAAACGCTATTCAAATCATAACAGCAATATACCTAAGGTTGCTCCGCTGACAGCGACTTTCTGTAACGCGCTAAAATCGCTCCCGCCGCCCGAACGCTAAAATCGCTCCCGCCGCCGCCGCCGCTGCTGTTGTCAGCGATGCCAAGCGCCTCTCAATGCTTCCCATCGGGGGAGGTGGTATACCACGTCTGTGTGTCACTCGTGACATAAATCGAAGGTAAATATGACATGGGCAAGCGAATTCGTTTCGCGTCGTCGTCGCTCGGTAATATTCACTGCGGCGCGTTCCCCCTAGCCCGGAAACGCTATCGTGGCCTGTCAGTCGACGGTTGTTGCCTGAACAATGCCTTGCGGGTGGTGGGGGACTACAGTAGCTGGGAGCGGCGAAAGTGTAATGCCGCGCAAATTCACGTCTGAGTACGACAGGGCCACAGCGAGGAATACGGGAAGTGGCTCAGGGATTCACTGCAGCGGTCAAACGAATGATCGATTGAACGGGGCCAACGAGCGGACGCCCGGCCGCGGCGGCCAGGCTGACTGACCCCCACTTTGAATGGGGTTCACGTACCCTTGAAATTGTACACAATTGCACCGACTCGCAACCGTGGTGAGGTTGAGTTCGGCGACGTGTGTGTGTGTGGGTCTATGTGTGCTGTGGGTTACCAACGTCGTGATCAAGACGGCGCAGCGTCCAATGTTGAATGTCGCTGACAATCATCAGAAAAGACGGATTCAGAAAAGACTTCAGCACAACGCCGACCTCTGCTTGCCTGTCTATGGGACGATATCAATATGCGAGCGTGGAAAGCGTATAGTATAGATTGGTGATGACGACGGTGGTGATGTGATTCTTGCGGGCTTCCTGATCTAATCAGTTCGCTCAGCTATCCATATTTATACAAATTAAGTGCCTAAGAAGGTGTACATTTAGGTTCTGGTCACCTCACGGTAACAAGGTGACAATGTTCGCATTTAGAAGGGGGGGGGGGTTGTCCATCCTATGAAACAATGCGAAAAGACGTTGTGAAGTCGACTGAGCTAAATGTTTGAGGCTGAGAATGTGCCCGAAAATTTTACTAAGTTTACGGGGGCGACATTGGCTGTTTGCGTAAGCTTAAAGCTAATCGAGGATCCACTTCGTCGCGAGCGTGGTAAGTAAGCGACTTGTCAGCGTGGTGACTTGAACGGCTGAGTCTCTGGCTGTAAAAAGCTGGAGGTGGCAGGTTCGAATCCTATTGCATGACATAGAGAGAGAGAACTTAAGCATTGTATGCAGTTCCGTTAATAAATCAATAAAGCTTTACCTTTACTTGCTTTAGGAACCCGGTAAGTTCAAGTCGATGTTCGGGTCGGCATGGCACTGCGCCAGGTATCAAGGTTGTTCAAAGGGGTAAACCTTCTTCTCAGTTTCGCTATCATTGCCGTAAGCTCGCAGCAACTCAATATCACGTGTTTCCGCTCAATTATTAATTATTATTATTAGTATTGTTCTTAATTACATGTTTTACGCTGATCATCATCAGCGCCGGCTGTTGTCGATATGATTCTAATTTTTAGCGCCGTTTATGCCACTCCAGCGAAGCACGCTTGTATTCTCTCATTGCTAGTTTGTTGCAATTGAATTCTCGTCTCAGCGGAGACAATCCATTGTCGGTGACTAAATCACTCCACATTATTAGGTGTGCCAACCGACCATTACGATCACGCTCATCACAGCCGTGTACGGACGCCGAGCGAGCCGGACCAGCGTATTTTTGGGGCTGTATTTTTTTTATATTGATTCCTTTCAACGGAAGCGCCATTTCGTATCCATTGTTATTTCTTCGACTTCGTGGTCGACCCACATGAATCGCTCGTCAACGAAGTCACTGAAGACATACAACCATAGACACTTTTGAGACGCGTATGCAATTCACCGGCAGTCAGCGATGTTTGGTGCGTTTGTGTGTACCCGCTGAAATAAAAACACGATTATGATTCAACAGCACATGTAGGGGGTAGAGGGGCGTGGGGGGAGACCGGGGGTATGTCTTAATATGATTTTTATACCGCGGTCATTCGTTCGTATCCGATCGCGGCAGTCCCCAGCGGGGACCGTCTCAGCGGCTGCTCGATGTCCTGTTCACGATTCGGCACAATGTGGCACTAGCGACCGTCACCACGGTCAGTCGCCGCCGCCGCCGCCACCGCCACCAATCAACTATCAGCCAGTCTCGCTGGCCAGCTTCGTTGCCGGCAGCTAATTTCTCTTGATCGTGGTTATTCGACAGGATCTCGCCGTCGCCGTCGTCGTTGGCACAACAGCAGCCGAAGCGGCAGCAAACGTAACCACCGGCGCCATGGTAACTGCTGCCAAATGCCGTTGACAATTGTCGACGCTCGTTGGCACCGGCGTTTAACAGCCCGACGAGCCGGCTGCCCGACAGACAGCCAGCTGAACCGGTGGCATGTTCTCGTTCGTTGCTTTGTTGTGGACATCGAAATTTTCGCCATCAATCGGTCGACCGATCCCCGCCGCGGGAATATATATATATATATATATATATATATATATAGACGTGTGTCGGCTACCTGTGTGTGTATATATATATCTACAAGCATCATATATGTCACACGTTATGGCTCTTCGTTGCTGTTGTTGTTGTTCTTGTTGGCGGCAGCTGTAACAGGTGGCAGAGTGGTGACAGCTTCTGATAACGTGGCAAGAGCGAGAACCTTTATTGGAGGCGTATATATATATATATATATGTGCTTGCATAGACGTTAATTAACGACATGAAACATGGGCATAATAGCGATTGGACGATTTTACTCGTTCTTACTGTAGTAACATAACACGATTACTATTGCTACAACTGATAGTGATAAATATAACCATTGGACTAATACAACCATGTCTGGGTGTGTCTGTATTAATTCGTCTGCTGCTCAATTAGCTATGCAAGAGGCAAGACCGTCTACGAGGTAAGCTTGATCGCTTGATGTCAACAAATAAATGCCGACGGCGCCATGAGGCGACGTGGTGGCCGTAATTTTGCAACTGATACTAATAAAACTTCGACGCGTAAGATTTCACCGTTAGTTTAAGCGGCGATCAGGCAACCGCGCTACTGTGGTAACATGTGAAGATATTATGGCAATAGCTGTGGCCGATCGGAAACTCTCAGCGGGCAGCAGCATTCACCGCTGAGTCCGCAGCTATGAGTAGTATTGGCATATCTACTATATCAACTGTAATAGTAACCAAGACTGGCAAGATCCTGGTGTCCATGCGGGATTTACCTTTGACCTCTTAAACAAAAGTAACCAAGACTGGCAAGGTGGACATCGAACTCGGGAGATCGTAAACTTCTAGAAATCTCGATATACGCTGCTTTTCGAGCCTGCGTTCAAGCCGGTACAATCAGTTTACATAGGCGGACTACATGTGTGGTTCGAACCCCCGCCCTTGCATATCGCCATTTAACAAGGTGTCCGTCTTATGCAGCCTTAGCACGAAAGCAATCGTTGTACCGTGGACTGAGTTGAATGTTTTGTGCTGTGAAGAGTCAGCCCCCGGGAACACACTAGCCCTGTTAATCTGGACGTCGATCCCACTGATCGGACGATGGACGTCGTAATATCATCCGTCGTAAGAACTATTGATCGCGAACATCAAAGAACTAATCGGTGCTAATGACAGGAATACGATGTCGTCTCTGCAGCGACATGTACAATTAATTATGTGGTGAGATTGCGCTAATGAATGTCATGAACACCGGGCATATGCTGTGCATTTGTATATTGTGCGATTTAGCTTGGAAAGTATCGGACAAATCTTGCTGTATGTTCGCTACTGTTACAAGCGAAGTAGTTCATTGCAATTCACTCAATTTGAGATGAGAGTCCCCATGTTCTCTACGTGCACTGATCTTAGGTGGGGCTGCGGCGAACTTCCCCGGTGAACATGAGCAATGAGGCCAGTAGTTCCTATCATTTTGGGGCTATATTTTATTCATTTTATATAATTAGACTGATCGATTCGTACCTGACGATATAAAATTGAGCTGAAACACCCGAATACTTCGATAGTCGTCAGGATTCACTAAGTTCACGCTAAACTCGATGAACTCGTTCTGCTTCGAGCTGTTTCCAAGTGTTTGTCAGCTCAGGCGCGAAGTAGATGTCACGCCCACGTGATAATGCGCAATGTCGCAAATTACGGGTTCGACTTGTTATCGCACGACGACAATGTGACGGCAGCCATAAGTTCGACCATTTGTCTCTGATATTTTTGTTCCTCTGAGGTATTGCCTGCAGTCTCCTGTCCCGCTCACTCTGGACCACATCCGTGTTAGCAGTGAACAACAATTCTGCACGACCGACCCCGGAGGCGGCTCAACAGCAACCACACAGCGGCAAAGGTATCCACCACAACCTTCTCCCGTCTACTGCTGTTGCTGCTGCTGCCTCATGATGAAGTCATTAACATTCGACTTGTTATTCAACGGTGCGAAACATCGCCCACTTAGCCAGTAACTTAGTTAGTAAGTTAAACAGATGACGATTGTTGTTGTCGGCGGCCAACTTCTTCGGAGGGAACTTGTGAAGATGGGAAGCCTGACCGAGCCGAGGTTGGACGAGCAGACTACCGAGTCGGGAGCTTTGGGGCGCCGATCGAGTATTGGCCTTGTGCTGCTATGAGCACCTAAACATTGGTCCAATGAAGATCTATGAGCAATTGTCAACACAACTGATTGAACATGACTGCTTTGTTGGGGATGTGCCGCGCTGGGGTGCACGGGAGCGGGCAATTATCCGGCCAGGAACGATCGACTCATCTCCGTTTCTGTGTTACGCTGAGATGCAGAGTAGACCACTGCACCGCACGGTGTCGATGGTGGTGGTGGGTTATTTTCAATGGGTTCGTTTGTTTGCTTCGTCTGTAGTTATGAGATTAGGTTCATTATATAAAAACAGTAGCGTCCAAAAGAATAAGGATTGCGGGGTGTCTGCTAGTTGCTATCAACGCCAACTGCTGTTATATCGCGTATGATAATTAATAATAATACTAATAATAATAATAATAACAACAGTCGGACTGAGTCGATGACGGGTAACAAAGTAGACAGGAGGGCGTGAGGGGCGCCGATCGAACATTCGGAGGTAAAACCCCTGTATTATAATAGTAATAATAATAATACACGTTCGCCAGGTACAGTTATCGTCTGACTTTCATTAAAAGTACATCCACAAACGTCACAGTCGTCAGAAGGCAGCAAATCATTATATGAACGCGCGGGGGTGGCGGTCTCCGGCTGTGAAAATCCGGAGGCTGCACGTTCGAATCTCCCGCCACGTGATGGCATATCTCGCGAGAGAGAGAGAAAGAACATATCATGTTGCAAAAAGACTGCACTTCCTTTGATAAACCAACACTTTGTGCTGTATTGTACCGTAATCATTTGTGGTTAAAATTCGTGGCAGATGAGAGAGAGAGAGAGAGAGAGTTTTTTTCTTGGATCCGAGAGCTTTTCTTCGACGTTGACGACGGCATTTTGGGTCATAGGGCTCGATACCCCGAGCGTTGGATATTCGCATGTAAAAAGGGGTTGTCCTTCTTATGCCCGGAGTAAGGCCCGGTTAGTCTAAGGCCCGGTTAAGCCTTATGCCCGGAGAGCAGTGGATGGTAAATGTTTAAGGCTGAGCGCGCCACCCCGCCCATCGAAAAAAATCGACTTCAACCAATTTTACTGCAGACCGGGGACACAGAGCAAGAATAGGTATCGTTCGTCTGCTCGGCCGTTAAAATGGTGCTAGTCTCCCCTCCCGCATCGGGAACTGTTATCTCTGCCCTTGCCGACATTGTAAGGGGGCCAGGAGCAACAAACATCCCAGCGTATGGCTGAATCGTCTCGCCAAAGCATCCGATCCGTATTAATCACGGGAGCGGAAGAAACAGACGCCTCTCATCGTCTGATCTGACGAATGGAGACAGAGAGAGAGAGAGAGAGAGAGAGAGAGAGAGAGAGAGGCCAGTGTTCAGCGTCCGTAGACGTCATTGCGTAGGGTGTTAGCAAACACAAATAAGCAAACGCACTTATATGCCACCTGCCCACTGTGTGCTTCGTCTGGCGAGACGTTGTCCATAAACGAAAAGTGTAGAGAAGACGGTTGAGTGTCAAAGCAAAGAATAATCGGATCGTCGTATGGTGCAAGGTGGCATGTAGAATATTTTCACATTGTTGTATATCTACGTATTATGCATTGATTGATTGATGAAATTGAATTTTGATTTTTTTTTTCGCACTTGTCTCTCTGGCGTCCAGCTCCCGAGGACGGCTCGGAAACAGCGAAACGGGACGATTTGTGTTGACAGTAGGGGCTTTGAGACAATGTCGATTTGAGTGCAACCCCATTGGGTTTGAGTGGGTTGATACAGATTGGTCGAGGTTTGTTTAGTCGAATAGCTCGTCTCTTTGTCTAATTTCCTTATCAGCTTCAGCCTATAACAAGCGAGTGTTTTAATAACTGAACGATCATATACATACAATTTATCGAACAACTGATCAACAACAAACATAACACGGTGGTAAGTGCTATTGCCGCTGTCTGTTGGCTGGCCTGTATTTAGCGGCGTGTGTGCCCCTGCGCGGCTCCCAATTATTCATATCATAGGAGTCGGTGTGGGGAGTGTCGATATACGGCTCGTACGGCTTACGGGGATTAATTAGTTCCGTTTTCTGACGTGTCATCTACAGTGTGTCTTCCTACTTATTATGAGCTACGTTGTCGTATTCGAATTCAACGTCTTGCAGTACCATCTTCTTATACCATTTGCATTATAGTTAGCCTTTAATTATCCTGTATTTTTTTATTAGGTCCGCGTCGAGGCGACCAGCTCTAGGAAACAATGAGGTCCCAAAAAATAGACCGACAACACTTTGGAAGGTTATGAGACAGATACAGATTTTTACTATTTAAAGGTGACTGCATCGCATCTTCGTTGCGGGTGGTTGCCTCAATCTCGAGTCGGGTCGTTCTCGTTATTTTGTCTCATGCAAAAAAGTGCCCGTGTCAGACGAGATGCGGACAAGATCTGGTAAAAGGTAAAAAGGTTTTATTGGTTTATTAAAGGAGCTGCAATTGTTTCAATGCTTAAGCTCTCTTATATGTCAGGTGTTGAATGTTATCCTGTTCGGGGGGGGGACTACGACGACGACGACGACGATGGCGTTCAAAGGGAATCATTTTCCACCATCTATCCAATCTATATTGTCAATACGCTTGCAGTTCCTGTGGAGTTCGCTCATTCGATTCGGCTCAAGCGTACGATCGATCGATTGATTGATTGATTGATTTCCAACGCGGTAGCATATGCGTGCAGCCGCAACACCTCTAATCGACAGCGGTCTCACTCGCTATCAAATGGGTAGTCACTAAAGCCTAAGGTGGTATCACCCGATATGAGCTATTAGTTACCACTTACCAACGCCGTTGTCAAACGGATAGCGGACGAGTAGCGCTCCTCCGTGAAGGTTCGCAGACAGAACGAATGGGACAACGTTCATCCATCGAGCGACGGCGGTGGTTTCCGGCTGCTCCTTTTGTGATCGACCCGTACCGACGACCACGGGGAAGTTGCGGTTCAGATCGAAGTCGGCTGCATTGTTCCGCCCGTTAAGCCCCACGCAGTTGCCGTGCTGCGATCGCTCCAGACCATCGGGGTTCATCGTTGGCATAATGTGTACGATGGTGTTGTCGAGGAACCAGCGCATCTGGGGGTCCGTATCATACGTGTTCACCATATACGCGAGCAGGTGCAGGAGCATCTCCTTGCCAACCACCTCATTTCCGTGCATGTTGCCAATGTAGCGGATGTTCGGCTTCAGCAGCTGATCTTCGGTGGCCTGCGAGGTCACCATCGCCGCCCAGAGGTCTCGGCCCTCAAGCGATTTGCCGACTGAGTACAGCGTGACGAGGTCTGGCCGGTAGTTCGTCAAATTGACGAGCAGATCTGACATCTCGCGAAAGTCGTGGTATACGTACGGTACCGAAAAGCGGGCATCAGCCAGGACGGCGCACGTTGCCGCGGCAGCAATGGCAAGAACCAACGAACGAGATGAGATTAAGAGCGGCATTGTTACTAGCCTGCGTGTAGCGCTCGGCCACGTCTACTCCTCTGGTTTTTCTTTTCGCGCGCCGGGCTGGGGGCTTTATGGGGGTCTTGACGGAACGCTGCCACTTGCGAGCCGACCGCAGAGGTAAGGCCCACGAGAAAACTGCTGCAGGAATCGCACCGGTGTGGGGGGGTGGGGGTGGGTTTGTAGCTTCCGGAGTGCACGAAACAGAAGCCTTGCACAGAAATGGCTCACACAATCGATTTGTAACCGCAAGCGCAAGCACTAGACACACGTAGGCACCAACACTCACACACTGTGGTAGTATCCTTCGAGAGAGATGGGGCCGACCGGCAGGACGCGGACTGTTGAACAGATTGACACGAGCTGATAGCGGCGATGGCGGAGTGACGACAAGTCTTAGACATTCGCGAACAGATCCGAATCCACGGGAGAAATACTTGGAAGATTTAGATGACGACAACGGCAAGAACAATGAGGATGGCGCACACGCCACATATACACTACACGCAGACACACACACTACACGCAGACGGACGCACGCGCACGCACTCCCTGCTGCTCGAAGAAGCACTAAGCAATCACTGAAGAACTAGACCAGATCAAGCGCCCGGTGAACTGGAGACAGTAGCAACTGTTTTTTGCTGGGCAGCATTCGATTTGATTGACCCAGTGTCCAACGGCTGCTGCTGCTGTTGTTGCTGTTGTGGCTATCAGTGGAACGGGTATGACCCGCGACGCTGTCTGAACGGCTCAGCTATGTTCGTCCGAGTTGGAGCTTGCTCTCGGCTGATGACGATTACGACCCCTCAATGCTTAACAGGGGCTGTAATCAACCGCGACTATATATCTGAGCTGGTTGAACATCAGCAGCGACAACGCTACCAAGAACAACGGTGTTCCTGAAGGGAACCATCACCAATGGTGCGCGTCGGCCTCTTCTATCGCCGGATCGCCGTTGGGTCCGCCAGGACGAAGATGACCACGGCGGGGGCGGCGTTCGACGACGACGACGACGGCTGCTGCTGTTCGTCGTCGCTGATAACGAAAAGAATCGAGACGCAGCAAGGAGCCAAAGCAGGCAACAAACAATTCTACCAAGCAACAAATCGGCCAGACCCACTGACGGATTAACACTGATTTTTTCGCTTTTTGTCGTGCCGAAGCGGTGTCCTACGCCGCGCTCGGCAGAATCGAGAGGGTTCCAAAGCGACGATCGCAACCGTCCCGCTCTTCCTCACCGAATACCCCCTTCGATAGCCACTGCGACCAGCCGCCTCCGCCGAACCTCAGCGGCGAGCACGATGGAAATTTAGCACTTCTAGCGCTGCAGGTGGTGTGTTTTCGATTGCGCCGCTGCATGCGACTCGTGCGCGACTGACTGACGGACTGACTGACTGATCCGGCGTCCGTCTCTGATCAAGCGTAGTTTCTTCTGTTGGGGAGCTGGCTCACCGCGCTGTTCGTCGGCATTATCGCTGGAACGGTGGCCCGCTAACGGTGGTTTGCCCTCTCCAGGTGGCACTTGCCTATGCGCGGCTCGTATCTTCGCTGTTCGCCGCTGCGGTAAGTTCTGCTGCCGCCGCCGTCGCCGCCGCCGTCGCCGCCACCGGCTCAGCGTGGACCGGAGCCACCATCGGCACTTCGCGGCACTCCGATAGGTAATGCCGCTACTGCCGTTGTTGTCGCTAATATTGGTTGTTGTTGGAGCTCCCGGACCACCGTGGTCAATGCGGGATCCGTCTGAATTGGATGGATCGATGCGCTGCTGGAGACCGGGTGAGGACGCATGTACTTGAACCTTTCGGCAAAAGCTGTAATAAATAAATCAGTGTTGATTGACTGGAGCGCGGGGAGATGGGCTGACGGAGATAGTCAATGGAATTGACGGGGGCCGTATCTTGAAGGCGAGGGCGGGCGGCATGTTTTATTTTAACGGATACCTCTCCTGATTCTCCTCGTCTGTTGTTCCCCTAGTTACGTCAGAGCCTCGGATCCTAACCTTTACGTGTTACCACAAGGGCATATCGAGGTCACATAATTATTAATGTTCAATCGTGTACAATACCTAGCAACAACCACAGGTAGATAAAGATGATAAAGAAGAAATCGAACCATTCGCCGAAGTGCTTGGCAACAAGGTTCGAACCCAAGCCGTATGTCCCTCCTAGTTAGTAATTAACCAATCAAGCTCCCCAGTTTCCATTTTTTTCTCTTTCTTTTTTATTGAGACTAGGAAATTTTCTTCAAACGCACGGACACCACCGGAGACATTCGAATCACCGTTAAAGAGTGGGCCGACTCAGTGCAGGGGGGGGCTTGACAACGTGGATGACAAAACGCCTCTCTGCCTGCTAAAACCACCATCCTCTGCTGGGAGTCTATCTTTTCGCTTGGCATTACTTCGATCCGTCGATACCGTCTGCGGGACATCTACTCTCATCTACATATCAGCTGAGAGCTGGCGATCTACCCATGAAGATGAGACGCTATTTCAATAGGATTCATATGACATACATATTGTATGTACTATCAATTTATTAATTAATTAGTGCCACTTGTACATTGCTTGCACTCCTTGCTGACGTTGTTAGTGTTCGCTATTGTTCGCCATCTCGATCAGTTCGCATTCATGAGATGCTCCATCGTGTGAAACTGCTGTAAGCGTTTTCGACGAAGCAGAGATCTTCCTGACGGCGATTCCCCTCATCGTTGGGAGAAGGTGGCTGTCTCAACCCCAATCCCATCAAGGCAAATGGCTCATCACCATGCTCGGCAGAACGAAGCCGGGAAATGTCCAAGAGAAAAATATAATTCTGTATCGAACATGAACAGCACTGATGCTGCACTCGCGCTGCCTCGATTACCATTACCATCCAGGCAATTGCGTTTCTTGATATATCACTCTCTCTCTCCCTCTCAGCTTTCTCTTGCCGGCGAGGCTCGCCGGTTGTCCAACCCAGCGAGCAGACCGAGCACTGCCAAAGGCTGTTGTTCCCATGGGTAACAGCAGCAGCAGTAGCAGCAGCAGCAGCAACAATGACCAGCAACAATGTGAACCGCGCCGTACGAGAGGCGACGGGGAACTCAGCGCAATGTGAATTGAAAAATCGGCTCGGGTGCCGTTGTCGGACACGCTGCCCCCTTCCAAGAGCCATAGAGACACGGCGTTACGTGTAGCGCAGTGCGGCCGACCAAACAGCCCCGTTGGGCCGGATCGATGGTCAGGTAAGCCAATGAGCGTCGGCATCCGGCGTCGATCGCCTTGGCTCAGCGGTCCGGCCTCGCAGCTGGGAAAACCACGCTCGCCGTGTCGTTACGCAACGAAGAGGAGAGAACGCGCCATCTGCGTTAAACGCCGCCTGTCCGTGTAACCGTTGCTGTCCGCTCTCCTGCTGCCGTTGTCGTTCTCGTACGCACCTGTTCGACAATCGACAATTCAGTACCGTGGCAGGATCAAGTGGCCTGCCAGGCCACTGGAACAGAATACGCCAATGTGTTGTGCGCAGAGACGAGTGTCGGCCACCCCGGTGGGAAACGTGCAGCCGGCTGGAAGTCAGTGGAATGACCGGTGGGGGACCGCCTTCGCGCGTCTCGACGCTCAGCGCGCGCGAAAGTTTCTTGAAAGTGAGAGCATGAGCGCTCATTTCCATCCCGACGTGCCCCCGGGGCGCAGCGTCAGCTGGGAACGGATGTCAGCGCTCATAACATTACACCTGATGAATATATGCACATTGCTCAAGTGCTCACAGGAGCTCACATTGACAGGAGCAGAGACATTTCGGCTGCTGAGAGAGACAGAGAGGGGGGGGGGGTTGAGAGGTAGGGAGAACTTGAAGAATTGGTCAACAAACAAAACGAGTCAATCCGCTCGCGCGCGCGCGCACACGACCCCCCCGCTCTTCGACGGCCTATAAGCTGTTACTTCGGAGCGCTGTGCTGTTGCTGCTGTTTTCGTCACAGAAGAGAATTGACTGTCGGAATGAACAAATTGAGCTACCCCGATGACATCGACATGAGATCCGTCCACACGGTGACATGCGAACGGGATCGCCCCGCCCCCCCGGGGGTGGGCGGGGGAGCCATTGGGAGACACGCGTCGTTTGCAGATTGTCAGAAAGTACGCCTGCGAGAATTGCGAGAACGCCGTCTATTCGAATGTAGAACAGAATAGATACCTGAAACGAACATGAATTCACGTGAGTGAATGAGTAACTTCACTGATTGACTGACTGGCTAATGAAAACGAATCGCCTAGATGGGACTGCGCGTGCACTCGACACAGGCCGCGAAGGAACGTGGTGAGGAGACACAAAATACGCTAGGCCTTGGCACATGTCCGACGAATGTTTTCTATGGACGTTGTGCAATTTTGCCGCATTCGAGCTGCATTCTATTGGTCCGCTACTTAAGTCAGGTCGCTGACTTAGCCAGAGGGGCTCGATGAAGATATTCTATAATATATTGCTGTTAGAGAATCGATATTTCGACAGGTTGCGTGCACAATGTGTTGTGCATTTTCGTGTTGTGTGAGAATTCGTTGTGAGATTGTGAGACGTTGACATGTACATATCTGTCTCGTCGTGTATTGGTACGTGATTCAGCGGCCTGTCAAGGCCGACTTGGCAACACTCCTTCGTTGAATTGGAAGGGTTTGCCGCTGAAAGGCTCCCAGCTCCCAGCTCTCTTCTCCAATGAGACATTTATCGGTGCTTGTTATCCGTGTGTGATGGCTTGTTGTTAACCGAATGAAAATTCACATAGCGACACCTGAGGCCAAGGATCGATTTCAGCCGGCGTCCTGGGACATTTCCCACCACCGGTCTTCATATCATATCGAAGTGTCGATGTCCGCACCAGCTGCTCAAGGTGATGCCCAGCGCGGATGAACCTAATGATCATCCCTAGGGTAACCTAGGTTGCTTGGTAAACGAAAACAAAGCCGTCTGTCAGCGCTCTTATCGAAATAGCCAGTCACCGCAACAAATGCAAGACTCTTCCGTTAAATCCGAACTCGAATACAATAAATTTATTTGCGAATGCTACCACTACTCAATACTGGGTTGTATAGAATTCTATATTCGGATTGTTGATGTTTAATATTGTTGGCTTTCCAAGTGAATATCTAATTATTAGATTAAAAAGCGTAAAGCAAAACTATTTGAAGCTTGCTTTTTTGCTTTTCATGAGGTTGGTAATTGTGCATTAATTAGAGACTTGAGCTACCCTTAAAGACCTCAAAGCAAGAAAGCGTTCTTCATACAGCTTCGTCTACTGGATAACTCCTCATTAGATCAAGTGAATTGTCGTAGACTAACGAGTGTTTAACGCTAATTGATAAATACAATACAAAATGTATTTTGGGTGCAGTATTTACAACGGTACAAGTGTTCTTAGTAAAATCTAATCATAGCAATAACGTGTTCATTGCTGCCATGCGCATGGCGTTTACACCGTCATTACATATCATTATTTATATCATGATTTTACAGTACTAATTATGTCTGCTATTGCGTTGTGATGACTGTTTATTGTGGTGGGCACGACACCACGACATCTCTGGCTTCTATAACCTTCGATCACGTTTTTCTGGCCACGTTCAAAGCTCCTGGTTGTCGTCCGGAGATTTACACCGCATCGAAACAGTACTCATGAGGTAGACGGCCGCATCGAACCCCAGTCGAGCGTGGGGTCAAGGGACTCTCGTGAAATCTCGTCGAAAACTTGAGTTCAACATAGGCACAATCATTTGGCAGGTCGAAGCTACCTGACGGGTAGCCAGCTAAGGTTATGATAGCGGTTCTCGCACTGGTGTCGTTTGCTTCCGCTGTATTCCATTTCTCGAATGTCCGCTATAGTAACAAAGGTATTGTATAAGAGAGGAGAAGGTCTTCTAATTCATTCGTATCAGCAGTGTTCTGTTTCTTGTCACAGACGCCCGCTGTGGCATGGCAAAAACAGGCTCAGTTAAAGAGATGACTGCCTCATGCTCGGGGTTGGATATAATAGATGTTCAGGGGAGACGGCGGTGGCAGGGCAAATCGTTGGGGGTGGACTCCCATTGCGGATTCCCGTCGATACAGCTGGTCGATTTCTCGTGGCGTATATAAATAGAGCACTGTCTAACTTCACCGATATTGAACAGGATCTTCTTGTTCATTCCGTTTCGTCTCAGAAGGGCTGCGTGCTGTACGAACAAATACGGAAGCTATCCGCCGTAGATCGCCGCCGGGTCTTCGGCGCGTTATTTGCGCTATTCCACACGGTCGAAATCGATCACGGACGACTTCGATCGACGGTATGACGCTGGTTCACCAACTGAATACGCATGAACACACTGCTATCATCGATAAAATAACGATACAGCTGAATAATTCGTTCTAATGAAGCCGAACGACGGCAGGCGACACGTGCATCGAAAGACACTCGCTGACTGCGAGAATATTAAACAGCTCGAAACGACTGTACAATAAGCGATTAAGTCATCATTGAGGAATCCATCGATGACTAATCCTGATCAGGCGACGGGTTCGTGCTTTTCGGCACCCATTGTTTTTAATAGCTATCCGTGAAACGTATTCAACGTCTGCTTGCTAACGTGACAGATTAACAAACGAATTGTGAGCCATATTGGCGGTTAGGCAAAACATGTTGAATCAATCATCGGGGGGAGGGCACAGAGCTATAGCTAGCGAGATGGGCATCAACGCTCATCAAGTTTTATGCGTAGAATTCGTAAGGCAAGGAAAAAAATGCATGAGCCAACTAATTGTGATAGATATGCATCCAGTTGGCTGAAGCTATCGCAACTCACAGATACAGGGTGTTTGTGTAAAATATGCTGACATCGCTAGAGACGCGGGGTGTACGCGCGGTACGATGGAGTTGTAGCCAACCGATCGTCGCAGGGAGTCGTACGCCCTTCAACAGTAGGACAATAACAGCCGCAGCGCTTAACAGAATTTCGGGACCAACCGGCTCATGATTCCGTCCGAATAGTTCACAACGAGCAACGAATCGTCGACAACGTCACATAACAAATCCATGGACAATGGGGACTGGAGATTAGAGACTCGTTGTTTTTTTCAGCTGACCCTCAGCAGTTCCCCTATATGACAGGCGTCAGAATTTGAACTTTAGGTATTTCTATGAGGACCTGTCGGGGCCTAATCGTTGTTTATCCTCCTCTACCTTACTCGGACCTGCCACAGAGTGGAGACTGGCGCGTCTCTCGCCCGAGAAGGTGCAGCCCGAAGTCGAAGCTTTGATATCAAGTTCAAATCGATCAGGCGACGGTATCGATGCGAATCTGGATGCTCGTCGGTAGCATCACATAGGCTATTTGTATCACTCGCGCGTCGACCTTCTCTAACTATTGCTGCCAATGGATCGTCGTTACCCACCGAACTTGAGAGTTATTTCACGCTCGCTTACTAATAATAACGTCGTGGCGTGAATTCGAAAATATCTTCTGCTTCTGTAAGTTCCCTGCCGTAAGTTCCGGGAAATCCACTGAAAGGACCAACTGTCTGCAGGACATTGCGGTCCATTCGAAGCTCTACGCTTGATTTTCTGCGACTCTGTTTGCGTGGGTTGGTTCTTCTTGGAAAAAATAGGTCTCTCTATCTTGCGTCGTTCCAGCGACCTGATCGGCTGACCATAGAATCCAGCATTAAACAGTTTCCGTAACGGTGGTCAAACTCCAACGTTCACTGACCACGTGCCGAATTGGCCAGAACAGCTGGAATGACCTACTGTGCTCAATGTGGATGTACACTCCGTGAAATTCGTCAAAAAAGAAATTTATCGAGTACATTTCTAGCCATGAGCACAAATCGTAACTAATGTCGGTCAGACAAGATACATACATTAACTGATTGTAATCTCACCTCTCGACGTAATTAGCTTGATTAGTTCTCATGTTTTTCTCCCATTCCATGACAACGCGTTTTGCCTGAGTGACTATCAATATCATATATATATATATATATGCAATATCAATGCCAACACCTGAATGCCGAACCACAGCTCAACACAACTGTGCGCCCTCCCTTAGTGAGGGGTGCTTGATATCACTAGCGCAAGCGTTCATTTACTCGTTTATGATATGTAGTACTATATATAATAAATAGTAGTCGATGCACAATCGGGTCTCCGGCCGATAACTTCATCTTCATACTGATTCATCGATAATCATCCATTAATGAATAATCACAGCAGCCCGCCAAAGGATTTACATTCACAAACAAAATCACCCACAGACCGTTAATTATAGCGGATTCGCCCATTGCCAGCAGCCACTCCTTGTTATTATCATTAGAGGCAATCCATGGCGACGGGTAGATTCGTGCGTGTAATTTTTTGCTCGTACTCACATTATGAAAGCATCTCTCTATAGAAGCACATTGTGTGCGGGTAATCCCGAACCTTATGGATATATATGTGATTGTCGATGCGTCTACGCAGAGGGTATTGAACAATTTCCGCCAGCCGACCAGGTGCAATATTTATTTATGTATGAAGTATTCGAATGTGCAAACGAAACCGATCCATCGGATACTGACTCACTCCGCTGCGTCTTCATGAATCTATATATATATACAGAATCTATATATATATATATATATATATATATACATATAGTTAGATACAGCCAGAAAGTTGAAGATGAAACGGGGGTGTGGGGGTCTAGTTGGGGTGCACAAGACGGCCGCATTCACCGCAGAATTGTGCTCCATTGCTACAGAATAGGATAAGCTGAAGGCAGCGGCGTTGCCCTAGAAAGCAAACTTGATTGGAAAATAGAAACATCACAGATCTGCCTGCCAGAACGTCTTCGCGGACCTTCTTGATGAGGAAGCTTAGCGGGTGATTCGATCAGGTTGCGGCAGATTTCATCGAGGCGAGGCAGAATAGGCCAAGGCCAGGTCAGGTGGCCGTCACCATTCGACGAAATCTGACGAAAATTCGAAAACTTAAACAAAGAGTGTTCATTCGATACACGATCTCGACGAACAGTGTGGACCGAAAACTAGCCGAGGAACATCTTGAACAGACAAACAGAAAACCCCTATCGAACATTGTGCGAAACTACGGGTACTAATATACCTGGGGTAACTTGCCGTGGCCGCAGCCTGGATGGCTACGTCTCCGCCTCCGCTGACGGAGGTCGCGGGTTCAAATTCTGTTGTCGGCACTCCGTTGCTACTACTGCTCATAGATAGCTTAAGTTCGCACTACTCAAGTTCGCTTAAGTTCATTAACTGAGTCTACGCCTTTAGTCCACCGCCGCAACAGAAGAAGATACAAGCCTTTATTGTTTCTTTTCTGGGTGTTACAAAAGGCAGAAGACGTTTCGTTGTTTTGTCCTCTTCCTCCTTGGCCTGCGCAAGCAGAAGGGAAATTGAAAACTCCGTCTCTTAACAGCAATCAAGGGCCTATTCAGGATCAAGTGGAGAGTACCGCAAACAGGCACGCTTGCAAATCGAGGCAAGGTCGCTGCAGAAGGAAGGAATTGAACAATAAGTAAATTGAGAACTTGTTCGAAATAACAGCTCCATGCATTAGAAAATACGCTACTGGTGAAAGCTTCCTTTTCTGTCTCGAGTAATTAGCTAGTTGAAGGGTTAGCAAAAGTCATCTAAAAGGTCTCTCTCTCTCTCTTTATTTTCTCTGAATATATTCAGAACATCTTGTTCAAGTCCGACGGGAGGCTGGTATCTCCTTGTAGTTCTTCTCCTCGTTCAGTCCATTACCGCACGTCAACAATCAATAAGCAATTAACGAGTGGACAAACAATGAAAATTCTATTTTCAACATAATCATTGCTGCGAACCCGTGCCATTTCACCACTCGTTCCAAATCCACGTTCGTCCAATTTACGTTACGCTGCCTGCAGTGTAACCAGTAGCACCTTCTTCACTATTTGCCGCGGGCGTTTTCTAATGAGCCGTTTGTTGATTCCATCTCGAGGGGATCTTGCATCTCCCATGACTCGCCTGTTCAACGCACGACGTTCCGCCTGCCATTCTCAGCGATCTCGCTGCCACCCCAGCCGATCAGAACTATTCGCATGGAGCCATTGTAGCAGAGAACACTGTACCGTGCACACGGTGTCCGAATGAGCCTCACTCACGAGCGTTAGCAGCCATCACTGAACTAATCATCCCTCGCTCATTATTAAAACTGCTAAATCTCCTCTCGACCTCTCCCCCCGCCCCCGTAGTCTATTAATCCTACAATATAGTTATCCAATGCCATATTATATGTCCCACAATGACTACTATCTACAGTGCTCTTCGATTCGCTACAACTCGATGAATTTCAGTGGTCGCAGGGCGGCGGCGGCGGCGGTGACATTTCGACAGCATCATCCGCAGACCATCTCACGACAACAAATGGCGCTTTACCAACAAATGGGTCAAACTTCACCATACAATTATGATATTGCGCGTAGTACGGTGTACCCTTCACATTGTTTCTCCCTCGACGACATAACTATTATTGTCGCATTCGTTTTAATCTATCCGATTAAGCACAGTTGTTATTGCTGCTCTTGCTGTTGTTGTTGTTGTTTGTTGCTGTCGTTGTCATATATTGGATATATATTGTTGACGTAATTGCTGAACGATTTGTCATCACACATCCATCGGCGGTCTGTGGACGGTCACCGACCGCCGTCTGCAGCCGCCCGCCGGCCATCGTTAAATTGGTGACCACCGCCAAATGATTTATCATATTAGCTTCAGTTTAACCTCACACGTGCGCTCTCGTGCAGCATTACACAATATCATAGTTAAATAGTTGTCGTCGTTGTCTTCGTCGTAATAGCTGTGAATAACGGTACCGTGGACTAAGTTCAATGTTTAAGGCTGAGAGTCCGCCGGAACAAACTTCCTTAGTGTGCTTTCCGCTATCATATGTTATTGGCGTTGTTTAGCCACTGACATCGTCACCCACGAGGGAGTCGGAGGTGACGATGTCAGCCGCCGCCGCCGCCGCCGCTCTCCAGAAACGTTGTCGACTTTGCACGGTCCACTAATTAACAGTACCCCGGCTATCTCTGAACGTCTGCACGACGGGCAGACCGTGCTCCTCGGCTGTCGGAGCCATTGGTCATACACATCTGTACGCGTCGGCCCATTCATCTCCAACAAGAATAGCATAAGCGAACGATAGACGGCAGTTGAGTGTAACAATGGTATGGTATTAGAAAAGCAGATCAACGCGATTGGGCAGCAATACCCGTTCGAGCGGTGATCCGCTCACGAATTCTCGCGCGGTAAAAGCGGACGCGGCCGGGATTTGGCGTCGTAGTTGATGCCGTTAGAGCAGTCCGGTGGTGGTGGCGGCCACCGCGGCGAGCAGCTACCGTGGCTTGACGTGCCCACCACGTTCGTTTGTCCTTACGGATTCGTGGATGCTATCACGATAAAGATATTGTGCTTATTATGACACGCATAACACTATAATATATATTTGAGTAAGAATGGATATAACAATAATAGTAACAATAATAATAAACAATACTTACACAATGCAAGTCGTTAGGTGGAGGTTCACATGGTGATTACGCGCGGACCGAGCTGGCTCCCCGCCGCCGCCGCCGCTCCCCCGGGGGGTAGTTTATTGGACAAAACGTCGATCGGTGAAATCGTGTCGATTCGCAACGGAGCGGAATTATCATGAGGATCATTATATAATAACTATTTGACATATTGCTAAATGGAACGAAGTCAATTAACAAATGCGTGAATATGTCATTAGAGAGAATGTGGAGCAGATGTGATTCACTAGCAGCTTGCAACAATAACAATGCATGCAATGTGTATATGACACAATAATGCATACGGTGTGTATAATAGATACGCTGGTTCGTTTCAGCTCGAAGTGATGCCCCGAAAGCTAATGAGTGAGGTAGACCGCCTAATTAGCGGTCAACAATGACTCGTCTGCTAAGTGTCTTTTGACGGCATGTCAATACGCTATAATCTCTGAGGGGCGCGGAATCATTTCGCCGCGCAACCAGTAACATGCTGCATTTTTGCCCATCCTTGGCCTGATTGTGGGGACCGACCCTGTATTTAGCTACGAACAGATGACCCGCGGACTTGTGCCCACCCCGCGATCACTGTCAGGGATGTGGTCTCTGCATTCGGTGTTAAAATGTCACCGGCCTCCGGTTGGCGATTCCGCTCAGCGTCAGGTTGGCGTGTTTCGTGCCTTGGTTTCTTAACACGTTTGTGAGATTCGAGTGGAGCGGTTGGCATCCCCCGGGGGAGTTGGGGGTAGTAGGTGCTGGTTTGGGGTTGTTTCCAGGGTTCGTCCAGGTCTCCTCTTTACATTGTTGAGAGAATAAAGAACTCTGTGATCTATCAAACCACTTCTTCGCGACAATTGACTAGCGTTTACGCCACGGAGAGCTGGTGTTCGTGGCTGAATCGTTCAACAAGACAACGATCCTTTGCATAAATCTAAGGGGATCAACATTTATCAAAATACAGTTTACCATTGAGTATACATGCACGACTCGGTCTCCACGATTCTCAGTCGGATTTAGCGATAATCATTGTTTCATTTAGTAGGTATATCTAAACAATATGATTAGAATATATTTCAAAACTCTAAACCCCATTGATTCAAGAACAGACCTAAGACGAAATATTCACCATATATATATGTATATATATATATATATATTTATCCTGGGTATACATCTGCAATATCCATAACGTTTATCTACCCAATCCACAGACAGGCGATCTCTTTCGTGCAGCGTACAGCTAAGCGCCGCCA
This sequence comes from Stratiolaelaps scimitus, assembly GCA_019614645.1. NCBI lineage: Eukaryota > Metazoa > Arthropoda > Arachnida > Mesostigmata > Laelapidae > Stratiolaelaps > Stratiolaelaps scimitus. The sequence goes on along the minus strand of JABWDB010000041.1, from coordinate 2,115,054 downwards.
GCAGCAGGGCCGACCACGTTCGACGACAGTAGCTAACGCGGCGAGAACACCAACAACAACAACAATAGACACAATAATAACACCAACAATGATAATAATAAACAAACAAACGCCATACTAGCAGTAATAGTGGTAGCTAAGACTGCGGTTGTACGAACAGCGACACCGAGACGAAGCGCAGCCCAAACGAAAGCCAGTGGGGACACGCTATGCTTCGCCGTTCTCCACAATGGCCACCGCCGATTCAGTCGTTACCACCACCACCGTTGCAGATGCTGTTGCCTGTTGTCGCCAGTACGCTCCCGTCACGATCAGGTGATCATTGGTGTCACGACACCGGCTTCTCTTGTTCGTGCCAATGCTGAGGTGGCGCATCGTATCGAATGCGCGGCTGAATTGAACGGCTGGCCCTTGCTGTCAAGGAGCACCGTCGCCTCCCTGCTGACGATGGATCCCCCTGCCGTTGGCGACCCTCGTGGTCGGAGACAAGCGTCAGCAACACCTATCGCGACACAGCTCAGCTGACGATCGCTAGCAGCCCGCAATGGCCTGATCGCCAGATGAAACTGAGCGATATCACTTTACCACCACCACCACCACCCCTCACGAAGACCCGCTCCTGGTTATCTTCATGGTAGCGCAGATAGCACGCGCATGAAAACGGTTCCAAACAGCAGCAACATCAGCAGTAACAGGAGCAGCATTCTCTGAAGATTGAAATCGCGCGAGCGTTCGAACAGCGGCAACAGATCCATGCTCGACGCTCGATCAGTTCCACAGCGAGCACAGCAGCAGGCCAACACCACCAGACCATCGCTATCGAATGGCCGATAACAACCAAAGACGAAGTAGCACTGAGCAGATAGAGAAAACATTTGATGAGGAGATGAGAACCCGGCTGAACGAGGCGGTGGCGGCGATATTTTGTTGTTCGAACATACTAATGATGATGGTGATGATGATGACATAATGATAATGATGGGCATGACGGACAGACAAAAATATTAAACGTATATAGAGTTAAATAAACAGATTTCGAGTGGTTGCACAGTTGCGTGAGGATGGGAGCGTCGCTGATCAGTGGACAGGAGGAACATGTGGACTGGGTTCGAATCCTGTTGCCAGGCGCTCTGGAGAATCTTGGATTTCTTTGTCAAATTTCTCCTTATCTATGGATTATTGCCAGGTACGATATGATTGAAGAATAAGGCCAATATAGGCCCCGACATGTCCTCGTAGTGGTAGTATTTATAAGTTTAGATCTGTGGCCAGTCACATAGGGACTCACAGAGAGTCAGTTCTTTGAGTATATATACATATATATATATGTATATCTATGCTTGCTATATCTCTACCCCCATCTACGGGTAGATCGGATCTGAAAATGCAGTTCAATTCTAAAAGTTGTCGTGGTTATTGTTGTTGTTCCAGTTTTCATATCTCCTCCATTGTTGCAGTCGGCGATCTTCACCCGCAGCAACTGAGCCAGGCCTATTTTGAGTCTTTCGAAACGATCTCGGATTCTTAAGCGACGAAGCTGCCGGCCACGATGAGGAGTCGATGCCCTTATGCTCCTTCAGATACATCGACATCGAGCCCTTGAAGACGAAGAAAAAGAACAACACGAACAACGCGAGAAGATCACCACCACCACCACCACAGCTGCTACACCCTATGCGTAACGCGACATAGCCGGCCACAGCGGGTGCATAGCAATACCGGATAGAATCGGCACCAACGAACGCTGACAGCAGCAGCTGCTGCAGTGACGATCCCGATTATCTGCTCACGTCTGATTACACTGCCGACGGTAGCCGAATATCGCTGGGACGCGGGGGGCACGGGGGGGTTCCACTGCAATGCACGAGGCAAGGCAGCCGAGGCGGCGCCCGACATGAGACACAGACGACGCTATTCTAAGGCGGTCTTTCCGGCTGCCGACGCTGTGGCTTCGCCTCCCTCGCGACGTGAACGACCGTTGACCGTTAGCGTTGATGAAGTCGATCGGCGGCTGAAAGCGCCGATTGGCTGCTGGAAATGTCTACCTATATTGCTGGTATATGTTCGGTAGAGATGTTCGTCTCGTGATGTGGTTGGATATCAGGGACAAATAGGATGGCGGACCGGACGGTCCCCCGCACTCACGAGCATTGGGACCGAGCCGTCGTGCTTTGACGGCGTCGGGGCTTGTTTGTCGTAGGCGCGCTGGCGCGGATCGCTCGGAATAGCTGACACAGGCTATATCGACCATATCGACGAATCACGCTCAGCTGAACAACGTGATTAGGTCATAAAGCGGTTAATGGTAACAGCGGGGCGGATCCGTCCCAAAATAGCTATTGCACCGGCACATTTCGAATCGTATTGTAGTGTATATTCATTCGAAGAATGTGGACCTGGCTTAGAAGTTCGTCGTATCGATGAGAAATTCATCAGTAATCGCATTGCTGGGCGATGGCGGTGGCGAACGAGGCCACCAACCAACAACAGGATCTGGACAGGGGGGACGGCGGGGGCGGCGGGGGCGGCGGTAACCTCTTAGGCGTTTCGTCTCTCACAGAGGAGTCGGAGCAGGAGGAAGGATCGATCCTCATTTTCGAGTTGGCTTCAGTATTGTTTCAATGTTGAAAGGGTTTCAACATTATACGGTTGTTAGTAGTGATCCCTTTCTGGAAAACTCGATACGATAGGCGTGTATCATCCATTCGTTCGTTTTGACTAAAGATGTTCGTTGTTCGAATTGACCGCCATCGTTGTTGACCCCCTGGGGGAGATTTGACATGCTGCGACCCATCTGCCGTCAATTATTCTTGTCATCAGAATTAGTCATTAAGCTGGAGACACGAGCAGTTGTCAATTCTGGGAAATGTTCACATTATGGGTTTCGAGCCTATGTAGTTGGAGCGGGGGGGGGGGGGGGCGGGTTGGCCGCTCCAATCATTGTAGATTATACAATAATTACGACATCATCAATTAGTGGCAGCCTCCCTGAGGTCTACTTAGCCGAATAAATAGCATAACTATTATCATTGGGATTTTGGGGACAACGATACAATTAAATGTATACACTTCTCTCAGTTGAGTCTAATTACATCAATCGAAAGAGACGGTGATCGAATTCACAAAGGATCGTCATGAACATATATGTTCAATAATCGAGGCTACTCCTTATTCAGTCCATTGGAAAGCCCCTCCCCGACCTTAAACCCTGGCCGATACCTGAGGACACGATCGGACAGCGAGGGTTAAGGTAAGCTTTATTGGTTTATTAATGGTTTATTAATTCACAGCAAGCCAATGTGATGTTGTCCAATGTAAAGTTCACCGAAGCGTGTGCTAAAGATCACTGCATTGGTGGGCTCGTTCGAGTGTCAATACGGGGACTTCATACGCACGTCCACAGGTTTATCCTTGTAACGTTACATGTGCATATATATATATATATATATATATATATATATATCGGATGATTCAGGCCCTTGCTACCTCTTATCTTCAAGTGAAATTTAATATTGCCATCACGGAAGAGTGGCTACAAAATGGTTTTATGAGTGTTACAAAGTTGTAGTAATAATTTTGTATGAGTTTCCCGGTTCAAATGAGAGTTGGAAATGACTCAGCACCTGATTGTGTTCGAGTCTATTGGTTTGTCTTACGTTGGGAACAATTAGAGATTGTCACCTGCTCAATCGAGTTCCCTCGAACGAAATGGATACCTATTGAATTTTCCCCTCCGTAGATTCACAGAATTAATTTCTGCGGCGTATGCCGTGACACCAGCGCGTTGCAGCCGCGTCCTTTATGGCTAAAGTAAGGTACATTTTCCAGGGGCCTTAAACATTTAGCTGTTGTTGTCGTTGTCGTCGTCGTTGTTGTTGCTGTTGTTGTTGGTTGTTGGTGTTGTGGATCTCTATTGTGTGGCTTAATTGAGCTTAAGGTTAGGTTTTCACCTATGTGCTAAATCAAGTAAAGGTTTGTCGTTTATAGAACACAGACAACGGTTCATTTGACGACATTCACCCACGTGGTGTCATGAAAATAGTCACATAGCTCCTAGCAGTCAGCTCAGCCTACAGCTTTAGCAATTTTGGCAATTGAACTCGCAGATCACAAGGACGCAAATTGGACACAGCGGCTAGCTTCGTGCCGATCTTTAACCATCAAAAGGGAAATGCCCAGTGCGTATTTCGTGATCAAGTCACGTACAAGATCAACACTTAGAGTCGTTGCGCATCCGCCAAATGTGATCGACGTATCGGATATCCACAAGGTTGTTTCTACCAGCACTAGGTACGAGTTAAGTGGAAAATCGGGTGTCGCAGTGCGATCCATCAAGTGACGATGAGTAATGTTAACAGCATCGTTTCCACGCTTAACGTCATATGACGAACGCTTGGCTTGTATTCATATTTGACGTGGATTACTTCACAATAGGGGCGTTCACGTGCGGAACTTATCGATCTTGCTGTTGGGCTGACCGGTGCTTGGCCCACATCTAGATCTTCTACCTTTTGTGTTGCCAATTTTCTATAATTGGGGGGTAATTAATAATTCGTACGTCGTGATATGCAACTAACGAAGTGTGACGCCGCTATGAACAGCCTTATGCCTGGACACCACATGGGGGTCAAATTTTGGAAATAAATTTACACTTTGCAAAATTAAATATTAGAAAAAAAACAAAACGAATTGCAAATGACAGTTGCCAAAGCGTGCTTCACGCGAGTGTCCGTGCAGCGAAACTAGCTCATATCTACCCCGTAGCCTGTGGGCATGGCGTGCTGGGTAAGGGAGGCAGTATCACGGTACACATTTTACCGCCACCCTAACTGAAGTAATTTGCTAAGCGATACAGTGAATGGTGGTGCTGTTGGACATGGTTAACAGTTACAGAAGTGGGGGCCACGATGCTAACATGCATTAGTATGGCAACCTTAGAAAAAGGCATCTAAATAAAAAAGCTCATAATCGGAATCGAACCCTCCGGACGGACGTTATCCTAAAACGGTATCTTAGGTCCTATCTTTAGGACCTTGAGAAATGTTCGTGGTTGTGTTCCATCGTCAGCGATTTGAATCGACACAGCGCGCACTCTGTGCTTGGATATAGCGACTAGGCAGAACTGTGGAATTGTTCGATACGCATCCCTCGAACAAATATACAGAGTACTAATGACGATTAGTAGCAAAACCGTTTCTTTTTTTTACTATTGATAGCGTAAAACAATAAATTTGGCATGTGGTGCCCAGTCCATCTACGGGTCGATGTGGTGCCCAGTGGAAACAAGGCTACCCTCTTCTCGGGGCTATCGGAACTAATCTAGACAACCGCCGGTTGGTAAACGTTTGTGTTCAATGGTCGATCATCGGCGGCCCTCGCTGTCTTCAGCAGCGGCTGCATCCGCTTGACGCGTTCTTCGTCTACGGGATCAGCTTGAGTGCATTGTGAAGAGCTCGCCACTGAACTGGATCCACGGTCAGTGCGGTGGCTTGGATACGGCTAAGTCTCTGGCTATCGGAAGCCAGAAAAAGCCGCAGGTTCGGGCCCTGCTGCGTAATGAGGACATATAAGAGTGCTTAAGTTACATTGTAAAATTGTAGCTCCTTTAATAAACCAGTAAACCTTTACCTCGCTTGTCGTCCCGTCACCATGACCTCACGAGGACCAATAGGCTACCACGATGACGTACCACGGCCGGGTATCTTATCTTCGAAAGCAACGATTAACTCTTCTTCTGCTGCTGACGAATAACGTCTAGCGTGATGACATAAACGATTGCAGTTCCGAGAATAAACATTTGAAACATTTGATTATGATGCAAAAAATTCAGATCCTCACAAAATTCACCTCCCTTCAGACATTCGTGCTCCGGGCGAACGCCGGCAGCGCTACCCACGACATCTCATATGGCTCGCCTGTACACCAATACAGCGACGGACGCAATCCTTGTCCCGTGCTTGCCGAAACACAGCGCGATTTCGTAATCGTACGAAATGTCTGCGTTTCACTTCTCGACAACCCGTTCGTTCATCGGAGGACAAGAGATCAACGACCTGCTCGGATCCCGGAGCGCGCGCTGTGTCACCCGGGCCGATCCGATCGGCAAAGTGTGGTCCCAACGACAATTACCCAGCGCGTCTCTGGCGCGGCGATGGCGCCCCTCCTCACGACGTGACGGAATGCCCTGCTGCGAGGCAGATACAGTCAAAAAAATTCAGAGAGAAAAACTCTACAAGGAAAATAGAAGATGAACGAAACCCATTGCAAGAACGAAATTTAATTTCGCCATAGAGCGCTCATAGAGCCATATAGCTATTTTCTAATAGATCTGCCCATGGATACCCGGCAGGGAAAGGCGAACGAGCGAAAAGTTAACGCACACAGATAACAGATGACATTAGGCAGTAAAAAGTAGAAGCAACCACCATCGAGATAACGATCTATCGGGGTATACTTTTTAATCCTTTTCGGGATCACGTTTTCCACAGATCGTCGTTGTCGTCATCATCGTCACCCCAGATCAACGAAATGGGAAAATACAGCGGATATTAATGAAATCTATGCACACACACACAAACATTTACATACACACACACAAACACAAACACCCGTAGAAAAGTCGCACAAAAACCGGTGTCGCACCTCGGCTCGCGCGGCCAATCTCGCTGTCAGTCACCATTAGGCAGATCGACGATAACGGTTAGCCACGGCGGCGATGGTTAAATCCATATTACGATCATCCTTTTCTAAACTGGAATGAACGTTTGGCAGCAGCAGCTGCAGCATCCATTGAGCTTGCGACGAAATCGCCTTGAGCGGGGGTGTCGTGTGGCGCGGCCGGGGGTCGCCCATCGAATCATCGAGCAAGGCATTGATGACCATCTCTTCGTCCATCCATCAAGCGAGCTCACAGATTGATGGATGGATGAATTGTGGGTTGATTTTTGGGGGGGGGGGGGTATCTGACCAGGATAATATTACATAATAAACTGCCGAATATGAGTGACGACTGCCTTTGGTGGCCACACCAGGCGTCCTTGTCCGCGCCTAAAGCGAATTATGATTGATAGAATACACACGGTGGCAGCAGACGATCGAGGACGATCACTCATGCCGCGAAGAGAGATCCATGACACCGCAAAATGCATTGATATTGTCGTTCGGCTGACGAAAATGCTCGAGCGGTGTCGTAAGTCTTAGATTGTATAATAGCTGACTGGGTGCTGGCCGAGATCCGCTCATGCAGCTAAATGATATGGTGAATTGTACGAATTGCAAATAATTTGAAGCATTATTTGCAGTTTTAATATTAATTCATATTCGATGCTAAGTTAAGCGTAAGAGGAGTCCAAGCGGACGATGTCCTCTACCCATCAAAAATACCCGTCAGATCTGTCGTAACCCGACGAATATATCCAGGTTTTTGCGGAACGCGTTCGCGCTAAATGTTAGCGCTGACTGATGAGATTGTTCAGATGTTGATGCGGTTGAAGTGCTGACGCGGGGCCACCACATGTTAGAACAAAAAATTGAACAAAAAAAAGATTATCAAGAATACAAAAGAAAAAATGACACCCGTGCCAATATCGAATATCTATCGACAAGGACTGATCGATTTAGTAAAGGTCGCGTTGTGCGACGAGGAGGTCTACAGCCTGAGGGGCATCTGCAGCGAACTTCTGCCGCAAGAGCAGCTTTCTGATTGGTTCATTTATACGGCAGTCAACGTTGTTTTCACCGGTAAGTCTAGTCTGTTACGCATTGTGCTAAGTTCACGGAGAGGTAACTAGTCGATATGTGTTAATTGTCAATTTAGTCAAGCTTGATAAAGCTCAAAAATATTGACTACAGTTTTATTGTAATTTAATGTATTTATCTATTTAATTATTACTACAGAAATGTTGACTACTATTTTCGTCACGTCCATAACGAGGTACGCTAACCTAATATATATATATATATATATCAGATGAAGGTTGCTTTTTAGTTATTCGAGTGGCGCTAACAGATATTACTATGTAATCTATATCTGCGCGGCATGGCGGTCCTAGTGTTACCAACATTATTGTAGAAGAGCAAGACGACTAGTTATTTCTCGGCTGAAGAGGATTCGATAACCAAACATTCAATCATTATTCGCGAAGTCATGCGAGACAGAGAGAGAGAGAGAGAGATAGAGGGGCGTACAGGGGCCATGCCGGCATAGTCACTACCATAGTTCCTCTAGTTATGTTACTCTCGTTCACAGCTAGAAGGTACTGGATGAGCCCCTATCATTGCAGCACGTTCGAAAGCTCTACCAGCTAATGAGTTACGCAATCAATCAAATGGATTGGTATTTGTGTGATGAATATCGTCACAATGATACATTTATATAGTGTACTATAGTATATATATATATATATCCAACGGGTACCAAAAAAACCACCGAATATCGCGGAAAGGCATACAAGCACAGCGAGACAACTGTTTATGACACATCTGATATTCGCGCTTTTCCACGGGAATTATACTTACTGCCTGCCGTTCTATTCGAAATCCCCACATGCAAATGTTTGCCTCATCACCAGCAGCAGCAGCAGCCGCCGTCGACGCGGCCGTTGATCGCAATCCGAGCATGTGACCACATTTTCGTTGACAATTCCCCTCCCGCGCGCCTCCCAGTTCGTAATTGCTATCCGCGTTCGCCTTTCATCATGTTTTCATCAGAGGCGGGTCCGATCTTTCCGACTGGACCCGACGCTCGCCTGCGCGCGCTGACAGATCAAGACAGTGGCCCCAGCAGCAGCTGCAGTAGCGGTGACGACGTCTCAAGCGGCATTATACGAGCGTCGGCTCACACGGACAGCCAACTCGACTCGATGACAACAAGGTCGATGAAAAAAAAAGAACATCTCATTTCAGCCGTCGCGTGGAGCCATGCCGTCGACGTGGATGGAGCAACCGACGCTGGTTGTTGGTGCTTGATGCGACGGAGGCGGCGGCGACGGCGGCGGTGGCGTCAGCGAATGTCTGAAAATTTTGCACAAATTTACCGCCGCGATCACTAACGCGAGCGGCCACCGCCGGTTTCTCCATTATTCGCCAGTGATATATATATATATATATATATAGAGGTAGGATCATATTTAGAGCATGTCAACGTCAGTGACAGCTACGGCAGAGCATTTAGCTGTGGATGTAGTGGCTGCAATCATATTATACAAATACAAGTGTCTTAATGCTGTGGTCCAATATTGTGTTTATCTTCTTCATTTTATATTTGTTGTATCATAGACGACAGAGATACTCTCACAGTCAGCCGGTGTGAGTGGTGTGACGAGTGGCCGTAACAGCCGCAGCAGTGACATAGTCGTATAATGGCGAATTTATTATTATATATCCTTATAGTCGCCGATGTCGAAACACATAGAAAGTCGTTCGGTGCAGCCGGCTATCCGCCGCCCTGTATTTACTGATCCAGGATACTTCACAAATCTCACGTTAGGACATTCATACACGTTCATCATGATCACGTAGTCTTACGCAAAAGTGAAGGTTTATATCGATTTATTAAGGGAACTGCGATTTTTTACAACGCTCGTAACGTTCTTCTAATACGTGGACAGATGATGTTTCCTTTACGGGACTTACTGATCAAAATGTGAAAATCCTACCTCGGATCTACGCTCATTGGCCATCACTGACAAATTCGTATGTGGCGTGCTATCCCATCCACGCTTGGCGCTAATAACAGCATCGATTGGTTTCGTTAATTCGACGCAAACGAATTAATAGATACATCGTTCCTTTTTCTTCTGTATTACACCCCTGCGTGTATATACACACACGTGATGTCAGCTATTCATTGCGGGACTGACGATCAAATAATCCAAAGTACAAATACACAAGCAATGAAAGAGAAACACGAATACGACAACACGCATATTAAGTAAATGCAACGTAAACACGAGATGATGCGCAAGAGTTTCTGATTTCTACAGCGTGTAATAGCTTCCGTGTAATAGTTCCGTAGCGAAGGAGTCAGCGGCGGTCGATCATATCCATCGAGGATACTACTACACCAACGATTTTGTATTGAAATGTCGATTCGGCCTACGCCTCTCAGATACCCTATGAGTGGTCACAAGATCGCGGTACCAGTGGCGAATCCGGGGTTCATATTTCATAGAATTCATTGACGCACTCGTAATATCTGGTGTCCCAAAGCAACGGTATTAGCAAACTCTCGCCGAGGGCGAGCTGCTCCCATTCTATAATACGATTCTATCATTATTAATCGGTAGCATAGCCCGAGCAGGCCGTATGTCGCATCGATCATATGTTGTTAATGCTTTCCTTGTGTTAATCACTCATAGCTGAGTTGCTATGTATTATAGAAAGGCTGAATCAGCGGCCTCTGGTCTCTCACAGCCATAAACTTAGTCGTGAAAAACTTCGATGCCTGGAAGACCCATTGTTTTTTGTCTTCATCCACGAATTCTTCTTGCCAGCCAGGTTGAAAAAGGCTGAAAAAGGAAGAGTCCAAGGTGGCTCCGACATCTTTTCGCCATGGTAACACCTATTTCGCCGCCGCCGCCGAGGCCTCTCGCACATCACAAACGCGAAGAAAGCCCGCCTCGGTCAGTTTCGGCGCAGTCGTGTTACTCTGCCATCATTGGTTGCGTTTATTGTTGCAAGGACAATGAATTTGTCAGCCAGTAATGCACATTAGCACGTTTCATAACAAGTTCATACGCACTAACATGCTTGTGACAGTGATTTACGATCATCGGCCATACGTGGCCATGTGTCCGGCCACGTGTCACATTGGCGATGATCGAGTTTCACATACGTCCCTACGATATTGGATCTCCGAAGACCAGTGAAGGTGCTTGCCAAATGCACCCCCCCCGGGACGGGGGCTGCGACTCTTGCCCCGGCGATTGTCAATTATTTTGTTTTACCATACAGCATGTAATATCGGGTGCTTGTTATTGATGCTATGGATGGGAAAAAAGTTAGCCTGCGAGAAGCTACGCTGAGTCAGAAAGCGATTCCTACGTAGATATATCTTCTATTCAAAAATAGCCATCTATTCTATGCAGATAGTAGTTCAAGCGATCCCCACGTGCAGACATATACCGAATATTCTACTCGAAGAAGCTCTTGGATGACACGAAGAAGACCAGACACAAGCTCTTGACAAATAAAGCTGATGTAAATTAAATTTTTGAGTAATAATAATAATCATAACGATAATAATTGTATATTTTATGTTATTCTATTTGATTAGCCTAATAGTAATAATGAATATGAATTTGAAATACTAGTCACCCTCTAGTATTTGCATGGGGTGGTGGCGCATCCGTGTGCACCTGTATTTCAAGTGGAGGAGACAAGTCGGTGCCTACATGGCGGGTTCGATCCCCACCGTTGCACATTTGCATTTAATGGGGGGGTTGCCCGTCTTGTAAAGATGTCAATCTCGCAAGCAGTTATACCGTCTGTCCCCTGGACGGTCTAGTGGTGAGCGTCTTGGACTGCTAGACCGGAGGGACGCGGGTTCAAATCCAGTCAGACACTTTGGAAAATCTTCGGAGTTCTTTATCATCTTTCTTTATCTGAAGATTCTCGCCAGGTACGAGGAAGGAAGAGAATAAGCAAAGGTGGCCCCGATAGGTCCTCATAGTAATACCTAAAGGTTAAGAGTTGAGGCCAGTAACATAGAGGAACAGCTGAGGGTCAGCTAGAAAAAACAATTAATTAGTTGTACCGTGCAGATCGTCATATCGTGGCAAGATTTGCGGCGCACGGGTTCCACCATGCCCTGTGTGTGGAACGCGACTTCCATGACCCTAGTGAATCCTGCCCATGGCTCAGATGCGGAGCCTCCTGCCCGCGATCCCATGCTGCAACCTGCCACCACGTCACTTCGCTCAAAAATCGGGCGAGATCGTCAAGCAGTGGATGACCAGGATGAACGGCGCTCAGTAACTTCTATATATAGTTTTTATATCTAATATATTGTATGAATATTATAAACTCTGATCATATATATTATACATATTTACACTCACATACAAAGCTGTGATACTTGCGAGTTTTGTTTTACTTACCACCTGCTGAGCTCCGCTGCGTGACATATAAGAGAGCTTAAGCATTGAAACAATTGCAGCTCCTTTAATAAACCAATAAAGCTTTACCTTTACTCTTACCTATGGTAACATATAGATGTTATACATATTTGTACATGTTGTTATATTGCTACCTAACAAAGGTTAATAAATGAATGAATAATCCCTCTTATATATATATATATATATACATACATAAGGTGATTTTTGGCACCGCCATATCATATACTCGTCTGCCATCGAAACACAAACACGTACAGAGCCTTGTCCTCAGCGACTGAGTAAATCATCGCCGAGGTCGCAGCGATTGAGGGTCCTCTCTAGGCTCGTAGTTGTTGCTGCTGTTATAGATGCTAAGAAGTACCAGCTCTCCTGAAAGTGATAATTCCTACTGTTATTTTGCTTTAAGAACACGTTTGCGCGTATCTACTTCCATTCGTTGTAGTTAGCTGTTGTTTCTGCTAGCCAAAGTTTCGTCGAAAGCTCTGCTCGGTTAGATAGAGATATCTCAGCCACGCACCCACAAACGCATTGATTCACATTGAGCCACGGGCCCTGACGCCTTGATGGGAGTCCCCCTGCCACCCATTCGATACTTAGCCATGTCAGCGGTTGCGGTGTGGGTAACTACCTTCGGGAACTTCGGGCTTCGCGAGGAAATGCTGACAGCATGCCACTTGATTGGGAGACTGGACGTGTTATAACGAAATTAGTCTGCCCACCTCGTCCTGCCCATCAAATCCAGTGATGGGGATCCCTTTTTCTCTCTATCTCTTGCTTCCTTTCAATTGAAGTGTTCTTCTTCTTCCATCAAGTTCTCTGGGTGGGTTCTCATCACATATCATCTCTACATCCTCGTACCGGGCATTATTCCTCTCTCACTGCCACTTAAGCCCATCCCCTGTGGGAACAAGAACCGAAAAATGGCGGTAGCAATTCGAGCAGGTGGGCGGACATCAGCGACGCGAAGGCGCAATCGCTTGAATTTCGGACGTCTCACGTTTGCCCCAAACGCCGCACACAGCCAACGACGGGACCAGCCAGCCTGGTCGTAGACGAGGCTTTCTATAATATATATATATATATATATATATATATATATATATATATATATGTTTGTGTATTATAGAAATATAGAAATTCGCACGCAAGACATCACAAATGTCTAGAAGCAAGTGAAACTAGCTCCTCATGAGGACTATGGAGAGGTGCATTTTACGAGGGTTGCTAGTGCCGGCTATGTTAATGCTCCGCGCTTGGAGATGCTGTTCCTGCTTCTGCTGGATGCTGACATGACTGTTGTTGACATGAACTAATTATGTTGTCGCCTCTTTGACAATCTGTTAAAGGGGGGAGGGGGTGCGTCTCGTAGGGCCGCGTTATGCATTTTCTATTTAGATTTGCTAATTAGCAAGTGGGAACATCGGATCGTCTCTGTCATCATTACCACCGCCGCCGCTGTGGTCACATTCAAATCTGCGTGAACAATGCAACAAGGTGACACCCGTACAGTGCATCAATTTTTCGTCACACACGACAACCTTGCTCGGTACATTCAAATCGCGACGTACATGTCGACAAGTGAAAATTTCAAATATTTATATATATATATATACTCATTCGATCGAACAAGTCGGTAGAGGCTCCGCAAACAACAGAAGCTTTTTTTTTGCTAACAATCGATTTTTTTTCGCAATCCCAGATGTCTACATACGTCTTGGCAGCTATCTGCTGAGCGGTGCTCAACGCCACCACGGGAATCGGCACTGATTATATAAAGTTGTCATTGTCTAACATCTCGGATAATGGTCCACTGTCAGAAGACTCGCAGCTGAGCCGATGTGAGCTGGCGTATTTCTGTGAATAAATATCCCATTCAACATTTCCAGAATAGGCAAAAGCTAAGCTCAGATCAACGCGAGAAAGGCCAGGACTTCAATCAGTGAACAGATTGAAACAGATAATTTTGAGCAGGACGTTTAACAATACGGATTCATGCTTCGTCCGATTCAAACTGCTGCAGGGCAACATCGTCAGGAAACTGGTGACAGCGCCTGCGTCTGCTATGGGGCGCAAACTAGGAGATATCGGCCACAATCGACTGCAACAATCGCGGTTTGTCGTTGTGTGTTTAAGAACAATTTCGAAGACTCCGAAAAACGCACTGGCACACAAGCGTGCAATCGATTAACAGATCGACGAATATACCTGTATATATATATATATTGTTAAACTGTGAATAGTTGGCAATTATAATAATAGTAATAATAGCTGTCTTTCGACTGCCACAGATCGCTGTCACGGGGACTTAATATGGGCACCGGATTGTGGTGTGCATGGTTTCTACAATTATGTTTTGTCAGATTATCCTTAACTTAAGCATTGTGAAACTGCAGTTCCAAAAATAAGCCTCAAATGAAAACAAATGAAAAAATGATGTCTATGTCCCGTAAATCGAAGACACTCGTATAACCCCTCGTGATGAGGCGAGCCTGTGTTGACATAGGGTTGTTGAGTATTATTAGTATTATTGTTATTAGTGTAACTTTGACCCTGGATGCAGCGTGGAGCCGGTCCTCTCACCACCTCATATCTACGGAGTCATTCTAAGCGGGTTTACTGCAAGCACGTCCCGAAAACAGGGGCTCAGTGTACACGACACGCCTTTCGTGTAGCCCCGATATATGTAGCTGGCAGCGTACCAGGTAGCCGCGCCTCGTCAATTCCGACGAGGCGACAAGTATCGAAATCTTAACCCCAACCGTTATGCCCCGGACAAGGTTGGCAAATGGTGTCGTCTCAATCCGGCAAAATGGTGTCGAGAATGAATGCCCCCGCGGCGAGACATCCTGGCGACCCAGCGAACTCGCCTCAACGGATACGCAATGGTTCGCCAATTTGTGTGACGATTCGTTAATGAGAAGAAAGAGAGAGAAAAACTGTCGAAACTCAAATGATTTGTTACCAAATTGACGCATCGTCCGCTTCCCCCCCCCCGCGGTCAGACGCTACCAAAATGAGAACACGGTAAGAAGCCACCTATTCGGGGTGGTGAAATCCAAATATTTCACTGACGATACAAAAGAGCAAAAATGAAGAGTGCCACCTCAGAGGCAGCAGCAGCAGCAGCCGCAAGAACAACTTCAGCTACGCCGGCGGCAAATAGCGCAGAACGAGCCGACATCTTCACGATTATAACGATAATGCTCATCGCCGCCGCTGCTGCTGCATCGTCTCTTGTTCCTGTCGCCCGATTACCCCCCCCCCCCTAGTCCAGCGACAACCCCCGTCCAGCATTGCAATTTCGTAGTCACAACACGACACGCATACACATCGAGCGGCGGTAGACGATGCCGTATCGCGAACAAGGGACGCGTTTGACGCGCGGTCTGCGAGGGCGTCGTTGTCTTCGTAGACAAGTTCCCGATCGCAGCGACACGAAGATGCGCAGCGAAGAACAAACAAAATGCGCGGGGGGGGGGGGGGGTTTGGTGATTGGCGGGGGGCGAGAAGCGAGAGAAATCACGTGGAGATTGTTCAATCCGTCGCCAATTCACTTTACAGCAGCGGCGGAGGCAGCAGCAGCGTCCAGTGGTGGTGGCGGCTGCTGCTACCTTTTCTGAATTATTTTTGAGTAGCGGCTATTTCTTGAAATGCATCATGCGTCGGTTGCGGACGATGGCAGATCATCACGTCCGCAATTCGCCCGAACCACCATTATCCCTCTAGTAGTAGTTGTTGCTATTGTTGTTGTTATTGTTGTTATTACTACTTTCATTATAGTCATCATTATCATCATCAACGGCGACAACATCATTTTGAGCGACACTTGAGCGCGAGCGACAGGTCGCCAACCGCCAACCTCGTCCAAGTCCTAACTATGTCTCAGAAAAGCGAATAGCGACATAACGAGAGAGACAGAGAGAGAGAGAGGGAGAGATTGCTGCGTCGATTTTTGGTCACATAAAAATTCGGGAGAAATTTCCTCACCTCGTTTTGCTTCTACCGCTGCTGCTGCTATTTCTAAGAGAGAGAGGGAGAGAGTAGGTCAAGTTGTGTCTGCAAGCCGTTGCTGTCGTCTGCGGTCGCGCGCCGTTTACTTTAACAATCTCTCGTTTCGGTTACCCGATCGCCCGATGCAGATGGTGCCCCGATACGTTATGTCGTTGTTGTGTGTCATATTCGTATTCTATTATCTATAGGGA
The DNA here is from genome assembly GCA_019614645.1 of Stratiolaelaps scimitus. Taxonomy (NCBI): domain Eukaryota; kingdom Metazoa; phylum Arthropoda; class Arachnida; order Mesostigmata; family Laelapidae; genus Stratiolaelaps; species Stratiolaelaps scimitus. The sequence goes on along the minus strand of JABWDB010000041.1, from coordinate 2,098,733 downwards.
GACAAATGTGCCGCATATCGAGCTGCTGTTTCTGCTATATGTCCTCTGTTTTGCTGTTGCTACTGCGGAGGAGGAGGAGGAGGGTCCCATCGCCGTCGCAGCGTCGTATCCTGCCGGCGTTCATGTACCCGATGCCCGGATCTTTGCCAGCGTCTGTGCTCGCGGAGGGCCGCCCTACCGTCCGCGCGCTGCGATATCTGCCGAACGGCGTAAGCACGGCCAGACCCCGCGGGTTCTGCCAAACGCGTCGGCGCGCGCAGAACCCACAAACGCTGGCGGTCTGCCCATCGACTACACGATATTCGTCTAGCGGCACCGCCGCCGCTGCTGTTTACCGCATCCCTCCAATGATTCTCTTCTTAATGCTGATGACGCTGCCAGTTACTATTTGTCGGAGGCTACGGCGGCGGCGGCGGCGTCGGCACTGCTCCGAACATAAAAAAAAAAAAAGAAAAATTATTTTCTCGATCCTCTCCTTTGCCGCCCCCGGCCGATCTCTTGTCCCATATTTTTGTGTAGATGCGGCACTTTGTTTCATTTACCTCCTCGAGTCACCAGCCACGACTGCCGCCTCCGCCGCCGCCGCTGCCGCTGGTCGAATAAGGCAAGCGACCGCTCATTTGAGGCAGCCGCTTGCTTCATCGGGACGCCGATGCAGCCGAGAGCGGATAGAGCCGGTGGCTGGCAAAATTAGTGTTGGTGAGTGTCATTATTTTGATGGCTTTCATCATTTGATGTCACCACCAGGACAGGCGACGAAGATGAAGAAGATGATGATGAAGTGAAAGTTCAGCCAGCCCTCGCCAGCTCCGGAGCCCCGAAGCGACTATCGGCGATTTCAGCATACACCTGCTGCTCGGGGGGGTCCACCTATTCTGTGTGTTGTTTACGATCGAACCGAGGCGGGCGGGCGAGCGGGGGTATCTGAGGGGTAAGCGATTTGTGGGGGGCGTCAAGTCATTGTTGTTGTGTACCCTTTATTCTTGTCTCGTCTCTGCGAGAACACTGACCATCGTCATCCGTACCATTTTCATTTCTCGTTCCATTTCGAATTCCGTCATTAGCATAGCTGCTAATGAGGTACACTCATTGGCACAGCGTCTGCCCCCCGCCCCCCCGCGCAACTTTGTTTCATGCTTACACCACGCCGTAAAGATGTTGTACTGTTGATAGCGTACGCAGAGAATAGAAACGAGTTAAGTGTCATTCAATATATATATATATATATATTTGCCGAGAAGCTCGTATATCTCGATTTCGTCCCCAACGACAATTGATCTTGCAATCGTTCGTTGGGTTAGCTTGAGCTGACGTTGCTCGCGCGATACAGAGAAAATATTGCGTTGTACTTAATGAAAATGTGTCGTGGCCAGCCAGCCAGCCAGCCCTTCCATGTAAATGCTCTTAATGGTCGATGGCCGACACGTCTAATATAGACATTTCATCTTGAGCGTGGCTTTTCGCATTGTATCGCATTTATATTTGCCTCCTTTGGCCAAATAATCAGTCACTCGTGAACGAACGCTTACAATCAATTTGTGGTCGAAAATAATGATAATAATAACAATAGTACTAGTAGTAGTAGTAATAATAATGGGTACAGTTATGAAAAGGCATCCACATGGGCGATATTTCGATAGACCGCCATTGTGACGACGGCCCTCAGGGCGTGGTGATGAGATGATGGGTATCTCGTTTGCGACGCTGTTACGGTAATCGGTTGCTTGTCACGCCAACGTCGACAGGAACCATACGGCGATATGGCCGCCTCAATGATTTCGCGAGAGGCAGTTCAGAGAGGGACGACAGCCGTCGTTTTTCTCTCCCGGGGGAGGAATTGACGAAAATATCGCGCATACTGGCTCTATGGCAGAACGGCGAATGAAAGATGAATCTACCAAGCGATATACGATAGTGAAACTCGATGAACAGTGAAAAATGATCAGTAAACGTTTGAAAAACGCGAACAGAAGCGAGGTTCACCTTCGAGGCAGAGGCGTTCATCGATTTCGAGACGTCATGACGAAGCTTTCTGTGACGGAACTCGTCGGGCATCGCAGGAGGTTATCGAAAAAACAATCGGACGATTGATTCACGTATTCACATATTCATATATATATGTACGTGATCTGCACGGGGGACAGCTGATTTGTTGCAGTGTGCTCGAGTATCGGAAATGCGTCTGCTGCCATTCAACGCCAATCTGTCTCGGTTCGTCGTGGCGAGCAGTTGCAGCTGTTGCAGATTCGGCTGGACCACACAGAATAAATCGTTACACAGTAATTAATCACTTAATCTCAACCGTGCGAGGCGAATAGTATCAAGGCATGAAATCAAGAGGTAATCGCGTCGAGTCTGTCAGGATAACGAAGTCGAAGACGGGCACAGAAGTCGCATTGATTTTTGCTCATGAACGCTGTCAATAATCGATGTGAGCGAGCGTATTGTATTCTGTAGTGCGAGGCGTAATAATCAAATGAAATCAGTGATCGGAAATATTTCGTCTGTGAATGAATATTGGCAGTAACTTTTCGAAATATCGTATACATATAGATCTAGCGAGAATTTACAAGAGAATTACTTCATCTAACAAGACAACAAACAGGAATGAGGAAGACATTCAAATCATACAGATAAATTGACGGCGAGACTGAATGGAAATCCCGTCAAAGTGACATTCGTTGCTCTTTTTTGTCTGCTGCTGGAAAACCCAATTGCACTTTAGGTGCATTCGTTTTCTGCTTGTGATTTAGATGTTGAAATGTGGGAAATTTTACAATTGAAGGATACCGGAAGTGAGGAATATCGAAAGTAGCGACAACCCCTTAGAGCGACTACGGGTCTCCTCCGAGTGGAAGGCGCATACAACAATGTACCACAGTGCCACCCTCGGAGGCTCGACTTATTGAAGGTACTTTTTTTTTTAGATGAGGAAATTTTCTTCAAACGCACGGACATCACGAGAGACATCCGAATCTCTGTGAAAGTGGGCCGATCCAGCAGTCCAGGGGGGTTGACATGGAACGACAAAACGTCTTTGCCTGCTAAAACCACCATCCTCTGCTGAGAGTGCATCTGTTCCCTAGAGTCGGCACGCTTGGCATTACTTCGATCTCTGGGGAAGGTGTGTACTGCTCCGTCTAGTAAAGGTACTGCAAAGCAGTAACTGTCTCTTGTTAAACATTCAAACAATCTCCTGATGTGCCGCGAGAGCTTGCATGAAGCTCGATCAGCTCGCATAGAAATAAAACTAATCCGGGCCTCAATACATAACCTTCGTTCAAGGGGGCGGCGGAGAAGCTGTACAAATGCCGCTTACAGTTCATCAATATGACGAACGGGAAACTGGTAGAAATTGGTCTTCAAACGGCAAAAATCGGAGTGTCGACTAATGCAACATCTACTAGTAACACGCCATGGAACAACCCTGATTCCTCGACGAACTGATCGACCAATATAAAGTAAAGTTTGGCGAAATTTCACCCGTAGGGACGTGTGAAATTACGTGGAGAAGACGTCGCGCAAAAGCACTCGGGTCAACGGGGGCCCATCTCTGTCCGTGCTCCACCGTGCCCCGACACTGCTTATACGGCCGATCGTTGAATACGTCCCTTGAAGCGTCAAGCCGCGATTCGAGGCGGGGTGGAGACGTTTACCAGATTTACTAGGCGTTATGAAGAGGTCGAAATAGAATCACTTATATCCATATTACTTACCATATCATAATCAAATGTTTATTCTCGGAACTGCAATATACATACATATGCTTAAGTTCTCGGTAAAAAAAAGTAAAAAGGTTGTAAAAAAAAGTAAAAAAGGTTGATTGCACCTCGTTTGGCTATTGCCATTTGACACAAATGTATGACCTCAACGCAGTCGAGCAGAATGTGAAGTCAAACAGCCAATACTAGTTACCAATTATTAGACAAACAGCCAGTACCAATTATTAGATAGCTTTAAAATCGCCCCACTGTCCCCAGCATCAGCAGGATCGATGAATCGATCCTGTTGATGCAACATTACATATGTAGCAAGTCAGGTTAGGGCCGAGTATTCTGTGAACGTGCGCACTTCGAGAAACGAAAAAATTCGACGATTGATTGATAATTCTTTGTTGTTTTTGCTGGTCGGTCTCTCGGCACACTTTCATATTGCAGCACAGTAAGAACGAATTCTCATGTAAGCTTCTGCTGTTTGTATTATAGTTGTGATTGATTGATTGGTCACTCGCTATTGAGTGAATGCTGCAAGCTGTGTGGTTCATTTCTGACCCCATGTTCGCTCGCTACTATTTAGAGCGCCACCTATATAAATTGTCCGGGCAACATTTAACGTCCACGGTGCAGCTGCTTTCGGCAACGGCGGGGAATCGAAGCCATGAGTGCGACTACGTGTCTCCTCCGATTGAAAGGTGCACGCACAAGTAAACCACGCCATCTGTCTAAAACGCCCTAACTCGATTGCCCTGTTGGAAACGAGGGTACCATATATATATATGTTCGTTTAAGATGATCAAATACAAATGAGTATTCACTCAGTTGATACAGCCGTCCTTCCTGAGCTCCGAAAACACCTCTCTTCATTCTCATTAACTAACCCATCAACTCACGTCTACCCCGGTGAACACATTGACACCCGCCCCTCGTTGTGTTCAACGACGTTCGTCGACGTGCCTTATATCTGCTACACGCACCCTCATCCGTTTCGGGCACAGTGGCCATTGTACACGACATTGCACGAATAGGCGGCCGGCTTGTTCGACCTCGCGGCGATGAGCGACAACGTTCGTTCAACGACACGCACGGCCGGGGCATGATTGTCAATCTGCTCAAATCTTGGCAGTCTGTGAATAGATGAGACTGCAGCCGTATCTGAAGCCGAACGACAACCGGAAGGCAACGTAGCACCGTGGCAATGTCAGACGACATTTTACTCCGTGTAACGACGTGATTGAATTTATTCATCGAACGGGACACCACCACCAGCAGCAGCAGCGTTACTGCAGCTACCACCACCACCGCTGTCGCGTTGCCCCGACCACCACCCGGCTACGCGGCCAATGTACCGGCGATACCGAACGGCGCAATTCGTTCAGTGTCTGATCGTATCCATATCCCGGGCGCGCGTACAGCGTCCGCTTCAGCGTTTGCCTCTGTGTCGCTCGATGACGACCATGATATTCGTCGCTGGCTCCCATCGACCCATGAATTACATCGACCCATGAAGATCGACGAGGTTAGGCGAACCTTGTACTGCGGCACGGTACAAGGAATCAGGCCGACGCCGATCGGGCTGCTGTTGTTCGAGCAGTCGCATGAGACGCACGCGCTGCATCATATCATTGTTATCCGGGATCGCGTAGCAGTGCGAGTAAACTTAAACGACGGGGAGGTTTTGGGGGGTGGGGGGGGTGTCAATGAGGATGGGGGGTTCCAGGGCAAATCTTCATGGCGGACTCATCTTCCTGGCGCGGATCGCAGTTGCCTTGATGTTCGAGCGATTCCGCTATCCGTGAATATATCCGCTATTGATTAGATTAGAACTCATCGGCCGACGGGCGATGTGTGGCCTATTGGCGACGTTTGCTCGTCGATCTGTAGACGATTACACGGTTGCGGCTTCGGCTGCTGCTGTTGCTGGTGCAGCTTTAACAACGATGGTGGCGATAGTAAAGATCACTATTAAGTCAAATCACGTGGGGAGTAAAATCGCTTCTAGTTATGATCTTCGACCGAGCCAATACCATGTGCTGTTCATGACCCCCCCTCCCTCTCCCCCGCCGCACGACTCACGATTGCCTGCACTATACGTTGTAATACTGTATGCTGAAAGCTGTCCAATTATTCAGTACAGTGAACAGAATTTTTCAGCAAGTGTCCATCACTCAGATTGCTACAGGGCGAAGTTCGATATGGCCATTGACTGGGGCCCAGCAAGGCAGTCGCCATTGTTCTTCCGTCTTGACGAGACAATGCGTGTTTTACTGCGTTCCGCCTTTTGTCTACAAATTCGTGTCACTAACACGGCTTCCTTTGGCGGAAGTTTAGCTGACAACGGGTAAATACTGGTGGATTACCTTTGACGGCCTATGATATATATATATATATATATATATGTATATATACACACATTTGACTCTTCTAGTTGTCTAGCGTCTCTAGTTTAATTGTAGCGTCTGCTTGCTTAGAGGCATCGTGTACGAAATCCTCGAGCCCAAAAGCATTATCACTAAAAACGCGACATTGCTCTGCGCGTACCTGAATCACTATACTAAGCCGAGTAAGCTGAGTTCATCCGAACTCGAGCCGAGAACTTTCAGCCACGTAACAGGCAGAACAACAAAAAAAACAACAACTTCAGTCAACCAATGAGCACAGTTAATTTTTGCACTTCACAGTAATGCAAAATCGACTCCTAACCAACGCTCTAGTCACCAAGGGTGGTCCACTGAATGACTGACAGCTTGCTGGTGGATATAGGCGATGTAATATGCGTTGTATTGCATTTTTACGAAGATTCGCAAAAATGTTTTGCTCCAAAAACATTTCGATCCCATTTTCCGCCACGATCTGAACGGAGCCGGCGGGACTGGCCGAGTAAACGATAATGACATCGGTCGGACCCAACGAGTGAGATAGCATAAAAAACACAACAATGGGACCAGAACGGAAATCGCCCCTGAGACAGATGTAGGCAATGACTACACGTCTATACCACACGTTTTAGACCCGTTCAGCCGAATGGCGTGACGCTTTGGGGGTGTTTGGTAGAGGTGATTAATGATATCATCATTATCATGATCAGCATGATTAGGAGCGCTTGTTTCATTGTTGCTGTGACGGTCGCATTCGCGGTCGCCACCGCCGCCGTCGTCGTCGGCAGCAGCCGCCATCGGTCCCAGCCGAACGGTCGGAGCCAACCGCGTGGAGTAATTTGGCCATTTATAACAACAATAATAATAACGACAGGAGCAGCGGCAGCGGCAGTGGCCAGCAACATGAGCCGGGTCCCGGGGCCCAATGTCGTACACACTACGGCGACACGTGCGTCTATATGCGTGTGTGTATGGGATCGTGGACGAGACGGTGGGGGGGGGGGTAGGAGGGCGGGAGACACTATCAAATTGGTATCTGTATATGGATGTGGTGTTGCAACGAACGACGACGATGATAATCATTTCTTCTTGGTGCCCCGATGCCTGAGCTGGATAACGTCCCGACGTTTGCTCGATAAAAACTGGGGGGACGCTGCGACGGGAGAAATGAGAAGAGCCACTGGCATAAGCTAAAGAAAAAGATGAAGAACAATTGATTATTCGCGTATTGAATAGATGGCGTGACCCGTGCGCTGTGGTGTCGGATGAGGACAAAGCGAAAAGTATGAGTGGAGCTCACCGAGCAGCCGTCGAAGAGCGGCACGAGGTGACAACTGGGTCGCTGTTATGTCACGAAATCTGTTTGAGTGTCTCGTTATGTAAACAGGCGCCAAATTGTAGGGTGGGACCATCTGGTGGCAGGAGGCGATGGTAAGGTGAGAGGATAGTAAGCGGAGTAACTGTGATTGTTTTAGAACAGAAGCTTAGTTTTGGCCTGAGTAACCATTTAGTACCTTTAAGGCTATTGATCTCAATGCGGGGACACGGCGCCTTAGAAATGCAGGACAAGGGACTTGAAACTCTGGAGGACAAGGACGCTGGATTTAGTCGTGATGATACATAGGTGAAAATGGTGGTGGCCCTGTGACGGTTCTGCTTTGTCGCACCCCTCGTATGTAGGGTCGAGCGCCGCGAGTCCGACAAACAAAATGGGTGTGGGAGCCTTCGTACGATCTTGGTACAGTGCCCCCTCGTCTGAGGCCAAACAGCAGTGACGTTGGCAATGTTCAGGTTACTAGAATCCAATAAAGGAAGGTTGGTTTTACTCTTGTAACTTCTCCTGCAGATATACCCTAATGTGACATGTTGGGGGAATTTCCTTCCTGAGTGGAGTTCCCTGTCGTGACTTGTCATGAAAGACCCAGATGTCCACCTTTTAACGCATACCCTTAGTGAAAATTACTCAGCTTCCTCTTCTCGCCTAGGAACTTCCATCGTGTTATGGGTAAGGTCACTAGTTCCTCATCAGGAACCTGCATCGAGCTATGTCAAATTTATATTGCGCCACTGGCTTCTATAAGACAAACGTACGTCCATCCGACATTATTTTCTCAGCGACTGCAGTTGTTAGGAGAACGAACAGGTGAACCAGTGACTTCGCGAGACCCTTATGCCCTCAAAGCGTCCGGCCGCCATCCTCTCGCTTACCGACGACCAGCTGTCTGCGGCTTGTGTTCGCGAGATATCAACGTCCGTTCAACTCCTATGAAAAATTCTTGTTTAAAGAAAAATTTTGCTGTAAATCCTTGTGCAAATGTTTATGTTGTACTGTATTTTGAGTTGGCTCTCAAATGCACGCGTTTATCAATTCGTTCCACAATGTGTTAACAATTTGTACAATGTCTCCTACGAAAACTTAAGCATCGCGTAGGTAGACGTCCGTCATTGATAAAACAAATCTCCATTTGGATGATTGGATGAATTATTATTATTATTATTATCATTATCTTATTATTAAGGCTTAGTGCTATTATTCTAATCATTATCTATTATCTTCTATTATCTACTTGAGGAAACCTGGGTCGGACACCGCCATCAAACATCACCACGGCAACAAGACACAGCCTCACCTCAAGTCAACCAAATACTCCTTTTATTCAAGACTACACAACAAACCAACATCTCTCGAATGACCTCTACAATCGATGTATTTGCTCGCTTTTCAGGTTTACGACAAGGTAACAAAACCTAATGAGTAAAATAATAATAATAATTAGCATCATAAATAATCGTTTGGGCAAGCTCGTTTAATCTTCACTCGATTTGTTCGAGCCCGTCTCGCTCTTATCCTCATTAATGGATCATGATCAATAGTCAACTAGCTCGTAATTCTTATTACTTACTTATTTATTCATTCATTGAATCGAGTGAATACCACCCGCTCCGTCATTGGACAACACATCACAATGGGACTAACAATTCATTTCAATCTGTGAAATTCGGGTGTATCCACATTGTTTGTAACGTTAGTCAAGCCTCCACCAGCACGACCAGCAGCGACAGCGGTAGCAGCAGCAGCAGCAGCAAATCGCAAAGCCCCCCCTTCCCGGTAAATCAAACTAGCAAATGGCCAAATCTAGGATCTTTGTTTCACGGGGACCGAGCCACGATCCAGCGCCTACTGTATCAGACAATATTTCACACAGCCGGCTCCGATAACAACACTACGATTATTGCATCATAAAAATTCGCTGCTTGTCCAGCAACATGTGCGTGTGTGACAGCGTCGCCGCATTGGCTAAATCATGATGATTATCAATTTTTTTTTATTATTATTATTATTATTATTATTATCATTATTAGTAGTAGTAGCACCATCGATACTCGACCGGAAGCGGTGATCACCGTCGTGGGAACTCGCTAAAAATGTCTATGTTACGCTCGTTCTCTGCTGTTTGCATTTTATGATATATATATATATATATAGCTGATTATGGCGGACAGTGTACAGGGGTTACGCGACGCCGAGTGGCACGATGACGCCGTGGGGGTGGGGTGTCCGCTCCGACGCCGTTCACAGCCCCCGATGTGTAGATAGATAGATACATAGATACGGCGCAGGTTGCGGTCAAAATGTTGACACTCGGAACGCGGCTGGATAAGATTGTGACACTGTTTTGTGTTTCGAGATGCTGTGGCCAAAATCATCATACAAGGGAATATCTGTTGAAACAGAACATATGAGCAACCGCGTGTAGGCCGTGCGAGGCTGGCCCAACCCTGTCTGCTATGGCTACAGCTCACATGGATTTATCAGGAGCGATCTGTAGTTTCAAGGAAACACCGGATGAGCGCTCGATCGCTTTGTTGTCCATTGCTAGCAGGTCTCTGTTGAATGTGCGCGGGAAAAATTCGAATTTGATTTTAAAAAGAAGTTGTTGTTGTTGTCGTCGTCGTTGTTGTTGTTATTTTCATCAATTGTACATCCCTCGTTCCAGCTCCGAAAGGTGTCTGTTCGGTAGAAGCGAGTCGATCGGTTGCCACGATAGTCCTGACATCTCCGGACGAATTCGGCATCGTGCACAATCGCAGTGATACTTTACCTCGTCGAAGCTCGGCGCCTTCTCTCCTCTTATCGCGCTCATTCGTGCTCCACTAAGCGGATGTCGGCGTTTCGTTGAAGCCACTGATGACGAACGCCAGTTCGCGAAATTGTCCGGATGGTGCGTTGTCGCCGACGTCCTCTTCCGATGGGTCCAATCTGTCCCGTGTTGCTCTGTCCACTGATGGGCGACTCGATGTTTCGACCGCTGGACGTTGCGCCGCTCAGCGCGGAAGCAGATTTACACCCGAATCTTAACTTTTTCGCGCGCTTTCTCCCACTCAACAACCCCTCTGCCTTCCGCGACGATGCCAACTTCTGTTTGCGCTTCGGCTCGGTGTTCGCTGCCGCTGCCGCCGCCGCCTGGAGAGATCCTCGTCGAATGCAAACATCAAATGGTAGCGATCGTGTGGATGGTGCCACGACGAAGACTAGTGCCGATTCCGGCGGCCGGCCGAACTTCTCCGAACGAAAGGTTTCGCGACGCTGCTGATTTTCGAGTGACGCTCGTGGCCGGCTCCACTGTAAGCCTCCCCTGTACCCCCCCGCGCGCGCCTCTGAAGCCCGAATGCCTCCGAAGCCGGTCCGGTCAGATGCTCAGAGACTTCCATTCTTTTGTTCGTGTAGACAAGTGTTCGGGGAACACAAACAACTTGGACAAAACTCAATGGCGTTTTCAGCAATCCCGTTCTGCAACGGACGGCGCAGCCACAGCCGCCGCCGCAGTTCGTCGCAGCTGACGAACAGTGGCATCGCCACCTGCTGAAATTACAGCTGGGGATGGGGTGGGTGGTGGGGGGGGGTCCGTGCGTCGCGGTGTAGTGCCCGATCCGAACGCATATCTCCGCGCGAGTCGTCCTGGACCGCGGGATGAATGGGGGGTGGTCATTGGCCGGCTGGTCGGCGCTCGCGGGTTCCGTTGGAGACGGCTGGCAAGCGGTCACATTTACCACGAGAGAGTCGGCTTGGCCACTTCGTGTGCTGCAGTAGTAGTTGTTGTTGTAGTTGCAAATCCGTGTTGTAGTTTTCTTTCATCGTCTCCAGTTGCTCCAACTCTCTTCCTGTGGCCGTTCGACAGCATGGCTCGATTCGCTCCGACCGCGAGCAGCGTGTGTGTGTGCGCCTCTCTGGCCGCCTGTGGCTGATTCGCTGCCAACCTGCCCTGTGCGGGGTGCGTGCGACGCCAGTGACTAAGTACCACAAAATCGCACCGGTGGAAATGGCCGTAAACGGCCGAGGTGGGTGATCCAATGCAATGGATATTTGGGGAAACATCGACAGGAACAAACGAGCAGGCAGGTGGGCAAGTGGATAATAAACTACATATATATATATATATATATATATATATATATATATAGATACGGTGGAACGCATCCATACATCCAGGCTGAAACAGCCAATAGATCTGCGATAGCCCAATGAGATCCCATTTCGGGGATCTGATCACTAAGGACTAGTTCGGATAGGCGATCGCCGATTGCCCCCACACAGTGGGGATCGGAGCAGCGGTGCGTGTCTTGAACAACCACCACGACGACGGCGGGAGGGGGAATCGCTTGTGGACGATATCCACTCGGCACTGTCCCGTATCGTGTCTCTTTGCATTTTGGTTATTTTTAGATTCAAGATGTTTTCAAAATTCAAATAAGCGATATTCAAACGTACACGATTTGGAGGTAGAAGCAGTAGGAGCAACAACAATCACAGTTTGAGGTGTGACTGATACTAACTAATGACGATTCACAGATTTTATCTAACATACATATATATATATTTATATATATATATTATATATATGTAGCACATATGATTCCGCTTGAGGTAGTAACTGTAATCCAGAGTGAAAAGATGATAATTTTCGAGAACTTAAACATTGTGAAATTGCAGTTCCGGTCAAAAAATCATGATTTGAATTGAGTTGAATTAATGTTTGTGAGCTCAACCAATGGATTTAGCTGGGTAATGTTGCTTATAGCAGCTCTCACCGAGACATTTTCTGGCTGCGAATGTCACTCTGATGAATGGTAGCAATGAGTTCCATAAGTATATAGATATATATATATATATATAAATAAATAAATAAATCATTTCTATGTGTTTTTTTAGTTGATCGAGTTGCTACCAACGTTCAGTGACCACCACTGACAGCGTTCGGGGTCTGATGAAGTTGGTGGCATGATGAGTTTTGACCTCCGACGGATACCTGCACACATTTGCGGTTCGGGCATCCCGATCGCAGCGTGCACATCAGTTCGACAGTGAGAATGTCGAGCCCTCTCGGCGGCGTCGTGGGTTCGTATGCAGCTGACTTGCAGCCGGTGCAATTTAGCAAGGGGTTGTCCGTCTCACGTAGCAATACAGAAAGCAATCCCCTGAACACGTTCAATCTCGGCAGAGCGTCAGCCTGAGGGAAATCAACATAGGTCAGTAACAATGCCCTTCTAACACAGATGTTGCAAGGGATCTCAATAATCCAACGATGCATAATGCTATCGGTAACAGGAGCGACCTCTGCAGTTGTGTGAATCTAAGCCGTATCACTGATTACGAACGTAATCCTCTATTCTACAAGCCAGCGTCGAAGAACATGCATCCATCTTTGCCTTTGGTGGATTGGACACGAAACGATTCTGAGATGTGCAACAAAATCACTATTTATGGATTCCTCCTTCCCCAGACATCCGGGCAGAGCAGCCCGGGGGTGGCCTGGTGGTGCATTCATATGTGCGCCTTGCAACCGGAGGAGACACGTAGGTGCACGCACATGCGTTCGATCCTCACCGTTGCACATTTGCATTCAACAAGGGGTTGTCCGGTGTCACGAAGTCATACAAGGAGCAATTCTCTGAACAGGATAAATGTTGACTTAGAGTCAGTCCGAAAAATGGAAGGACGTCCTTTGGACTCCTATCTCCTCATCACGGCACTGCGCCCGGCGGCGGAGGCGGCGGCGGCTAATGTGACCCGTCAGAGAGTTGGCTTCGCCAGATAGCCAGTGTTGCGTATAGCTCCCAAGTAGCTCACCGTGTTCCCGTTCGACGGACACCTTCGGCCGACGCCGCGGATGATTGTCTCGTTGCAGAACGATCAGCTCCCGCTGACGATGCTTCTACAATAGTCAATTACGATATGATTAGGCCGTACACACCGTCTGCATGCGAGCAATTGTACTTTCTGTCTGTGACACCGTCAGGCTCGTCAGGAGCGAGCAATATTCGCCGTAGCAACACTCGTCGACGTCTGGATACAACTCCGAATACATTATCCATGCATCCACAAATACGCTGCCGATTCGATCCGCATCATCAGCAACAAGAGTCCCAAATAGCTCAAACGCTAAATGATCAACCGAAGCTTGGTATACCACCACCACCACCATCGCCCATTATTATTATCATCATCAGCAGCAGCAGCTGGAGGAGGAGGAGGAGTTGTTGCCGCTGCCTTCATCACAATGATCGGTGACCATTTTGCGCCACAGTAAAGCGGAGCATCCCGACGTCGACTGCAAATAGGGTTCCCATCTCATTTGCAAGCCAATGGCGCGCCCCGAGATGCGCAGCGGTCCGGCGCCAAGAGACACGTCTAAAAAACAAGGCAAGAGTCAGCGCTATCGTGCCTGATAAACTGCCGTGGATGGGTAGGCTCATCTGCGATACCTCAAAGCCTTTGGCTAGTGTTACTGGAATAAGAGAAAGCGAACGTCCGTTCGAACCCGGGACCCATTCTCGGCGTGGCCTGACGCTGTCTTGTCCACCCTGCGCACGTTCAGTGGCAACACAACAGCTCTCGATCATGCTTGTGACTGTGTGCCTGCCTGGCGTTGTGCCGCTCTATGTGTTAACGTCATTCTGATATTGCTGCTGCTGCTGCTGCTGCTGCTGCTGCTGCTGCTGTTGTTGTTGTTGTTGTTGTTGTTGTTCCAGGCCCGCTCGCTGGCGCTTCGGTTATTGGCGAGCAATTTTTTTATGTTCTGCCGCCGACGATCAGCCGAACACGGCCGGCTGAATGGCCGCGGTTCACATTCGCGCGTTCGTCTCCGCCGCCACCGCCGCCGCCGCCCGATGGCTCTGACGGTTCAATCGCTGGTGTTAGCGCCGGGTAAGTGAGAGCGACGATGGCTGCGAGAATCGCCGGACGGTTGGCATATTGTCGATTGGAGGAAGCGAACAGACTCCCCGAAAGGTTGAAGTTCACGCCCGAGGGTTTAAAGGTGGTCGTCCCGTCCCGGTGGCGCGTCGGCACAGAACATGAAAATGAATCCTGCTTCTGCCGAAGATCCCGCTGTTACCATCGCCAGCGATGGCGGTGGCTGCTACTAGTACTTCTGCTTCTGCAACTTCTGCAGCTTTTGGGTTTGCTACCCGGTCTCTCTCTCTCTCTCGCCCTCTGTCTCTATCGTTTGTTGACGACGGTGAACGAAGGTCGGGCGCGCGCATTGTCGATGCTTTTCCTGGTCGTTCCGTATCAGCGTTCGTCGACAATGATCGCTCGATGACACCGGAGAATCCGAACGTATCGGACTGGCGAATATCGAGTCAGAGAGAAAGAGAGAGAGAGAGAGAGAGAGAGAGAGAGAAAAATGGCGCTCTTACACGATGACAGATGAAAGTGCTGCCACAGTTTTCGTGTGCGCTCGCCTCTCGCTAACCTCCATCGGCAACGGCCACCGCTCTATTGACATGGTCGACGCGGTGGCAGCGGCGGTGGCGGCGGCAGCAATGCTGTAATTGCACTGCTTGGTGCGGGATGCTGCCGGTATACACGTTGGTGCAGCGGCGGCGCAGAAGAAGAAGAGTGTGCTTCTGCTTGCGTTCATGCCGCATCAGCCACAACGTCACAGGTGCCTGACTGACTGACTTCAGATCGTCGTTCATGTTCTTCAGATCGTCGAGGATGATCGGAGTCGGCGCGGCCGCCACTGCCGTCGTTGCCCACTGCTTCATATATATGTATATTCAGTTATTGGAGCCTGGTGAGCGAGCATTATGGAAGCGTTGCAGCTGAAAGCCGAAGACAATGTCGATACTTGACCAGCAATGGCTGGGGCCCGTTGACGGCCGCCGGCGCCACAGCCGACGACGTTCTTCGTATCCATATAGCAGATACATATCAATGTGTAGATAGCACTGCGAGTTCATGAGCGAACGCAGAGCAGAACGCGCATTATTATTATTATGATCTGACCGAGTATCACTTTCTGAGCATCTTCTGACTCGCTGGCAGTTCGGTTGTTCCCTCGCTCGCCCGCTCGTCTGACTGTGGTCCGACCAATGGCTCGCACAGGCTTGGCACAGTCGATGAATCGTCTCGGGGGTGAGATATGTGTCTACTGGGTCTGTTCGTGCGTTCGTTCGTCCGGCCATCTGACACACTCACTCGCTGACCGAGCTGATTCAGGACCTGTCACGAAACCGTGAGGGGAACATGATTCATGTATGAGTGACGCTTTGACGTTTGGCCCCTGCCCTCGGACGAATGACTCCGTACGCGCTGCCGCTTCTGCCGCCGCCGCCGACGGTGAACGCTACTGCCCAAATGCCATAACTCCCCATGGGGATGACCGGTACCCAACAGGGAAGCTCAACGAGCGGCTCCCGCCGGATGAGACCCTTGCCCCTTCAGGGGGGTACCGATGCTGATCGGAATGTGACCGACGACCTACTGCTGCTGCTGCTGCTGCTGCTGCTGCTGGACGCTAAACAACGGGATGGTATTGACGTGTATGGCGCCGGCACAGATCCGAAGTCGGCTGCAGCGAGTCGAAGCCTGCGTTCTCCCTATCATCAACAGTCAAATAGCCAAAGGTGGCATCTGTCTATAGTAGTTATAATGCAGGTGGCCATTGCCGCCCACCAGATTTGCCAGTCGCCAACAGCCGCGTTCGGGGTAAACAAAGCACTTGCTATGCGTTGATGTCGGCTGTGGAGGAATCCCGGGGGTGGAGGGCTGTGAACGTGACGTCGGACGAGTATCGGCAGTATTCAACAGGTGGCAGCAATTGATGGTGTACATAGCTACGATGGTGCGCATATGAATAGCGTGGCATGGTGCGGGACGGGTCCATATGTTTATAGATTTGAACGGGTTTTGATATTTTGGCTCATTTTAATTAGTGGCGTTATGGTGTTATTTACACGGAAGCGAACGGTGGTGGTAACGGAGGCCTAGGCGAGTACTCGGAGGCGGGGCGCACGCAGGGGGACCATCGTCTGATATGCTCTTGTTGTAAATGCAACTAAAACAAACGTAGACGATCGATCAATCGATCGATCGATATATTATACATGAATGAGTATTCTTTATTCATCGTTGAAAGGCAGTACCAACTTGCAAATTGGTAGATACAGTTTCAAACACACATACGCACAGATATATATATATATATATATATATATATATATATGTAAACAGCATTGGTTTATCTATGCTCTTGGTAAGAGCATGAAGGACAGCATCTTCATGGGAACATCTAGAGTCAATAAGTCGCTATTCAGCTGAACGCGATGATGGTAACTATGACTGCGTCAACCCAATGAGGGTACAAGGGGGGGATGCACACATCGATCGCATTGAAACCCGCATACATATATAATACACACACACACATGAAACAATGGTGCTCTATGGGACGGTGAGTGGAGTCAGCGCCTTCGTATGCCGTCTCCGAGGTCTCCTCGGAGCCGCTGGCTGGCGTTTACAAGCGATTACCACTTTGAGGTTAGCTTCCGCCAGAGCACATTTCGATCTGCACGTTGTCAGAAGAAGCCTGCCCACCTTTGAAAGTAGGTCGGACAACTATGTGAAAGTTTCGGCGTTGAGGCAATCTACAATAGACAACAACGGGGTGGCTGACAAGGTGGGAATGTTTAAATTGTGTCCCCCATTAAGAAGCATACATGCCTCGTGAGTTGGAGTGCACTGCGACATATGCCTGTGAGGGGTATCTGATTACGTTGATAGACATATTTCTTTTTTTTTAATCACCCGGCAATGTGACAAGGACACTTTAGAATTAAACAGGCAGAAGTATTCATGTAAACGATATTAAGAAAAAGTGTAACTCACTGCGCTTCTCACTCGGGACGTTGGGTGCAATTTCCGAGCCTCCCTGGGGAGGATTCAACGGGGCTTTAGTGGATGGGTTTCTGAGTGAATCCCACACCTCACAATCGCTCAGTATTGGCTGAGTGGCGCATGGGAATCATGCATTCTCGAAACCTCTCTCATAGAGAAAGGTAATTAGATATTGGGGTGCGGCACGATCCTACTTTCTAATTGATAAATACGTCCGCGCTGGGGTTTGGCCGACTAAGGTTCTGGCTGTATAAAGCCGAAGACGAGGAGAGACTTTCGAGTCCCCGAAGAGGCACTCACGTGTTCGACATGAGTGATAAAATAAAGAAGATCAATCAATATGTGTTTTCTGCTGAAGGACTCCGAAGGTCAACGTCTTCGCGAGTAGGAAATTGGTGTTTGAGCATTGTGGCTGAGACCGCGTACAATCAACCCGTCCCAATCTGTATTGGGCAGCCGGGTGACCAATGGCTGTGGCCCGCCTACATGGTTACCATTACGGATAGAAGACCACCAAAGTGCACGAAGCAGCTTTATCTCTATATCTATGCTATCAATACTCGAGCATAGCTAGCAGTGGGCTACCCTACACTAAACACTATAGAATAGTTTACCTCGCCTAGAGTTTGGCCCGCCTGCCGCCCAGCGGACGATCCGTGCCGGTGGAACGCAAGCAGCGACACTTTTTCATCCGGGTCAAACGTATCGGACACAGCTATCGATCGGACAAAGCGCTTAGCAGCGCCGGCTCAGACCGTCTGACCATGAACACACACAGTATGCGAATGGGCGTGAAAAGCCACTAATCGTCTGATCTTATCTAGTAACTTGTGTAATACCAATTTCAGTGTGCAGCACCAAGGCACCGGGCGGTTTTTACGGATCACGACGTGATTCCTACGTACGTGAGCCGTAAAAACTGTGTCACACCAAAACTCGGAAGGCTTCGATGCTCACCTATCGATTTCAAGTCAAAACAAAGCGCACGTGTCTATCTCGGTAATCAGCAGGGGTGGAGGTCGACGACTGATCGAGTGAGTGGACCGGATAGCCAGAAACCTATTATAGAAAAAGACAACGAGACCTCGTTCCTAATTTTAGTGATTTTTTTCAATTTTTTCTATTCCAACTTTTTTTTTTAGAGAGAGAGAAGGCAAATTTTCTTCAAGCGCCGACAAAGCTTTTTTTTTTTAGATGAGGAAATTTTCTTCAAACGTACGGTCACCGCGAGAGCCATTCGAATCTCATGGAACGACAAAACGCCTCTGCCTGCTAAAACCATCCTCTGCTGAGAGTGTATGGGCAAGTGTACATTTTCCAGGCTGACTCACAGCCAATATTTAACGTACACGGCACTGCTCGAGTGTGAGGTTACCTTATCTAAGCTGCAGTTCATCTGAAACAGTTTATCTAAATCTCCAATGAGTGTGTCGCTCGTTTTTTTTTATGTTTTTTTCATCTCCTATTTAGAAATGATCGAATTGAAATACATGTTCCTTTATTTATACAAAGAGAGAGAGGGGAGAGACAAAGAGGGGGACACCAACGAAAAAAATATCATATGCTTTTCTGAAATCCTCTATCGGATTTATCGTGTAAATTCATAGAGTGAAAATGAAAGAGAGAAGAAAAAATAACTGATTTCTATAGCTAAGCTCACTAGCGATACAGGGATACCCACGTTTTCCTGTAAATAAAACCTGTATTTACTATATATAAATTTATTAGTCAGTTGTAAACGTGGGCGACGATTGTACCATCACCGAACGTAAAATACGCCTAAGACAACACCTTCCTCTATATATTTAATCTTAATAGCGAACCTAGAACAAACAGGCTCCACTTCCCCAATCCTTAAGCAGGCGTCCAAAATATACATTGCGTTGTCCCTATTCTAAATATAACATGTATCTGAGATAAATCCTTGCAGTATTTATATCGTATTCGACTGCATGGCATAGCTCACTAGTCTGCCCGCAGGCAACCCATGCGCTCTCAAAGATCACCATATTCTTCAGAGCCTTGGGCAATATTAGAAAATCGAGGGAATTCGAAATGAAAACCCATGAAAGGAAGAGCGTTTCATCACTTGAAATATATCATCATCGTCTTTCCTTCCTTTACTTACGTGATCTTTCGTTCGCGATAACGCGTCCACAGTTCTCACAGTCTCTTCCCAGCGAGCATATTTCAAGCCGTTACGCTCGGCGACATGGCGCAACACCCAGCCGGCCTCTCATTCGATCGTCATCTCGCAGCGGCTGCTTTATGCCAATGGCAACGCTCAGGACGTTTCTGTCTGGTCATGATTTTATTAACTGTGTTACACCAGCGCACTCATCCCGCCGCTCCTATCATTGTTGATACCCCCCCCCCCCCCTGGTGTTGCCGCTAGCCAATCATTTCATAGGTGTCCGCATTCAGGGTAGCGAGCTCAATCAGCGGAGCACTGACAAAACGTCAAAGTGAGCCGAGACCTCTTTGCCCGCCCGGGCAAAGTGGGTATATATTAATATATATATGTATATATACACATCGGTCGTGTCTAGTTACTCTTCGATAATAACTCACTCGTTATAGAGGCCATGTTAGACATATTTACATAGATACTTTTTAAATTTGGTTTGAGACATCTGCCATCAGGGACGATATCGGGCCAAGAGGATTGGGTTGTTGCAACATTCTTTGGGGTTCTCACATTTTCACCCCTCGGGGGGGGGTAAGACGAATTGAGTTATGCATTGGTGCGGCATATCGTGTGGCCGACTAGTGTCCGCCACTGTTGCCGGATTTAGCCAACGATTAGATAGGAAATCTATATTGGAGGATTAATTATCTTGTTTATTTTACGGATTCACTCATTTCAACGAGGAAAAGCAAACTATACATATGTACTATAGACAGTTGTCCACTAGCAAGTATTGTATTTGTGGCGCACTATTGATGTCGCCACTGTATTGTATTATATATATATATATATATATATATATATTTATATATATATATCTGGTTCGACTGTATTTCTGAAAGATACATCACATGAAATGACGGTCTCATTGCTGTTGTTATTGTTGTCGTCCGGAATATGGGGAAATAAATTCGAACGCTCGGCCACCATGATAACACGTTCAGTAATATTTCCCGACGTAATATATATATATATATATATATATATTTGCCACAATCCGACCTTTTGATCTGGTGTGATTTGTTCCAATTTTTTTTTCCCGCTTAATCTATTTTCCACATCTGCGCATAACATTAAACCCCGCCCCAGGACGGGATGATATATGTACAAGAAAAAGTTCCGGTTGAAAAAAACTCAAAAATAATTTGGCTATTTTAATCTCGACGATGATTATTTTCTCTTGCCCTCCTGTCAAATCGGGTTACGCGTTTAAGGTGTAAAATGTGCTTTTGCGAATCGCTATTGTGGCTTGTGTCTGTAACTGTGATAGTTGTGTATTACGAAGGGAACTGAATTATTCCCGTTATTATTCGCTCTCACAGGTGCTGATAACTTTCGGAAGAGGGCTAACTTTCCATAGTAAAAGCAGTTTCCTTGTATTCCCACGGTCCCTGTCTATCGTGCGGGCAGCACGGGGAGAGCTGGAAGGGTCCATGGAGCCAAGCCATTAATCTGCTCCTTTTTAAACTTGTGCTTCTATTCTGAATGGCGTGACTCCCGAATTGTGCTGCAGGTATCTGCGGGATCCAATCGTCGTCCAATGGACCAAAAGGTCTATGGGCTGGGTGGGGACAGAATTTTCGAATCAACGTCTCAATATCAGCACCTCTTGGATCATTAAGCGGCATGGAGGGGGGGTCCAGCAACGCACATTGTCAATGCGAAAAGGTCACCTTGCGCTGTCCTGGCGCTCACCTGTGGTCCGTAAATCACTCGCGGATTTGTCCGACAATTTCGATGTGGCTCGTATACAAGCGGAGCCCCGCACAACAGCCGAACGTCGATGGAAAGGCGCCACCAGAGAATTGAACGTATACCGACTACGCCAGCGAATCAACGAAACGTCAATGCCACCAATGTCATAATACGACGTTATTGTTTCTATCCACTGGAACACGCCTACCTATCTCCGGATCGGTGAAAACGCAGCGATTCACTGGGCATTACGTCTGCTGCAGTCTCTTCGCCCGTTATTACGTACCACGTATATAGCGTGCCTGTCAGCACGTGTTTAGCCGACTGCCTGCGCGCGCCACCGAGTGATGCTGTCCGAGAAGCAAGTAAGGACCAGGTACGAAATATTCAACTGCCCCTCGCGTCAAGTCAACGAACATCAGCGGCAAACCGAGAGGAAGAACAGGGACAAAAATAAAACACGAAATACAGAAAAGACGATTGAACGACGCCGATCGTCAACGGCCGTAATCGGGTTGAGCATCGTCCCGATTGTATGCGATTGTATGGGTAGATCGGCCTGGCCGTTTGTGTGTGTGTGTGTATGACATCTAAAATTATCTTTTGAGCTGACCCTCAGCTGTTCCCCTATGTGACAGGCGTCAACACTTAACCTTTAGGTATTACTATGAGAACCTAGATTTTCAGACTCACTCTCAGCCAACATTTAACGTTCACGCTACAACTGCTTGCGGGAGAAGGCTTCATAAGACGGACAACCCCTTCAAAATGCAAAGGTGCAACAGTGGGGAATCGAGCCCCTTAGTGAACCCCTACTTCCTTCTCCTCCTGCACGTCCAGGCCAGCCGGGGGCCCGACGAGAACCTGTCGGGGCCTAACCTTTACTTATTCCTCTCTATTTTACTCGTACCTATGTGTGATATCTATATATGTGTGTGTACAGGACCCTCTGTCTTGATAGGAAATCTGAACAGCTCGACGAGGTAAGGGCTGCCAATGGGAACGTCTGCTCGTTGTTGATATGCGCCGTGTGGCAACTGCTGCTGTTCCAGCAGCAGCACCCCGACCGGCAGTTCTGGTAGGTAGCTCGCTGGCTTTGTGTCTTCTTTGAGAAAAGTAATAATATTTCTAGTCAATTCAGAGGAGAGGAAGAGAGAGAGAGAGATGAGAGGTGATAGACAGATGGAGGAACTCGATTCGTTCCATCATGGAAAGTGCTCGAGTTGTTTTCCGCTATGCCGCTGCGGTGAACGTGTGAATGCAAGAAACCATCAAGCCTGCTGTATATAGTATAACTGTTGTCTTGTGCTAATTAGCAAATCAGCAACGGCAGCAGCAGCAGCAGCAACAACAACAACAACAACAACAAACCAGCCAATCAACTAACAACACAAGGACCTGCCGTGAAGATCTAGCTGATGAGGAGCCTGAGACGCTAGCCTTCGTTTCGTGATCTTGGTCATGATGAAGTGTGGATATATTTCTCCTATCTCGTGACGTTGAGCAGGGGGGTAATTGATGAGACCGGAGCTATTCCCGTATCGACACGAACGCGTGTAAAGATACTCATGTGGCTAATATAAACAGCATATTAAGCGCATATGGAGGCGGCGACCGTGCTAACGAATCATTGAATGAATGAACATGACTAAGTATATATATATATACTTAGTCATCTATATATATATATATATATATATATATAGAGAGAGAGAGAGAGATATTCAAACTAGTGTGTCCTTCTCTTCGATGACGAGTGGTCGTGCATCTTTTGGTCAAGGTATAACAACAGCTATTATTGGTGCTATTTTATGATTCTTTTTGTAAGTTTGGCTAGAGACCAACGCAACGATGGTCACGCTAGATGCAGGGTGGACTTAGTGTTTGTTTTGGAAGCAGCTATATCCGCATTCGGTCAAATACTTCCACTGTCACATACGCTGTGACTAAGGTAATTAAAAAAATCAATCAAAACCTCAGAATCTCTCTCTCTATAATATATATATATATATATATGCACATGACTATAGGTGGCTCGAAATGTGTGTGAATGCTATCACGCTTAGTTTAGCTAGCTAATTTCAGCTGACATCATTCATAAACAGTTAACATTTGTTTGTAAATCAGATACTGATTATGATTATTGTATGTCGACTTCAAATATGATGTAATACACTAACGAGAGAACGATGAGTAGTCGGGGGCTAGCCTACTCGTAACATTATTGCTACACGTAAGAAACACGGACCGCCAACAAGGATCAGGAGAACCAGATGGGCTGGCGTGACGCGACACAACCAATAAACGTGAGCAACTCTCACACGTGAATTTCACTCGTCATCATCTTCGTTGCCTATAGCGCCTGTGTCGATGTTCTCCCGATGCCGCAGCTAGAGATAACGATCGATAAGGAACCTATGGCGGCCAAGCAATCTCTAGTTGTTTGTATGCGTGACTTTTCCCCATAATCACGTTTCAAATGATCAGTGTTCGTGTCGCTGATGAGGTGGGTACGCCGAGTAAGAATACAAACTGTGGAGTCCGGCGCTTTATGGCTTCGCCGCCGACAGGGGGAGCTAATTTGTTCTGTTGGAAGAGGGAGAGTGCTTTGTGTACACTATACATATGAGCGTAAAATAGGCGCATCTGTTACTCGTTGTTCGCAGGGATACGGTTGCTGTTAGTTTCCATACTGGTGGCAAACCTCGGTGAATTCGTAGTGTCGACTGACGTGTGTCAACTACGCTCACTGCATATCACAGTGATATTATAGCACTAGGATGAGGGGATCGTGGACTCCACAGGAACGGTTACACCCCGAACTAAAGTCGGCAATGACGATATTGACGAGGCTATTGACGAGGCCCTCTGATCTCGAGATATTGAAGGGCGACAAACGTCGCCAAGCGTCAATGTTCACAATGAATAGGTACGTTAGAAGAAAAATATGGATTGCCAACCATAGTAGACGTGGTCTCCTGGTTTGGCCAGCGAAAAAAGGGCAAAAAAAGGCTGTAAAAGGCTAAACGTCACAGGCTTGAGGCGCCCGTGAAATGACACGCACAACACACTCAGTACGAGTGATTCAATATAGAAGTACAACAGCCTTTGTTCCTCTGGGTGTAAGCTATCGATCATCGGATGAATGAGCATAGTTATATGAAAACATCATATTTGGCATCAGAATATGAAATCGAGGCGGGCATCAGACGTGGCCGTCCTGTTGAAAAACTACTATTATAATCAAAACAGACAAAAAACACCAAAGTGTAAAGGTAAAGGTTTTATTGGTTTATTAAAGGAGCTGCAATTTTACAATGCTTAAGCTCTCTTATATGTCACGCAGCGGGGCTCGAACCTGAGTGTAATGTATGATTATATAATACAAGCTGATATTTGGTCAGCATTGGTTCAGGGAGTGCGCAACGAATTAATTACAATTGTGGTGTTCATTTGACGATTACCAGACCTATAAACATCTGATTGGGCAGATTGATTAATTAACAAAACAACAGAACAGTGGTCTCTGGTTCGCGGTTTGGTCGAGACGCCTTTGTTTCGAGACGAGCAAATGACAAAAGTGTGCAATTAGTAGGAAAAAGAACAAACCTCAAGTAATTATCCTGTACAAATCTACCATAGAGACAACTTTCGCCTTCACATGTGTTTCCACCAATGCTTAGTTCACGTAGTTCGATCCAAGGTGATATTCCTAGTAATTGTCTACCTTTCAGTGGAAAGCTCGTAGTCTTAGGCGATTACCTCCTTAATTATTAGGTTTGCGTGCTGCTCCAGCGGAATGGTGTCGATCACACGTGTCACGCTGTCCACGACCGTGACCCACCGGTCGAACTTGAGATAGATCTTATGGTCGCAATTGGCGAAGCCACTGAGCAGCATACGGAAGGGGTACTTCCAGATGATCGAACCGTCGTGGACGATGACAAATTCATTGTTTTTCGAATAGGCAAATACACGATCCTCGTGTACCCCGATGACGATCGAGATGTCGCTGAGAACACGGCTTTCACTGAATGCTTCTCCATGGCTATCGTACGTGGCAGCATATAGCTGATCGTCACTGACGAAGTAAAATTTGCATGTGTGCCTGCTGTGCTCGGCTATGGCCAGACCTGAGATGTTTCGCTTCGTGCGACACAGCAGTGATGAACGAGAGGGGTCCACATCGTAAACGTCCCCATCGATGAACGTGTACACGCGGCCGAGTTTCGGCACGAGGTGCACCGTCGGCGGGATCGATTTGACCGAATGTTGAAAGGTGCGGAGCAGTTCGCCTGTTGGCAGATTGTACACCCGGATGTCTATGTAGAGGTCATCAGAAGCACAATTCCTAACTACGAGAACAAACGCCTTGTTGCCCGTGATACAGGCATCACCAGCGTGGTACAGTTGAGTAGCGACCGCTTGAGAATTGTCAAGCTCGACTAGGCGTCCGTCTACCACCGTGAACGTCCCGTCCGCAGTGGACACTAGCGGGATCGAGTACGACCTAGGTTCACTCGACATGTCCTCATTCGACGCGAAGCGGCGCGAAAGGGCAGCGAGAGCAGCCTCCCCAATGAGTCGAGTTTCGAGAGAACACTCGGTCATCAGATTTTTCCTGGCGTCCGCTGGTTGGGGCTCTGCTCGACGATTTCGGCGCGAGCCGTTGAGTTGGCAGGCGAGCTCGTCCAGCTGAAACAGCTGAGCAGCTGCCGATAGCTCCGTGAGATCTTCAGTTTGAACAGAGGTGATACGAGTTGTATAGATGTGCTCGATGATCAGAGCGAGAATACGGCCGGAAATCGGCACACTTATCGGTCGATCAGGGTCTGGCTTGCGGCTGAGAAGTTGTCGAAAATAGGTGGAAGAAGCTTGCAGGACGTCCCGATGAACCGTCTTCACTGTACGCCCGTCTTGGCAAAGCAGCTTTAGCGGGTTGTGTATCGTCGCCCCGGAATCTAGCAGATGTAGGAGCCTGTCGCCCAATGGCTCCAGGTCACTGTTCACTGTGACAGAGTCTGGCATCTTACGAAACCATCGACAGATTGAGCGTCACTTGCACAGGTCGTCGCTTGGTGTCGTCGCTAGTCGTACCCGAGCGTTCAGCATGGCCCGTTGACGGGGTTCGCTCATACGGCCGTTCACGGAGTGACGTCTCGAACAGTAGCGATGCGAACGCACGAATCGACACACCAACACAATTTCCCTAGAATCTCCTCACCTATAGCGGCTACGTCGATGAAAATAGTTGTACGATCGGCTGAACATAACTGCGCCTTGACACATGTATTAGAGCGGATCGGGTGAGGCAACCGTCGGGACAAGTTAGTGACAACGGGCTCGATTGGCCGCCTGCTCAAGGCGCTGACGAACATTACCGGAAGTCTCCCTTGAGGCCGGCAACAGGCTGAGATTGTGACAAACAAATGATTCAGTTTAGTTGAACCGTCACGCCGGGTCAAACCTCGATCAATATGCAGCTAAACGCTGTGGGATCGTGTGGGTGTCTGGCAAGCCATTGAGACAGGTTGAGTCCGGTGACTCATAATTTCCATAACACGTAAAAAGAAGAACACCGAAGATATCTACAGAAGCGCGAAATTGTCAAGCAACTGTTTTTTTTTTTTATTTTTTATAAGTGTTATTTTTTGCCTGATATAATTTGAGGCGATTTCGGACTGATTCGTTGATTCAGCCTATCCCCTTCCATAAAAGCTAGATAAACCATCGGGGGAATTGTTAGTGGTTAGAGCTGCGTTCTGGTTGAAAAACAGATTCGAAATCGCCAATTGGTGAACCCAAATAACAACGGATATCAACGAGTGAGTAGTCTGTCAAGAGACGGGTGACCGGGGCTAGGTGAATGTGTTGTCGTCCAATTTTCAAAACAGCCCGGCCAGCTTGGAACATGCCGCACTATGTCTCATTGATTTGTGCGACGACATTTCTGTCCGCCAGAATCACTCGTTGTTTTTCTCATATCGTATCCTGTAGGGCAACCGTACGGACAGTGACGACAAACACAAATTTGGTCGAAGGTCTTCGCTGTATAATCAGCCTATTTCCCGCTGTATCTTCCCTGCAGCTTTCGTTCATGTGGAAATGTTATGTGTGGGGTGGTATCTGTATTAAATCTCGTTTAGTTTTTGTGTTGTTTGCTTTTTTTATTTCCAAATCGAAATCGAGCTGGTTTATTAACCCCTTTTTTTGTGGACAGTTAAAGCTGTGGACAACGAAAGTGAAACACGTTAAACAAAAACTCGGTTCCCGTTGGTAACGGGGGTAGTAACTCGTCCGAAGTTAGCCGCATGAATCGAAATCTTGAGGACGACGATTTGTGGTGAGAGAGACAATATAAAGTGCCTGGAACATATTGTGCTTGTAAATTAGGACTCGATTTTGAGACCTTTTTTTGTTGAGATTTTCCACTGTTCTACCATTGCTATAATTGTATGACCGCTCGGTATAAGAACGCAGAGTGGACCTTCTCCATCGCCGGGATATCTTCTGAATAGGACGTCCTGGCCTTTTGAAAATGGCGACATATTCATAATATGGGTACACAATCGAACAATTTTGAACAATCGAACACAACGGCCGGAAGCGTTTACCTTAAAACTGTGGTTCTCGTTTAATGGGACATCGAGTGTTCATATACCACTCATTTCTTTTTTCAAGTTTCAAAAAGACATTCTAATCTCCATTAAACCATCCTCTACTGAGTGTCCGTTCCTCGCCTAGAGTCCGCTCCACCGCTTGGCATTACTTCGCATTCGTACAGCACACCTGGTTGGCGGACGCTGTGCACGTATGGGCAGATATATTAGCTTAGTAGTGGCAGGAGGGAATCACTTGGCGTCGGCTTACACTAATTCCTTAAAAGTGGAGTTGATAACATGACAGAATAATCTATTATAATTGTGAAATCGTAATTGCATGAACAATTTGTTGATAATACACTCTTACTTTTACCCTATTTTTTAATCGAGAACTTAAGCATTGTAAAATTGCAGTTCCGGAAATAAACCGCAAATGTTATGTTATGTTATGTTATAATTAACCGGGCTATACTGCACACTGCAGCGCGGCTTGTTAACGGCTACTCTTCGTCATCTCTCTCTCTCTTGCCAATCACTGCTACGGTAACATAGCATTCTCGTCACTAGGCGACGGCGGCGCAACCGCCGTACGCACAGTTGCTACTGCGAAGTGCTGGCCGCCCGCCCGACCGACGGCCCGCCCTCGTCACAGCAGGACAGTACACATATGCATACCTTAGAGAGCTGTTACAGCACCACTCCGCTGTGTCCCTGGTAGCTTACACAATGCGAATATAATAGTAATCATGTATTGAGCAAAGGGTCTGTGATTGTTCACCGTGTCATTTACGGTTCGCTGGGTTATGACGTCAGAAAAACGTTGACGTGGCCCTGATGGGATTCCACACCGTTTATAATAAAAGAGAGTCATTAGATACGGGTTCATAATTCTATCAGATCGCGAAACGCGTACGCTAACGGAGTGCGCAATTTTCATTTTTCTGATTGAGTCACAGAGGTGCAGAGAGCGAACAGCATCCCAGTTACGCGGAAGTGAAACCGCTCGAAATCGTGGACGCGGCCGGCCGGCCGGGGGAGGCTATGCTTCCCCTATAGAACAAGATTGGTTCGTATGTACAAAAAGTATATGCGTATATAGTTTCATATGTACGATTTGTATGCAACCAATTTATAGGGTCATTTCGCCACAAAGAGTGGCTGGATTCTTTTCTTTGGGGGAGATTACGGGAATGAATGGTGCACGTACGTGTTGGACGGTCTACTAGGACTCGCAAAGCCCCCGCACTAAACCCGCGTACCTGCCCCCCTCCCCAGATGGCTCAGAAAGCTTGCAGCATTACTTCGACAGTTCCATCCAAGGGATCATACAATCCTACAATTGGCCACTGGGTAGAGGCGTCAGACTCAGTAGAGCCGAACCGCTCCTACCCCCCACCCCATCCCCATATCCTCCCACCTCCACGACTCTGCGATCTGACCATTCTGTCCTGGGGAGTTATGTGATCTTTGCCTGGCTTTCTCCAGCTTATCCTTCTTTTTCACCAGAGTATCTACTCAGGTAAGAACCATAGCCCAGTTCTTCTGGGAGCGCAGCATGATACTCACTAAGTTACTGCGAGGGCGAGATAGCAATTCCACCGGGCCCGTCATTCTCTCCGCCTGCAGAGAAGCACATTCGAGCAGTGTGTATGGAACGTCGTCTACACATGTGTGGCTGATTACACTTCGTGTGTTTTTCAACCGTAATCGCGAGGGGGAGCGTTCGTGAAACAACTGGTGAGCGAGGAAAACGATTCTTGTGCTGACTCTCAGCTTTTCTTCCAAGTGACTGCCCTCAGCAGTTAACCTTTAGGTTAGTTACTATGCGGACGTGTCGGTACAACCTTCAGTCATTTTCCAAAGGGAATTCAAGAATTCACAGGTAAATAAACATGATAAAGAAATCCAAAGATTTTCCACAGCGTCCGCCAGCAAGATTTGAAGCCAAGCCATACATAGAAAGCAGGATGAAAGAGAAAAGAACGCGCTTAACCGTGGCTAAACTGTCCCCACGGGTGACGGTATCGAACCGACATCGAACGTGACTGACATGAAAGCGTTCTGGGACCACGGGCGAGGACGCTTGTGGATTGGTAGAGATTAAAAAATAGAAAATGATGAATTTAATATTTAGCTTGAATTCTCGTTCTTCTTGTGGCTGCGAGCTTCGTTTGCAGCCTTGAGTTTTCGTGCCTTTCTTCTACGAGAAAATGGCCAAAGATTAGGACTAAGAGACAAAAAGAGACAAGCTCTGTGATAAATGGTCCTGCAGAACTATGCCGTTAATGATAGAGGAGGCATTTTGTTTTTATTGCAATTCACAGGCTGAAAACCCGAGACGAAGTCAGTTTTATCAGCATGTATTATACAGAATAAATACGGGGTGTATCGAAAAACTAAAGGTGTCATTCGCTTCATTTAATTACTACTATCTCTCGTTTGAATGCTGTCATCTTGAGAATCGGCGACGTTTTGGGTATATATTATTATCCCGAAGAATTTATTATTGTCTATTGAGAAAGTTTAAATAAAATTTGCCCAACCTGAAGCAATCTCGCAATTGGAATATAATTGACGATTCGTTTACCTTAGCACCCCAGAAGTGACACGACGTAGATGCTCACAAAATGCTTACTAAAAAATTATTCAGTCAAACAATGCTAAATAATTGTTAAATTATATAAGACATTAGTGGAAGTATCCAAATCATCCGCAACCCGCGCACCCCCGCACCCGCCCAAACACCCTTCACCCAGATGGCTCGGAACGCTTAGCGGATTACATCGACTCTTCCATCTGAGCTTTTATACAGTCATTCTTTCAGCCACTGGGTGAAGGCGTCGAGTTTAGCAAAACCGAACCGCTCCCAGTCCACCCTACCCCTCATTTTTTTGTTTTCCCTCATTATCAAGTCTAGCCAGCCAATAGTCTTATCCAAACAACCGCCAACAACTGGAATTGTGAAATATTACATTCGTCATTTTTTCAGTAATAATAATAATAATATCACCTTACTATTAATAATAGCGTGTTTCTATTGTATTACGCATCGTGTCCAAGTAACTCAATAGAGAGAGAAGCCTGTGCCACACAACGGTAACATAATCTTCACTGAAACGCCACTTGGCACCTTTTCATATCGGCAGAAAATTAAATTTCGTTCATATTCGTGTCTATTACGCATAGGAACGTAGCACTCGTTGAAGGCAATTGACAAACTATTCTATTCAGCTAACTGAGGAGGTATTTTGCTTGCGACTATTTTGCTTGTTTGCTACGGGCGGCTTCATCAATACGGGTTGCTTGGCTCATTAATCCCGGTCAAACCCATCGAAAGTGAGAAGTTTAGCCGCGCAGTCAACGCTCGGTCTCTATAGGGCACCAACGGCAACCGTGACGATTCTATAAAAGATCAAAACAAAAATGGACAGGACAAATATCATAATATCCTTAACAGCAAACAACCAGTGGCGTATTGTATTGATCACATTCATGGCATTGACAACATTCTGAAATTTTAGATTGTTTTTTTTAATGTTGAGAAATTTTCGTGATTTGATTTGATTGATCGGTTGGAATTTTTTTATATGAATTTTTGGAAATTTTGAAAGTATTGTGAATTTTTGGAAGTCCTGTAAAATTATGGAAGTGTTATAAAATTTTGGAAGTATTGTGAATTTTTGGAAGTCCTATAAAATTACGGAAGTGTTGCAAAATTTTTAAGTATTTTGCATTTTTGGAAGTCCTGTAAAATTACGGAAGTGTTGTAAAATCTTGGAAGTATTGTGAATTTTTTGGAAGTCCTGTAAAATTATGGAAGTGTTGTACAATTTTGGAAGTATTGTGAATTTTTGGAAGTCCTGTAAAATTATGGAAGTGTTGTAAAATTTTGGAAGTATTGTAAAATTTTGGAAGTTTTATTTTTTCGGTCGGCATAACAGATGCAAGTATGAATGAATGCTATATTATGGCAATTATCCCTGAGCAAAGTTATAACACCTTGCTTAGAGCTGTGGTAGAATTTCGAAACGAGAACGTTGTGTTATTGTCGGAGTCCTCAGTAACCATAGCTTTACCGGTATCTTTTAAGAGCATCGCTTCCCAAAAGAGCGAGATAGGAGACCTTCGTAAGCAGCTGCATGAACTGACTGTAGCGTGGTGGCAGTCGTTTTCGGCATCTTTATCAACAATAGCGCTCGGGCGAAACGGAATTCGTTCACTCGACAGGAAAGCTATACTTTCACGTGTGAGCCATTTGTCCTTTCCATGCTTTCCAGTTGTAACAATAAAAAACCTGCACTTACGTGCCAAAAACGTTGTTTTTTATTAATTGCCATTTGAATCCACCAATCTACCAACGACCTCGCACAGGACAGCAACTTGTTCAAGCTTTTCCAAGCGCGATCTTTTCCTCAGCAAGAATGATGACCGAAGAGGCCACGGGATATTATCACACTCAGTTGTTCCCCAATCCAATCGCATAGCTGTTACAGTTAGAGCCCTTCGTTACGAGATAGCCAACATCAGACAAGGCAGAATCTCGATTGATTCCAAGCGCATCGAGGCGATGCCGTGCGACTTCAAGGTCGCCCACCCTCTCACCGGCCAATGAAGAGCCAACCGCTACGGGCGGGTTCACTCATTCAGCCGCTTCAGCTGGACGCTCCACGTTCAGTGGCAAGGGGCGTGTGACGTTTTGCGGACGGTCTGCGCATACCGCGTTTCCTATCCGTTTCTGGTAGACGACGGTTCGCCGACGAGAAGTGGGTGCTCGACGGATGCTGTTGCGCGAGTATCTGATTGCCGTCGCTGACAGCGTTGAGGGTGTGCCGATGTGACACAATAATGACAAGTGAAATGGTCGAATCCCCGCTTGATATCGACGCTATCTGGCCATAACGTAACATACAAACAGGGACTTGTGAAATTCTTGACAGGAGGCTCCCAAGTGGCTCCGGAAGATCCGGACGAAGGCAATTTATGTGAGGTGAATAGACTGAGTGCCAATCGTTTGGTGGTGAAACAACCTTGATAATTACTGACGGGTGATTTATGAAAGTGTTTGTTGACAATTAGCCACGACTGCTACGGTCCCTCTTGTATAGCGAATGTGTTGTTTAAATATCGACTGCTTGCGAGATATCTGTATGACCAACTCCGAATGTTAACCGAATAATCGCCGTAATCATGTGGCTATTCCTACTACTGCTAGCTGGTGCGCTCGTAACAGTGAAGATGTTCAATCTTGTATTTCACTGGCGTCGTCAAGGTATACCCTATGAGTCATACTCGAGCCATCTCTATCGACTGATCTACCGCTTCAACACGGAGTCCATTCACGACCTAGTGCGAGACGGCGTCCGACGCTATGGCAAGGTGTACGGCACATTTCGGGGCGTACGATTATGTTTGGTTGTTGCCGACGTAGAAATAGCGAAGGATGTCCTTATCAGACAGTTTTCCAACTTTTTCGCGCGCACTTTCGAGTTTCAATCGGGAGACCCACTATGGGACAACACTGTCACACAACTGCCCTACGAAAAATGGAAGGCAGTACGCACCGTCATGGGAAACTGCTTCACAGCAGCGAAAATGCGTGGCATAATACCCAAACTGGATCGGATCGCCAGTAACGTCACCGAAAAACTCCTCGTCAAAGCGGACTCTGAGCAGAATCAAATTTGTATGCAGAAGTACCTCTACGGGTATGCCGCAGATTCAATGCTAGCCGTATCGTTCGGACTCAATCACAATTTCGTTGACGATGGAGAAAATCCTTTTATAAAGAATGCCTCTGGCTTATTTAAGCCCGGTCTGTCCCTCCTCGTACTCATGATCAACCCAAATCTCTTCAAGTATGTTCCGTTCCTCCACTTCCCGCCGAAAGAGACATCCGAATTCTACAAGAAATTCACTCGGCACATCATTGATGCTAAGCGCAAAAATCTCGACGAGGTGATTCGGGCCGACACAGCCGGTGACATGCTTGATCTACATATGATCGCGCAAAGGGATGACCCCAATGGGCCGATAACGGATGAGATTCTCTCATCGCAGGCGTTTGGCTTCGTTGTAGCCGGATTGGACACGGTGGCAAGCACCCTCGAGCTGGTCACTTATCAGCTTACGATTCACTCGGAAATACAGGAGCGAATTTTTCAAGAAATCCAAGCTGTTATGGGCGAGCGGACCGACGTCGAATACGAAGATG
This sequence comes from Stratiolaelaps scimitus, assembly GCA_019614645.1. Taxonomy (NCBI): domain Eukaryota; kingdom Metazoa; phylum Arthropoda; class Arachnida; order Mesostigmata; family Laelapidae; genus Stratiolaelaps; species Stratiolaelaps scimitus. The sequence goes on along the minus strand of JABWDB010000041.1, from coordinate 2,064,761 downwards.
TGCAGCACTTCAAGCTTCTAGAGGCGTGCATCCTTGAGACGAATCGACTATATCCGACAGCTGTTATCCTTGACCGGATTTGCACCCGCGACACGGAGGTGGCTGGTATACCGATCAAGAAAGGCATGGTTGTGGAGATACCCGTCGCGTCGATACACTATGATCCGAAGTATTTTCCCGAGCCGGAACGCTTCGTGCCCGAGCGTTTTCTTAAAGGTGGCGAGGTTAGTATTGTGCTCGAAGGGTTCTGCATCAATGACCAGATGCTCGGAAGCATCATTTCATTAAGACATAATTACATAGCGTATAATTACGTAACCCGCATATAGTGGCTTGGCTTGGGTTGAACGAGGGTGCGTTTTACTCGTATTTAATTGGACTTACTTTCCGAACCGCGAAACAGACTATTCTTTTCGAGCTCGAAACGAATTATGGGCAGGTTAACCTGATCGATGTTAATTAATATCATCATACGTCATCATACGATATGCGTGTAAGCTGTTCGCAAGTGCTACATGGGTAATTGTTAGCGCTGTTGTATTAATGGTTTCACAAAGAACACAATCTAGCCAGCTATTCAGATTTCGTTAATATATTAAGCCTGGTTTGGTAAAGTGCTATATTATTCTTCTAATACTGTCAAACATACTTTGTACATATGTCCCACATGTATCATAACTTCATTTACTCAGTTCTTCACAGTCAATTTTAATTAATATAAATCTAAGCGTTTGTTGTCCTTTTATCCTAAGAACGGCAACCATATGTGAAACACCCTTTATGAAAAGTTGTTTGATTTTAATAGTTCGATGAAGTCAGGTGAAAATTGAGCTGGCTTGACTTCGCCTTTTAACTTTGGAGTTGGCCTCAAATTGAGAGGATTATTTGTATCGAAGCGTTCAGGTTGGTTCCACCTATTCGAAGCAACCTTAGCAAGGGTTTAATGTTATGAATTGATGCCTAGGTATCCACTTCACCTGAAATTTCTATTTTGGACTTCATGGATGCATAATTTTATTAATGAGAAAATTATCATAAGGATTAATTGTTTGCACAGAACAAACTGAAACGAACATCGCGAATTAGCCAACTATCTTCCGACTCACCAATTCAGGTATTGCGCAATATAAGCTAACTGCAATATTTCCGAATTTCACAGGTTTCATCTGAGTTAACCGCTTTCCTCAATTTTGGTGAAGGACCAAAATCCTGCGTGGGAAAACGCCTCGCCTTAATGACGGTTGAGGTACTCTTAGCCAACCTCCTTCGGAAGATGCGCCTAAGCCGATGTGAAGCCACCCCGGTGCCCCTGGTTCTGAAGCCCGGCATGCGATTCAACGATGTAACCAAGAGTCCCGTGATTATCAAACTTACCCAAAGGGACTAAATACAACTCAAAGAAGGCGAAGAACAGTACAACTGTCTACTGCTGTCAGAACCTTCGATAGATCTTCAAAGTTAATAACTTATATTATTATTATATACAATGACATGAAGAATAAATGGGCTAGCTAAATGTATCATCTAAGAAAAATCGATGACACCAATAAAGATACGTACGAGAGACTTGAAGTGCTCTGCAACTGTTTTTCTTCAAACGCAGAACATTACATATAGTATGAGCGAGTTTCCGATCCGTCCGTGCTAATATCGATGTCCACTGAAATTCGCAGTCCTGGATAGGCCACTTCATTCAGCTAATTGTAATCGAGTGATTAGCGATAACACGAAGAAGCCGGTGATCTCACTTAACGCAATAGACTCGACTAGCGCAACAATTTTATCAGGCACATGTTCAAGTGTCTAATGTGCCGCATATCCGTATCAAAGTCTTCGAACCCGCTGTCGCGACACTTGCACCGATGGAGAAGACTCTAAACGGCTTCATAATAAGAGAACAATGTAGCAATATCCGGCACTTAGGCGAATGGCCGTCACGGGTTAGTCTCAAGAAAGGTGATACCCCTACAAATTCGTTCAGACCCGGAGGCATACACACATGTACATATATCGCATACCTGGTCGATCTATTTGATTTATGAACACTCCGAATACAGTCACCTGCCACGGTGAGGGTCAACTTCAGTTTCGGTGACGGTTTTTCTCGACATGTGATCGTCTCCTAAAAAACGTCGTATGTAGCTGCCAACTAACCTGAGCCACTCAAATGTTCTGTCCGCCGAACTCACTGGGTCTCCACGATACATACCACCTCGCATAGCATTTTCGCGCGATGAATCAATCCGACTTCCGAATCCTCATCGCTGGGTCGGCTACGGAGATTTCTCTCATTGCTTGACCTCCGCTGTGTCTTCGACGGGTGACACTTGACCACAATTTTCCCTACGGACCCGGCGTCGTTTCTAAGCTGTTCATGGACATGTCCTTTTAAATCACTTCTGTCGGTGACGTCCGCGCGATCTGATCCACGTATTGGAGATTTCAATAGTGAGCTGCCTTGCTCGGATGCCATTTGCTAACCGTCAGTGGTTGATACGCGGACATCTTCGCAGGATAGTTCTCTTTCTTCATAGTTTTCTCATTTGGTGACATTAATATCGCTGATGCCCCAATGTCGTCATGATCATTATAGAGCTTGTCAGCCACTGATAGGCCTGCTGTGCCCGTGTGGACGCAAATCCTATCCACTCCACAAGGACATAAGGATATTTTCTCTTCGCTTAGTCGCCTTGCTCCGTAGAACAAGGTGAACCTATGGATGGGCTTATTCATTGTTCATCGTCGATTAGATCGTTTGACACTGCTCTCTGATAGGCTCGTTACGGCGCAGCCATTATAGACATTATGTCTGATTGCGTTTTTCTAATGAGACTCAGCGAGCTAATATCGTGTCCCTGAGCACGGGAGCACGTCTATGCAGCTAACGTGACATGTTGTTTATATTGGAATGTTACGCCATGCTGAATTCTCGGATTGAGGCCAGAGACACAACCCTGTCAAACCACCGTATAATCAGGATGGACAACAGACGCCTCGAAGCGCCGGTTCTCTGAGAACTGTCTTAGGCGATTCGCTGTAAGCGTTACCTGAACATTTTCCAGGGATCTGCTATCTGTCGACCGAAATTGCACCAGCCCAATATTGATGGATAGACGCATCCCGTCATTTGTTTTCACCAGAAATGTCTCGCATTGCGCATGGTAAATATATATATATATACATATATATATCATATATATATATATATATATATACATATATACATTTCGCCACCGAGACGACGTAGAGGTTTCCCAGGAGACTTGAGGCTGCGGTTCAAACCCGACACGGCTCACACGAATCTATGAGTTTTTTACACGCGGATTTGTCCATAAGGTTATTAAAAAAAGTATGTATGAGTATATATATATATATATATATACACAGATATATTTGCATGTTGGCATGTGGACAATGAAAATGTCATAAATACTGCATTCGCTTCGTTGTATGATGAATCTGCTATACTGTTATGGCTTACCGTAGATTAGCGTAAGCCCCGCCTCAGGTTGATATCTCTCGAGTCAATTTCTGTGGCTCCATCCGTGGTCGCCTAAGCTCTCAGTAATCACATAGCAACAATGCTGGCAGGCGTTTCACCAGTATTAACAATATATCTCCTCAACAGTGGCCATCCTACCTTGTGCGCGCTGTGTTCTCGCTTCGAAAACGTTAGAAAACAACGATAAAAGTGTAATTACATGAGGCGTCTTGCCTCGGAGCTGGCGCTTTTTTTTTCCCCGATATCTTCGAAAGATTTCGGTTACGAGGGCTGTGACGAGACCGATCAATCTATCTGAACCTCGACCAAATTAGCTCATCAACGAAATCAGCTATAGATCAGCGAACGCATGTGAACATCGTCATTTTGAAACGCGTGCTAGCTCGTTCACCTGACAGCCGCCATGAGCGAACCGGATGCGATCGGGAGGCAGCTGCATATCAGCCCACTTTTAGTGACCACAGACAAAGCGTTCGAAATTGAAAATGGCCTTTTCATTGAGAACACCAGCTTTCCCCAGACGCTCATTCAGCTGCTGTCCGACAACGAAGCATGCATTACGGGCAATGAGGTGTTCGTCAGCACCTTTGAGGAGATTCATGTTTTCGATCTGGCCACCGGCGAACAGCTCCGCCAGCTGCCTATCAGCTGGGAGTGGGCGCAGCTGTCGGTTCGCCGAGGACGCGTGTACACGTTTAATGGTAACAGCATCTACGTGCTGACACCTCACGGTATATCTCAGCTCTGCTCGACAAAGGTCGACGTGTGCTACTTGAGCGTATTGACGCATGATGGTGATGACACGCTTACGTTCTGCTATCAGGGCGATGACTTTCGGCTGTACCTCGCCACCAGCGATGGCCGGGGCCATCTGACCAGTGAAACTGCTATTCTCGAAGAGATTGCCTTACTCATCGGAGCTGACGGGGCTACCATATTTGTGCAGACGATGGATGATCACTTGGTGGTCGTTCAACTGGATGGCTCAGCGACTTATCACCATCCGCTCGGCGGTGGCGTTCAGGATTGGCTCTGTTGCGGTCGGGACGTCTATTTTCGGATGGGGAATGACATCCATGACATAAACACTGTGACGTTGACGATGAACACGATTACGGATGTCCCTTCCGGCAACCTCGTGCTTAAGGAAAGTATCGAGTAGAAATCGGGTTAAATGACATCGATAATAGACTAAATGAGCTGCGTACTACATATGATTGCTATTAACTGTCACTGAACATCATGAAGAAGGCTGATTTACTCTACGTGGCAAAGGACGGTCTTCTAAGACCTTCTTCAAAGTGTATATTCGGATTCAGCGATTGCGCCTATCAAAGTAAACGCGAAACAATATCGTATGGGAGGATCTCTCTGCTGATGTATCCGATGGGCGAGCCAGTTATCAAGAAACACAACTCTTCAGTTGAAGTTGGCGAAGGCATAAGCCCTCGACTGAAGGCATAAACCTCATTTTCTTGTGGATAGTCAAGGACATTGTTGTGGCCAATGATAGATCCAGGGCATTGCGTGACTTTGAAAAAATGGCCTGAAAAACAGGTGAAGAAAAAGCAACTTGTGGCGAGAGAATACAACGGAAATGCCCCTATGTGATGTATAACGTACCTCGTCTTTCTCTGAGGCGCCCAAAAAAAGGACCTAATCCATTCATAGAAATCATATCCCAGACCCGTTGATAAGCATCTGGCGCCCGGCAAAGGGTGTGGATACGATAATTCCCTGTGAAAGTTGCTCTTTTAAATTTTTCGAGCTAGCCTTCAGGTGTAGCCTATCCCAGCGTGACAGGCTTCGAGACCACCTTTGGGTGGAAGTTGCCGTCAGCGATAAATGCGAGCAACTCCGTAACAGACCGACGTGGTGACCTGAACGAATAAATAAATAAATAAATATTAATACCAAATACGCAGTGAAGACCAGATAGCTGACGCTAAAAATCCAGCTAATTATAAGGCAAGAAAACAGTGCTGAAATGAGAGTTGAAACTTAGCGATGGAAACACCAAGATTACCGACAACAAGATCCTACAAGTGCCGAGAGGGCGTCATCCGTTATATGAGGCATTCCATATATGGTACCTAGGGTTTTGTACAGCTCCTCTAAACACGTCCGAGAAACAATGATCAATGAATACCCTAAACCTGTACCCATGACACACTTAACTCGCACTTTCTTAATAGCTCCCATATGCGTACCCGTTGTGTCGATAGTATACTATCAAGAATCAATCGAGTGCACTTCAAAATGAAGGTTTCTAGCTTTGGTTGTTCCGTCTGGACTCATTATTCTTGAAGGTGTCAAGACGCTAGGGAGGTCAACCCTTTAAACAGCGCGTACCCAGAACACCCCGAGATATACAAAATACCGTGTACCACGAATGTAGCCGAAATACCACAATTGACAACGCTTACAACCATAGAACAATATGTTACTAGTTGTCGTTGGGTTTAGGAAGATAATTTCATGTATCTCAGGCTATCAGATGCATGGAGGTTTCTACCCGCCTTGGGCCCTGAGAGCGATGTCGACCTGTCCATCGGGATAGACAGGGAATGGCGTAGGGGTAACGCCATTGGGGTCTGGGAACGATGGGGTCTCTCCAGTTCGAATCCCACAGGGGGATGGGGGGCATAGATATGAATCGATGCCGAATTTACTTGCAGATTTGTCAATAAAGTCATTTTTATTATTGTTGTTATCGTGATCGATCCAAGCTGTTCTCTATGTTGGCCTCCTGCAAGAGTCCCCCACTGTACCCCTAACGTTCTATTCAATAGATGTACCTGTGCCAACTGATTGTATTTTTATAGCGAACTACGAGGTTGAATTCAAAGGACACTTGTCATCGGACTATGGCGGATACCCCACAGGATATCAACTCTTTGCGTTGGCGTCCATCGATGTCGTCGGGAAGGATGCGTGCACTCACGTACACGCTTCAAGAAATACACACACGATTCAATATATATATTATATATATAGATATAGCTTTGGTTTTTTATATTATTATTATAATTATATATTATTAGGTATTTACTTCATTATTGTTCATTATATACACACGCGTTAGAGACAGCGTTTTTCCTAGCTTACCCACAATAACCTATAACGAGGATATATATATATGTATATATATATATGAATTGTTTTTTTCTAGTACATTGGCATTCTCGCTATTAGTTGGTAATGACGCATTTATCTGAACATCTGAATTAATATCTACCCCTCTACATTTGGATACAGGACCCTAGTCGTGTGTGTGTGTGTCGCTAAATGTATATATGCATGCCGATTTTATGTGTATATATATATAGGAGTTTTTGGAAAATAGCCACTGTGTGTCCGTGTCGGTCAGCGCGTGTGCGTTTGTCATTTTAAGCGATAAAGGAACCGGCGCGAACTGAACCCATCCCGAACTGAAGCCACTCCGCGGCCTCGGTTACTGCTGCTATTGTATCCTCGATGTACATCGGGTAGACTTCAACAAGATCCAGAAGAAGACGAATGATGCCGGGTGTCAGGACCATCGTCTGCCATTGAAATATATAAGGTCATCATATGATGTAACCTATGGGCGATGCCCTCGCACGTGTTCTGATGCGTGGCCCGAGCATCGGCGCATTGCAAGCGCGTTGAAATTAACCCGCCGCTTTTGTTTTATCGCTTTGTTTCTTCGTTTAGCAGCAACGAGCATCCGCGACAGCCTCGAGCATGACACTGCACTGATGGCTATCTGCTACTAGAATGATTGGCGGGTGACAATATGAGAAACTCGTTCAAACGATTATATTGCTAACCCCGACATCCCATCGAATCGACCGAAGATAGAATCGTCCAGCGTCAACGATAGCTCGCCGGCTTCGGCAGGTCCAGTTACTCCATGTGACGACCACCATGGTGACCTTGTTGTGGTACCCCCGCAATGGTTGCTGATTATGCAGCCTACGCTGCTGCAACAGCGTTCAGTGCAGACGCCACCCTCTGGGTAGACCGGAGCGCGCGACCAGTATCATTACTGTTATTATTATTATCCAATTATCCTATTTCGTCGCTGTTCCCCGCAATTTCCTGGCCCTGTTTCGCTTCTTGACGGCTGACCCTTCTCGACGCGCCGCATGTCGACTCGATCTCTCCACGTAACTTAGCAACGGGATTAACGGATGGTGGGATACTCAACAAAAAATATCGTGTCGTTGTTGTCGTTGTTGGTTTTTCGGCGCGCAAAGCTCGCTATCGGTTGCGGGAGATAAACATTATGTCTATGTGCGTTTTTCGACAGCATTAACATTATGTCATAGAGAGGAATCAACTGTGAACGTTTGTCCCGATGTAAATTGTCCCGGCTACCCATTTGCTGTTGATTAATGAGTGTGTAAATGGCGTGTAGGTGGTTATTGTTAATTAAACAGGTGCAGCTTATCCATGTCTAGGAAGCAAACCCGAACTGCTACTGTTAGTATGTAATCGATGCATCAGGCGTCGGCAAGACCGTCCCCGTTACAGCTCCGAGAGTATGAACACATCGATATGTGTGTGTGCATGTGTAATTAATTATGAAATGTTAGTATGACCCGACGGGTAGGCTGGCTGACTGACTAGGCGAGGTTAGACGTCTTCCATAATTATCAACAATAATCATAGCAACGATAACCATAACCATTATCGTTCTTCTCAGCGTTATTATGGATATATGTATATATATATATATATATATATATATATATATATATATATAAATATATATATATTAGAAGGCAATCAAGTTTATCACGAGAGGAGATATCGTAGCGAGCCGGCGCAGACCAATATCCACACCGGGGTGTCATATCCTATCACACGTCTCAGGACAAGCTGCTTGTACGATGGCAGCCCACCACCCATTATTATACCACCTCGCTGCCACCGCCGCCATTGTCAGCATCAGCATCACTTACTTCTTGCGCACTTTGAATTATTATTATTATAATTATCCTAATAATAATTATTACCATATATTTATACATTATGCCTATAGGGCAACTCAATGCGTGTTTCACTCAATGCAGCGTCTTGACTCGGGGAGCCTTCACCTCACGTATTTAATTCTCTATCACCCACCCTCTCTCTCTCTCTCCCTGTCTCTCTCGGCGCCTTATCGTCGCCACATGTCTTCGAGGTCGTTTATTAGCTGAATGTGTACGTATTAAATCGGTGTCCCTTCCCGGGGCCGTCTCCTGATCAGCGGTCTGGCGACGGCAGGACGACCAGGACCAGGCCAACCTGCTGGCGGTTTAGCGAGGGCGGAGGGACAAACGAGGTTCGGATGATCGAATTAGGATAACGGTGAGAACGGTTATGCTGGAGAATGGAGTGCGCGGAGCCTGGCTAGGTAGGCCCAGGTTGTCGACACGTCTCTCATGCCATAGCTGACGTGTGTTTTTCCGCCGCCTCCGCCTCCGCCGCCGATGACGACGACGTCGGCCGTTCAGGCCGTATGCAGGGTATCAGGCAGAGCATGACGCCGCCGAGTGCAATCACCACACCCGAGAAGACGAAACCCCAATCGTATGATCCGGTCCAATCGTAGAGCGAGCCTGTTAGCGGGGGGCCGATCAGACAGGCTACCCCCTCGAAGAGCAGCACCAGGCCGAAGGCATTGTTCAGCTTCTCGAGACCGAGCAGGTCGACGAGGATGACCGACGTCAACGAGATGAACGCCCCTGACGTGGCACCAAACGTCAGACAGTAAAGTGATAGTTGCATATAGTTGGCGCAGAACACCGACACCGCGGTGGCAATGCCGCATGTACCGATACACGCGTTGTACAGCAGGATCCGATTGACGAACTCCTTGTCCGACAAGTACCTACAAGCAACGAATACATAGAACGACAATCAACCATTGACAGCTTAACGATACTTGACTTCAGGCAGATGTCGGAGTTTTGGCAAAGGGCTAATATGAGAGTCGCCCATCAAGCAAATGCAAACTCGCATGTCGATGTACAAAATCCATGTTTGTGATAGAGCAAATGGTGGGGCCGAGGATGTTCAATAAGAACTGTTTAGACGACATTTAGCCTGAACTATTGTGTGCGCGCTCCTGGAGAAGGCCATCTATTCATTTTTCATAACGATTTTCCCCTAAACGAATGAGAATTTGATCACCCATCGGCGTGTCGCGGCACAATCTCTCGCTGCAAAAAACAAAAAGGATTGACAAAAGATTAATGCCACCCAATGTGCGAGTTCGTTTACGACGAAACGGTGTCACCTACCCGAGCAGAACCCTGGACGCTGTGTTGCTAAGGCCGATGATGCTGAGTAGAAGTGACGCCTTCGAGTCTCCGGCCCCCAGCTTGCGGCGGGCCACGTCCTTGATATAAACATACGGTACGTTGAAGCCAATCGACGTGAAGAAGTTGGATAAGGCGAAGAGAATGAACACGGGCGAACCGAGGAGCAATGCAAGATCGATCGAATCCGCGATAGTCTTCACAAATGACGCGAACTTCTCGTGCGGACTCCGCTGGTCGCGCATCTGAACCGACTGGATCGATAAAGACGGCTGTAAATGAGATAAGATAATAATTCCAATTCGTAGTGATATGACACAGCGATTACTCAGAGCTCCTGACGTCGATAAAGGGTCATATGCGTCTGAGCTGACTGTCTTTGAACGGTTCCTCTATGTGGCGGGTCTTGGCCTCGGCACTTTCTGCTCATTTGGGAGAGGATTATTGTCTATGCGGTGTTGATATCGATACCACAAAGCAAGCAAGCCCTGTAATCATCCTACTCCCCGCAATTAGTGCTCTCCTGGGGTTAATTACCGGTTGTTGAGAAAACAGAAGCTAGCATTATGATAGAATATGTGTGATGTATGAGAGGGAGAAAAAGATCCATTAAGCGTCTCAGGCTTCTACTGCGACTAGCTTCAGTAGGAACAATTGCACGGTTAAGTGTCACGCGATCGTTTTCGACAGTTTTCCAGCAAATGGAAAAACAATTACATATGCATTGAGAGTAATGGAGCATACAGGATCGTAGCTTACCCCCAAAAGAATAGCGGCCACTTACAAAACACAGAAATGAGGACAAATTAAATAACAATTAGCAAGCGAGCATCTTAAACGTTATTGTCGAAATCGCCATTGCAGCGATGTTAATTGAAATATCAATTTTCTCGTGTGCGTCGCCTTTGGTTATCATATGGACGTCGACAAATGTAAATCTTAATTACGACCGTTAGTTATGACGCTCACTACGTTCATCCTGGAAACTTATGCAATTGCTGGGAGATATCACGAAATGCCGAACTCAATTTGACACTAGTCGGCGACCCTCACGTGATTAATCCGCCCGAAAAGCTCGTGTCAGAGAGAACGCCACCTACTGCCTAGGTCATCGTGAAGACCTACGTCGCCGTTAGGCAGGTGCACGCTTGACGTGGTGTGTCACGAGACTGTCGGAGGCAAACATATATACACACACACACATACACGTACACCGAGAGCTGGCAGCATTTTGATGATCGATTCTCGATCGACATGGCCCGCTGCTCCCTTGTGCTGCTATCACAGTTACTGCATACAACCATAGCAAATTAATGTTCACTAACGACTCATTCGGCTTTTACACGTAAGAAATCACGCTAGATTTACGGAAAACCACAGCCGACCCCCACCGGTCACTATGTTCAATAGGGAGAGTAGAAAGGAGTAGCTAGACGTAGAATGAGGCAAACGTAAATAATTATGGAGGAATTATGAAGTAATGCCATCTTATGAAGTAATGCCGAAAGCACTTGTACCGTGGGCTGAGTTACATATTAGCTGAACGGCAGGCCGGAAGATTTATTTTAGGTTTTTTATTTTATTTATTTAAGATTTATTTTATCCCTAGAACTAATTCCTAACTACTGTATGTTTGAATAAATATCAATTTATTTTAGCTTAGGTCGGATGATCGAGTCAGACGGTGAAGGGTGCGACTCGAACAGAAGGCGAAGGCATATTCAGGTAGGAAAAACAAGCGGGAAAAGTTGGCTGTCTTTGAGCAGTTGCTATGTACTTTTGAATGCTCACCAACGGCGACTAGACAGTGAGTATTGTAACATTTGAGGACAGCTGTTACTTTCGATTATTTAATAGCGTTTCGTGTGCCTTTACGAAGTGGCCTTATGACTGAAGAGGTCTTTATATGCATACACCTTGTCCTGATTCAACGGACAACTTTACAATGCGAGATAAACTGAGAATCTAGGTTCAGCTAACATGGTTGAATAAAACAGTACAACAAGAGAAAAACAGACCGAGTGGTTGCCGACGAGTATCTTCTTAGTAACTCTAAACGACTCTATGATATGGCCTGTAGGGTACGGTTAACTACGATACAAGACGGCTCTAGTAAATCACTTGCATTGCTATCGGACGTCAGTGCACTGTGGCGATGAAGCGTGGTGTTAAGACCCTGTCTGCCTTCAATCACACCCTGTATTTACCTCCAATGAAATGTATGTCTTCTTGAGGAGGATGAACATTTCTTCAAAGAACTACTGTCGTTAATGGATACTCTGATTAGTGTTGTCCAGAACAGGGTGCGACTCGGCCCCGATGGTTGGGCTTGGTCCGCCGAGACCCTTGCTCATTAAAGTCAAATCCTTCAATAAAATGTATTCGGATATTTCCACAGCTCCAGTATATCCGAACGTTATTGTTGTTGTTTGTTTGTTAGTTTGTTTCGGAAGATCCCATTTTTCTCACAACCCATCTGTCAAATAGGTTCTACCTAGTTAGGTCGTTAAATGGAAACAACACCCTCACGTTGACCCAATTCCTGTTATACCTGGCTCGTGCAGCTGAGACGTTTCCGCAGGGAAGCGTAGCTGCTTGTCTGCATAAATGAGATGCCTTCCCGCTCAAGATAAAGCTGACGGTCGATCGAAGGCGTACGAATTAGCACCAATTCCGGCTCCGAGTTAACCGACAGGTGGCACACCGACCTGAAAGAGAGACACGAGGAGGAAGCTTTATCGTCATACGTCGTCCAGCGGCAACCTGTGCCATTGGGAACAAGCTGCACACGTTGTCGAGATTTATTCCTCAAAATTTAGATATCGAATGATATCCAAGATGAGTACATCGGGAATATATATATTTAGCATGCGAAATTAGTAGCAAAGCTACTAATATTAATAATAGCATAGAGCCCCACATGCCACTCTTGCATTGTGTTCCGTTCTATTGTAGTTCACACTCGTCCGGGAGAGGTAAATATTACCCGTACTTGTGATGAAGCTTGTCCTTGGAGCCAAGCTTGTGTAACGTCCCCAAGGCGTCGCCTGGCTTGAGAAGCTTATCGGTCGCTTCCAACTCCAAGATTTCGCGGATTTCCGGAACTGCATCCTTGACGTCCTTACGGGATATCTGAAACGGAGAGCAGTAACGACGTCTTATTGACGAGTCTCGATATAGAAGTTCAATATAGGAGCGATCTGATAACTATACGAGCGCCGCTCGACACCTCACCGGAACCTGTCATTAGTCACGTCGCTTGCCGTGCTCAATATAAATAATCGAACTGGTACGCCTCATGGACAAGGATCTATCAGAGGGTAGAGTCGAATCGTACGCGATCCAATCTCCTGGCCGAGCGTTGATTCTCGATATGTGACCCCATCTCCTCGATGTGTTTCGTTGAACGGTAACGAGCCATCGGTCACGTTCGAGGCAAATGCCAGATACGGCTAAGGCTGCAGCGTCGCACGTTTCTAAGTGGACCCCTTGCCCCCGAGGAAGTAGGCTAAGGTCGTCACACCTGATAACATCAGAGCGATTGCTGCAGGTCGTGACCCTCCCTCGAACTGAAGTTCGGACCTGCGCGGCCAAACGACGCCGCCTGACTTCCACAACATCAAGAGTGCATAATAAAGTGCATCTCTACGATACGAATGTTACCAAGGGACGGCTGAGTTCCGGCTGTGGAGTGTCGAATATCGGTCAGTTAGGTCAGACATTGTCGATGTATACGACAAGAGGCTTCTGTACGGTTGAGCCCAACTGTAGAAACATCACATTTCATGTCAAGCATACTGGCAGGCTGTCCCAGGTAAGCCTTTCATAATTTGTCAGCTAATCCTGAATTAAATCAAGTATGAAATAAAGTGCTTCTCTTATTTCTCTCACCAGCCAACGATCCACTTGGTGGTGCTTATCGACTTGTGACATTGACAGGGGATCTTCCTATTTCCTCGCGAAAAAGTGAACTTCATTAGGGCCATTACCTAAACGGATATACTCGTTATCAAACAGGGGAGCAGCGAGTTCATTGAACTCCTTTTGTGGAAAATCTTTCTAATATAATAGATAATAGCTCCACCTATCTCCAGCTGATAGATCATCCGAAATCGCATCACACCGCACCACGCCAAGCCAAAAAATCGAGCTCTTATGAAAAAGTTGCCTTCTGTGGTTGGGCTATTTTCATCCTCAGCTTTTACTGTCGTTTTCTGTCTAAAACCTATTCTTTCGGTAGTTTTGCCTTTAATCACCCCTTCTGTTAGAAAGGATATATCACTTCAAAAGGCTCAGGACCTGCTGACTCCGCTTTTCCGACAACAAGAGATTTAACAATGGATCTTTGGAGAAACTTGTATCTGCCGCTGGATTTATATATGTGATAAATGTGTTTTTGTCTAATTTTTCTGTCTAAAACCTATTCTTTCGGTAGTTTTGCCTTTAATCACCCCTTCTGTTAGAAAGGATATATCACTTCAAAAGGCTCAGGACCTGCTGACTCCGCTTTTCCGACAACAAAAGATTTAACAATGGATCTTTTGAGAAACTTGTATCTGCTGCTGGATTTATATATGTGATAAATGTGGTTTTGTCTAATTTTTCCGTCATGATTTTTTCTTAGTATTAATTTAATTAATATAAACAAAAAAAAAATAATTATGTTATAGTCACCGAGCGGATGCTAATCTGAGATGGAAATCCATTTTTTAAGGCACTTCAAAAGTCATATCGTAGCTATCGTAGGTTGCCAAGTCAATGCTTTGCACGAGCTCTAGTGATTGGTTACCATAGGGTGACATCTTTCAGATGAACATGGCTGAATATGAACAACTTGATAGGCGTTTCCTTTGCGATTATCGATTTCATTGGCCGTTACAATAATGTATGCAATTCAGATATTCCAGGAGAAACGAATTCACGCCCTGCGGTCCGCAGTTACGAGTAGAACTCTTGGAGTGACGTGGACAGCTTTCCGGATAAAACAACAAAGACCCTCTCGGGTCGTCGCTCCCAACTATCACAGTATTAGAAGTCATTTAGGAAGAGGTAAATGTCTTCCAATCGAACTTTTGGCGAGCGCGTACCACGTTGTCAGAGCATTATTCTTATAGCTTCGACACAACACTTGACCAAGGAAAATTTCCATAAGCCAACCCTAATCTGGGAAATAATAAAGGTAAAGGTTTTATTGGTTTATTAAAGGAGCTGCAATTTTATAATGCTTAAGCCCTCTTATATGTCACGCAGCGGTGCTCGAACCTTCTCAGCCAAGACGTGAACTCGAGCAAGGACACTTGTTGTCGTTATATTACATTATGGTTCCGCGGCAATAGAGGACTCGCTAAAGCGGATCAGCTGGATCGCGGTGCCCATGGAGATCTGCTGCTAGTATCAAGTAGCGATCGACTATTCAACGTTGCCAAACGAACGTGAGTGTTTGATAAGAGACCTTGACTTGCACTTCCAAATAACGATTGAGTGATCCTTTTGCCGGTGGTGACGTCCGAGCGACGCACATATAAATTAGCTATTTATCCTACGTATGCCTTATCAATTCTAATACCTAAAGAAGGCACTGTTCAAGGATGGATGATATCCACAGAAGTCACACCAGCCAAGGAATTTCAATGGATAACGGGAGTATCGCATCCTCCTTCTCAGGAATAATAAAATAAATAAAATAATGTTCACCCAACGAAATCACTGGTTTCTTCAGCGCCGGGTGTTCTCTGTTCGCTGATAATAGCTGCTACGTCACCTTAAACTGTATGTACGTCGTCAAATTGTGGGAGAGCTTGCCGAAGCGGGAGGCACTAGATGTGAGGAAATATTGTCATCCAGGTTTGATGGGAATTGCTCCTTAACTCGTCTCCGTCGGACAGAAATCATTTTCTCGGGCCGCTTTCGAATATAATACTATACAAATACGGCCTCATCGACGAGGATTCGAAACGGGGTAGATGCGGCATACGTCAAAAGAATACGTCAAATATCCCTTCCTATGATATTCCCATTATAAATACTCGCTTGTCCTTACTGGGTCACCCGGTCGAGCTCGAGTGTGATCTGGTTGTGCATTCTCTTGCGCCTGCCTTGCAACCGGTCAAGCTAAGTAAGTGCACGGGCTCGATCCTCACCGTTGCACATCTGCATTTAACAAATTTACGGGGGGGGGCGTGAATGCCGAAAGCAGTTGTACCTTGGACCGAGTGAAATGTTCGAGGCTGGGAGTCAACTCCCGAAAAATTTTCCATGTCATTTTTCCGGCGTCGCAATTTTATAATATCGATATCAGGTACAATCATCTTAGGTCTATGCCGCACGATTTTCCAGAGAAATATGGCATGTTCATGTACTTCTAATCATACGAATTCAAGTGTGTCGAGACGTTCAGTTTGTCTCAGCATTTTGCAATGTTATGAGGGGGGGGGGGGGGAGAGAGAGTTGTTTCAGCTACAATCGCAATCCTCGAGGCCCGCTGAACCCGGTGTAAGCAGGCGTATATTTGAGGTTCAACATTGTGGCCACCTCTCGGCTGCCGTAATCCACCTGAATCAACCCCCGACTTGCTTTCACATTCATGGTGATCCTCTCAACGAGGGGACAACTCGTACCGAATTCACTGAAGTCCCATCAGCCACGGCCGGACATTGCCAACACATGCCCGCCACTTCCTGAGAAAGTTTTTGTTGTTGTTTAAGGAGTTCATTCTTGTTTATCTTGTCACTAAGGCCAAGAGTAACGCTATGGTTTTCAGCGGGGCACTGATCGCCGCTAGTACTAGCCGATAACGAATTATTGCTGTAGCCATCAATCGTCGTATTCACGTATCTGATCCAACGAGCGTTCGAAAGCAGAGTGTCACCTTTGTGTTGGTCTGAGATTGCCCAAGCGACATCCTGGACTCCTTTTTAGATACGTGATCACGTCCGACGGTGTCTTTATGCTCCTACGCCGCTATATGACTCGCCTCGTTATCGCGATGTGATCTCCACAGAGGCAACAGACTGAGCCTCCGGGCGTTTGTTGACACTGTGCTTCCAACCCGCAGATATTAGCAGACCTGCTCTCGGCGTAGCCGTGGTCTGGTAGCCGTTGTTCGAGAAATGCGTTCTGTTGTGACAGTTGACATGACGAGTTGTGTGGGGCACTGAACCACCGACGCACCCCTTCTCTGCGTGAGTATGACAAAATTGATCCGACGTGGACCTTGTCAAGATACCGGCCCTTGCTAACCGGTCCTTGAGTTCGGGGAACGCAGGCTGAGAGATCGTTTCGAAGAGGCGACGATATAAATAAAACATACGCTTATTCAACTGAACAGATTTATGAAGGACGCCTAGGGAGGAGGAACTGCAATAGTTTTTGTTTGCGCGTCCTGCCGTTCAGCTGAGTCGGTGTAAAACTGCCACAATATGCATGGTCCTTTTACGATACGAGGTGGCCCGAACCTTGGCGAACGGCTCTACAGCTGGGTAACCGCCGGCGAGGCCATCATGAATTCGGTGAAGCTGCTCTGCCGCGATGGAACAACGGTGAGAATCCTTCATAGAGACGTGCTTCAGGCGGCGTCTCCATATTTCCGCCAGATCATCGCTGGGAATTCTGAACAGGATAAGCCTATACCTGTGGCGGTTTCTGGACGTATGCTCGATTTGGCTATTGAGTTCATCTATACAACCCGAATCAAGGCTGTCGAAATCCACGAACTGGTTGAGGTGTACGCAGTCGCCGATCTATTTCAGCTCGATGAACTCTGCAACCAGCTGAGAGATTTCTTTCGCGACAACATGCGCGAATGCCTGCAAAAGGAGGAGTTCTTCATCAACCGGCCTCTAGAAGATATGAAACGTTTTGTCGGCATATTCCCTATTACGCTCGAGGCCCGCGAACAGGTCAGACTCATTCAGGCCATCTACGATTGGGCAAAACGGCAGGCCGTGGACGGTGCACGCGTCAGTGATCTGATTGCCCGCATCGTGACGCGACCAAAGTTAGCCAAAGTCGCAACCTATATAGTGGAGAGCGCGCTGAGCTCGGGGCGACCTCAGACGGTGGCACTGCTCGTCGGAGAGACTCAGATCTTACAGATCGTCCATGACAGCTTTGTCGACGCCGAACTTCCGTCAGCGGTCGTTGAACGGCTGATCAAAAGTGACAGCGCTTGCATTAGTGGCAATGAGGTGTTCATCATCAAACCAAATGAGGTCACGGTCTGCGACCTGATCACTGGCGAGCAGATACGGAGTTTTTCACTGCCGTTCGATTGGCGGGCCTGGTCCGAGAAGCTGATACTCCGCAGAGGTCGGGCGTACACCTGGCACGAGAATGACGTCTTCCATCTGAGTGGCGACGCCTTCGTCAAGATCAGCCAATCGAAGTCCGGCATCTGTGACCTGGCGATCATTGAACACGACGCTAGCTCGTTTCGATTTGCTTACGAGAATCGGGACAAGCAGGTGTTTATCGTTGCAGGCGCCGGGCGAAACAGCGCAGCAAGTGAAGAGGCGATCCCAATCCAGAACATCGAGCTCGTTGGTGTCCACGAAGACGCCGTTATCGTTTGCCGAAGCATCGACGAATTGATGGTCTACCAAAATGGCGCCGTTGTGTGGAAACACTATCTCGGTGGCACTGTTGAGTACATTTTCTGCACCGGCAATATCGTCTATATAAAACGACCGAACGACCTTTATATCGTTGACATCGTGTCACGTTCGATAAACACCATCTCTCCCGTGCCATTGGGCCATTTTATGATAAGAGAGATTCTTGACTAATAGAGAGGTAGTTTAATCAGTGTTCATATGTATGTATATGGGTTGTAAAATAAAGGATAGGACAATTTCCACACGTCACACTATAGCAAATTCATCTCTTGTCTTGTTATGTGGGGAGTGGCGTCAACGCGAGAGTTGTGCAAATTCAAATTCGATCACGCTCGAATTCAATGCGTGTGATAACTTCATGAATTTCCCAGGGTCTTATAATTATTATTATTATTAGGGTGTTCGGTTCGAATTTGCCCGCTTTTCGGATGGCGCACAATCCGAACTACGCGATACATTGCGTTCATTTTTGGAGTGGGCACGCGGCAGGAACGTGGCTTCCTTCCGAAACCACTGAGTGGTTTCGATACGATCAGAAAGATGGACATTGCAGCAAAAAGTTCAAATTCCCCCAAAAATAAACGGGAAATCATCAAGTTTTTGTTTCTCCAAGGACACCCCACGCCTGAAATCCATCGACAATTAGTGAACGCGTACGGCAGGTTCGGCTTATGCCTGCGAACGGTTCGAAGTTGGTGCAAGCGATTTAACAGTGGAGATATGGACACCGATGACCACCGAGGTGGGGACCAGAAATCAGGTGCGACAAGGGACGAAAGGATTGACAGAATCAAGGAAGCTTTTGAGAAAACTAGAGCTTGGTCCATGAGGTCTTTGTCGGCTGAAACTGGGATTCCTCAGACAACGTGTCATAGTATTATCACCAATATACTGAAAATGAAGAAAATCAATGCAAAATGGGTTCCCCATATACTGAGTGCTGAGCAGATGAAAATGCGTGTGGAGTGTTCGACATTAAATTTGAAGACTTACACGCAACAAACCAGTCGCTTAGAACACACCGTGTCTATAGACGAGACATGGGTTAGCCTGCATAGACCCCCTGAGAAGAACTAAGCAAAACAGTGACTCCGACAAGGTGAAGCAGCAGCGTCTGTGGCAGTGCCAGATACATTCGGACGAAAGGTGTTGATGATACTCGCCCTGGATTCAAGGGTGTTTGCTATTACGAGATATTAGCAGCAAACGAAAAACTCGAATGCTCTCCGATATCTCGGCTTCTTGAAGAAATTGATGAACAAATGGCGTGGGGATCGACAGCACCGAGTGTGGTTACTCGACGATAATGCAAGACCTCACCGAACTGCTGAAATTACGGCCCAGATGGAGGGGAACAATATTGAGCGATGACATCAACCCCCATATTCTCCTGATTTAAGCCCATCTTATTATGGTTGTTTCCATGCATTAAAAAGGGCAAAAGGTTCCATATGCAACCGTCGACTTACAAAAGCAATAGATAAGGAAATTATAAATGGAAATGCGAATGGTAAATATTTAGCTATCTCAAAACTCCTAGAGCGCTGGAATGTGTCAATAAAGCTGGATAGTACCTCTAACTCATACCAAAATATCTTTGTTCTAACTCATTTAGTTCAAAAGTTATTGGCATTCAAAGAGCGGCAAGTTCGAACCGAAGAGCCTAATATTATTATTATTATATTATTATTACTATAGACTTATTATAGATTAGTGATAATCTCTCAATAGCCCAGGCGCACAGCTTTGATAAAAAGACCGGCTCTAAGACATGTCCCAGATGTCGGGTTCAAATCCTGCCGCGGTCACAGGTAGGCGCGTTTAACAACTGGCGTCCGCCAGTTGCAAACAAGCCTTTTCTTTACCGAATCCATCAATCTGATTAAATTCACATCAGCTGCCGTTTTATAATATGTTGCATGCTGTGATTACACACACACCTCTGTTGCACAATAATAAGCTATCCGTTGCCGAACTGGACTTCCAAACGGCTTTCCGCGGTGTCCAAACAACTTTCCGACGTACATGTTTTCTTGATCACCTCACGGTTAGTACAATCAAATGCACATGCTAGCTGTACAGCTGAATGCGGCTTACGACGCCGTATACTTCGACAACCTTGAGCGGCAACGTCGCCAAGAGACATCCGAGTACGTGCCACTGAAACGGTTGATTTGTAGACGACGCAAGAACGACGACGCCGATCAGCTCAGCGAGTTATGAAGCACTGTTGAATCATTCGCCGTACAGAAGTTCCAGCTCCGGATGCTCCTCATCAAGGTTTCGCGGTAGCTCTTATAATTTCAGTAATCGATATTAGGACAGGATGTGAGCGTGTTTCTACGCTCGAGACGATAGTCATTCTAGCCAATTTGCTGAAGTGGCCGCGTCACAATCCGAAACCGAGGAGGAGAGCTTCAAGCAACAGGGCCCATTGTTCGCCGTTTTCTGAATACGCAGTCGCGTTACGTTACATAGAAAAGTGACTGGTTGTCCTCTGCCTGTTCTGCCCGTAGCACCCGTTCAAGTGCCACTTCCCCCGAGCGGATTTTAAAAGCCATGCGGCTCTGATAGCCAGCCACGAGGGCGTGGTCCCAATAGAGTATAACTGGATTCACTACGAGCGTTAGATGTTTATTATTATAGTTATATCGTTTAGACATAACTAACGAGTTTTTAACGAGTGATCTATAATTCGCTTCTGTATGATTCGATTTTCTATGCATGGGTTTGATCAGGCAATAGGTTTTTGCCGAAGAACGAATTACACGAATCGAGAGAAACTTGTGAGTATGTAAATTCTGTGATAACCCACTCTTTTAATGCCATGCGAAGAAATGTGTGAGAGTCAAATCAATGTATGAGTTGATTGTCAAATCCAGTATCGCTCGAACTGTATTTATACAGTTCAAGCGTTCAAGCAGATATATATATATATATATTATGTTTACCCTGTTCGGCATATAGAATGAAATAAATCTGTGATCTGTGTACAGGTTTCAAAGAAATGATTATATTGTGACTCACCATCATAGAATGGTGTATTTTTGAAGATTTGTTTTCAGCAAACAAAATGATAAACATTGCATTAAGCTCTGCAACGGCTGGCCCACCCACCTTGACCCAAACACGGACGAAACTACACGATAATACAGCACGCTGTGTATTTCCCCAACAGTAGACGGGACCAGGCCAGCAGAAACCAAAGACCAGAACAAAGAAACCAGTCTAGCCTAGGTTGGGTTCGGTTACAGGCGTACAAGGCTACTACTACTACCACTACTGGCTCTCGCTGAGCCCATCTGCGGGAATTGGAATGAGGAGAGTTTTATCCGCCACGGGTAATGTATGCGGGGACCGTTCCCCTCTGGCGAAGTCCTTCTCCGAGGACTGAGGGCCAGGCCCCGTCGGCGGTGCAGACATGCCGAGCATCAACTATTATACTATACATCCAATGGACAAGAGACCCTATGTAGAGCAAACAACGTCCACCAAGGGGATGGCGGGGAAGGAACGGCGAGCCTCGAATCGTATCGTCAGCAACCGCCAGAAACCGGCATCACAAACAGAGACAGCAGCAGCAGCAGCAGCGTCGCCGCCGCCACCGCGCCAGCCACACGAAAGGCCTAAGCAACCGGTAGAAGGCCTACGGATAGACGAGGACTGTAAATAAATCGAGCTAATGTGATTTCTCCTGCTGGATATGTGGAGAGTTGTTCCCCCACGTTCGCTCGCGCAGACTCCTGTTCAGGCCCACGTACAGCGAAATGCAATCACGAACATTGTGCCGCTTTGACCTTCACCGGACTCTGCTTGGAATTATGCGTCGTCGCGGCCCCTACACCGGCCGTATTGATGGTGCTAATGATGGTGGAAGTTTGGCCAGCAATGGCCGAAATGTAGATTGTGCTTAGGCGTTGCTGCACGAATTTGTAGCATTGAGACATGGCTATCTACATGTGGATATCTATTCCATTCGATTATACGTGTATCTAGAGTATCCGAATCGGACATCGGCGGCATCGGCTGCCCAAATACGGCTAGCATTGGTAGCTATAGTATAATAGTCCAATGGTGGATATCGATGCAATGTTGCCGAAAAAATTACCTTAGTCGTACAATGGTAACGGTATTATAGTTGTGGCCATCGCCCACGACAGCAGGCATGTCAAGCAATGCCACTGCAAAGCGGTACCCCCCGCTGAGGGTCCGCCATGGAAGAAGAACAGTAAACTAGTCGTCAAGGGAGGGCCTGGCTAATCTCGATCAAAGGGAGACACTTGAGCGTCAGCTGCGCGGAACGAACAATAAAATATACCGAGAAATAGCAGTTGTCTGAAGGTCCGTACCCCACCGCCCCCAAACCCCAACCTCCGATTGGGAAAATATAAGAATGACATCGCAAAAGGAGTGAAAGATACGGTGTAATAGTTGGTCGATCGATCATCGTGTAAGCATTGCGCTCCGACATCATGTCGGACAATTCGTCATCCAGTTATAGATACATATATGAAGTCAAGAAAAGGTAGCAGTAGATGTTTTGTGCCAATGTATACTATATATTGTGTTTTACACTGTAATAATATTTCAATAAGAAGGAAAATATTTATTCAAAGATTCGATAATTAGGAATTAGTTCTAGGGATTATTTCGGGTAGTTGGGGGACCATGGCTGAGGCCGACATTGTCCCGAGGAAGGCGATGGCATTGCCTCTCTTCACAGCGAGGGATAGGCGTTAGGGAAGGAAAGATCCTGCGCGCTGGTCCCCGGTGGCGCGGATCAGCCTACGGTAGACTCCTTCTGATGGTGCTGGCCTCGGTGGAAGGGGATGAGAGTGAGGCCGTCAGGGCGGCGCCCGTCGGCAGTGTCGGGGCCCTGTGGCTCTCTTGTGCAAGGAATACCGGCGGAACGGAGGGCCTTCACGAGCGTATCATTAAGCACCGTGTCTCGCGGATGGTGACCGGCGCTGCGCTCGCACGAGAGCCCGTGGTGGCCATTCGTTGCGACAGAATCCAGCTGTGGGTCGCAACCACAAGGGCCCCTAGGCGGAGGCCCTTACAGAAGCGGAGGGAGGAATCCTCGAGAACAGTACCAACGGACGAGGAGAGCAGCGCGTGGAGCTATGCACCGCACCAGGCCTGTCGACGGCCCGGAGGCGAGCTTGGTCAGCAACGAGTGGCGCTGAGGCCAGGAGGGAGTCCCGCAGCTCCTTGTGGAGGACATCAGCCCATACCCGCTGCTTGCTCTGTTTGTCCTGAGGGACCCGGGCGCGGACGCCCGTCTGGTCAAAGGGCAGCCTCACGGAAAGCGGACAAGTGGGCGAGAGCCTCGGGGGAGGACTGTAGCAACCATGTCGGCGACCGCCGTGAGCGAGGCTGAGTAGCAAACGTCAGCCAAGAGGTGTACGCTGAGGATGCCAAGGCCACCGAAGTGGACCAGAAGGGTAGCAGCCCCTCGTAGTCGAGTATTCGCTGGACGTCGGAGACGACGGTCGCCGGATCGCCCGCCAACGTTCCGTCATCCATGTACCGCAGCCGCAGGCGAGCCTGGAGGGATGCAGCGAGGGGCCGGAGAGCCAGACAGATTGGGCTGGACCCAGCGGGTCCCCCTGCTGGACCCCGCACTCAGAGCCGATGACGGCATTATCCATAATCAAATGGGAGGGGCAACGACAGGCCAGGTCAACCAGAGGGAAGAGGCCGGGGACGTGCTCAGCTACCTCTCGCAGAACAAGGTCCCGACGGACCGTGTTGAAGGCATTGCGGATATCAAGCTTGACCAGGGCCGCGGTCAGATGAGCGTGGATGAAAGCGCGAGCCGCGTGAGCAGCGATTTCAGTCCCAGACGCCTGGCCGCACCCCAACTGGGCTGGACCCAGCAGGTTCACGGCCGTGTCCCTCTCGCTGGCCCACGCTATCTAGCAGCCAGGCGGCGGATCGTGATGGAGCAGAGAGGCCGTATCGAACCATGCTTTTTCCTGAAGGCGATGAAGCGCACGCCGAAGAGTGTTGGCCGTAGCGCCGATGGTACCGTGCAGTCCACCACCTTAACGAGGGCTTTGGCGAGGGCAGTGGCGAGGGCCCCGATCTCCGGGGAGAGCAAGTCCCTGAGATGACGCGGCCGAAGGCCATCGGGGCCGGCTGGTGAGCTTGGGGGGAAAGAGGCAACGGCCGCAAAAACCTCATTAGTTGACGTTGGGGGAATGTAGATCTGCCGGGGGCGTTCGGGGAAGGCGTAGCCAGGAGGGGCGGAGGGGTGCTTCCCCTGAGGGTGTCGAGGGCCTCAGCAGAGTCTGTAGCCGAGTCGGTAGAGCACAAGGCCCAGGCAGCACCGGAGATGTCACCCTCGAAGAGTTTTTGCTAGGCGATACGCGCAGCCGTCTGGCTCGTATCCGTGGGCGGAGTGCGAGGACCGCAAGGGTGGTGACGACGCAAGCGGTACTCCAAGCGCGGCCCGGCGCGGAAGGCCTCCAGGTTCCCCCGAATCACGGCTGGGAGGGAGCGGGTAGTGTCCCCTTTGTCCGGCATCTGCAAGACCACTCGGGCGAAAGCCAGGACCGTTTGCCAGGAGGGAACGTCTTTGTTGCTATGGACGTTCCGCAGCACGTCTGTGAGGGCCACAGTGACTAGGGAACGCGTAGCCTTTGGGACAATACTGAAGACGCGGGCCTCGCGCATGGCCGCCTGTAGCCGCAGGCGGCCTCTTTCAATGGAAGGGGAAATCGGGGACCCAATGTACTCGTACTACCAGAAATGCAATCAACATTTTAATGATATTATTATTATGAAAACTTGAACAGTTGATTCACTGACGAGCGGCTGTCAAGCTTGCATTGCCGTCTACAAAACAAAATATATACATCATAACTTATCCATATATATGGATAAGTTATGATGTATATATTTTGTTTTATAGATTGCAATGCAAGCGTGACAACAGCTCAGTGAATCAAATGTTCAAGTTTTCATAATAGTATATATATATATATATATATATATATATATATAAGCTATTGTTCGAAGGTCGCCATCAGAGATACCTTTGCTTTGATGCCTCATCAAGGATCGAGAAACGGTGATTTATGCTTAACCATCTCGTCTTCAACTACATATAGGGTATCGCCCATAATAGTTTCCCTTTATGACGATAATCGAGAAGATTCATGTATAATAGAAGCGGCGCAGATCGTGAAATTTCAAAGCGAGTTTACGGATGTCGTCGTCCTCGTCTGCTCTACACCTCCCCAACCCTCGTGCGCCCTTAAAAGTGTGACAAAATTGAGATAAAGTATTTCAGACGATCGATTTCGGCGTGCCTTGAAATATATGGCTACACATTTTATTGGACTGTTGTGTCTCATTCGTTGGAGCGAGGCTCGTTGTCTCATCTCAGTTAGTTCTGAGATAAATCGCCACTAGCCGTTCTAGAGCAAACTGACTGTTAAACGATCTCATTTTACAATTTTATCGGCGGAGCTGACGTATGCTGCAGTGGCTCTTTTGATTCTTGATGGTGATTCGTTTTATAGGAGGACCGTGACGCTGTTCGCCGGTTAAGAAAATACCGAACGTGTACACAGCTGCGGTTTAGTCAATAAACGCCAATTTGATTCGATATGTTTATCAAGGAACTGTGCCTTTTTATTGAATGAAATAGTGCTTTTCGTGTAATTATTGATCTACTTTTCTAAAATCAATTATTGTCATACTATGAGATTTTTGGTAGTACATATACGCGTTATTTACACACATCTAATGTATTAGGCTGTCCCCTTCAAACTTTCGAATGGCGAACAATCGAAACGCGCCTTTCGAATGGCGCACAATCCGAACTACGCGATACAATGCGTTGATTTTTGGAGTGGGCACGCGGCAGGAACGTGGCTTCCTTTCGAACACTAAGTGGTTTCGATACGATCAGAAAGATGGACACTGCAGCAGAAAGTTCAAATTCCCCCAAAAATCAACGGGAAAACATCAAGTTTTTGTTTCTCCAAAAACACCCTCCAGCTGAAATCCATCGACAATTAGTGAATGCGTATGGCAGGTCTGCCTTATGCCTGCGAACGGTGCAAAGTTGGTGCAAGCGATTTAACAGTGGAGATAAGGACACCGATGACCACCGAGGCGGGGACCACAAATCAGGTGCAACGAGGGACGAACGGATTGACAGAATCAAGGCAGCTTTTGAGCAAACTAGAGCTTGGTCCATGAGGTCTTTGTCGGCTGAAACTGGGATTCCTCGGGTGACATGTCATAAAATTGTCACCAATGTACTGAAGATGAAGAAAATCAATGCAAAATGGGTTCCCCATATACTGAGTGCTGAGCAGATGAAAATGCGTGTGGAGTGTTCGACATCTAATTTGAAGACTTATACGCCTCTAACTCATACCAAAATATCTTTATTCTAACTCGTTTAGTTCAAAAGTTATTGGCATTTAAAGAGGCGAAAGTTTGAAGGGGACAGCCTAATATTATACTTCTCAGGCCACGCCACCCCCCACATGGACATATTATTCAGCCTGTCAGAGGTGGGCAATTGCTTTTGGCTACAGTATAAACTCGTTTCGGCTTTTACTGCAGGACAGGTTATACAGCTCGGGCCCCCGTGTGGCCTGGTGGTGCGTTCGTGTGCGGCTTGCATTCAGGGGAGACACGTAGGGGTTCACTCAGGGGTTCGATCCCCCGCCGTTGCACATTTGCATTTAGAGGGGTTGTCCATCTTATGAAGCCTTATGCCGAACGCAGTCGTTGTCCCGTCGACTGGGTTAAATGTTTAAGGCTGTGAAGAGTCAGCCCCCGGGAAATGTACTAGTTTATACAGCTCGTTTTCCAAGATGCGTTGTTACTTTAACAGAGGTCGATCAAAGTCCTGTCGCAGTCCGTCATTTTTTCCTTGGTCACTGATCCTGCAGTCTGCAAGTTTTCTGTGCAGCCTTGATATAATATATGTGCATCAATTGTCCTCCTCCCTGTGGATAGGGATGACGTCAGCAAAATTTTTCCAAATGACGATTTCCAAACTCTGTCGTGGAGTCTCCTATACGTGTCACCGATAGAGCCCGAGCATACCAGGTACGTCATTCAGCGAACTTCCATCAGGACGGTTAAAATAGCATTATACTTAGCTTTGCTCTAATTAATTTCGTTCGCTTGATTCCCATGAGTGAAGCTCGCTTCGCATATATGGTCAGATCTCAGAGTGTTTATCCGTCCTCCACAGAGACACATTCACCGGAAGATGTAATCAAGTTGAGAGCATGTCGGATCTGCTGGCCAGACGAGTGAGGTCCCATACGATTTGTTGCAAACCACATACTGTGCCAAATATCATATCAAGCATCGAAGTCAGATTCATTATCCACTTGCCAGTTCGCGCTCGGCGCCTCCAGCTCTTGGCGAATGCGCTGCAACCTGTCGAAGAGAGGCGGAGCGCGTTATATAGTCAATGGGAGAATCAGAGAGTCCAGAACACCGTCTCCGAATCGTGTCCTTCAGCAATAACTTCACTACACCTCAGTCTCATTCGCCCTGGGGTGAGGACGTCCCCTCGCCAGACACATGTGTTATTTCCAAATACATTATTAAATTGTCTATTTCCCGATAGTTCCACGTCCGTGACCCCATCTATCAGCAGAGTTCCCCATGCCCGTGGTTAGACGACACAGAATACGTCTATCCTGTTCAAAAAAATGCAAAGAAGGCTATTGCCTGAACAGCCGATCCTTTCGTAAGAATTGATTTCGTGTTGAAATAGAAACTTTATCGTCCGTAAGTAAGGGTGCAGGCAGATGGAAGATCATTGGGGAACCAGTACTATGGGTGTCCGTGACCAATTCGTGCTTAGGGTAGGCTCGGAATTTTCTAAATTGAATTTCCACTTCCTGCAATTCCGGATCGTCGCTCTTCTCGAAAATGTCCGCTGGGACAGTTATACAAACACGCGGTTCATTGTGATTGGCTCGAGATTTCAGCCGATAAAATCAGACGGTCTTGCTAGTTATGCTTGTTGATTTAATTAGCTTCCTATATATCTACATATATATTCAAACTCACATCAGTTGTCTGACAAGCTATAACAATTCGTGATCCCTGTCTGGTGACGTCTTTTTTTCCAGTAAACACCGCCC
Organism: Stratiolaelaps scimitus; assembly: GCA_019614645.1. Taxonomy (NCBI): domain Eukaryota; kingdom Metazoa; phylum Arthropoda; class Arachnida; order Mesostigmata; family Laelapidae; genus Stratiolaelaps; species Stratiolaelaps scimitus. The sequence continues at coordinate 2,036,224 of JABWDB010000041.1, read as the reverse complement.
AATTAAAAGTTAGCTTTGTCTATCTACGATGACAGTCTAGCCTGAGAGTGAGAGAGCTAAACCACGAATTCGACAATTCGCTTCCGCGACAGTTGCGTGGCGACATGCCGCTGCTTGTAGGCGCTTTATCGCCTAACGAACTTCGGCTCTACCCCTGCGTACACCTCCTCACTTTTTATTTTTGTCTATCAAATGATCGCGCTACTTCTCGGCGATTTGTAGACAATTTTTTGAGGCAGCCGTGAAAGCCCTGAGAGGCCGCAGGACACGATGAATCTCAATATGATGTCCTCATTTGTCGGAGGTATAGACGTAGATATCTGACGACATTCGTCCTCCAGAAGACAAGCCAGCCACATCTGAAAGCATGATGTAGACGACGATTCTCTGACCGAACACCAAAAAGTACCTGGAGTTACGATGAACCATTTTATACCGGTCGGGACTACTAATATGTGGTCACCCAAAGATAATTTTTTCGGTTTCGGTTGAAGAGGCGCCCGTTGCGCGACTTAATAAAAACATCTGAACATCTCATGTCCTCCGCGTTGAGGCGAATGAGCTGCCCTGCATGTGTAAGGAAAATCTTCGAACACATTTAACAGGGCGCGATACACTGGTAGCAGGTGGCGCACCTTCGGTATTCAAAAATATGGTATTCACAGTGGCAGATAGCCGCCGTCATCACAGTTTGGGAATAGTTGAGCAGCAGACAATATACCGTACGGCTCGTCGTGTTCTAGGGGCACATGTCGGCTAGAAATCACCAAATTTGGGAGTCATGAAGATCAAATTGGCGATTGGTGATCCAGTGTATGGGCTATCATTATTATTTTATTTATTACGTGTCTCAACGATACATTTGGTAGGTGCGAACGTGTAAATGACAATGGAGTGAGATCTCCCATCCAAGGGTCCACGATTCGCGGGGGGTTGTGGAATCAACATCGCCATATATCGTTTATGCCGGTACGAAACGAAGGAATCTTTTCTTCATCTAGATCCGTTCCCTGTACCACAAACTCGGTCAGGACGTAGATCTGTTTCTTGCCAGGAAAACGACAAATTTGGCCGTTATTACGTCATGCGTGATACTGACCTGGGGGTGTTTGGGGGAGGGGTATCCACGGATTCGACGCCACGCCCCACACGTTTTTCCTTTAGGATCAACGAGCCCTCACTGCGGTGCCTCTGGGGACGAGGTGCCGACAGAAGGTAATCTGCATCTCCTGCTTCTGTTGAAGGGGATCGCGGATCCAGCTCGAGAGAACCAGATGAGGAACTCTAGCCATCTTGACTATCGAGAAGGGCTCCATCCCCAGCCTAGACGGGACAATCATTGCGGGGTTTTGAGGACTTTCCACCAATATCCGTTTTCTACCCAGAACCACACTCGGAATCTTTTCCTGTATGCGGTTTTCCCAGCGGAGAACGAGTTCCAGTCCACTCCGTTACTGTTTAGGCATTCTTGAATTAGCTAGCCTCGTGTGCAAACCTTTCTCTCTGTGGATGGTCGCAGGCAGATGTTTTCGCAGGGCTGTGATATAAATAGGATCTGCCATATATCGGACATGTTGCCAAACTTGGATTCGTTGACATACTGTGTCCACGACATCCTGCACGTGTTTGCTGAGATATCTCCGTACGTGCGAAGGTGGGTAAACCACAAGTACTAGTCCATCTATGTGGCATAGTCGCATCCGTCAGTTGTAGAGACGACAGATTATTATCTTGACTGATGACTGATTTGTCTTCGCTCGAAATACTTACACGTGAAACATGCGTGCTTAAGCGTGTATGCGTGGGGCATCCGTGAACTCAAGCGTGAATGGCAATTTTGTTATATTGATATATCGCAGTGAGTATACTAGGGGATAATACAAAAGTAGTACAACAATCCATTCTCACCTCCCCGCCTCATAGTGAATCTATGAACGAAAAGGGACGGTCTGCCGCACCTTCCGTATGATACCTTTGACAATCGATGTCGTCGTAATAAGCACTATTATTCTATCCTCGCCTGTTCTACGTATCGATATATTGGGGATATTGGAAGCCATGTGGGTAAAAAAGTTGACGTGCGTGCGAGAAGAGATTCTCATAGTAGCCATTGTAGCAGCTAGGGCGTTCATTAAGGGCTCTTTGCTGAAATGAATTGCCTTGACACAGACAATAGCGATTATAAACAGCAATAGTGGTCTTGCTTACTGTTGTTAAAGGCTGGCGACGCCGCCTCATGAAGTAAGTCCTACTATATGCCTGCGTTTGCATACTGAGTTATCGTACTGTGCCAATATATTTAACACTCTCGCAACGTGAAGACCAGCAGTCTAGAAACGCAGGAAGACTCAGAACCAACTAAACATAAACCTCCCTAGATCTGATTGATGGGTTGCAGTGCATATACCGTCCACCCTACGCGCTAACTGCTTTGTTTGCCGAGAACGACGCGCTCTTAGCGTGGGCGTCAACGATAAAAAATCGAACTGCCGGAAATCCGAGTGTGCTGCCGTCATCTGCACGGTAAGACCAGACACTGAGATGCGCCGACAAGCTCCCCTCGTATGGCCACTGTCAGACGTTGACAGACCGTTAGAGGCGGCTGATTGACGTCACTTTTGACTTCTTACGACTGCCGCCACCCTACACTCGAACGCGCCGTCAAGGTCATTCATGGCCACCCACCACAGCGGTGAAGCTACCATTGGCTGCCCGTCTATCTGCATCTACCTGAGTGCCCACGACTGGCCCACCCGCGAATCGGTTGGTAGGTCGGCTTTGCGTCGAGGTCGCCGTCTTCCTGCCTCGCGACATCGCTCGCGCGTTCACTTTACATAGGGACACACAGTTTGCTCACAGCTTGCCGGAGTTTGTGAACGGTAGTTTTGTGGGCCGTTTATGTCAAGTGACTTTAGCGCAGCAGCGGTGGCGGCGGCGGCGGCGGCAGCACCAACAATTCGACAACGAACGTTGCAACGGTTGCAAAACGGTGCCGAAGCGATGGGGTACGGGTCGACGAAGGGCTTGAATCGGCTGAGAAGCCGACCGCGAAGACATTATTGGCAAAGTGCTTGATTTATGACTCGTAGGTACTGTACACCGCGGTAGAAGACTGAGATGAATTGCGGACGGCGGTTGGAACAGTAGCGATATCTCACTAGAATAGTTCGCTGGCTGAGTCCAGAGGTAGAGAGAAAGAAATTTGTCCACTGAGATGGCACAGGGGTAACGAGCCTATTGGAGTTATGAAGCCAGAGGGTCGCCGGTTCGAATCCCATAGAGCGCACATTCGGATCGATGCGGTCATGCACGTGCAGATTTATCAGTGAACTAATTACTATTATAATTAGGTTGGCCCAAAAACAATGAGACACATATAAATTTCAATATCGACTAAACTAAGTAAGTTAAAACAAAGATTTTTAATATTCGCTAGGGGATGCACCTCTTTTATTTATACACTGGTACCAGAGTTCTGGCAGCCTCACAACGGCTTGGTATGCACCATTTCCATTACCAGTGGCTCGGACGGCTAAGTCTCCGGCTATTACAAGCCAGAGGCCGCAGGTTCGAGCCCCGCTGCGTGGCATATAAGAGAGCTTAAGCGTTGGAAAATTGCAGCTCCTTTAATAAACCAACAAACCTTTACCATTTATAACTTCGTTATTTAAGGCCTCTCGGAGTAAATGGATGTTTGCATACATTTTGCCACCTATAGCCTTCTTTAATCGATGGAAGCAACCATAGTCACACAGGCTTAAATCGGGAGAATGGGGGGGGGTGATGCCATCGCCCAATCTTGTTGGCCTTAAGCCAGGACGTAATTTCATTGCTACGATGTGCCCTAGCATTGTCATCGAGCAGCCCCGCTCGGTGCTTCCTATTGCCATGACAATTATTCATGAGTCCCTTCAAGAACTCGAGACATCGAGCAGAGTCTATTTTTTCTATTGGGCCCAAAATCTCCTAGTAGCAAATTCCGTTGAAATCCGTGGCAAGTGCTACCATTATTTAGGCTCGAATCAATTTGGTACTGCTACTGCAATTGTCTGTTCACCTGGTCGTAGCCACTGTTTCGTTTGATCTTTCCGGTCCCCTATACCGGCTGACCCATGTCTCATCTACTGCAACGGTATGCTCTACACGACTCTTTTGATGCCTATATATCTTCAAATTGTGTCGCGCATTTTCAGTTGGCCAGGACCGAGTTAATGAGAGACCCGTTTTGCATTTTTTTCTGCATCCCCAGATTGTTTTTCATAATTCGACGACATGTTTCACGAGGCACGCCAATTTCAGCCGACGAAGTGGTCGATGACCAAGCTCTAGTTTGCTCAAAAGCTTTTTCGATTATCTCGATCCGTTTGTCGAATCCAGATTCGGGAAGGGGTCGACGCCCTCGATTTTCATAAACTGCGCACACCAATGGTACACCTGTGCTCGACTCAGGGCATTATTGGTGTGCACACTAACCAACCTTCGATGGATTCCAGCTGAACATTTTTTCTCTTGAAACATAAACCTGACACTTTCCTTCTGAGAATGCAAGTCTGAGGGACCTGGTCCGCCTATCACCATTTCGAACGCCCAACGAACTGCGTCTGATAGCGGCTTTTGCGCCGCCTGCTTGCTAATTGTTGTGTCTCATTGCCCTCTAAATTTGAATTCAAACCGGTCAAGAATAAGAATTCGGCGCAAGACGATAGGACTCTCATTATTTTTGGGTCAACCTGATATTGTTATCTTTATGTTGAGATATATAGAGGTTTCGTCTTAGTTTTTATTATTCAACGTTCATCTGAGCTCACAATTCCTACGGAAAACCACAAGAAGCCAAAATGTGGTGGGATCGATTATGCCCTAATCTCACAACGCAACGAAGAGCCCACGGACATCTCACTATATTGTGTCTAAAAGTTGTTATATGTTGTTGACTAGAGTGCTGATAATGAACCTTAATTATCGCTAATAATTAATCGGAGGCGGCAGAAAGTCTAAGCAGCGTTTGAACTCAAGGTCATTATTATTATTATTATTATTATATTTATTATTATGATGACATTTTATAATAATTAGTATATATATGAGGTCCTTCAACGATACATTATTTTTGAGGTGCGAATGAAACAAGGTTGAGAAAATTTCAACGAAAACAGCGGAGAGACAGAGTAGAACAGTTGACCTAGGTCGAGAGCGTTGTTTAATCGACCGATCGATTGGCCACCCATAGCCAAAACGAGATAAATGACTCACCCAAGTCATTCTAATATATCGTATGGTTGCAGGAATAACTAAACATTTGCCAGATCAAGTTCAAGTCTGCTGCAGTTACATTGTGACTCCGATATTCATCGATTTTCCCATCTTTAGTAGATCAGTTCATTATATGAATTTCGACTCACACCCTGACCACACAGATGCGAACCTAGAAACGGGAATGATTTGTGTTGCCATTATTATTATCATTATTATCGTAATATAGTTTGCGGGAATTGTCACACGGCAGCTTGTTCGGAATACGAACGCGAACGGAACAAATCATCTACTTTGTGAGGAAGCCGACTCACGCCGAATGGCACAGCGACCACGGCGAAGGTCGTATTGTTGTCGACGGACGTGAGCCAACTGTTGCTTCGGGAACAAGGCCAACAACTTCAAAAGTCTTATTACTGTATCCCTATTCAGCTTCGGCGGCGGTGAGCCCCGAACAGCTTTTACTACATCGTACGAGAGAGGTGCCGGATTGAGAAGCAAACGCTGTCCGTTCATGGTCTGGAGAATTCGCTAGAACCCGACCGTTCGATGGCTGGTTAGCTAATGGGGGTTCATTTCGTTTAATAGTTGTCGTGCAACGAGTTTCAACAGCGACCTGTGGACACGACCCGGTTATGCTAAAATTACATTTTAGCTGTACTCTGCTTACGCACGTTTTGGTTTTTCTGAATAGAATAGTTTACACGTTACGAAACGCTTGACCGATGATAACGTCTGATCGTATACTTGTTCGCGTATCAGGTACGTAATTACATCTATAACGAGACGCAATTAACGTAGCGAGTGACGGTGGCCACAAGCATATTAAGTTATATATATATATAATTTTATTTTTTTTTTATATACGAAAGCGAATTGTATATATTTTAAAATACCAAATCGCTAGATGAATGATAATAATAGTAATAATAATAACAGCATGAAGGCTATGTATATGCCACTTCGTTGTAATTTCTTGCAGTAGACATTGGTCCCAAGACCAAGATTTTCGGGCTGACTCTCAGCCAACATTTAACGTCCACGGTGCTGCTGACATTGGTCCCAACAATCTTCATTCTACTAGGAGAACCAAAACGATGGTGTCTCTACGTGGCGATTTCATCAGACGCGTATGCTGATCCACATGCAAAAGGATATTGGCTTATTGAAATCCATGACATACACAACGAAAGCGGTCCATCACTCTGTCGACTTGTCACTGTGAGAGATTTTTCACGCTCGCCCGGCTCACTCCAGCGTGATCAGTGGCCACTACAGTAAGATTGACTTACCAAGAATTAATACGACAGCATATTGTTCAGTTGGGCAATTGTTCCCACCAGGCACGGAACCGTGGATTGATAGACCCCTAGAAGCTATTAATAGATCCTTAGAAGGGATTAATAGATTCGCAGAAGGGATTAATGGATCCTTAGAAGGGATTGATAGATCCTTAGAGGAATTAGCAGATCATTAAAAGGGGTTAATGAATCCTTAAAAGGGATTAATGGATCCTTAGAAGGAATTGATAGATCCTTAGAAGGGATTGACAGATCAACAAATAGGGATTAATAGCTCCGTAGAAGGGATGCTGTTCTAGTAGCGTGCAACGATCTCTATCCAGTCGCTGAGCAGTTAGAAACTATTTTATATTGTATTATAGCGAAACCATTACGAAACATGGCATCCATCGATCTCTAGCATAATCGCCACCCCAGTGTGACGTATTCGCGGCACGATGTTTATATATGATCGTAGATCGCTTTCAATACTGCTACCAGTACAGAGCAGGCGCCCGTTTGAGGTCAGCAGGACTCTGGTCCGATGAAGTTCACCCTAGCTGAATCTGCTTGATATTCATGCGCCAACCTTGGCCACGTCAGCTAATATATATATATATATATATATATATATATATATATGAATAGAAGCCTCAGCCTATCCAGCTAGAGTTTTACTCATACAAAAAGTGTAGATATCGCGAGCCAACTACTTACATTCGCGACAGCACCCATCCATCTATTGCAGTACACAAAAGTCACCCAGCCAGACCGAAAAAAAAACTACTCACAAATAGCGTACCACGCCCAGCGGGACAGAAGCGACGCGTTGTTATATCGCGGTCGTTGTTCGTGCTACCACTGACGAACCTGTGTTCTGTATACAACGACGACTGGTGACTGGCTACTCTACGACCCTCTGCCGCTGTCAACGGGAGGTCTACGAGCTCAGGCTCACACGCGTTTGGGACATAGCACACTGCAGGCAACGTCATAGGTCATCTCGAGCCGTACGCAGCGAACGATCCGGCGATCTGACGTTGTGCGCTAACGTATGGACGGGGAACATGCAACGTAAATGCGGCGCGTGTCACTATGGAACGAAAGTGAGCTACAGGGCGGTATTGTGGCATATCACTTTGGGCGTACGCAGGTGACAAAGCAGCGAGCATTCAGAGGCTGTGGTTAGTCGAGTGGTAAGTCGTGGCAGTAATGGAGGTGGTAAGGCAGAATCGACAAGATGATCCGACTTCTAGTGTTTAATTCCCCCGTCCAAGCTGAACTGCTAAAGGGCAGAAAACATTGCGATGTCGAATCGAGCTGCTGCTGCCGCCATCGGTTGAGGTCCAAACGGTGGGGTATGATGGACCCTGTTAGCAATCATGGCACTGTGAGTCCATCAAGAAGCTCTTAGTGGGTCGCGAAAACATATATATATATATATATATAGGGAGAGCGAGAGAGAGAGAGAAGGCTATTCGTTTTTGGTTAGAGAGGAATTATCCCTTAAGTCGAAGGAACAGAATAAGCAGCGTAGCGTGATTCAAGCAGTGAAATAGCCTCCGAGTCCGGATAACGCTCGAGTGAGCGTTGAGCGGAGCAGCATATGATGATTGGAGTGATGTGCTTTTTGACGTTTGCCAAAAAGCTACCCAATTACAGCAGTATATCCCTTATTTTGACTGTTGCTGCTAAACCTGCTACAGCAGCTAGATAGGTCGTCATTACAAGGAGGAACCGAGAAGGCGGTTCTGCTGCTCGAGACGACAACCAACGACAATTGCCAAAAAAGTCTGGCGCGCAATTATAATTTCAATGTTAATTTCTCTCTTTGGCTAGAGTATATACGCCTGGATCACATGCCGCCCCTATATGGTCCTCGGATACGCGGACAATGGCCGGTCTTCCAGTTGAATTAGTACTCAAAGAAGGACTTTCGGAACAGAGAATGAAATTCGAGTCTAACGGATGAGTTCGTTTGCTCGAAATAGTTGGCTGAGCTATTTCGTATCCTCCAAGCGATTCGCGTCCATGGGAGAGAGCGAGAGGCGACCGTGGTCAGCAAGGAGCATAATTTCATATTTACCATAACCACCCCTCAATGTTGAAGCCATCAACGACACGAGACACGATAAGAATGCTCTCATCTTCTTTTGTGACTTTAAACAGAAAAAGTGGATTATGCTGAGAGATGGGCGAAATTGGCGGCGAATCAATGACACGTTGATTAGAAAATGTTTCATATTCGTACTAAATAAAGAATGCTTGCTTAACAATAACAAAACAAAAAAAAATCAATACAGGTACCAGTATAACACAACAAACCAAGCCCATCCAATGTTTTGACTTCACATTCTGCTCGACTTCGTTGAGGTCATACATTTGTGTCTAATGGCAATAGCCAAACGAGGTGCAATCAACCTTTTTACCTTTTTACTTTTTTTTACAACCTTTTTACTTTTTTTTTTACCGAGAACTTAAGCATATGTATGTATATTAGAGTTCCGAGAATAAACATTTGATTATGATATGATATGTCAAGCAGATGTACACTTGAATATATATTCATTATTTGAATATATATTCATTCATTTTTCGACACATGTGTACACTTGAATAGGGAAAAATGAGCATAATTATCTGATGAAAATGATTGTCTATTAATGCACGTCTCCACGCTATGCTGGATCACGTTTTGTGAAGGATACTCTGAGTCAGTGAGCACCGCTTCTAATGTTGTGTTGACTGTCATTGAAACACCTGAAGACCAGTAGAATTCGATGAATCGCGCTCCTTCAATGCAATATCCAGTATATATCGCCGCGACTTGGCGCAAACAATATGGGAGAGATGTGCTTCCCTCCGGAAGGACATGATTCTAACGAGACGTGAGTTAGCACTTCCGACTTGCATATATATATATATATATATATATATATATCGAGGACTTAGGCATTGTGAGATTGCAGTTCCGACAATATACCCATGATTTGAATTGAATATAATATACATAAATCTAGCCTGCCCCCGGTGGCGCAGATAAGCCTGTGGCAGATTCCTTCGAGCAGATTGGCGCAAATGATTTGTAGGACTATCAGAACGTTGTGAAAATCGGCAATTATTATCGACTCACAAGCAGGGTCCTCACACGTACTGTCATTAGAAGAAGACCAGGCGTCAGGACAAGACGCGCGGGTATCCCCCCCTCCCCCCGCCCCGCCATACAGGACACCGAGCCTTCTCATGGCCTTTAGCTGATATTCTTAGCTTCGTCTATAAATAAAATATAACGATAATCAAGATAAGATATCGATAATTCGACGCCACTATGAGGCGCGTTGCTTGCTATTTCCTGCAGAAGAGCAGGTGGGCTCTCGTAGCATGCCATCCAGCACAGGACCGGGTTCCGTTCACGTCTGTGTCCACAACAACGCTGATCACCCATAGACGATAGAGACTCTCTAGGCGGTATGATGCCATTAATTAGTTCCATACATTGTGTGTTATCCAGTCCAGACACCGAGTTGCCGAAAAGATTGCAGCCTATTCCAGCGGATCCGCTATCTTCACTGTGGCGACTCGTAGACATTCGAGGTGTGTGACGAAAACGATCAGATCGCTTTTGGCGAACAGCATCCAAGCACGATGGCCGGGTGTTAACGGCATGTTGACGTCCTACCCGCAGTGGTCCTGCTCTAGGTGGCGATAGTTGGTTAGTCCCCGGTTTTTGTTCAATCGAACCAAGCAACGCTCAGATTACCGCGTTAAAGGTGAATATCGACTGTAGATATTTATATATCTATTAGAACAATTTAATTGTAACGCTATTTGTCATCGTGCAACGGTGAGTACATATTGGATAAAAATGTCTTATGCAAAATGCTATCTCTGCTTGAAAGGATTAGACGAGGTCGATTTGTCGGGAAATTCGCATTTTGTTGGACGCGGTGACGATATGTTATGTTACCCAAGCGTCGATACCGTTTTGTTGCTGCTGATAAAAATGAAGGCAATACTCTGTCTCCGTGGTGGTTTCATTGTTTTAGGAACGACCAATTTTCACAAAGGGGAGGGATAAGGGGAGAGACAGCCATTGATAATAGCACCGAGGCTGATGGCTCACCCCTGGAGGTTGGGATGATGGGAGATTAGAGCTTCAACATCCGTCGATTTGAAGTATTGCTTACGTCGTTAGAAACCAACTAGGGGTGGGTGGGGGTAAGCGGGTTTTAGTGAGTTTATGAGTCTCACACTACGTGGCAAGAGGCTGTTCTGTCACGTATGTGCATTACGCGTTCAAGAAACCCCCCATAAAAAAAAGGTACGACCAATTTGTGGACAGTTATTAAAACTGTGCAAAAAAACGTCTCTTACAGTAGAAAAAAAAGTAGAGTTTATTCAGATAACGTCCAGATATCAAAGGTAATTAAGTCAAGTAGACGAAGATAAATATCCGAGTTTGAAGGTCCTTCGATCAGGTCGAGATGTGAGCGCCAGGAAATTCAAGGTGAGAACTCAGGCGAAACCTCATTCAGATCCATCAGATCCACTCGGAATTCGTCGGAGATCGTCGAGCTGGGTTAAGGCCCGGTTAAATTCAGGATTCGGAAAGTGTACTTATTACATCAGATATAGCAACTGCGGCTGGCAACCTTAAATATAAGCGAGCGTTATCTTGTTCACTCAGTCAATCTTATCCGTCTATTTAAGCTGCTATCTCCAATCAAACGGATGTGAAACTCGAACGCATCAGACGACGCCAAGCAGCGGCCCAAACCCTCTCGTCACGAGAGCTGAAGACACAATATATACATATATATATATATATATCTCCTGACTGACAGAAGAGGCTTTAAAGTTTCTTTCTTAGAAGTTTTTTTTTCTTAAATATGCATCGACATACGATATATACGGAGAGATAATATGAGAGAAAATATTTTACTTGGAAATGATCATCGGAAAAGCCCCACGAAACGTGGAGGCAATGCATCGCTGTATCGTAGAATAGACAACGGCATACTCGACCCTAGATTTCTCTCGTTGACATATGCAATATAACCAAGTGCTCCCATAATATCTCATTCGTGCTTTTTTTTCAGTTCGTATTTTTAGCGAGGATCGCGCGATTCCACCTTGCGATTCCGATTGGCGGTCTCAGCGATATCCATCATACTCAAACGAAAAGGGCTTAGCTTCTGAGATCTTCTCTATGATCTGAGATCACATTTGTGCGGCACGTACCTGCTCAACATGAGCGTTTAAATAACAAAAAGTAGATAATATGAGATCACCTGTGAGATTCTAGGCATATTCAGCCAGGTAAGATCGGCTCGATCGAAGGAGCGTTTTTTGTCATCACCCAACGGAGATTACGAGAGACACTGTTACAGAGTGACGGGAAATGGGTTCATGGGTTCAACCCAATGTTTGCCATTGTTTCTAAATAGGTATCCGATCGTCATCTGGTGCTTAGAAAGCTTATATTTACCAACTATAATTGCACTATAATTACTCTGTTTCTCTCTCTGTGTATATTCCAGAGATATATGGATACTTGACGTTCTCTTTCTTTTTAGTCACTCAGTGGAAGTTGCGCTAGGTTGAAGTTGTGGCTCGGTTTGAACCTGCGGCCTCTGGTGATTTACGGCCGGAGATTGGCACAACCATCAATGGAAGCGTGCTATGTATGATCGAGTGTTTGAGCTCACCTGATGCTGAGAAGAAGTGAAATTCTCGTTGGGGTAGAGTGCTGTATTGTTGTCGACGTCACCGAACATCGGGTCCGTCGCTCCTCGACTGATCGTTTTTCCTCCTACCACAAGCTCAAGGTCGTATTCCGGCGGGCGCATCAGTGCCCCAAACACGGCACACTGTAGTAGCATTCCCGCTGTGACAATCAGCGCTCCCCGCCACCCGTAATAGTTCACGAGAAACTCGATGACCGGCGCCAGTACGAAAGTGCCACATCCCGATCCACATACGGCTATGCCTGTGGCGAACGCACGCCGTCGCTCGAAGTACATCGCGACGGACACGATCGCTGGCAGGTACATCAGGCCGAGACCGAGGCCTGTCACGACTCCGATCGAGAAGAATAGACAGGTGACGTTCGGCGCCCAGGCTGACACAAACAGGCCGAACGCGGCCAGCACCGCACCGGCGATCGTGACCGCTCGACACCCGTAGAGATTGGTGAGCGCGGACGCGAGCGGCCCACACAGGAACGTGGTGGATACGAGAATGGACGCCACCCAGGCAGTCCGTCCATTGGACTCCTGGAAATGCTCGAGGAACTCGAGATGGAAGATACCGAATGAGTAGGTGACTCCGTCAGCGAGCACATGCACCATGAACGAGCAGAAGACCACAACCCAGCCCCACCCGCCGTCAGGTGGCGCCGTTGCCAACTGGACGACATCATCGGCGGCGTTCGGGGGTGCGGCAAGGGGTATTAGCCCCGGTATCCCGCCGTTCGATGCCCGTCGGCTTGGTGCCTCGGTCGTCGGCGGAGACGGCGCGTCCGCAGCAGCTCGGGCGGTGCCGCCGCCCCCACCACTCGTCGCTGGTGTCGCCTTGAGCGGCTTTGAGGGACTCTCGCACATGACGCCTGTCGTCGCGACGGCCGTAGTGTTGCCTCTGATAACAGAGTTGATTTCGTCAACGTCGACGTCACCGACGTTGCCGTAATCGCCGCCGTCGCGGAGTGCGTCTTTGCGTCGGCCTCTAACGTTTTTTTGCCGGCCTCGACTAGTTCCGTTTTTTCTGCAGTCCACGCTCGCGGGTCTTTCGTCTGAGGACCGCTGTTGCGCCGCGTGTTTAGTGCCCGCTCAGGCTGGCCGCGATGGCGGGACAGTGATGCTGTGCAATCTCCGCTGCCGTCAAACTTGCACTTGGCTATGGACCAAAAGCTGCCTGTACCGTGCGCGCTGGCCGTAATGGTGGCGACGCTGTTCGACGGCGCTCGCCGCCCATCGTCCGAACGGTCGCAACAACAATTGATGCAGATGATAATAGGTTCGGTTTGGCTAACGATCCGAGCACTTGTTCTCGATGTCGTCGAAGTTGTTGTTGTTGTTGTTGTTGATTCTGTTGTTGTTGTTGTTGTTGTTGCTGCTGTTGATGCTGTTGTTGTTGTTGCTGTTGTTGTTAATGATGATGCTGATGACAGTGATGGTGACAATTGTGCTGGTGATAGCAGTGTCGAGACTGGCGGCGATGAAAGCAAGAACGACAACAGCAACAGCAGCAATTGTTGTTGTTGTTGTTGTGGTTGTTGCTGCGGTGGAAATCGTGCACAAGAACGCCGGGAACAACAATAGGAACGGGAACACCGACAGCTGGCACCGCTAGACGAGATCACCACCGTGCTGCCGTGTGCCGACAGAAAGCCAGCCGCAGGATCCGTTCCGACAAATGGACGGGCGCTTGGATAACGGTAACCGCTGGCGGGTGGACGTTGACCGCCACAGCCGCCGAGGTAGAGACGTCGCTGGCCGTGATGCCCGCTCCGCCGAACGCCGCCCTGATGGCCGTACGCCCCGGAGCATCTGCAGGTGCCGGGTCGCGCTGTCGGCTCCCCTGGCCACTGCAACAGCCGCCACTTCGCTGGCGGCGGTAGGCGATGGCGAAGCCGGGTCCGCCGCACTCCCGAGCCACGCCTCTTGAACGACGCGATGAGGATCGACGATCTTGTCCCTCGTGCCTCATCGACCGGTCGAGGTGTGCAATCTGGCGTCTCGCAGAGGCCAGCCTCAAGAGCCAGGGTCCTGACCGTCACCGGGACCAGGGCTGAGACCGGTGGCCACCGCCGACGCAGTGAGGTACGCGTTGCTGCAGCTGACCGGAGTCGTATCTATCGGGCCGTCGTGGTCGTCATCGAGTGCGACGTTGAGAAGCTTCTCCTCATCGTTGGTGTTCTCGCTCCGCCGTTTGGCTACTACTCCTCTTTGGCCTCTCGCAAAGGCGGCAACTTGTAACAATAACCATCAGCGGCAGCGGCAGCATCGGCGGCTCTAATGTCCGAGCGCTGCAGAGCGCCTATGCTCTCAGCCAGTTAGTCGGAGTGTCCGTTACGCAGCTGCGGTTCATCGATGCACTCGACGTCGCCACGCTCGTGGCCGTTGCCCGCTGCGCGCTGTCTGATCGTCTGATCGCGGTACGAGGGAGAGAGAGAGAGAGAGAGAGCAAGCGAGCGAGCTAGCGAGACTCACTCTAGACGCGCTGAAAGGTTGCAACGCTATAGTGCGCCAACGACCACTGCTTTAACCCACCAGCCCAGCGTCACCGGCCAGCCTTGACTCTTGAGAGAAGCAGCTGCGACGCGAATTCAGTCCTGTTTCTGACTGGCTGGACGACTGCGGGCTTGCACGCTCACTCGTGCGGCCGGCCGTGGCTCTGCTCACCAGCGCGCGTGCCTTGTCTATAACGCAGAGCCGCTTGAGAAGAACGCTCTTAGTTGGCTGTTGGTAATAGTTGGCATGCAGCTGACAAAGATCGGAGATTATCGCGCGTAGTGGCAGCGATACGAAATGCGATGCGGTGAGAGGCTATGGACGAGCGGGCAGCGACGACTCCGAAAGGTTCGAGGTGCCAACATCGACGAACCACCAAAGAAGGCGACCGGCGTAAATCGGGGCTGATGACGGGGAGCGCAAGAGTTGGTGCACGAGTTGGTAGCTTCTCGAGTTCGGCTCGGGTTCTCATGACGCCGACGTTGCCGCTGACGCCATGACACGCACAATCAGTAGACGACGTATCGCGGGCTGACACGCTCGTGCAGACATGCTCCTGACTGAACAGTCCGCCACAGCACGAACGATGCTGTGGTTGCTGCCTCTGTTGCGGCCGTGTAGGTCAATCCGTTTGTCGAATGCGCGCTTGCACAACACCGCACCGCACCGTGACGCACGTGATTCGAGCCGAGTTCGTTCGGCTCCAGTCAACAATCGCCGCTAACGGCGGTGGTCCAGCCACCGCAGGACGACGACCGGGTGGACCACGCAGGGGACATCGGCCAAGCAGATGAGGCACCTCATCACATCACACCATGTCGAACAACAAACAACTAACTAACTGACTCACTCACTGACGGACGAATGGATGAATGAATTGATGGATGTCTGTCTGTCTGTCGGTCGGTGTATCTGTCTGTCTGCGTGTCCGTCCATCCGTGTGTCCGTCCATGTATCCGTACGTCGATCTGCAGGTCTGACCTGTATCTCATATGTGTGTGTTCGTCTGTGTACGAGAATGTCTGCCAGCCCGCCCGTGTGAAATACTGCGCGGCCCTGATCCCCGGGGCCAGGGCCGATCAGCTGTTCGGAGAGGCTCCCCTCTCGGACAGAGTCTCCCGTCTGCCTCTGCGCCTGCCGCCAGTCAGCAGCGAGCAAGCGGGCAGGCCCTACACATACATAAACACTCAATAGGTGCTCAGTGGCGAGCGTCGCGCCCCCACGCGGGTGGCCCGTGAATCTGACGAACGTCCTAGACCGTCTCTCTCTCCCCCCAGCGCGACCATTTGCTGCTGCTGCTGCCGAGAAGGATGGTACTGACTGTACGGTGATACAGGAACCAGTCGTACAACGGACACACACAGAACTCTGTATAGAAGCTCTGCACTGTGGGCGAAGAGAACTGTGGAAAGGGCCAGAGCCACCGACAGCAGCCGCAGCAACGGGCGCTGCTGCTGGTCGGGTTAGGCCGGCATTGCTAATAACGGGTAACGGCTGTACGGATAGAAGAACGCTGGCTATTCGCCGCAAAGAGTGCTGCTGTTCACATGGTCGGAGGGCTGCCCAATATATATATATATATAGAGAGCAAGAGAGAGAGTACCGGAGCGGGCGCGTTTTTGCCACGCGCGCTAGTACCACGACGGCTGTGGCTGTGTCCTCAACCAGCATTGCTCTGGGCCGGCCGTGGCCACAGCCACAGCTGAGCGAACTTA
Source organism: Stratiolaelaps scimitus (assembly GCA_019614645.1). NCBI lineage: Eukaryota > Metazoa > Arthropoda > Arachnida > Mesostigmata > Laelapidae > Stratiolaelaps > Stratiolaelaps scimitus. The sequence continues at coordinate 2,019,745 of JABWDB010000041.1, read as the reverse complement.
ATCTTCACAAAGTCTTCTCCCCTTCAATCGCGCATCTTCTCGTTCTTCGCGTTCGGATGCCCGATGCTGTGCAGCTCGGATAGTAGCGACAGGTAACGTCGAAATCACAGCCACAACAGTATCTCGCAGAGAGCTGCCAGCCACCCACGAATGTTTCGTCTGTCACTCACGAAGTCGCTGAGAATGTCTATATATCTGTATACGTATGCCTGTACATAAGAGCTAGGGCCACAACTGCGGCAATGCGGCCATCCGAAACCCTGATCTCTGACTCGGCCTTGTCCGTTCGTTCTGCGGCTGCCTGCCTGCGTCTCGTATCGTTTGCTAGCCCGGCGCCGTCTGAAAGATCTCAGCTACACGATCTGTATCGATAACTAACGACACGAGCGTGATAACGATCACTGCTGACGCATGCGTCAGGGAAATGGAAGTCGAACTAAGACGATCAGCAGTAGGGTTTCAGTGCAAACGGCGAAGTCAGATCAAAACAACTTAAGCTATTGCTTAGCGCTAACAACGTCCGCCTCCATCCGTCTCCGCCGATCACCATCACATAGCTTCGCAGGGTATTGGTGATCGGCGTGAGACGGAGCCCTCAGCGATTGTCCAGCCACCGAGCGGCAGAGAGAGAGAGATAGTGAAAGTTAAGACGACCCGGACTTGCCATCCCCTGAGCATCCAACGAACATAGGATGTCTATGGCTTACCCCATACACGTTTTTGGTAAAAACGCCGTTAGTGTAGAGCGGAGCCGAAATACAGCTTGGTGCCTATGCATGCTGATCACCTCTGTCATAGGCTCGGATCAAATCTCCTTCTGTAACCTCGCCGAGGCTAATGGTCATAGCTGTTAGCAGTGAGTGTACACTGCCGTGAGAGTTTGGCTTGCGGAGACGTGGCGGTCCGCACGTCGTCGACGTGATATCGTCTCGAATCGAGTTGGCGAACTTGCAAAAGATCGGCTTCACGGACGATTATGAGCAATCAACGACAAGTTATAATAAGATGAGACGAATCGCCGCGGTGGCCTCATCGAGTCGATAAGATCGCATAGAAACTGAACTCGTTACAAGGTCACGATCAGTGTGCTCATTCGCTTTACAGAGCGTCGTCACGGTACCGCTCAATGGTCGTACTCGCGAGGCCGGCACACGAGACACCATTGGGCAGCATCGTCTAAAAGGCGCGAGATTCTTCCTTGAGTTTGTCTCTGCTTTGACAACGGCACGCCGACACAATAACACTGCCCAATGCACATACATCGTCACTATTACAATCACAATGCAGTTCGCTCATTGTGAATACTGCTGCTGCAACCGGTGGTGCCACGGCGGTAGCAATTGCGGGCCGACCCACTGACTATTCACGTCCGTACGCGCCTAAATAGCCACATGTGTATGCCGTTGGTCCGCAGAAATCGAACCGAATCGAAGCCAACTCTAATGGGTCAGCCTATTGCTTATGACTCTATTATGACTGTATCTTCTATTGTTATCGTTTACATCGTCTTCTGATCAATTTTTATCGACACGATTATCACAGATTCGCGACTGTTCCAGACCGCCATTCGAGACCGAATTCGCCGAAGATTTCGCGGTGGTGGTGGCGGTGGCGGTGGCGGCGACGGCGACGCAGTGACGTATGCTATAATGTGTCTTTGTAAGGGGCACCGACTGAGGGGAATTCGCTCGCAAGTCCCTCCAGGTCCCCCGATGCTGCTACCTAGAAACGACCCCGATTCTATAATGCAAACGACAATCAGAGCTCAAACAGAGTCGAAGCGCAGACAAACAAAAACAACAAATCCTCGAAAATCATTCATTGAGGTGCTGCTGATCGATTAAGCAAGGTTTCCGGGCTGACTCTCAGCCAACATTTAACGTCCACGGTACTGCAACTGCTTTTACCAAGCTGTCAAAGTTAGTGACGAAACAAGCCGTTATATATATATATAGATGTCATATGTATAGGGGAACAGCTGGGGGTCAGCTCGAAAAAAAAAATATATATATACCACTTTTATCCTTGCATAAAGCACGTTTGTATCGTATATTTGTTTGTTTAATTTTTGCTGTTACCTGCCAGTGATTCTTTTGTCCGTGGTACCCCACGTTGCTTTGATTTCGTGCTAATTAAAGCTGTTATTAACGTAGTGTCCGTCGTTGCGCTTGTTCGCGTTTGATCTAGATTACCGAGAGACTTCGATGGCTCAACCTTGAAAGGGGCGCTTCGCTTTAGCAAGGGCTTCGCTCGCTGTCAACCTTGAAAGGTTTTATCACTGCAAAACTCTATAAATATATATATATATATATATATATATATATAGTGAGCGAGGCATCGTTGCAATTAGCTTCGATATTCGCAGTGGCAACTGTCCGTTCGATGTTCACGGTCTCCGAGCTAACTAATGAAATCTAGTTTTTATAAAGTTTCTTGGACAGCGCGAATGTTCAAAAGTGAGTGGTCGCTGAGTGGTCTGTGTATGTTAGTGCAGGCCGAAGGTTCTCTCAGCTTAATGTACGCCGCTAGTGACACCGCTGAATGTTGACATCTCTCGGTACCAAGGTGAGTGTCTCATAGAGCGATGTGCTCGGCGAAGCCAGTAGGTTCATCCTTCTCAAGACGATGCTCGTTGCATTCTGTCGAGGGTCTACTCAATCAGGCAACTGTTCTCTACAGAGCCAACCCATACACGCCAGCAACATGCAATAGCAACACCCATTGCACGAGCAGCAAGTGTCAAGGCAATATATATATCTTAGTTGATGACGACATCATTGACGATAAACAGCCGCAACCGCACGCGCACCTAGAGAAGTGCGGGTCGGGCAGGAGCGGCGAGCCTTGACCCTCTGACTCTCGCAATCAGGCAACGACCCAAGAGAGAGAGCGGGCGATTGAATCGGGTTCACCTACGCGGCGATGATCCGACGCTGTCTCAACCCTGCTGTCAGGGTGATCAGAACAAAATTGATGCGCGGCAAGAGAAGTAGATTCACACTACTTGGTGATTCTGAATACTATACTCGTTAGTACAACTGCAAACGTGCCATTTTGTCACGTAACTATACTGCGGCGTTCTGCTGACGCGATCTTCTATCGAAGCGAGTATGCACTGAGAGCTATTGTCACAAGGCAGATGATAGAGGTGGTCAGAGAATGGATGTCAACAGTGCTAACAAGATCTGAGAAGTCGGAGCAAACGACCTGTGGCGAATGAGTGCTAAGAAGGGATTGCGCTGCCGCATGTGTCAACCATAGCGCCACAAAGCAGAGCTCTGATGAAGATGATCAGACGGTGTACTCAGAAGTCGCTGATGGCAGAATGACATCAAAGAGCAGTTACGATGTCACTCTGCTCGTGGATCGGGGATGAAGCCGGCCGAGAGCGTCTGGGAGGATTTCTCGGTGAACTTGCGAGATTTCGAGACATTTCATGTGTTCTGTTTCCATTATAGCATTACACTCAGCGGACTCACCTTTACCTTGCTGAGCACTCGAGCAGAATCCTGCGTATAAATCTCGCAGTCAATTCAGTCACTTGACTGAGTCCAGTGGAGGAAAACCGTTCCCTTGTATGTTAGGGACCTGTCTAATGACGAACAATTTGTGTGAAAAAAAAACTAAGCGAGTAAATGACACAAAATGTCAACTCAGCTAGAAAAATTGAATCTGTATCAGTATATATGTGTTATTGTTATCAATATTTTTATACAATGATTCATCTTATTATTTTTGTTTGTTATTATCATTATTATTATTATTACTATTATCATTATCATTATTATTATTACTACTAATTATTATTATCATTATTATCCAGCATTGTTTAATAATGAGAAACGTATCCTCATCCACAGCTACCTAATAACTCATTTACCTTGCCTGTCGTTTTACCAATCTGGCACCCGCACTATATATGAATTTAGTACCTCACACTGATAATAGCATCTCGTTGGGTGTTAGCAAAAAAATGGGGGAACATTATGAGTTGTTCTATATCTTAATTTTATCTTACATCAGGCTTAGGACAAGAGCTGTAGGATTTTCAGGCCCTAGGCAAAGTTCAACTCTGCGAAAAACAGGCTCACACTACAAGAAAAATATAAAGCCCGTTCGTCTTCAAGCGTTCGCCGTCACAGCCTTCCATATGAATTTGGGTATCCTTATCTCGTAAGTCTTCAAGCGTTCGCCGTCACAGCCTCCCATATGAATTTGGGTACCCTAATCTCATAACGAGTCGAGATCGGACGGGTTGGCCTGCAACTGGTCGAATCGTCTATTTCCTCCGTGCGAACCCACTATATCGAATAGTAGATAAAACAAAGTAAAGCTTTCTTGGTTTATTGAAGGAGCTGCAATTTTACAATGCTTGTATGTCTCTTGTATGTCCTCATCATCACGCAGCGGTACTCGAACCTGGCGGCCTCTGGCTTTTTACAGCCAGCGACCACTTAGCCGTCCAAGCCACCGCGCTGACATCAGGCGCCATAACGCCACAGTTACAGTTCAACCTGCTGTTGATGGTGACCCTCCGTACGGGTCAGAGGTGTACGGCGATGATAACGTTCTCTGACAACGATGACGGTTTCGGAGATGTGCGCCATCCTTTGAAACAACAACAACATAACTAATCGGAAGCTGTTCCGTTAGCTGTTTCGACGTTCGTCGGCGTTCGGCGATTACCAGCCTCACGATTCGGGTTCTGATTCGAGATTTGAAAGGAGGGGCGTTGACTAACTCCTCGGCATTTGGACGCATTTTATTTATTTATTTTTCAAAGAGGTTGAGGGATAAAATCTTCAAAAAGACACCACGGCTTCACATCTTAGGTATTCGCTGTGATAGTGGCGGATTTTTACCGGCTAAAAATCCTCGAACCCATAACTTGGGTCAGGTGCCTGGGACTGTTTTTACAATACTTCGGGCACAGGACGCATTTGATTGACAAGCAGTTACGATACGCATGTACATGACAGCTGCGAACCTTGTCGTTCAGTTAGTTATTCAGTCGTTATTTCATCGGCAACATCAATATTCTGCGGCACACGTACAGGCAGAGGCGAACCGGCGTCCATTGTCAATTTTCCCTTAATTTATATTGGACAATTCGAATATTGTCGAACACAAATATGGGTTAGATATCCCTGTCTGTATACAGCCAACCGCCTAACTCCTTTACATAGTCGATGTATGCTTTATGCTGTTAGAATTTATACATCTGTACTACTCCTTATGGGAATTAATCGATGCTCTAGGCAAAATGTATAGCTTAACTAATAATGTGACTGCAGAGCAAGTATACTGCTACAGCCAAACGGCACGTAGAACACAATGTCAGTGAACGTGCTCGAATGACTGGTGGACATTGACGATGCGGACTTTTCAAGGTCGCGGCGCACAGCTTCGTCATTGGTAATTACGCCAGCCAGGTTTACGATTCGGAAAACTTGTCGCCAAGATCCACTGCGAGATACACTTTGAAGCATCCTCTAAAGCATGCTTGACGGCGTTAATTACCATAAGATGATACGCAGATTAACGAAGATCGGCGTGGATATCCTATCCGTAAGATGAACACAGTGTATTTTCATATGCATGGAACAAGCAGCGGATCATCACAAATCCTCCACAGATATCCTGCAATCACGCAAAAGGTGTCGAGAGATGTCGAGGCCCTGTGGCTCGCTTGTGCAAGGGATACCGGCGGAGTGCAGGGCCCTCACGAGCCTGTCATTAAGCATCGTGTGTCGCGGATGGATGGCGACCGGCGCTGCGCTCGCACGAGAGTCCGTGGTGGCCATTCGTTGCGACGGGGTCCCCGCAACGCTCGCAGCTGTGGGCCGCAACGACAGGGGCCCCGAGGCGGTGGCCCACACAGAAGCGGAGGGAGAGATCGTCGAGAACAGTGCCAAGGGACGAGGAGGGCAGCGCGCCACAGGGGTTCGAACCTGTGGCCTCTGGCTTTTTACAGCCGGAGGCTCAGCCGTGGTCTTTAGCGGAATTAAAGCCACTTTGTTGCACAAAAATTGCCGTCGGTTTATTTAACAAAACTATATAACTATATTGACACATTTATCGTGAGCTGATTCGGCACAACACAGCTGTACAAACATAGCAATGGCATACGGGGGGACATTCAAAGGTATATCACACAGATTATGTAAATTAATATTGAACAACTTGATGGCAAATGATATATTTTAGAAATACTAATAATCCGACGAGCGTTACGACGACTCGCAGATGAAGGAGTCACTCGAATATCGAGCCTATCTATAATTTGTTCCCGTGGTGGACCCCGCGACATTTTAGAATTCAATATAGAATACTGCCATAAGGGCGTTGAGTCTGACCATGCACCATGTGTGAAGTATGTTCCGATTTGATGATTTTGCGTAGGCCAGCTCAAGCAAGACTCGTGCTCCCTTGTAGGCTTAGGCTTAGAGCAAACAGCCTTCCCGTCGCCAAACCCGCAGGCCCCTCACGCTTGGAACCCCCTCCGAATAGGATGTTGTTGTAGTTGATGTTGTTTGCGGTTGTCGACAGCCCGAGCTTACCACCCGTCGCCAATGAGCATACACTGGCCACGAACGACACGACCTCATACGGTGAAGGACGTTTCGGCCTCACAAACTCGGTCGTAAACATCAATTGCCCTTTCTCGGCTTGACCAAGACTCCACTGAGCCTGATGGATTGGTCGGCGACCGGCGATCAGGCGGCTTCGCCTTTGCGCTTCCAGTGTTTGCCCAAAGCTAATCAGGAACGATACAGTTGTCAGACGCATAATGAAGAGCTCGAGTTTGTCTGAGCTCGGCGAATGTGCGGCGACGGCTTTCCTGCCAGCAGGGTAAAACACTTCGGCGAGGGAGGATGGGAGAGAGTGGGAGAAAAAGTGCCTTCCTCGGCTCCGAAGACCTCCGACCTCAATTTCGTGTCGTCTCTGTACGCGTACGCCTGCGGTGTAACAAAGAAGGAACTGCTTTTGCCGTTGGATCCATTTTGCTTCTAACTGATACTTGAACATAGGTGGGATTTACACAATCGGTGGAGGCTTTTGCGCAGCGTTCGTGTTCTCCGATGCATATGACCAAATGGACGTTGTCCATTTTGAAGGGAGCTGATATGGGGGCCTCTCATTCTGGTAAAAATCGCGTTGTGAACACGTCAAGTTAATATGGAATCTTTCCCCCTGGGCAAAAGGCGTCTTTCTCACCTACAAGGTAAAGGTTGATTCATAGATTTTAGACAAAGAGAACGCTAGCATCAAGCGAATTTCAGCCGTGCAATTCCTGTTGATCAGTTAATTCAAGGCAAACTCATCTCGTAAGCAGATGGTCCGCGCCATCACAAAGCTAGCTTGCACGCTTGCACCATTATTATAACGTTACTTGAGCTCAGCATCTCCCCTTGACAGGCCTCGACATTGAGCCTTTAGGTTCTACCCATCTATGATAATATAAATACTTGTGGGTGGCGTTCAGGACCCCAGATCAGACAACTCAGATCAAAAATTCCCCTGGACCGTCTACGGATGTCTCCTCGCCTCAATGAAGATACGGGAACGTCTGACACTACTATCAATGGGCATTGCCTAGTATGAGAGATAAAAATCTACATACAATGATCAATATATTAAATATGAATAACTCGAAGGGGTAGCAATGTTCACAATTGAGTAATTATGTTTATTTTGCTTCTCTCATTACTGCGCTTACCTTTAGCCATAGTTAGCTTGCATAGTAACATCTTTATCTCGCATTTTTATATAAAACAGACTAACTCCTCAGCGGCGCCTGCGTCGATGACACTCCCAATCGGAGCTCAAAATTCGGAAATAGACCAGAAATTCGCCGCCGTCTGGAGATTGTTGTCTATACATTTCAATAAATAGGCATTACACAATGCAAACTGGCACAATCTGAAGAATCTGCAAAGTACATGTGTATAAGTATATATATATATATATATATATATATATATATATATATATATCTGTAGAATTTACATGGTTAGCTCACTTGAATTCAGCGCTGTCCTTTAATTTCGTCATTGTCGATGTTTCTACCTTCTAATACAATAACATGTGAATATGTTTGCTCTGTTTCGCAGCAAAACTGTCATCTAATTGCGTCCCTAAACAAACTATAAACGTGTGAGCCATGAAATAAACGCCGATGAGATCACGGCCATCATTTACTCACTTCTCATCACAAGCGGATACATCACAATCGATTATTTGATGGGTGCCAATTAGTTTTCTTCTTCTTCGGCTTCCTCTTGCTGTTTTTGTTATTGCTAGTATTATTATTATAATAATAATTATTATTATTATGATTATTAAATCTGTGGAAAACAGCTACGCTCATCCAAACAGGACAGCACGGCACACACACATATGCCTTTTGCGTGGAGGTGTCCCGATTCGACTTGGATCACGTAAGTTCAGACGGCAATAACAATATTTTGGGGGCACTTATGCGGTTTTTGCAATGCATTCATTGTTAGAAAAAGTTATCCCGTAGAGGACTAGAATATCAGACGGTTGCAGCGAATGCGTTCGCTTTTGAACTATAATAGGGAACGATGCTGTGATCTGTGGAGCTATCTAACGGGCACTGACTTCGCAGGGAGGTACCCATCCGCCAAACTTCGCCTCGAGCTCAAGCGCGACCTCGCAGCAGACGTTGTCCTTCATCTTGCCGGCGACGACGGTCACGCCGAGTGGCATCCCTTGGGAGTTGAGGCCCAGCGGGACGGTGATAGCCGGGAAGCCCAATATGTTCCAAATGCCTAGACAAACCAGAGAGCGTAAAGCATACATCTGAGTAGAATATGTATATAGTTACTTATGAAGAAGAAGAGCGAGCCATTTCACGACTCAAGGTCGAGCTTTTCCGCTGACCTCACACCCGAGTTGTGCATTCACCCAGTGGGTGCACAGGTGAGCCGTGCTTAACGATGAGTAGTCTCTGACATAGCGCAGTTCGGGAAATCCCAAAACAAGGGGCCGCGGGCATCGACACTTCAGCGAACGAATCGCTCGAAGTTGTCGGCAAAGTGGTGATACACGGAACGCTAGAGAAAGCGCACATTTCAAGTGGTTTTTGAATACGCGCCCGAAGATCCTGGACATGGCAACAGCTATGCTAAGGGTACCTTGCTAGCAGTTCCCTTGCTCGACTACCTGCCACAGCGAAAGCCGAGCTTGTTGTGTCGATGGACAGGCGAACGGGCTTAAAGATTTCACGTGGACAAGTGTTTAGAGGTGGGTGGCGATATTCTGACTCGTTTTTCCCATCTGGACAATGACGCTCTAGCATTCAAATAGCGAGTCGGGTTATGTCGATCGAATGGCAGCAGACTGGTTATCAGAAATTGTTCCACTCTTCAACTCGATCGAGGGAAATTATCAGCGTAATCATCCTTCCTTTACCTTTACTAGATAGGGCGAACATGATAGCACATCAGGCACGAGTGACCTCAAGGTGTTCATATATATACACATACATTCAAGGTGTTCGAAACCTACCAGTCGTTCCTACGAGTCCAGGCCGAAGGACGGTCAGGCCATGGAACGGCGCAACATCCGGCAGGGTAGGCGTGACAAGAACTCCATCCTCTAGGAGCTTCTCCATCTCTTTTTCCATCTGTTTGCTTAGCTGTGAAACCGAGAAATGAAACCGGCAGTGGTAGACGGGTGAGAATCGTTTACAAATATCGCATTTGCACGCTAATTACTCGTCGCTTGCTGCTTAATTGCTTGCTAAGCTATCCTAAGGATTGTGCATGTTCACTCCCTTTCCCGTAATCTCCCGTTCCCCATCGTTGTCACCTTAGAGATGAACCAGAGGAGGCTATTGTTTCGTTCGCCAAAAATCTATTCGACAAAAAGCTCTCATGTTCATTCGGCTCACGCGGCTCGCGTGAGACCACACTCTCTCAGAGCCACGGAGAAACTTGGTACATTGTTTCAGGAGGAGGGACCTGCCCATTAACTAAAGGCACCTGCCCATTATAGACGGCGTAAATTTGAGCGTCACCTCATGTATTATACAGCGATAATAACTGAACAGTACATACGTTATAATAGTAGTTAGTTATGGGTGAATCCCGATTTCGAGCGGTAGTCAGCTCGAGGAGCGTCACGAGTACAGCTGGAAAGCTATGCTTCGACATGCCCAGGGTCCATTTTACCTGTGGTGCGATGGACAGGCAGAGATAGACAAAAAACAGAAGGTTTATGATGAATGGCATAAAGGTTGTCCTTTATAGTGGCTGCAGTAGCCTTTGGTTCGAGTCTCGTGACGTGCCGGATAATACGAGAACTTAAGCATTGCAAAAAATTGCCGTTCCTTTAATAAACCAATAAGGCCTTACCTTTGGTTCTCAAACACAATCTGAACATGTATTCGACACGAGTTTCTTCAGATAGACAATGCGTTGTTTTTTCTGAGAATTGACAATTTTACTAGAACCTAAGCTAAAACACCTTGCTAACAGTCTCAGCAGTGGGTGGGCGTGTGCATACCCGTGGACCCTGTGGGGTTACGTGCAATTCTGCGCTTTCGTCATAATAATTGGCGCCTTTGAAAAGTATTTGACATCTTCTGGTGAAAATGAAATCTTGGCACGAATGAGTTGAAGACAATATCGAAATGGTTCTACAGATTTCTTTACATATTGATAACTATCGTTCATTGTGATAACAACGTCTTAGCACGGCTGCACCTCTTTGTATTATAGCAGACATTTTGCGGTTTTCTAATGTCGAGAGATTCGGCGGCATGGCAACGCATTGTCAGAGTCATAAGGAAAGCTCTCCCAAGAAGCAGAATGGGGAGACAAATGTGATATAAGCTGACAAGGGTACACTAATTATTATCATTGTTATTATCATTATTAAGATTGCCATTCATCTCAGAGCTCCGAACCCTTTGCATAGCCCAAAGCGCATTGAGCCCCAGCCAACAACAAACCGTTGCATTATATAGGGTAATATTATTGTTGCTTTTTAAATCAAGTCCACTGGTTAACTAACCATGTTCTGTCACTATCAGACGTCAATTTGAAGAATAAATTGATGTCCACTATACTATCCAATATTCGAGCGCACGACCCAATTCAATCAAAAACTGGACATAAGAATACCGCAGACGTTTCGCCTTAAATCGATATTGCACCGGTAGATAGATATACAATATATACATTTGTAGCGACCCATAAAAGGCAGAGGAGCTCGCTAACGTCGACACGTACCAACTCGCGTCCAGGTTGTACCCTGCCCTTGAGCATTGTGAGTTCTTCGGCGAATGTTGGTATGTTCGCCTTAGCAAGATAGGCGATATAGATTTGGGTCGCTCTGGCCATCCCATGTCGAATCGATTCGCCCTGTGGCATTGGGAACGCTGCGGACCTTGACAGAGTGGCCAGATGGCTGGCGACGGTCCGGGTGCACTTTCGTAGTTCGGAAGTGCTCGCAGGAATTATGGGGCAGTTCGTGTCCTCCATAAAGTACACCTGCAACAACATGTCCGCTTTAGCTGCCGTGTTGCATACGCGGAGACGTCGACGGATGTATGTAAAGGAAATTCGTGTTGAAAGTATCGAATGACTGGAGGATGATGGTGATGATGGGAACCGGGAACAAGATCAGATTGTTCCCTGAGCGGTTTCTCTCCCTTTGTTTATTCCATGTGTTTGCGTCGAGTGAGATAACCGTGCGCAGACAAGCTTCTGTAGCGTCAGACAGACTAATATGGAATTAGTCATTTTAACTATACTAACACTTCTGCGATTTTAGCCTATTTCAAAGTCGAGCAACGAAGGGGCTGTGGAGCATTGGTGTACGCCTCTCAGTTGGGGGAGGTACATAGGTGCTCATACGGGTTCGATCCCCCCGGCAGAGGGACGTTTGCATTCGAAAAGTACCTTTACCAAATATTGATGTTAGTAGCAACCGTTGGAAAAATCCATTGGGGAAACTGCAAGATCAGTAACATTTTTCAGCCGTCGCTCTATTCCTATCGTTCCTTTCAAGCTTAGTGACGTTCAGCATGTATAGAGGTACGAGTTGCTCCTTGACTCATCCATTGATCCGAGCCAGATGAAGCCTGAACTGACCATGCTTCTCGGAGAGTTTCCATACGTCCATCGTTCAGAAAATCGCTAGCCGAAATCACACTAACCTTGAGGCGAGAGAGATCGGCACGCTCGTTCAGGGCCATCAGCTTGGCATTGTGCGGACCGACAATCTGCGCAAGCAGTGGCCGAAGGTCGCCAGCGAACTTGCACATCGGTCCGGCGGTCAAAAGCGGCGCCAGAATATCCCCTGCCATGGGATAGTGGCCAGTGATATCCACGGTATCTTAAACGGGCAAAACGGTGTTATACAGAATCAGCAGCGACGACCAGTGACGCCGTCGTTCAGCAGCGCTCGTAGTTAGTTCACGTTTGTTTGCCAACCTGAATTTTCCAGAAGAGAACGCTGTTCTCGTTCTCATGTTTTACCGCTGAAACATACGACGACTACAATATGCACATATGCACCTACTCTATCAAGCTATTGGCAGTACATAATACTACACCTGAGACATCTTGCATTCGTAACAGTCTGTGGTGCACTATTGAGATTACGCCAAAACCCTCCACTGGCTGGAACACACAGTTATAACTAATAGTTACAGAATTTTTTTTTGCGTGTGAAAGCTGAAGTCGCTCTGAAGCCTCATCTCGCCCAAGTGTTCTGTATGACTACAGAGATAATTGTAGGAGCGAAGCAAGTTCACGAGGTGTACTGCACTGTCGAGAACTTGTGGGGGGGGCTCGATGAGGAAATGCTTCGGAGAATGAAAATAATCCAACAGAAATCAAAGTAGAAATATAAACGAAACACATTTGCACATTTGCTCATATCCGTTCAACTTACTTATGGTCGGCTTTAACCCAAAGAGTCCGTTGTAGAATGCTGGGATACGAACGCTGCCAGCGATGTCTGTACCTACCCCGATGGGTGATCCACATGCTGAGAGAATAGCGCCTTCTCCACCTATATAGGATAGATTATAGTCAGAGAGTGACGCCCATAAACGACTATAACGATATATAAATTCATGCAATCGGCACACAACTGGAAGACTAGTTACTAATGACTAATGTGTTTGTATATGTGTGTGTGTGTGTGTATACCTATCGATAACATCTGTGCGTGTGTCGAGCATCGACTTCGACAAACGACGCTTCGTAGTTGACTTCGAACGGCACACTTTGCTAGTCTATAACATTTTCATATATATATATATATATATATATATATACACATAGTGTACATTGTATGTATATGCATTTATAATTCAAACCCTTCGGTAATCTTATTCAAAAATGAGCGAAGAGGATATAGATCGAATATAATAACTCCATATCGCGTAACTTCATACGATTCATCCTCTGTTTCATGGAGGCTGGTGTCCAGGATGAGATGTCCGGAATGGGTGTCCATTTAATCACATGTTGATCCCTAGTTAACGATCCCGTGTCAAGTCAGCATTGCTGTCATTCATCTATTCGCATTGTGATAACTCTAATCAGCTGGCAAGGCTACCACCTGACTTGGCAGCGGACAAACAACAATGCAGCACTTCAGTAGTCTGTGTCGTCGAAGCACGATGTCTTCGCGATTTCATTACGCGGATGAGGACATATAATAATTATACTGACACTGGCAACGAAAGCCTAGAACAGAATTTCATTTCTCTAAGCTTGTCAATGTCCGCAGAGCAGCATGATCGCTATTATGTGCGGAGGTCCATTCGATGGACAGGATTTCGCAAGCGCCTCGACACAGTGACGATATACCCCGTTCAGAGTGATGCCGAATGTAGTAGTCACTTAGTGGCGTTTGGCGGACCCAGTGGGCGTTGATGGCAGGATGTGTCTGTGCCAGGAAAACCACGAACAGTTCAACCTTTTTCTCTGCCGAAAGGTAAAACTATTGCTCAAATTTAATAGGACTGTGTGTGCGCTCAAAAAAGCACCAGGTTCCCCTGGGGAGCGTTTGATGTTCGTCCAAATCGTGACGACGCATGCCAAATGTTGTGCAACATGTTTGGAATGGGCTCTATGGTGAGAACATGATTTCTCGGGATTTCAACGATGTAGAGCTCCTGTACTTGAGGGAGAATGATGACCGTAGTTAATATAATCACAGCATCAATCGTACAGGAGAGGGTCTGTCGGCAGCGGAGAAGTTCGTTGACAGCTTTTGACAATGAAAATCCAATTCGGGGTGTTGGAACCGCTTAGGCCATTTGTCCTGGTTGAGCATAGGGCGGATATACAGATACTACCTAATGATATTTAGCTCAGGTGAGTTTAAGAAAGCGTTCTCCTTCGAAACACCTGAGTGATCGATTAGCCGTGCAGAGACTGTCGTCATCTAACGAGGCAGACAAGGGAGTCATTAATTACCGAGAGCAACAAACCAGTATGGCTATACCATTTATACATATATTATATATTATACCGAACTTAAGCATTGTAGAATTGCGGCCCCTTTAATAAACCAATAAACTTTAACCTTTACCTATATGTCGACAGGACCCCTTTCGGTATGAGGGTAGTTGTGAGCACCCGCACATTCATGTGTGTGGAATCGCTTAGCGCCCGTGTAGCGCACGAGGATTTAAATATAAGAATAATAAGAATAATTTGCGTCGATGGATACCCAGTAGATTGACTGCTACGTTTAAGTGCTAGGTAAGTTCTACGGATAGCTTAGTTCTAATTACACGCTGAGAGAGGAGCAATATAATCATATTGGATATTGTGACATACGACATGTCCTCTCCCTCACGGAACCGCGGAACCAATGAACTGAACTCCCACTGATCGAGGCCGATTCGGTTGATTCAGGTTCAGCTTTGGTATCCCCGGGGTGTCGTGGTGTACGTGTGTATGCCCCCCCCCCGTGACCGGAGATGTAACAGGTAGGTGCACGCAGGGGTTCGATACCCCACCGTTGCACATTTGTATCTAGCAAGGGGTTGTGCGTCTTATGAAGCAATATCGTCGAGGTTAAATGTTGGCTGAGAGTCAGCCCGAAACTATTTAGGGGCAGCTCTGGGGGAAGGCACCTCACTAATTTCGCCATATCCTAACTGTAAATACAGATTATAGATGGCTGATTGGGTATACTGGGCGGATACACACCCCTGAGATCCTATCTCAAGCATATCTCATAGTCGGAAATTACATTGATTTGACTTCTTGCCCTGAACGCTCTTAGTTCAACGTTCGCACCGCGCCGTGGATATTAGCATTTGACATTATCGCAATTTCAACAACCAGCTGTCTCTCTCCCCCCATAACCTTCACCATCTCGCGTAACGCAATGATGAGTGATTCCGCCCACAATGCGGTCGCGGTAGTGGCTGCCTACGAGACAGTGACGCGAGTGAGACTGCGCCGAGATTAGAAAGGGCAGCCGGCGTATTCGGTAAAGTAGACGACCCGTCATGTTGATTCATATCGACGCCCTCTTCGGAAGCAGGCTCTTAAGCATTAAATCGTTGCTGGCATATCGCTTCTGTTGACATTGTGCAATCGTAAACGTCCATGTCAATGCATTGTATATATGCATATCTATTCGCAATACGATAACACAGAATATGCGATTACCATTGAGGTGTAGGCATAGCGGACCGGATCACGAGGGTGACATCGCGTGATGTGGGCCCGTTGGGCTTCCGTTTGGACGACGACATTTTCTGGTGTGTTTATTTTTGTATTTTTTGTGCTGTGTATCTACCCCTTGGATTACGGCGGTCTATCGAATTTTCTGGGACACGAATCACAAGCGGAGCAGCTGATATAGGCGAATGCGAACCTACGAACTGGTAGCGATCGGTGGGTGTAGAGACGATGTGTATATATGCCATTCGGCTGCTGTCAAATGTCAGTCATGCTGATATCAAAGTTACTACAATCACAGAAGTACATTGTACATGAAATAGTGTAGAGTGGAACTCCAAGCCATAATATATATTATATATATATATATATATATATCGTCGAATCTATTGTGAATGGATTTTTCCAACGTTTACGACACACGAGTTACAATCGCCATATATTATAGTTAAGCATCGTTATGATCATTGTGTTTAGACAGGAAATATGTAGCTAGTGCCAGATTTCCATCTGTGCGGAGGACGCCGATAATGATTCAACGCATATTATCGAATCGAGCTCACCTATTTGACTTCGCGGCTGTGAAAACCATTGCGCAAAGAAAAGTAAACGCTTAAGCAAGGGTAACTCATTCATGAGCTGATTTCGTCTCCTCCATTCCTTTATAATAGAATCATTTACGGCTCGCATATTCTGTTATTGCTATTGTCCGCTGCTTCTTACGAGAGATTGATCAAAGACAATCGTGAGTCAGAGTTGTGGTCATTTGAAATATTCATCGAACAAAAACAAGCAGGAACGAAAAGGGGCAACGGTGTTCAGCTTTCATTGAAGCGTCCTCGCAGAGTTGACCGGTCACAAATGCGAGACAAATGACTGTAATTGGCTTTGCCGGACGCCCATTTAGGCCTTCGTCAAAGATTGATTTAATAATGTATATACGCGTACGTCAGCAGAACTGGGGTCCTAGAGAATCCTACTTTTGGAAGAAGGCTCCCTACTCATTCGCTTACAACGTAGAAATAATGATTATAATATATCATAAGGACAGATAATAGATTATAATAGATATAATAGATCCAATAATAGATACATAAAGACAGTAGATCATGCGATGCTAGTTACCTGACTTCCATTTTCAAGACGCATTTCAAAGCAACTGTTCCCTGTTGCTGTGTGTGTGTGTGTATGTGTGCGGTTAAACTGTCGAGTAGCAGGAATATATTGTGAATGGGTCACATAATCTACTAGTACACGTGATTATTACCTCGTCGGGTCCAAGTCCTTCATGTGCCTGGTATACCTGATAGCAATGATAATGATAATTGTCATCAACCTTTGAATAAGGTGTTATTATTGTAATGAATATCCATAATATGACAGGCCATGTCCATGCAGTGTTATCCTGCACCAGCTGGCGAACTCCTTCATCATCACCGTTCATATCAAGGCTAACCGAGAAGAGGCAAAAGGAATACGTATTCGCTGGTATATAGCACACAAAATAGAAGACATTGCCAGTAGGTTCCAGACGCCGCTGCAGCCATACGCGGTGGCAGAGAGCAGGGCTCGATATCTCGAAAAGTAAATCCGGTCAACGGCGTTGCGTTCAGCTCTGACTCTCATGACTACCCCAGAATTTATCATAGGAGCGCCTCTCACATGCACAAACCCGTTGACTCGTTCTCGGCTCGCCGCAACAGAGACAATCGCGCAGCGTCGTCCCGACTTCGCCGACGGCGGGCATCAACGAAGCAAACGGCCATTCTCGTCGGGATCTGATCGGTGTTAGTCTGGCCAGACCACGGCGAGCACAACGGCACCCTTTCCTACGGCCAGCGAACCACCAGAAGCGCTGCCGCCTCTGGAGACGTACCAGACGTACCGACGGGGGGACCAGACTGTTACATAACAGTTAACGACCGCGTGAGAAGCATTTACGAACACTGGTGGTCGCTGCTGCGCCGCGGCAGCAGCAGCAGAAGCGGTTATAGGGCCGCCTCGCGCTGAGACGTTCCAGAAATATATACGATACTCGGCTTTCACCAGCTTTATGGCCAAGTGAGAGATACATGACAACAAGTTGAGTGGATGCTCATCGAAAAAGCGAGCCTCGAAATATACCTTTCGAAATACGCAACACACGACCGACCGCACGCACTTAACAGGATCCCTTGCTTTGTAATGATACACTGTCCCGGACAGTGGAAGGAAATCCACGAGATATCGTTCGCCCACCCGGTCCCGAGTGTTCTGTGACTATCGACTGATGCTCGGGATGTTGTTACGCAGTGCGCCAAGGTGATAACGCAACTGATGGACGGGGGGGGGGGGCAACAACGGACAGCGTCATCGGGTGTCGTTAAGAAGAACAACACTTTGGAAATGAGTTCGACGGATCTATCCGCGGGGATGAACGCTAACAGTTACGTACATTAGGATATTGATCGATATAGCTGGGGACATCCTGTGGTATGATGGAATCAACTGAATTGCCAAGCAATGCACGCGTGATGTAAAGAAAAGGCACGTTCTCGATGCCTAGATGTCAACAAAGGCAAGCTCCAATGGGAGCCATAGCCAGCACGCGGTGTGTTGAAGGGCGGTTGATTAGGGGCGCGCGGCATCGGTTGGTAAAGACGCGGAAAATGAAGCTTATTAAACTAAATTAACCACTGCAGGTTCGAGCCCGCTGCGTGGTGACATATGAGAGAGCTTATGCATTGCGAGCTCCTTTAATAAATAAATAAAATCCTTTTAAACCAATAAACGTTTAGCTTAGCTTTAGCTTTACTTAATATTCGAGTGAAATATTAATCAGCTGTTCATTCGTTTGTTGACAAATCAATATGGATAATATAGAAATACAAAGCGGACGTATATTGAGGGAACCGCAGGTGGGGTAACGCTTAAGTTCTCGTAACAGCAATGGCCAAAGAATTGACACATTTTGCAGAAAGCATTGAAGTTCTCATGATTAGCTACACATTGTTGCTCATTGCCATTTAATATTTACATTTTGTCAACATGGATCCTTGCCTCTTGAACAAGAGGCAAGTGACTGAGGGGAGTGGTCGAATGTCACGAGAGAGGGAGGCCCCCAGAGCATAGGTATAAGCCAAAGTAGACGAGCTCATATCAGCTAGATTCATTAGTAATGAACAATATTTCATTTTCATGGTCATTCTGAATCATTTGAGCCCTGTGAGACACACGTCTGCAGATGTCGAAGGTGGGCAACATAGCACTGGAAGAAGCATCACCTTGTACCTACAGCAAAGGGAGACCCTCATGCGGAACACCAACTTCCTCCAACAAGCTCCCGCAGGGCCGTGATAAATGGCGAACACTTTAGGGTGACAAGTGAGCCTGTCATTTCATCATCTCCTGAATGTAAAAACATGATGACAAGATTGTCGAACCTGCTAGACAAACCAATGTTTGCAACGACAACCCTTGCAGTGGGACGACCCCCAGCCAATATTATATATACACGTAAAGCGTACGCATAGGTAAATACTAGTAATAAAATATTAACTCGCATAATATCGGCGAGAAAACCTCGACACAATAGCGCTATCACCGGCTTGTCACTCGACGGTTTGTCAAAAGTTTTCATCTTACAGCGAATAAAACCTTCACTACGCGACCACTGACTTCAGCAGCACCATGCAGATTCCCATCTCGTATTCATTGATGGGCCGAGCATGTATACGTATGAGTGAAAATTAAGCAAAAACCTCTTAGACAAAAACGTGCTGCGGCGAATATGGACATTTCTCACATGAGTACATATGTTAATCGGGACGGCGTAGGGGTAGGGCCGAGGACTTGGAGCCCTACAGTGGCAGGTTCGACTGCTTCAGAACACGTCTGGTTTGAAGGAATATGAACATGGTTCCAAACCATGGCCCAGGTAACAACACCCCCGGGGTCAACAAAACTAAAAGAAGAAGGGGGTATGCGCAGGGTGTGCTTACGAAATGAAATCCTCAATTTCTTCAAAGCAAGTAGTAACATAGTATAGTGTATCTACTACAAGGTTAAATGAGTAACAATCAGCAATCACAGTGATAATACTGAATGGCCGAATGAATAAGAACTTGTAGATCGAAGATGTCAATGGCCTCCTTACCACTTGAGCCTCCAGAGGTACGTCGAGTGTCATACGGATTGCAGGTTGTGCCGAAGAGCTTATTTCTGCTCTCCAACCAGAGACAGAGTTCGGGGGTGTTGGTAACGGCGAGAGGAATTGCACCGGCCGAGCGAACGGCGGCCATCACAACCGAGTCTTCGGTCGCCTTAATGCCACGACGGATGTATAGTCCCGACTCGTGACCGAGATCTGTGTTCGCAGAGGCAACAAGGGAATATACAGTGCAGTGGCAGATGTCAGAGAACAGTGACGTACGAGAGCGTTAAAGTGCAAGCGTACGTATAATACGCATTGATGATAGAGGTTAAAGCATTTTGAAAAAAACGGTTCTTGATTAGTTATAAGAGCCAAGGGGGTAAAAGATTTCAAAGACACTTGATAGATTTCCCACAAGGCGTGTATGTACATATAGGTCGCACCACGAAGGCTAAGAGCCATCGATTCCTGGGTCTTCCGTAGGACGGTGACTTAACTATTCGTTCCAATGTGAGTGTAGATCTATCCAGCATCAAGAAGGCCATATCATCCAATTCAATTGAGACAAGTGAATGCTGGCCGCTACTGGTACATTTCGCGAAGGAATACATTGACTGATATTTCCTCCAGAGTCTTGCCCTTCGGTAATTTGTAGCCTACTGACTAAACACGTATCCATACCAAGATTTACTTAAGAGCATAGTCAACAGCCAATACGGAAAAAACAGGGAGAGGCGACAGTTCACGGGAATAATCATATAGGATAGCAGCAAGAGACAAACCACTAAACCTGTGCGCACCTTTAACCGCAAGAGCATTCTTTGTCGTGATCGGCACACCCAGGAAGGGTTTACTCAGCCTCAACTCCTCGAGGCGGACTGTATCTCCCACGCAGGAGTCGAGTAATATATCCACCTTTCGAGCATCTTCGAGAGCGTCTCGATATCTGAAAATATAGATAAATAATAATTATAGCTTTATTGACGAAATCTGCGTAGTAAATACCGCGTTGATTCGTACGCCACCCCTATCGGTTTATGCCCGTCCTGATCGGAGCGACCCTACGATTCCAATGGCCCGAGCAGCCGCTACCGTTACGTCAAGCCGGTGGAACATATTGTGATAATCACGTAATCCTTGAGCGCTGTATATTTCAAACGTATTTGGCCGTCCTCGCTAGCGTGAACCTGGGATCGGATAGTCCGTTCGACCGGAAACAAGGCGATTTTGCAATAGCCATTGCAATCTGGACGTACTGAGACCTCATACGAATAAATGGGTTCCCATCGTTTAGCTTCCATATAATAAACTGTTGGCAGAGCTTTAGAGGGGGTAAAAATGATCTCGCGGTTCGGGGAACATCCATGACCACGCCATAGAACGTCCTCTGGCTCTCTCTCCTTGTCACCCACGGTGCGTGTGGATAAGGATTCTGCCTTCGTCCATCCAGCTCGCCGTTGCATTTCACCTGTAACGACTTTCTGTAAAGTTGTTCCAGGTAGTATCTTCAACCTTATGAGCTTGGCCAGAGCGTGATACCATAAGGAAACAATGAGCACGTTCGCCCTTCAACGTGTGTGTGTGTGTATATTCCGCAAATTGCTTTCTAAGACGATTTTAAGTCGGACGCGCGCGGACCGCTTTTTCCCTGTCTGGTGGCGAGCGCATTAACGTCACCAATTACGACTTGTTTTTTTGTTTTGTAAATGCCGTGCTATTTCGCCTAGCGAAATGGGGATGAAGCTGCACAATCTACTGAATCATCTTAATCGGTCAGCTGTTGTGTTGCCACTTCCCAAGAGACAACGAGAGCCGATGACGTTGCCACGAACCGGTCTCGCCAAAGCCGGAATGAGATAAGATCGTCACAGCGGAAGTTTGTTAAGCAGGAGGATACCATAGAACAACTGTTGATCACTTCGTATTTTTTTTGTCATTCATAGAGCACAGCACCGATTGCTTCTCTCGGTTGCAATAAGCAGGGAAAGTTCTCTATAGCCATTTATTGACGGTGGTATTGCAGCCAGAAGAAAGGTTCGTTTGATTGGGATTTTTCTTTCGTTGTTTTGAAATTGAAACCGCTTGCTAAAGGACCTCGATTGATGCCCATACAGAATTTAACTGGCACGACAATGTTTCATCAGTGGAGGGAAGACTAAACACGTTCTTTGGCCATCGTCAGACGCCTATAACCGTCGTAATCACACGTCGTCGCCGGCTGTTGCATTATAAATTGTCAGCGGTTCTAAACGAAACAACACAGAGAACGAATCAAAGAAAAACTTTGAGTGGGGGAGGGGGTGACATTAATAAGCCAAGTGGGTCTGTTTTTCGATTAACGAAAAATGTATAAGGGGTAAGGTAAGCTTTATTGGTTTATTAAAAGAGCTGCAATAAAGGGGTGCAAGAGCTACCGACCAAGTCGAGCCGGTGACGTCGTGGGTGCATTCATGTGTGCGCCTGCCCTCCAATCGGACGAGACACGTGGGGGTTCACTAAGGAGTTCGATCCCCACCGTTGCACATTTGATTTAACAGGGGGTTGTCCGTCTTGTGAAGCCTTATGCCGAAAGCAGTTGCAACGTGTACATGTTGGCTGAGGACGAGCCGGGAGAATTAACTTTTGGATCGCATTTATATAATAATAGACTCTCACGGATCATACTTATATAACACACAAACAATCGTTCATTAATATGAATAAGTGACTTTGAAATTTATAATAATTCAAGTGTTTAAAAAAGTCCGCCGGCTTTACTTCAATCAACCTAATATTAAGCATCGAATGCCGCTGTTAGCAGCAAGAGCAGCGCTGTTGAGGAAGCCAACAAGGCTGTCGACGGTGAATCGGCTTTAACGGCAGTCGAGCTGTTGGGAAGAACCCATATCAGAGGTCTTCGGAGTTCCAGATCGCTGATATAACAGATCATGTGTTCCTTTACTTGAAAGCTGACAGTCATCGAAAAGACAGGACATTTTCCTCTGATCCCGTTATGCGCCGGGGCAATCCACGCACAACTAGTGAAGTGTGGGCGCACTAGTCCATACAACCACCCCCCCTATATATATATATATATATATATATATAATAAATTATATTTTCAATGAATAAGATAGCAAACCAGCAAAATCTACCCCTAAATAAACAAAATACTCCTGGATTACGCTCAACCTCAACCATTTAACTCAGTCCACGGTACTCGCCATGAGGCTTCGTAAGACGGATCCCCCCTTCAAATGCGAATGTCTCCGGTCACCCTCGACGATTCTCGAATAGAAATCTATGAGAGCAAAAAGGATGTGCATCTTACCTAAAAAAGTCAATTGACCCAGCTCTCGGACAAACTAAAATGCGACTCTAGAGCTCCTAAAAGGGGAAGACAACGAAACGTGATAAAAAAATAATTACTCTAAATAGAGTAGAGCATAAGTGACTAAATAAGTAGATCATTAACATAATAACTCCGGGTTAATTTCACTATACGCATACCGGCCGTCTTACGATGCCTTATGCCCAGAGCCGTTGTACTGTTGGACTGAGTTATAAGCCCCCAGAGGCATTTAGCACATGCATACTTGCAATTCCTAATTCGAGTAATTAATTCTTAAATCAATACTTAATTCGAGTGTCCATTCGTAATGTATGCTGGGCGGTTCGAGGTGTATCACCCACCACTTTGTTTGCTTGTATATATCCGAGATAATTTCTGCCTAGGCATTACGGCTACTAAATGCTATCTAACACCCCCCCCCCACACAGTATTGTTATGGAACAACAACAGATTGAAGACCTTGTGGAAACCCCATTGCCAGAGCCCGGAACGGCACGAAGTCAAATCCGCCCTTTAGCCTTCAGAAGGAGAAAGCTCGCTCATCGCCACCTCATCGTCGTCGATCACTCTCCCATACGTTTGTATGACGCTTATGCTATGCACCGGAGGGGTGAACGGCCAGATCGCCACTCGTGCGATGCTCAAGCCTGAACACACATAGGGCACAAAAGGTAAGTGAAAATGATGAATTTGTTACCTCCGTCGCCAACAATATCATCATCAATCCGAACAGTAAAACCGATATCGAACCTCGTCGCCGGATGGGGGACGTTGTAGTTCAACAAAATGTAACTGATTCACATTTGTCACGCTCGTGAGAATGTCAACTTTCCACGACGGAATCGAATGGACATACGAAGGCGAATGACGTCCGGATGGAATCGCAGGATGACTACATGCCATTCATAAGCAGTGGATCAGGCGACACGCCTCTGTTCTCTACAGAATAAACGAAACGGATGTGCAGCCGTAGAACAATCACAATTTGCACTTACCACTACTTCATTTTGCATTATTGACATGCAATAGCCTCGCTTTTGTGTACGAGGAAGAGGGTATCAGGAGCCCGGTATATTGTCACTACCCGAATTGTCCTCTATTTACTACAACAATAAAAAAATTGCATGAAATCGTTTGACGTGCAGCAAATGAGCTAGCCGATGTTGTATTGTATTTCGGGTGCATCCGGCTCAGATTTAAATCTGTATAATCTCAGCTCGTTTAACTCATCGCCGTTTGGCAGCGCCCAATCAGAATTGTGCTGTTTTGCACAAACGAAAATGCTGGAGGATGTTGATTTGCTTTTGTTTGCTTCACATTGGAATAAATCTTAGCGTCACACGGAAATCCGTGTCTGGTGGCGGACAAAAACATTCTAACTTGTCTATGCAATATCCTGGAACCGAATATATGTGTGAGTATGAGAGAGAGTGATAGAGAGAAAAACTGGCGCGTATCCACAACTGTGACACCTGTCATATCATCATATAACTAAGCATTAAATTAGTTCCTGCTGATTTCTAGCCTAGACTTTCAGACCAACGCCAACGTTCCCATGAAAAGTAGCTGTTTAATCGGCCAATGCATTCTGGCATCTTCTAGTCATCTTTATCTCAAACACTCAAACAACAATAGACTCTACTTGGCAAGAAGCCACACTCACCTCTCATCGGTGACCGCGTTCAGAATCGGGTTAATTTTACGGAGTCGTCTGATAAACGAGGTTACGACGTGCTCACTCGTCAGCTGAAACGAATCAAATACCGTGTGGCAATTAAATGACAATGGCTTCGGCAATCTCGAGTTCTACCTCTACAACTAGACTGTCACATCTCCTAACTCCTGCGTTTGTATCAACTCTTGATAACCCTAAATAGAACGTATTATAGAAAACCGAGAACTGCTATTATTATTATTATTATCCTGCAGCCGTCGCTGTCCGGCGACGACAGGTCTCATTGTAGGTTTAGGTGGCATCGACGCAGCGTACAATATACGCTATACCTATGTAGTATAGTATTAAAGACGCTGTCAGCGCGGCGGCGGCGGTAACAGCGGCTTGAACGGCGGCAAAGTCTATGGCTGTTGTAAAATGCCGTAGGCCGCAGGTTCCGAGTTGTCCCGCGACCTGGTGAGGAGGAAGAAGAGGAGGACATCTATAAGAGAAGTTTAGCTGTCATGTTGTGAAGATTGCGGTTCCTTTAATAAACCAATGAAACATCTGACCATTACTGTCGATACGGGTTTAATTGTCTTCATAGAGGTTACGTAACGTGTCTTAATAACATAACAAGATAAATAGTCGATTACATGTTGTGTTAGGGGAAGAACATTATACTCTGGGAGAAATGTGCTTAAAAATTATGTCCATAAATATGTGTATAGCATCATAATAAATGATGATGATAATTATGATAACAAATATATTTTTATACATTTTCTTGTACTCTATTGACAAATATGCAGGTACAATATTATTCCAGTATTACCAACCATTCTACTCAATAGAATGAGTGTTGCCATGAATGTAGTGAACTCCATCGCTATTTTCGCTGATTTTAGCGCCTCCCCCCGACAACGTCGAAATGTAAAAGAACTTAAGCATTGTATACTTTTCAATTCATTTTTTAATAACTAAACCAAGAAAATGCTTACCGTAAGTATATATATTAAGTATATATATATATATATATATATATATATATATATATAGTCTGTCTTTAACATGTCTATATATTTTACAATATGTAATGCCTTGTGCTCATGGCACCACCCATCAGATCCACATCACGATGAGTTTCGCAGCGAACTCCACAGAGACTCGCAGATGCCACGATGAGAACGTCCATAACATTTACACGAATTTTCTAAATAAGTCGTTAGACGCACTGTTCGTTCGTACACGTGCGTTCCGCGGAAGCCAAGCCGTCGCCCCCCCCCCCCCCCCGCTCAGCTTAATATTTGTTCCCTCGCTAATTGCTAATCAACGATCTCCCGTCAAGTGATCACCTACCTCTCTCGAGCGAATCTTGTCAGCGAGCTCGGTGGCGCTCATTAGCATCAAGCGTTCGTCGATTGGCGCCACAGTCAGCCGGGACAATCCGCGACGAAGCGCTGAGAGCAGTGGGAATACGACGTAATCTGAGATTCGGGCCATCAATGTTAGCACTCCTAGGAGGAGTCGCAGCGTCAGCGCCTGAAGATTGGGTACCCCCTTTAACGGCATGGTGAAGCCTGGAACGATCGTGGACAATATTTGCTTTGTTAGACCATAACGGATGGGCAATGAGCCGACTGGTGAAATTTACTCGAAAATCATGTCTGTCTCGTCACCACTATCGAACTGATCAGCGTTTATATGAATGTTGAATATACTTGAACTACGACAGTGTTACAAATCGCGACGAGTGTCGTGGTAAATTAATTAATTTATTAATTAATTAAGTGACGATTAATGAATGAATGAATGAACGTCCTCGGTAAATGCAGCGAACTAGAAGTTTCCTAAGCTTCAATGATTTGTGACTCCAACTAAATGATTGGCGAATTAGTGATGATCAAGCTGAGACAGAGGGGTTGAGACGTACACAGTTGCAAGTGCGTGATATAACTTGAGGGGCGGGGGGGGGTGTTTAATTGTGGATTTCTATCGATGTTCAGAGTGCACGCATACACAATCATAGTCAAAGTCCATAAGGATATTCTTATCACTACACCGATCTCGTACCTGACCCTCAGCTCGTGTTCGATGACTCCGTAGCACGACTGCTTCAGAGATACACACATCTAATTATGTAATCGGTTCTATTGGACTTTCTCTAAGAGACCTATGCCTTTAATTTATATCGTTTTTAATCATTTCTGCCCACCCCTCGAGGTGTCACCTGTACCACGGTTTTGATTAGTTCCGTAGTACTTCAAGTATGAGCGGATCTTTTGCGTGATTAGAGCAGGATTTATTTTCGGAAGGTCAACATCTACTACACTACCCTCCAGGAATCCCCCAATACAGAAATGAGGTAAGTTTAAGGAAAACAATCAAAATAAGGTAGGGTATTTAATCAACAGCGACGCATACGTGTACCGCCATTAACGACAGGTAACCTAACCTTTACAGGCAGCTGAACAGGGTACGAACGTTACAACACAGGAAGACAATTGTTCAATTAGCTGTTTTGACATACAGCAATTTTTACTGGCTACACAATGAATTCGTTTCAAAGAAAATCATTCAGGAAATAGGACCGCTGTAGCAAAATGATCCAGAATCTGCAGTCTGCACAAATTAAATAGGTCGAAGTATAATGTGCAGCCCGCGTGTATAGCGTCGTTAAGGGGGGCTGGAAGTGGCGGCGCGAACAACTTCGAAGGCTTTTGATTCCCGAGCCGTTAGTTCGACAACAAACTCTAATGAATTTTTGACCGAACCAACCAGAGCCCACTTTCAACGTCGCCTACTAGTTCGAACAGTCTCCACATTGAATTTGTTTTAAATTGGAATTAAAGATTACGAAGGCCTCAATTAAGCTCGGCATCAGTAAGTTAGTAAATTTTCCGTGCCGAATCACAGCCTCAAACATTTAACTCAGTCCACGGTACAACTGCTTCCGGCATAAGGCTTTATAGGACGGACAACCCCTTATGAACGGGCCCCCGGATGTGGCATAACTGAGCCCACGTTACTCTCGGCTAACATCAGTAGAATTGTTGGCCGTCGCTCGAAGCAATGGAAACTTTCTGTCACTGATAACATGATCGCGTCACACGTACCGTTGTACATCAACTACGACGTGATTCTAGACTGTGACCTGTGTTATGGTCTACGAAGGTCCGGGTCCCGCGGGCCAACGCTTTTCTCCCGTCTCGACGCAAGAGTACCCGAAAAAGCTAGCTGGAACACCATCGAAACGCCATCTCATTGTCAAGTACCACCGCTTGGCTGTCACCGTCGTGGATTGGCCGGCGTATGGACGTTAAATGTTTAAGGCTGTTTGAGAGTCAGCCCAACTAACCCGCAAATGAACACGCACCGGACACGGCAATGAGAGATGTGTGAACTACAGTCATTCCCAGAGACAATTGCCATGTCGGCAACAGCAACTAATGCGCGAGCCACTAAAGCAGAGTTCAGTTCAAGAGGAACGAGACATGGCATCTTTAATGTAACTAGCTGAACTCCACCTAAATCTGATAATAGAACAGGTGTTACGACTTAGCAATGTGAATCCTAGGCAGTACTGACTGAAATGCACTGAACCGACGTAATCCAGCGTGCCGATTTCACCGTAGTGACACGAACTGCTTGACTGACACCGTTGACACGAGCGTCAATAAACACAATGCACACGTGTCCCAGTGTCCAAATGTAACCACAGTGGGTCACTGTACCGTCGTGCGTACACCGGGCCGGGATACTCGCTGCAATTTTGTCCGCCGTTCGACGACGACCGTCATCCTCGATGGTTCAGCGTTCACACCCGAGTTTGCCTCCCCCTCATCGTCCAACCGCCGTCTCCCACAGGAACAGCACGCATTGTTCGTCAACAGCCGCGATCATTTCATGGCACTGGCGATCTCATTTTGTTACGAGGCCAGTCGTTGTAGAATCAGCTGTCCCGACGGCGATCTCCTCGAGCAGGCGGCGCAGGCGCGCTCATTCGCTCGGCGGGTCGGTCGGTGGAACCGGCCACTCGAGACGTTCGAACAGCATCCTACTGCGCGCACCGTTGTTGCTGTGGGAGAGGGCGGACAATGGTAAGTAAACAACACGAGAGGCTGTGCTATCGGCCTTTATAGCGACGGCCGGTGTCAGCAGAGATCGCTCTCCTCGGTCTCGCTCTCGATCATAAACACAGAGTGACAAACAGAGAGAGAGGGAGAAAGAGAGAGAGAGAGAGAGGCAGAGGGTTGGCGGATGGCGACAAACGACCCCTTAGAGGAGCGAAAGGTTCTTGTTGGCAGACCAGGCGACTCCATCCAACGAACTCTATCCCTAGCCGAGGTTTCGCCTGGAGGCGGCAAAACCCAGCCTCATGATGAGGAATCATTTGTGATGTCGTCCGCCGTGTGCTATCGGCCGTGGGGAACGGTCGTGCATCTTCGGGGCAAACGTGTTGAAGGGATTAGCGCAGGCGTCGTTCAGAAGGTGGAATTTATATAAGGTTGGAGTTCACCGGCAGATTCGAAAGTTCAGCTCTGAACACAGACAAAGTGTCAAGTGTTCCCCTAATTTGTGGGAATAAAACGCGGCTGTTTGTTGTCGCCGATTGAAGCAACAACGGTAACCTGTAACATTTCGATGTAAATTCAGAACTGCCCTGCCCCCCTCGCCCGCTGCGCGCTCATCAGTGGATTACTACAATCGATATAATTTCTGACAGCCTTGCACGCGCACTTAGTAATCAGGAGGAGTATACGTTTGTGTATACGCTGTAGGCGTTCTGTCTACGTTTGGCAACTAAAGTACGCACATTGGTAGAACATTGATAACCAGGCGATTGGTAGAACCAACAGCAACAGGTGGCACACATTCAGAAATATACAGTAGTGTGCATAAACTTAAGACACCCTTATACTACAGTCCCATGACTACAGTACAGGCGGATCTTCAAAACAATCTAGATCAACTCAGCCAAAAAACACTCGATAACTGATTGTGACTTATCATTTTGCACACTCGAAAAATGACACAGTCCATTGTAGCAGGTTGTCCGCGCCGTCATATGCGCTGTTCTTTGCGGTATGTATGTTATTTGACAACGTGCACTAATCTGATACAGAATAAACACCTCAAATGTGTGTTCTTTGCAACGATTTGTTGAAGTATAGGGGTGTCTTAAGTTTATGCACACCACTGTATAAATCATTCAATCGCCACCTTTTCACACCAGCCAACGTGGCTTCGGGCATTTAATTTGCGATATCCCCCTGTTCATGCAACGAACATGAGCGCACGAACGCGTCGCCGGCCGGCTGCTCTGTCAATACCATTTGTTTCTACGTCTTGCGAAATATGATTGTAGACGAAATCTCCCGCAATCGCATTGTCTGACATTGCCACATATGTGGCCGTTACCCGCGGCCGTTATCAGTACCGACTCGTTGGCTCGTTTCTGTCTCGACTTGTTTCTGAGCAAATCTCTGTACGGCCATTACAACAACGTTGAAATGATAGGGTGCTCTTTTGCATCGCATACGATATGATTACTTATATCACGATTGCCGCGATACGGGCATGATCATTTCAAGCCGAAATGCAGTAAAATACAGTTTACACATATTCAGGCAATGATCTCTCTCTCTCTCTCTTTCTCTCGCTCGTTGTGTTGGTGGCTTATGGATAATATTCCTCCGTAATACCCCTGGCGTAATCGATGGACGTCCGTCTGCGAACCTACTCAATAATACTGGAATCTAGAAATACGAACTTCACCAGAATTACGTAACGTCCTTTTTGAGGCGGCCGGGACACAGACAGGCGGAAGCTCACGATTATCTTGAGATTAGGATGCAACGAATATCTATCTTTCCAGTATCGGCAATAAAGTAGTTGCTCAATATGCCTTAAATTGATTACAACATTTGGGGAATAATAAAGGACTAATAATCGTGGCTAATAATAATAATATTGGTTATTTATTGTCAATATATATAATATATATATATAAATATATATTTATATACACACACGCTGTTACAATGTTAACAACTTTTGTTGTTTCCAGACGGGCATAATATTAAATGTTGTGAACCTTCTAAATGTTAATCTTAATTTTGAATTATTTTCCCTCTAAAACTTAATTTCTACTTTTTTTGTTTAGAATAACCTTCAGCATATGCCAACAAATATTGTTGTCAGTGTTAAGATATAGATGTCACTGCCATTGAAAAGCACATTAAGATGATATAGGTTGCTCACAAGGGTTAGGCTGAGCCAATGGCGATTTTGTGATACGTTCCGATGCTAAGCAAAACCTTGTGGAACGTCGCATTGATTTGTTTTAATAGAGATTATTTATTGATACATTGATTATCCTGGTAATTATTAGAAACTAATCTATTTATTAGTGGACAATATCATTTGCTCTGAGCAACGAATGCAGATTATATATCGCCAACAAATAAAAGTTCTTTGTTTTGTTGAAGAAACAACCCCCAAGAAACAAACCTTGTTGTCAATTGAAGAAATAACTGTTATGTATGGACAATACTAACAAAACGCTTCAGTTATGCCGGTGTAGGGTCAATATTGTTAGCTCTCGAGAGGCAGAATCTCGCTGTTCTTGATCCATTGTATCTATATATCTACTTGAAATAGGGTTGCTGCCTCGCTAATTTTCGATCGACGATTTTATGCTGTCAATTTACACAGTTCGCTTAAAATGTTGCCCTCTTCGCCACAGGTACGTTCTAGATAGCGTGTCACAAAATGTCTAAGCCATTATTAGTTATTTGTACACATTAGGACATAGATTAATATGAAATAAAAACAGAACTCAGCCAGTGAAACTCATTCATATTAGCCGGCATGTGCAGATCGATGCGAACATTCGTCAAGTTTCAACATCATTAAAGCAACATCATTATGGGCAGGTATCTTGTCACACACAATCTTGTGATTGCCTCGATATTGCTGTGTAAAATGCACGTTCGAAGATGTACGTCGCTAATGTTGAAAAGAAATTACGCCGATCGTTTTGAGGTCGCGTTTCTTCGATTTTGTCCCCCTTAATTTCCCGCTACGTTGATGGCACCCTAGGAACCGCCTGGACAACACCACTTCTCACAGATACGTTTGTAGCTTCCTGTGTTGTTTCCTCTAAAATGAAACAGCTGATTATGTCTCTATAGTCCATTAAGCATAATAACGATGAGCAGTATATATATATATATATATACAGGTGTCTTTAAGTGGTTCCACGATCGGTTTGTCTCATCATATTTTCCTCTTTATCATTCTCCTATGGCGCGTAGGTAGCTTTCCGCGTCCCATGCGCACCATCAGCGTGGAATTGTCACCATTAGACATTATATAATACGACAATCACTATGATATAACGCGCCCTTGCACACGTCAGCGGGGTCTCCGTCCGATACGGTCGTCACTTATTCTGTTCCGGAACGACTGTGCGAGAACATTCAAATCTTCTGTCTAATTTGTGTTTGTCTTGGTTTTTGTCAAATATCGATTCCTACCGACTCATTTACACCGGGCACGGCTTTCTCCTTGAGTCGAGCGTAGCGTCCGCTGTAAATCCGCCGGACAAAGGTTCGCTTGTGTCGCGGCAAGGCAGCAAATAGGAGAAATCGAAAGCTGAACGCTGTTGACCTGCTGTTGGCTGTCACAATGGCGTTCGCAGAGTTCCAATTTGATATTGGACGGGCTCTTCCCAAAGTCCCACAAACATATATCGCAGAAATTTCTGATCGCTACGGAATGGTGTACTAGCACTGAACGGGTGGTCAGATCACGTCAGGCGGGTTTAACCCGCCGCAGTCAATCGACAGGAACTCAGGTGACAGCGCCGGGCGGCTACGGACGTGTATGATTCCATCATTCGCTGGTCGCATCCCGCGGAACAAAGGTGGAACCATGCTTGCGGATACGTGTTCGAGCGTGTGTGTTCGTCTATGCCATAAGAAACAATTAATGACTAATGCCACCACATGGATCCTATTGCTTGGATCGTCCAACGCGCCTTGGTGGTGCTCACCATGCGTGGACGCCGTAAAAGAGTTAGTGTACGTGTTTAGTTGAACGACAGCGGAGCCAACGGCCGTGGGCCGATGATTGACAACGAATGGACGCTCGTACAGCGGACGACGAGGCGCAACTGTCGCCTGGCAGCAACTGCCTCTGGTGTTATTGAACAAAACACAATGTGGCCACACAATTGTGGCCTTTGACAATTGCGAAGGGTCCGGATCTCGCCGCGGGAGGTGGAAACCCACCCTTCTGTTCGTGGCGGAGTTAGCGGAATTACGTGACTATTAGCTAACATACTGTAATTAGCCAATCGTGATAGTTTGAGAGTGAAATCGACTGGGCCAGCCTAGCTAACTAATGCGTGAGAGACTCCACAAGATGATTTGGAGCGTATATATGAGAGAGGATCGGCTGTGTTTGAAGAGCATATCTACTTCGATAATACTGTGAAATAAAGGCGGAAAAAAGACGAATAAATCCTTCGGGCGGGAGAGAGGAATACAAGCTGACGTGGATGTTGAATCACACAAAATCGATGTACCTTCAGTTAGCCGCAGAAATAGTCTGTATCTATTATTTGTGAAATGTTTATAGCCATTTGCATATTCATTGAACGCTATGTTCTCCTAGAAGATTGACTTATTTGATTATCAAGGTGTCGAGATAATATGGTGGCCGGGCTAAAGAATCGCGGCCTGTTAATTCCGATGTAGGGTTCGATCAATGAGTTGTGTGGAATTGAAAGGAGGAGCTTGAAACTCTTTCAGGTACCTGCAAATGAGTGGACCTCGCAAATGTCTAATCCGTCATTGATTGGCCGCGTCGCTATTTTTGATATTGGCAACATGTTTTTGCATTCCGGGTGGATTTAGCCGAGCCGTCTAGCTTCGCTAATCGCGACAGCCACCGAAACCTTTGCATGATTGCAGCCATATTAGTACTAAATGAAAAATTTCATTATTAGGTTCTAAGCCTGCCACATTATCTGCCAATTTAGTTCATTTTACTAAAATTAATTATTATTTTCAAATCCAAAGTTTGACGTATCAGGTGATCAACGCGTAGGCCTTTCAACGGGCAAGTCGGAGGCATTGTATCGTACAGGTAGGAAGGGAACGAGAGGAATCCAACTTGTAATGGACGGCTACCCGATACAAAATATTAAAGCGGTAAAATACCTTGGAGTTATCCTGCACACAGGTTTAGAGGGATAGGCTCACATCAAATATAATACCAGGAAGTCCCTGCAAACATGGCCCTGATAATGTCGAGGGTCGGACGACCATCGGAGAAAACGAGAAGGCTTCTCGTATCAGTTGCTGAATCCATGACCTTGCATGCATCGCCGGTTTGGGCAGACACGGCCCGACGGACGGCGAAGAACAGCAATGCGATGAGGTCGGCCCAGCGAACACTGGCTATATACGAGTTAGCGTAGGGTATCGACGGAAGCGCTTTTTGTTCTAGCTAGGATCTTGCCGTGGGACCCTCTGGGTAGAGAGCGGGGAGAGAGGGCCCTGGACGGCGAGTCTGACCTGACCGAGGTTAGGAGAGCCACTATCAACTCCTCGGGCTGATGAATGGGAGCAGCAGGCACAACCTTGGGGGACTACTAGGGGAAGCTGGGCAAGACATCTGATACCGGACGTTCGATTGTGGAACCACTGTCAACAGCTATCCTATTGTACGACTCAAGTCCTGACTGGATACGGCCAGTTCTAGAGCTACATGGTTAGGATCAACAAAAGCCAACTCTGATTCCGGCGACTCGGTGGAGCCGCACATACACTTCTGCGGTGGGGGGCACTCAGGGAAGCCAGAGACGCGGGTTTGGGCCCCGTAAGCGACAAACCGATCAAGGCGGTCGTCGACTAGATGATGACCCCCGCGGAAGCATGGAGGAAGGTCGCGACGGATAAGGAAATAATGACAAGGGCAAGGTTTAATCGACCTATCAGGGGAAGTCGAGAGAACGAGCCAAAGAGAGGAATGTAGGGGTGTGCTCCCAGTAGTCAGGCGCCCAAGCGATCACTCTGGATGCACCCATGGGCGCTCGGGTTGTGGGCAGGCGTTAACGTCTTATCCAATCATGCGGATGTGTGGTCGGATAAGGTAGAGCAGACAATAGGAGTCGGGAGGTCCGCTCACATGGCACCGAAGTAATGCCTAGCAATTTCGAGCCTTGGGGCTGGATGGAGGGGGACCCGAGTTTAGTGGGGGTCTGTGAGGTCCCACACCAGTCACTACGGCTGAGTGACACATATGCATTAAGCATTTCCGGAACTCCCAATATAAAAAGGTGATCAACATTAATTTGTATACTATACAGTACTACTATTTGCCGGACTATCTTTGGCTAGATTCAGTACAGGGCTCGGTAATCATCATATGCCGAATAAAGTTGACGACTCGAGGTCTAAAATGTGCTACATGGACTGCTTGCAGACACGTTCATTGGCATAGGACTAAGCGATCTTGAGGGTTTGAGCCATAGCCAGCTACCTTCGTTTCAGCCATATATGCGATGTTGACATGAAAAATTGAGACAGATCAAAGACGCCCACGTGCATGCTCTGCTAGAATTCGACGTTGACATGAATCCATGTAGAGGGATTTGTGGAGTTCGATGACCGTGCAAGCCCAGGCTGCTTATTATTAGCTCAACTCAACAGGCGTACCAAGTGACTCAATTGGCACCATTATGTAAGGCGTTCTGACTAGCGTCATTCATTGTATGTATTGAACAAGACCGTTTATGCCAGTTCATTTTGATGGGGGTGAACTGAATCCATGAATTGAATTGGATCACTGAATCCATGTGAAGCATTGGTTGACAATTATGAGGTATCGGTTACACCAGGTTGGTGAGAAGGTAGTTACAGGCAGAACAGAAGGTCGGAGCATGCAAACAAATAAGCGTTGTACTATGTGTGTTTTTCTGCATAAAATCTGTGTGTGTCTGTGATCGAGGATTGCATGGCAGTAACAGGTTACGGCATACTATCGAATGAGAACGGGCTTCAGAGTATCCAGAGTAACAGTTGTCTAGCTAAGAGCTCGGTTCTACCGAGTGTCTAAGTCGGTTGCACGCACCAGGCTATGGAGTGCCACCGGGGTATCGAGAGACAGCTGCCTTAGAAATGCAGCGTTCCGTTGACGCTCCGTGATTCTCGGCAACTCGCACTTTTCAACTCGCAGCACAGCACAGACGTCCAGCCTACAAATCCCTCGATGTGACCGTTTCAACTGTGGAGCTACAGAGCGATCCAACAGCTTTCTGGTGGCCTGCCAGTCGACTGGACAGCGACAGGTCGAGTTTTCGCTCTCTCTCTCTCTCGAAAGGAGTGGCGAGTTAAACCACGGAAGCCGGGGAGGCTTCGAGAGATCGCAGGCAAAATTATCTCGCTCGCTTCGAACTATAGAACCCGGACACGGGCGCTAGGAAGGCCGCCGGAAGAACCTTGTGAAATACTTTGGTGATCGTTATTTTTATCTTATTTTTTTTTAATACGAGAACTTAAGAGTTGTAATATTTCACAGTTCCGTCAATAAAGAAATAATTGAATTGAATTGGATTGAATCGTTCTTTTCGCCCCACGTGTAAATGTAATAGCTGAAGCTTTTTGGTACACCTTCAGCGAAGAAACGCCCTTTGAGCAGACTCTATCTTATCTGTTCCTGTTTGTCGACAGCGGGACTTCCCTTTAGCTAGGGCCGTTGAAACTAAGGTTTAAACGTTTTTCAGACTGCCTCTCGGCCTTAAAAATTGAACGTCCACGGCACAGTTGCTTTTAGCATTGCTTCGTAAGACGGCTCTAAAACTGCTGCAGCTCTATCATTGATAAGGCCAACGAATTGATTTGCTGTGCGCTTGAACTCTGCTGGATTTGAAACGATAACATCTGAGCAACTGACAACAATAGGATAGTTAAGCCGAAAGACAGAAATATGAGGATTGTCAGTGAACCTTTGAGATGGCCGCGATTCGGTGAGATATTCTGTGATGTGAACTCGTACAACGACTCAACGTTTCGAATTGTGCCAGCGTTCTGTAATTAATTAATTAATTAGTTATCTGGTGGTAATCGGTAATCTCCCGTCTCGATTCGATGGTCCTCGATACGTCGAGCGCCCGGGGGTGGCCTGGTGGGTGCATTCGTGTGTGCGCCTGCCCTCCAATCGGAGGAGAGACACGTAGGGGTTCACTCAGGGGTTCGATCCCCCACCGTTACACATTTGATTTAACAAGGGGTTGTCTATCTTGTGAAGTCTTATGTCGAACGCAGTTGTCCCGTGGACTGGGTTAAATGCTTGGGGCTGAGAGTCAGCTTGGAAGATTTACTCACTAGATGTTTTGCAAATGGATTTTTGACGTCGGTTGAATCGTGCATAGCCAGGGTATGTATGTACAACTCGACAATCTACGGGGCGGTTGGAAAGTCACGCAACGATCTATCGGCGAGTAATCAAATTTTAATTTAGTATTTTAAAGGTAGCTTCTCTGTTGAATCCTTTAATCAGTTGTACCTTTGACCTCTATTAATGGACGCCTATGAACATCGCTACGAGATAATTGCCCCTGGGCGCATCCGTCTGTGATACCGATCGTGTTGCAATCTTTAGGCAAGCTGGCAACGAATCTACAGCTAGCTACGAGCTGCCAAAAACAAATCAATACTAGACTAACCTGTTACTCGTGCTCGTGCAGCTCAATGGCGCAGAAATCACGGATATGGTCTAAAAGCATTGCCCACTCCTACACTCTTACTTTTGCGATAACTAGAATTGATGGAAACCTTGCGATGACGAGAAATAGGCCGCATTTTAAATAATTCATTCGGGAGACGACACATATTTTACACATACTTCTTTTTGACACGATACTTCGTTTTTGACCAATATTATTTGTACGGGAACTTAAGCGTCGTAATAAGCGTTTTACGAGAACTTAAGCGTTGTAACTGCAGTTGCGTTAACAGATCGAGCCTCGTATTGTATTGTACAGGCTTGATTTCTTGAGCTACCCCTATGCAACCCGATACGGATGTGGTTCGCTGGAAATTTCAACCCAAGGGTAGTCGTACTTGTTCGCCTCGATGCCTACAACATTCCTGTAGGCAAACGATCTACGAACTTCACCTACGATCTTGTAGATAAGAATATGCCGATGGGGGTGCGGACGTCACTGGAGAAACAGTAGCAGTAGAAGATATGAGGCCAACTACCATTAATGAAGATAATTTGGGATTTCCTTGATTCGTTCGACCGGCGACATATCGCTCATAGCACTGTCATACTCGAATGTCTGACGCAGAAATAGGTTCACCGTCTGTCAAATGGACGGTTTTATCACACATGGTGTACACGGTATTCACCGTTATGGGATAATGTAAATAATAATAATAATTAATACTAATAATAATAATAATAAATTTTTCGGGCTGACTCACAGCCAATATTTATGCCAACAGCTATAGGATAAAGCATGTGCTGCTCATGTGCTCTACAATAGGCACGAAGAAGAAGAACGAAGATCTGGGGAAGATCTGAGACATTCGCATGAGGCGCGAGAATATCTTCTCGTCGGCATCTGCCAATAGAAATGGCCCATATTAATACTGCAACTGGCGATCGTATTCAGTCGCATAAACAATTCCTAAACGACTGTATCGATCTTAATAAGCATATTATGTTAATTATTTATTCATAATTGAGGTTTATATTTAATTAAAAATATGGAAGGTAGTTATGAAAAAAACAGAAGAATTATGTAATTTTGAAATCTGCTATTCTGTTAAGGAATACACGCAGCAGTTGCAGTCAGAGATTTCAAGAGCCTTTTTCAGTGTACAGATTTGCTACTCAGGACTCATGGGCCGAAGATGACGTTTGAATGGTGAAGAAACTCCCGCTGAAGGTCTGTCCATGAATCTACCATATCCTCAGTAAACCCAGGAGCGCCTTCGAGTCTGGGGCATCCTCAAAACCCAATTGCTGTTTAAGCCCACAGGACAGAATATCATAGAGGAATCGATTGTCATCAGAGACACATCGATTTATAAGTTATATTTTCCGTAACCAAACATGAGGAAATTTTTATAGCGAGTAGCTTTACCAACAAGCAATTTGACACGCGTCAATAGCTTGATAATAACGGTAATCCTTCGAATTCACTTTAAGCTGAAGTTAGATAAGTGTCGCATTATCTTGAATAGTATGGCGACCTATTCGTAATTAGTAGCATATCAGTCAATTAGCAAACAAAACCTAACTTAGAGAGAGAGACAATCTCTCCAACTGAAAGGATTCTCAATCGGATATCTGCCACTTCGCTATCTGATCTCACTTGCCGCACTGAAGATACTGGTGGACGTAGTTTCGAGCTAAATCGTGCTCATTTAAGTGTTCATTCTGACAGGGTCTTGCAAATTGTAGAATGTTCTGCATATTCCTTTGAATTTCCTCGAATATATGAAAGGGTTCGCCACAAACGATATCTTGTTATTTGTATCGTGTACCCGTTGTGGCCCACAACAGATCCTGATCATGTCATGTCAGAAAGTCCAGCAAAGAAAGAAACGGGCTTGTCCAATCGATCTACTAGCAGCCCTCTACTACAAAAATAAGATAGCACTTTAAATACAGTCTACTGTTAAAATCAAGCTGCGATTTAGAACTATACAATATATAATCTAGACTATATAATGTAGACTATGGTCGAATAGATTCTCTACCTACTGAAGTTCCCCATTGGGCCACTTCGGGAAATTATACGGATTCGTCCTCCTTCCGCGCAGGTCCCCCCCCCCATCCCGCTACGATCGTGCTTATAACAGCAATATAATAGACTTCACTCGATTTCCCGATGAGAACACGTCCGATGACAATTATCTTATTCACGACCACTATACAAGTACCTATCAAAATCATAGAAGTTAGTTACCAGCGTTCTAATGTATATATATATATATATATATATATATATATAATACGAGA
Organism: Stratiolaelaps scimitus; assembly: GCA_019614645.1. Lineage (NCBI taxonomy): Eukaryota > Metazoa > Arthropoda > Arachnida > Mesostigmata > Laelapidae > Stratiolaelaps > Stratiolaelaps scimitus. Next base: position 1,979,891 of record JABWDB010000041.1, on the reverse strand, counting down.
CCAGAAATGTCAATCTGATTCGTTCGCCTGTACATTTCTGTGAGACGAAGGCGAACGTTCGTTTTTGTTCCTGTACTTCGCGTACGAAGTTGACATACAGACGTCATTTGCCCCTTTGATCACTGACAACGAATGTGAGAGCAGTTCGGGCGACGAATTGTGTTCTTGCAAGTCAAACAGCCCATGAATCTCAACGAGTAAATTACCCTTGGATTACCTCGCTAATTATGACGTAACCACGCTGTGCGGGCCATCCAGCCACTGGGAGTGTTGCTGATCGTCGGAACTCACCGGAATAGTTTCTGGTCCTCCTTCGTCCAAAGTGCACACATTCACTCCTGCTTCGAAATCATATCATGTACATATCCTATATATATATGTATGCATGGAGATCCATCCAGGGGAACACAATCGCCGAGGGCTATCGCACCTTCACGGTGAATTGAGCCTGTTGCACTCTGGATGATTAAATTGCGTTTACACTCGCGAACACGGTGTTTCCAATTTGCGGATCACTCGGAATTCGGTTTGCCTCGCACACAGCTCAGAGAGTTAGTTCAGATGTGATTGTTGGATCTGAAGCACGGGGGTAGACACATAGAATACACATAGACGACTAGCTATCACAAACGGATATTTCGTCGACAACAAATGTCTCCAACGAATAACCAATACACGCGCGCACAGGATACAACATATATATATATATATATATATATATAGCTGAAGCATTACTCCTATGAAACTGATTAGTTTTACATGTAGGTAATTGGCAAGGCCAATCTGACCTTCCGTGTAAAGCACATATTAGACGTGCCCGACGTGAAAAAATCGACTGTTTCTACAACACAAATAACCAAGCAAAAAATATATTCCACAAAACATTATCTATATAGATATATATATAGTCCCATAAGCCTAATCGAATCTAAAATCGAATCTAAATCGAATCTAATCTACTGTATTCCGACTAGCAGTTCGTAACTACCAATGAACCGAAACCGAGATACCTAGACATGTATTTCAATAAACAACGACAACAATACCACACCGAGGATCACATCTGTGACACTGAGCTTTCCGAAACTCTCAAGAACATCGCCCAAGATACAACGCGCACCGGCCGCGCGAAGTCGCCGAGAGGAGGGGGTCATTCGCTCCAACTTCGTCTGTCAGAGGGAGCCTCGCCCGTCGAGAGGAATCTCTTTCCGCGCGCGAAAAGTCCGTGAGCGTCCTCCCTTGCAGTCGTGCGGCGGCTGCGGCCCTCGCCACATGAGCACCGCTTCGCCAATCGCTGGCGGCACGGCATGGTGCGGTGATCCAAGATTGCCAAAGTGGCTTTCTCGCTCAGAAACACATACCCAGACGCCCGCAGAGATATCAGGATTCGGACAGTGTCTGCCGAGTCGAGCCATTACTTGTTTCTGGCCGTTGCGCGAGTACGCCGGCTCTGTCATACCATGCCCGTTACGATGCGATGTAATACATACATATATATATATATATATATATATATAGATGTAGAGTGCCAATGAACAAGCATTCGGCTCAATAGGCCCATTGATGTACAATCGAAACCATCCCTAGAAGCACTCAAGGACGCAATCAGACCGAGCAATACAGAGTTTTCGATCGTTCAATAATCGCCATAGATATGGCGGCGTCTTTTTTTTACCAAAGCCGCCAATCTCTGTGGCTTTCACCGGCCTCGTCAGACTCTCGTTGACCGTCATACATATGTGTTTTGTTTTTTTCGGCGGTTAGGAGATGGTAAAATCCATCATGGACACCGGTTGACAACTGTCTATAGGACTCTATACCCCGGACTGAATATCAATATGTCAACAGGTTGTCGCCGGCGGCGTCGATGCTCTGTCTGTGGAGAAAGACTGTTTCCTTGAGAAGATTTAGAATTTCGCAAATCCAAAATCGTTTGCGATCTCCGCTAAAGAACGGACATCATTTCTCACCTTCAGCCGGTAGCTGTAGCCGGTATTTTCAGTAATGTCTATCTCATCACATCGGTTAAAATAATGTAATGCGACTCATTTTACCTATTATATATATATATATATATATATATATATATCAGTATTGAAAAGGTGCGCACAATTTCTTCATAGTGTAACTACATGTTCAGGAGACAGAGAATATTGATCTTCTTTTTCATCTTTCCTTCAGCCGTTCGTTCATCTTCGGTTCATTAGGTATTTTCATTTTTGCCTCGAAATTCAGCCTAATCGCTGCATAAACTGTGTACGCATTAACCCAATGACATCGTAAAAGATATTATTATTATTATTAATATTCCCATTTCAGAAGCATTGAATTTCAGCGAAGTATACCTTCACAGTGCCCACTACGAAGAATTGCAATCGTTTCTAGCCATTGCAGTTAAATGATCCATGACGCGGGCAATTAGATGGTCGAGACATCAATACCATATGCTTGGCAGAATCGAAATTCAATCTAACTACCAATGGCGGGAGCACATATTGAATGTGTACCCTTATGTTTTATTTTCAATGTGGGGATTGTTTGGCTAAAGAGTGTATTCCAATCCACTTGGTAATCGCATGCATAAATCCAGGTTGATTGAAACCGTAATTCCGCGGACGTTACCTGTTAGTTGAGTCCGAGTTAGACCACGAAGATATGATTGGATTGGGCTCAAGCAACACTGATTATTTGCCTGTTACCGAACTTGAGATATTCGCTTGCCTTCGTGACGTCTAGTACCGCTCACTTTAACAAACAACCTTCGAGTCTTGCTGTTGGCAACATGAATATCGACGATCCCTGTTCAACGTTATTGAGTGGAGGTTGACAGAGTTCTCTTTCTGGCTAGAAATTAATCATATTACGGGATGTAATTCAATTCATTATAAATCTATTTGTATGTACCCTTGGGTAATTGGTGTATTTCGCGCCTTATGCGTTTCAACAGACATCTTTCTTCGTTCCAGATGAAAAAGTCTATGGTGGCATCAGTAAAAATGGGTACCAGTTTTACACGAAGTCTAGATCGTTTGTAAGCTGTCGTCGTACAATTAGGCGAAATGCTCACCAGCGACAATCGATCGCAAACATTCTGCACTAGAGAAGAAGGTTATCGGGCGCACTCTTAGCCAACGTTTTGCACTAGGCGTCATTGAAAATCGAATTGGACTAGACATTGGAAATTCAGCTGGGCTCGGGACGAACACCTGATTCATGAATGTGACTTTCAATCATAATAGTTCCCTAGATGTGCGTGTAATTCCAGCCACCTGTGGATTTCTATTAGGTTGGCCAATAGTTAATCAATATCAACTTTAAATTGCTCCAATTTCTACCAGAGGAGCAGACGAAGAAAAAAAACACTTGAAACCTTTGGGTGCTCATTACCTCGTCGAATTAGCGCCCTGTAGGTTTACTTACACCTTCTTTTTGCCCGTCCCCAATCGAGAATCTCAGAGCATTCGCTCGAAACGCGAAAACCGAAGACGTCCATATATATATTACATATGATGCGTACATCTAACCCAAACGTTTCGTACAACTGCGTGCGAATTTTTGAAAATAATCAAGTGAATCACTATTTAAAGAAAACATTTTCGGGCTGACTCTGACAGCCAAGAGCTGAACGATTTTCTATCGACGAATGTCCCTCGTCTCACCTTAGAGACATTGAAATCAAACAAGCCGTTATAAGTATGGCTTGTGCCATGATCTCCATTTGCGTCGAATTCAATCGTAACCGAGTATTCTCTTTTACTTTTCTTCATTTTAGCGAACGCGAGGCAACACATCAGCACTCATCTGAGCTTCGTGTCGATAGCTGAGCCTCGCCCATCTCACTTTCATGGCTGAAAGGACTAGGTAACGTTGTGCAGGATCGGCACCGAGGTACCATTGAAGTACTCCTCTTAGGTTGGGCAACGCGGAAAGAGGACGTACAAACTTTGTCTTCAGGCTTGCTCTTATAGACATTTCCAGGTGATCGACAGTGGCCGGACCTGTTCACGTTGTGCCTTACCGTCGGTCTCTTGTCAAAGCAATACTTGTTCGTCGAAACCTCGTGTCGAAACGAAGTACTAACTAGCTGGGACATCACCGCACTTCACTGAAGGCGAAGACCGCCACCGCACACACCTTCGAATACATTTCCACCGAGGACAACTATACCTCAAAGCATGAACGGTTCACAGCGGTCGCTTAGCATGAAGGCCTCAAGTGCCTCACTTCGACAACCTGGCAACTCTCACTCACCACAAGTGTCACCAGAAGAATGATAATCCACACCGATCGAATCCCCATCTACCACAGAAATTGACAAAGCTCAGCGGCGACGCCTGTCATAGACTGTACGCACAGCAGATGGTTGGACCTATCAAGGTGGCGGAAAGGGAGCAGACCGCAGACCGCTAATGCGAATCCGGAACACAGCTGACAGGCTTTGATTGCTAATTGCCAAATTAATAGGAAGGGGCGATGCCACTAAACAGCAAAGGAACGCTCGTTAGACGTTCAAATCAATAGGGCCTTGCGTGTTCCAGTCCGATATCCGAACGCAGTGAACAGGTTAGGATGTTGCCTTCTGAGATCTGTCAGATCATTGATGCTGTTTGCCCCGAGTCGGTAGTCATTGACGTATTGTCAAATCATCCCTGACTTAGTAGCTTTTGGTTGAAGGTAGATCGATTTTTATCTTACTGAAACGGTTATATATATATATATGCATATGTATATATATAGCCGTTCTAGTAAGGTAAAGGTAAAGCTTTTATTGGTTTATCAAAAGATTATTATTAATTAAAACTCTATTGTTGATCATTGCCAGCTTGCATAGCCCGCTCGATTTACCTGCAGCCAAAAACCACTAAGTCAGGGATGACTCGACAATGCTTCAATGACGACCGACTCGGGACAAACAGCATCAATGATGCGATGAATCTCAGAAGCATATATATATATATATATATATATATATATACATAGGACTAACAAGTTTGGTAGACTTTACTGTCACTCGCTTCGATATTGCTCTAAGTTCCTGGCCAATTTCTTTCGAGTTCTAGTGAAATGATCCTGAGGAAGAGATAGCTGACACACCAGCATCAGCTGAGGAGCTTCTCATCGGAGACGAATCGAAGACACTTTACGATGGTTCATGCTTCCAATGGCTCAAGAAAAGAGAATAGCAAGGACACCTTTTGACTTGAGATGAGATGTGTAACCGAAAGTCACTGAGACCTTCGAGACATGCCTTGAACGTCTCCCAAAGTTGATTGCCACTGAAGTCTCGGATCGAGATATGACTATCATCACATAGATGGATGGACCCCTTTGATAACGATCCGTGTTCTAAATGTCAGATTTACACCGTCGATATTTCAATATTCCTTCAACCCATCGGAGTCTGTCCTGAGAATCCTTTCGACGCCGTTTGATCGTTGGCAACGACCCTGGTGAGAGGTCAATTTCTAGATTAGATGACTTTGGACCTTTGCACCTCTCTCTGCGGCAGTACTCACGACTTGGTGTGTCTGTCTCGCCCAGGACGATGTTAGGATTTTGCTATCGATAAAACACGTTGGATCTTTCCTCAGCGCCATCCGCCCATTGAGATCAGACGAGGACATCATTTCTGAACGAGAGGCGCAGCTGAAATTGTTTCCCGATCTTTCATAGCGGGTTCGCGGTGACCACGACACGGCCTATACAGATCTGCGTTGCTTACCAGGTCATTGATTGTGGCTAAATCGAAATACTAATCTTTCATATATTAGTTATACTGTCTATATGTTCAACGTTCACACTTCAACGATCAGAAATTGATGTCCATTTCCATATCAGAGATTAAAAGCCGCTGTGTTTAGAGGCCCGAATAATCGAAGGCTGTCTGGTTACAATCATTATCCATTGAACTGACTTTGATTCTGGGTACTTCAACATACAGAGCACATGTAAACCGTCCTTTCTGGGCCGTTGTCTGCTCACAGTGTTAATTACTGCATTAAAGTGACCATTTCAATAAATTGCCATTAGCACTTACGTGCGAGTACGCTTGTGTCGACGCCATTTGTATCCAATGTATTCGAGATGAGATGTTATACACAAACTAGTCTCTAACTCACAACTCAGAGTCTACTTCGAACGACAGAGTGTCAGTGGGGAACAAGGTTCACAGAGGCGGCAGTCCTTATCAAGTCGTTTTATCCTGATGTTAACTCGTTCACATCAAGCACGGATTGAGTTACGCACTTGTGCACCAGGCTCCGTCCGCAGCTCAACCTCTCTGCCACCGTTGATCATAGCACTTGGCAACGATCCTGTATCGGCAACTGTTGCCGCCGGCAGCTTAACAAGGCGTCCGTCCGTATCACGCGACAGCTAAAACTGCACTTGCACATTGTTCCACGAGGTAGCTAAGTTCGCCTTCGCGTTCGTCTCGCGCGTCCCCAGAAAACTCCAACACATCACCGATGCCACCGACTGAAGCCCGAGCAGAGAGAGAGAGGGGGACATCCAGAGACGATTAAAGAGGCAGAAGCAGTGTTCTGTGTTCAGAGCAGATTCAGATCTGCCGGACGAAAGTCGAAGACTGAACTCGCCAGCGGTCAGATGCTCCAGCTGATGAGCGCGCGCCGAGCGTCGTTCACCGGCAGCCACAGCAGAGGCGGAGTCGGTCGTTGGCTGGATGAGTCGCTGGTCGGCCGTCGGAGAAGACCGGTACAATGAGGAACACGTAAGGGAACGGCGACTCGGTGGCCGCTCGGTGGTATCAGCTCGCTTGATGATACGTTTCGTTCGGGAGGCCGATACCCTGAACGGCAACGTGCGGAGCAACGATCCAATGGGCGAACACTCCAACGAAGAGTTAGCCCACTGAAGAAAGCGACCATTGGATAGAGGCAAAAGCTGCTGCTGCAGCTGCTGTTGACTGTTACAACTATCTATTAGATTATACTGTGTAAGTGGTGGACACGACAACCTGGGGGAGGGAGCTGCTGCCTCTGATGCGGAGGCATATTTGACGTGGTTTGCCTATTTTGTTTGTCCGTGCCGATGCGCTGACAGATCGGTTCAGTCCATATACTACTACTCGCTATGATGTCGACTCTTTACCCTCCTCTCCCCACTCTACTTGCTACGGGCCATTAAAAATAGGATCGGACCTGTTCAACGGTTAGTGAATTCGTTCTCCCGTAGCGAACTGTATGCGGCAGAGGGCGTACGCTCGTTTCGGCGTTTCTACATCGTTGAATCCGTTAGTTGACAATCTTCTCGATGCAAACTACGAGAACGGCACAGGTTTGTAGAAAATCGATTTTTTTTTTCCTCTTTCATAGAACTATAAGGGGACGAGGGGGAAATGCTCTTTGCATGGGTGGACACGGTCAGGAAGATGTATGAGATAATCCTTTGAATGAGGGCCACGCCAAGCTATATGGGGATCACTGTTGATAGCCTCTTACCAACTAAGTCCCCCCAGACTTGGGTGTTATTGCGCCTTTTCAGAAAGATATCGAAACGCGATATATTAATACTTCGAATGCAGACAATCGATTGCGAATAAACATTAACTATATACACACACGACAACATAAGGCAATACGTAACACAACTAACAGTTACGCAGTCTGAATCAAGTATACATGTTCACAGCCCGCCACAAGGATATATGATTTTTCTTTACCTCGTAATATATTTTCTCGCTAACGGAAGGACTGAGGAGGAGACAAATAAGCATCCACCTTGGTGAATTCATTAGCTTCACCGGTAGATGTATAATTACATTGACGAAGCATTTTCTGATTCACGTCGATCAGCGGCGTCTTCTGTGCGCAGACCGCGGTTTTCCTGCTGGAAAATATCCCTGCAAAACGTCGGACGACATGACGCTGCTATCCTGTACAGTGACGAGTAAGTGCAATATCAACGATCGGATCATCTACAAAGAGCGTTTCGAGGCCATCGCTCACAGACAAATCGCAAAGAGTACCTCGAATCTCGCTCATTGATTATATGTATGTAGATATAATGGAATTATTATAAATTATTATAACAACTTTGCAACTACTGGATACGCAATGCGACTTGGCATGTATTAACATGAAGAGAGTCAGCCGTTTCGACGTCGTGTATTTTGATTCTCGATCAGCCTTCGAGCGTGTCATTAGAAACTTCTCCAAACATTACCCCCACTTCGGCATTGGCGACAAGATCGTGAAATGGATAAGTGACTTTCTTCCGGGAAGGACGTCCCGAGTGCGAGTCGACCAAGCAACCTCCCGTCCCGAAATACTAAGACCAAGCAACCTCCGACTATCCCAAGGGGAATACAATACTGGGAACTCTGCTATATATATACTGTATTCAAATTCGATCATGTGTATATTACCCAAAACGTCAAGATTTACGCAGGTGATGTAAAGTCATACCCCGACGATGACCCCGATCAGGGGAGGTCCCAATTGCAGGAGGCCCTCAGACTCGTTCTGGAATGGACTCCAGATCTAAAACTTCAAGCCTAGAACTTGACCGAAAACTTTCTATTGAAAATGCGCTTGACGCCACGGTGAGGTCACGTTCGCCAGACAAGTGGCTTTTATATGCCTATGTGATAGATTAGATGTGAAGATTACGCCAATATTGACACACCTTGATAGCCTAGATAAGCTAACATATTCATGTATAAATAAACATCTACCCACCATAACGAACACGTAAGTTTGACTTGATTGTAACTAACACCAGAACTGGTTTGGATGTTGCAACCAAAGTTGCTGCAAGTCACGAATGTGTTACCGATCTCTTGCCGTGGAGAATCTCCCGGGCCCAGCGTACAGGACCTATCTCGTAATATATAACTTGATCTCAACTCTCTCGTCAACTCTCTACTGAACACCCAGCAGACGCCTCTTTCACCTTGAATAAAATGCGTTTGTATTGTATTGTCTTGCATTATAGCGATTGCACGTCTTCGCAGTAGACGTTTTCCGTGGTTTTGTGTAGAGAGATTTGACAGAACAAGAAGTGGCATTCGCAGAGTCACAATATCGCTTTGAAGACGCGCAGCGTCAAGTTCACGGTAAAGTACAACAGCTGAACAGGGTACTAATAAAACGATGTACACTAATCATTATTATTGTTATTATTCTAATTATTAACATTGCAGCTCATCCCACAGCATCTCACAGCGCGTGTGCAGCAAACGACTCAGTTGGTATATCACATGTCTACGGCATCAGTTCACGAGGTTGATCTAGTTGTAGATGCCAATGAGAGTTCATATGTGACAATGCAGAAAAAACGCTCTTGGTCCGATCTCTCACTGCACTCGAAATCCCCCCCCCCCCCCCAGCGTGGATTGAACCCCGAAGTTTCTTAACTGAGCGAGAGGGGTTATAACACTGCCCACTCCCCCATAATGGGGTTCTATGCGACGTCTTTGAGTGGATTGTATAGTCTTGCCATGAAGACAAGTTAGCTAGAAGTTCGACAAAAAAATTAGACAAGTTATTATAGTTCGAAAACAAGTTAGACCTACACAGGTGACCTGATGACATTTCGTGATCCCAGTGGAGCCCCCGCGATGGATACTGTAATCGAGATCATTTACGACTGACTTCTGTGTACGCTGATGATTTTCGTCGACGTTCTCATAGACGATCTCGATTACAGTATACATCGCCTTCCTCGGGACATTGTCGACCTCACCCCCCCCGTAATCCCTAGAAATAATAATTGCTAACTACTGTATGTTTGAGTAAATTATATATTATGGGCTCAAAAAATTAAAAAGCTATATAAAATTGCGTTCTTCATAGGCTGCACGGTAATTACAACCTGTTACAGGTTGGCCTTGACGACGGCAGTCTCGATAAGCGTTGCACGTCAAATTAGACATCCCCGTGTAGAGGTTACTTAATTTCATACGAATATGGTCAGGCTATCCCGTTAATTATGCTAAATTATAAAAAAAGACGAATCTTATACAAAACAGACGGATATATTTTCCTGTTATTATGAACGTAATATTATATTATAATGACATCTTGTAATACAACAGAGATTCAAACCGACGGAACGACTCCGCCAGAGATAATTAAGAGCGGTCAAGAGATGTCCGGGAATCCACGAACTCAGCGGAATTGTCACACTACATTAAGGTTGTCGTCGGCAGGAGATCTGTCCTGGCTAATTATTCTTCAACGATATTTGCTATACGATTATCCAGCTGCCAAGCCGGCCCAGCTTATCAAAGTGATCCAAGTGTGCTTATTGTGCTTAATTAGCAATCAATGAACGTCATCAGCCATCATCGTGGCTCCTAGCATCTGATATTGGTCATTGAGAAAGATTGCTCTGTTCTTTGACATGACGAAGACCTTTAAGGCTTCATTTTGCCGTTGAAGAGTTTGGGAAGACCTTGCCAGCATTTGAAGTAGTCCTTATCTATACGTTGGCATTCTTCTTCAGCCCAATGCGTTAGGCCCATTGAAAGCGAGGACTCGAACATGAACGCCTGTAACCGAAGTAGTTATTTCGTTTAACTTAGCTCGTTTTGAGGCTGCATTTGCAGGTGTTTTCTTGCATTCGCCGGGTACATTTAATTTCATTAGCTGGGTATGACGAGCTACAATTCATTATGCTAGTACTATAATATGCAGTTTACCATTTCTGATCATTCACATGGTAGCTAAGGCGACTATATATATATATATATATGTAGAAGATCAGGTCCCTAATTACCACGGATGTTCCCGCCTAGATAATCAGGCGGGTTCATACGACTATCCCCGAGTTCAGAACGAGAAACACGCGGCGTTCGTTAGAAGGGAAATCCTAACCTTTCCACCCGGTACGGGGCCTAGGTTGAAACGACACAGGCATTATTTGCTACGAAAATTGTAACGTGCAACTTGTGCAACAGCAGACAATAGTCTGATCCTGCTAATTGACTTACCATTGAATTCTCGGCAACTCGTCCTGGTTTGAGCAACGCTTCGCTCGCTTGCCTGAAGCACTGAGCGTCCGGGCCATGCGGAGTCATCATTGAGTGTAGGGTCGCACCGCCCGTTCCGAAACCCTCCTCCTTCGCCTCATACGAACCACTGATCAGACCCATGAACTCGCTCATGCAGTTGCCTGAATTGTGTCAACGCGACACGAAGCATTGTGCAACATTGAAATGACTCAGGTCCACAACGACACCCATATGACGTCTACCGTTTGCTAGCTCATACTAACTAATTTCTATATAAATCTCTGCTTATCGAGTGACCACAGGATACCTACGCTATATATTATCCTGTAGTCATTCGATCAACTTCCGCGAGCAGCATCAGTCTGCTCGGCTATTTTTCCCTAAGCCTCTCTCAGCAAAAACGCTTGCGCTAACGTTAACCGTCGCGAAGGCGTTAATCGACTTACGATGATAGTATGGCGGACGGAAGGTTTTCTCGGCGACAGACCACCGCGGTGGGAAGATGACAAAATCCGCAATGGCAACACCAGGCTTCGTCGAGGGACAGGTGAGCACCGTGAAGATCGACGGGTCCTACGAAGCGTTCACAGATGTAGAGGATGAGGAAGAGGTTGTAACAAATACACAGAAATGGAGTTCGATCGATACCTCGCGAAGTCGAAGGGTCAATACGCGAGTAATCAAACGCTACAAGAGTTGCTAGTTTATCCATGAGTCCACGATCGCAAGTGCTGAACGCTGAATGTAAAATTCTCTTTCGTTGTTACGCTACGCGGAACATATCGGCCGACAATGGTAAAACGCACCTAATCGAAATGACTGCAATCGTTATCTGGGTATCTGGGCTCATATGATATTCCATTATGTTGTCGGGCGATTGCCACCAACATTTAACAGAGAGAGAGCTAATCCAGAGTTTTGTTCAGAGAATGAAATCCAGTTCTCAAAAACAGAACGTGGGCCGCCTACGAAGTAACACCTTTTGAGAGCTATTTTTTCTTATTATTGTACTATAGCACAACCTCAACCCTGTGGCCGGTAGAAGCCGAGATAACGGAAGTGAGGTTCAATGCGATGTTCAATCAGTGGAAAGTTACACGTGAAATAATAAGTATCGTTTCTCGCCAGTTGGACACAATTGAAAAAGTAAAAATTGCGTCAAAATTTTATTTCAACGCTTACATGACGCTTCGTGGCGTGTCTGTGTTGCCTCCCTATAAAATTCTCTTGGAAAATATTGCGTAGAAATCGAGGTGGTTTTACATATTGAATAGCGACCCGGTGTAATTAATGCTTTCGATAAAACTATAACCGATTGTGCCCACCCCCCATTGATATTATATATGCCCATATGATATTTTGAAAGTGTCCGCCTTAAAGCGTCAATTCGCCGTATATTAGCTTCTGCAATGTGAGTACTCACGAACAGCAAGTTTGGTGTGTACGACCAATTAGAATTTTCATTGGAAAACTTAGATTGTGTGGATTCAGTTCATTGAATGATAGCGACTTACGCAGTGGTCAACGGAGACCGTGTTGATTGTGACGAACTTGGTAAGGTCGTACTTGTACGGGACATAGTTGCCATGCCATGCGACAACGTCAAACGGTGAATGGCTTTGAGTGGTGGCGAACACCTTCCCTTGATATTTGTTGATAATTGTATACATGACCCCGTCCAAATCTTCGTACCTTCGTGCGACGCAGATATGACAATCGAACATATACATTATATATGAAAATATATATATATATATATACACCGCATCAAAAGGATAAGCCATCCCCATATTTCTGATCGTTCTTTCTCAACCGTAAGAAGCAGTTTCACTTTCAGTCACTAAAATATATCACATTTTAAGGAAATTATACGAATATTTGGCTATCTAACTTTGATGTAGACATTTGAGATCGGAAATTGTCGTTTTGAGAGTGCGTTAAAATTATGAGGTGCGTCAGAATGAGCCCACTTACTGTTTATCGAACACAACTGAGTTCTAACATCGTTCTCTTACAATTATTTTACAAATTTAGTATTTTGTCGTGCCTCCGCCGCTCTCCAGAACAGAAATTTAATCGATTAGGCATTTATTCATAAAATTTACATATGAGATTTTGATCAAGAACATGCCGTTCGGCTAGCAAAGGTTTTTTTCTTTAGCTCACGTAACGATTGGTACTGCTTGCCACCTTTAAAAACAGGTCTAAATAAGACGCTCTACAGGTCTTCTAACCTATAATAGTCGAGTCTGGAGAGCTTGAGGGCCAGTTCAGTAACTGTATGTCTTCAGTTTCGGAGAACTCCTTGACGGCTCTTCGCCGTATGAACTGCGGCGTTATCCTGCTCGAAGATGAATCTTTCGGCACAGATCGTCTCGGCATGATTTCGAAGGTGATCCTCCAACATAGAAACGTAGACATGACAAAGCATTCGCCCGTCTACGAAAACTAAATCGGTCTTCCCGTTGTTCGTTTCGACTTCAGCCTCGGATGCAATTTCGCGACAAGTGAAATATCTGTTCAAGGCTCTTCGGAGGAGGAAGCGTTCTTCTCGCACCCTTACTACCTCGGGTCGTCTTGGTGCATTCTCGGTCCCTTACTGTTCCTTAGGATCCTTAAGAAAACTCAAAATTCCTGCTTCTTTGTAAAATTCGCAGAATTTCCCATTTTGACTGGTTTTCTTCATTGAGGTTGAAACGAATTTTTTTTCTCATCTTCACTAAGTTGTCGGCCCATCGTAGTTTTCGCTGACAAAGGGTCCAGAAAAATTGTACGAGAGCGACCTTACAACTCAGTTGCGTGTCAACTGTCGTCCGACTCGACAAACACTAAGTGGGCCATCATTTTGGCGCACCCTCAAAACGACAATTTCCGATATCAAATGTCTACATGTTAGTTAGATAGCCAAATATTCGTGGGATGTTCTTGAAATGTGATATATTCGAATGACTGAAAGCGAAACTGCAGTGTTACTTACGATTGAGAAAAAAATCGGAAACATGGGGATGGGCCATGCTTTTGACGCGGTGTGTATATGCTTAGCATTTTACATATGTTACACTTGTCGAACAAACGGGATTAATTAAAAATAAATCGAATAGCACTTGCAGTTGTAATTAATAAAATACTGAACTCAGATTGGATTTTGAAATTCGTTTTTTTCAAATTCGTTTCTGCTGCTTCTGTTGTCAATAGAATTGTTACAGATAATTCCTCTCTATCTGGGCACTAGATTGAGCTGACAAGTAACGCAGTAGTTACTACTTGTCTACAGGAAAAGTTTTGATACAATATTTTACGATGCGATTTCTCGCTACATAATAATAATAAATAATAATAATAATTGTCAATCATTTCCGAAAGAACACCACGTTTCGTGTATGACCAAACTTTCTTCATTGTTAGCTATTCAATACTAGAATGAGCTTGATTAGCACACTAAATAAATCAGGGTATAGCATACGTAGCTACCTGGAATAGTACATTGTATAGACCATACTTTAAATATATATGGGTCCTTTCTCTCTCTCTCTCGCAAAACGATTAAACATCAAGCGTAGATGAGCAGACATACCACGCTACCGGCGTTAGAAAGTCCCGAGGATTGGCAAGGCCGTTAGCGCCAATGGGTCCGAGATGAGGTAACACAAAATGGCCGTCATACACCTCAAGGATATATCCACGTGACGGTCCAGTAACCGAGACGCTAAATCGCATGCCTTGCTGCACCCCCCCCCCGCGCGGCGCGCCCGCAGAAAACAATGAAAGCAAACAAGGTTAAACGATGAATAGTTCCACCGACTCGCGGTTCTCCATGAGGGGTTTCCCTGTAGGGTGGGGGGTTCTTCCATACAGGACGACGACAGGACGACCACTATGGAATATGGCCTGATTGAGAGGAAAAACCTAGTAACGCTCCACCACGAACCTGAATAACGCAGATTTCGTTGGGCTCTACGCGCATCCTGCCGAATTCGGTAGTAATCTCGAGTGTACCCAGTTCGGGCACGATAAGGAAATCGCCATCGGCGTTCTGGAAGGCTCGACGGTCCATTGGTGAACAGCATGCATAGATGTGTATGGCTAACCCGTGCCGGGAGAGAGGGTCGCCAGCACCACATATCGTGTGCAAGCCCTGAAAATGTGCATATATATATATATATATATATGTCGAAATTGTGATCAGTAGCCCATGATTGTGTCCCCGCTGCCGGGAGCAACTAGATCCATGTCGTATATTTAAATAGGGGGCGATTCTACCCGGAGAGAAGAGGGTTTGTGGCGTCTGCGCCAAAAATATACGACACTGGCGCGCGATGTGACACTCAGTCAGTCGTATAAAGTACTATGCGATGGGCGGTGTTATCAATCTTAGACAGCTCAAGTAACGGTGGCATACTGTATAATCCGGCAAATATTTCTCCGGGGTAACTATCACAACCCGCTGACAGTTCAGCTCCCAAACAGCTAAACACACACCACTCTACACCTCGTCGAGATAACGGATTGCGGGTGCAAATTCTGGCTACCTAATTTCTTCAATAGACATATGTATATACCTTGTTGAAGGTAGGTTTTTTAAATATGAGATTGAACAAATCCTCTCACTGCAGTCGGGAGAGACTTTTACTAACGGTCTTGTTGTACCCCTCTTAAGGACTTGGGCCTAGCTTGGGACTAAACTGCACATACTTCAAACCAATATTGTCGATACTGTCAACATCTACATGAGCCAAAGAGAGATCGATCTATCAAAAACAACAAAATTCACGCCAGATCACTGACCGACGTGGCGATCAAATATCTGTCAATCGTACTCACATCAATGAAGTCGACCTTTTGACCTCTCTTCCCATCTGGAACGGGGAACGGAAGCCAGCGAGTCTGATTTGGATTTGGAAATTGACTCCGCCACGCATCGTTCAGGTTGTTCGTGGTGAGGAAACGCTCAAACGGAGCGTGTAGCACGGCGGGACGAATCCGATACAGCCAACTAATGCAGAAATGGTTGAGAGCAATGACGAACCGAGATAAGAAGCTATGAATCAGCGCGAAATTGACGCTTTGCAATTTTGCGAGATAGATCGCGCACCATCGAATATCAATGGCAAACGCTGACCCGCGCACCGTACACGGTGTACAGTGAACGGGTACGCAGCTGGAGTGTTTCCGACTTGAGGTAAAGGTTTATCGGTTTATTAAAGGAACTGCCAATTTCATAATGCTTAAACTAATGTTTTCACCACGCAGCGGAACTCGGAACCTGCGGCCTCTCGCCTTTTACCTGCAGAGAGACCTAGCAGTCCAAGCCGCCGCGCTGACATGATCTTCCCTATTATGAAATATTCACTGAAGGGGTCGCTGCACGCCGGTAGATGTGCATGGCTTCCAGTCACCACCGGAAGCGCCGGTCGCGATCCCGCATATACTCTTTTTCGAGCTGACCCTCAGCTGTTCCCCTATCTGACCCAGGCCTCAGCTTTTAACCTTTTAGGTATTACTATGAGGACCTGTCGGGGCCACCTTTGCTTATTCTCTTCCCTACTGGTACCTGGCAAGAATCTTCAGATAAAGAAAGATGATAAAGAACTCCGCGTCTGACAGGATTTGGACCCAACACACACGTCCCTCCGGTCTAGCAGTCCAAGACGCTCACCACTAGACCATCCAGGGGAGACGATCGCGCATATACAGTAGCTAACCAAACTGCCAAAGCAACTTTCTATGTTACAGTATTCACATGTACACTACACCGGGACAGGATTGGCGTGCACCTCCATACCTTCGCTGATTGGTCTCTCTGGGCGATGTAAACGAGCTGCCAGATAGCTGTTCGGCGTACAATCCGTATGGGCACTTCTGCGGGTTGTTCTGGGCGTGCGGCAGGGCGCCAGGACATCGCGGGTCCTCACTGGCGAACTCGTTCCCGAAGCCCGACTTGTACTGCGCAAAGAGACATCGAATATAAGGTGCGATATAGCATTGGGCTTCTTCTGCTAGGTTGCAAGCTACACGTTTACCGAAGGCTCACACTCACTGGTGCGTGTGTACGAATTCTGGCTACCTAATTTCTTCAATAGACATATGTATATACCTTGTTGAAGGTAGGTTTTTTAAATATGATATTGAACAAATCCTCTCACTGCAGTCGGGACTAATTACTTTGAATTTGTTTATTTAATTGATCGATGTTGCGTACGTGCGAATAGTTACGTACAGTGGACGATTGGAGGGTCTAGCTCGGTTAGAAGAAATCATTTCGATGGCTACTTTCGTTCGCATTAACGTGTTAAGGTTGTGCAGTGCACGGTGCGAGGAATTAGGCCAACATATCGATCAATTTAGGCTGCTGCTTTCCGATGGAAGAAGGTGACAAAAACGAAATACACGTACGCACTCTATTGGACGACCTATTGGAGCTGTCCTTTGAGGACAAAGCGTGGCCTTAAATGAAATAGAAAAACAACTCGTCACATCTGCACAGAAGTATCAACTGGACACAGCCCAATCGCCCAGATGGATAACAAGGTATGAATGGTCATATACAATGCAACATCGCGCTAATCGGGCAGTGTTGCGTGTTCACTCTCCCACTCCCCCCACATGATGTGCTTTTTTAATGTGACACCCCACTGGATGGACACTAATCGCCCAAAGTTTTAAGGCGACATCTTTCGAAACTTTCCTATTTCAATCCTTGATGATTGGCTTACCTTCAGGTGCTGCATGGTAGTCCGGTCGGTGTAATCCACTGGCCTGTCGAGTTCTGACCGTTCGCATTCGGTGATTCAATAACAAACGCACCTTTGACGTCTACTAGGTTCACTTGTTTGTGTTCAACGAATGCGGCCGAGCACAGGGCAAGTGGGAGCGAACGCAAATACGGGGAGCCGGGCAGCCTCCTCATGCGATGCCGCTGCCTGCAGCGATGACGCCGGCGAGGGTCGTCTCGAGGCGCTGAGATGTAACGCAAGGAGATAATGAAGCAGATATCGAGGTATCGCGATAGACAACCTGGTGATCGTCATTACCGACCCCAGCCCGACGGTGGTGATATAGGTCTGTTGTCTGCGAGTCGCTGGAAACGGGCGGGTAATAGCGATAATCAGCGGGAAAGCTACCGACGACGAACCAATCGAGGGACTCGGCCGTCTCCTTCTCTCCAAAAATATACTGTTGTCTACGGGTGTTTTGAACGGAGACATCTGTGCCGATATCTCGAAGGACACCAACGGCGCAGCAACAAAATGCCATCTTCCCGGGTGTTCTCGGCGGTGGGTGACACACCACGCGAATGATGTAATGGGACCGGCTTATTAGGTAAATTCATTAAGGACTGTAAGAAGCTTGTCGACTGCCATGATTTCAATACGTTAGCTATACGCTGTGCTATGCTAAGGGTTTCCAGAAATCCCTGAAACACCCCGAGAGTTCAACCGATCGGCCACTTTGCATATTTGTCTTGAAATGGCGATTGGATTTCGTAGCTCACAGTGTAACGACGCCTTAGTAAGTAAGGGTAATCATAATCAGGCTCAACACTGCCATTTGGGTAAACTATTTGTTTAGATAGAACCTGCAGCCGGTATATGACTGACGATGGTTTCATAGTTGGCATATCTGATGAAAATATAATATTTGGCGAAACGAGCAACAGAAGTCACTTAAAAATAAGCTTCTCAGGCTCTCTATGAATTTGAGAAACGCTAACCTTCGAGTAGTGGACCCGTTAGTGTATTATCGGTGTTTAAATAAAGGCCTCATGCTGTTGGTACAGTACAGCTCGGCTATCCATAGACTGCGCCGACTCGTAAACTTAAACTTCGTTATGCTTCTTGACCAACAACCGAGACCCCCAGCCACGAAAGGTCAAAACCACGCCACATACTTCACGTTCAGCGGTGGTACAACTATCGGCCACTTTTATCAATAATTTACAAACGCATACACAGTAAACCACGTCATATAACACATAGATTTTTTCGTGTAAAATATCCCTCTCTGTGGCTGGTCGAGTTCGCTGGTACCCCGAAACCACGTATTTTCATTTGAAATTGCCATGCATATTCCTATCATGTAGACACGATAAGCTGCTGCTCTACCGTGGCAGAGAACAAACTTCGAAACACTATCGAGCACAGTAATGATCTAGATGCAGTAAACCCTTAACGAGGTCGAGCACACACAGAACTCGGGTAAACCCGCCCGCACCACCACCACCACCATCTGAGATCCATCTGAATCAAACACAGATAGATAACCTCTCTAACTGAAACCAGGAAAATCTCATTTTGGGCAAGCATGACTTGACCTTTAACTAATGACAACTCCTGTGTCATACGCTTAACTGCTCATATATATATTTCATTTCATTTCATTTCATTTGAGATTTATTTTCGGAACTGCAATTCAACAATGCTTAAGTTCTCGCGGAAAAAAAAATATCATAAAGGTGTGTAAGAACAAGGTCAGGATAATCTGACTTAGAACACGGTCAGGATAATCTGACTTAATACACAAATCAGGACAATCTGAACAAATAAAATAATTGTAAAAACTAGGCACATCGCAGTCCGGTGTGCGAAATTAGTCCCGGTAACAGAGACATGTGGCAGTAGACTGACGACTATTGCTATAATTGTCGACTATTCAAAGTTTAGCAAAATATACAGTTATAATCGTCAATGTTTGACACAATTATTGACAAATAGAATATATACACAGTAGCAGAAAATTACAATAAAGCCATCGGGTCCCTGAAACCATTAATCGGTGATAAAGTTACTGCGTGTACGCACTTCTTTTTTTAAAGCACGGGCAAATAATTTTACTGAGGAGAGGCCCCGGATCTCCGAGGGGAGTGAGGTCCAGACTGCTGGTAGTCGGTAAGCCAGAGCATGGCGACTAGACTCTCTAACAGTAAATGGCATCTCAAATCGAGTGGCACGACGGGTAGAGCGACTGGCGGCTGCGGTGATTGGAAATGATATCTCTTCTGAAATGATACCTCTGACCATCTTGAAAGCGAGGACCGCGACATGGACGGTGTACCACGCCCGGATTGGTAGGAGGTTGAGATCTCTGAAAAGGTCGGCAACGGAATCTCTACGTTGTCTACCAAACACTGCCCTGAGGGCATCGTTCTGAGCGACCTGGACGCGATGAAGGATCCCGCTGAAGCCACCACCCCATATGGATAGCCCATAGCATATCAGAGGCACAAATAGCGCTTTGTACAAGAGAATTAGACACTTCGACGACAAGCCCAGTTCTCTAAGGCGACGGATCGAGGCGATCACCGCGTAGCACTTGGGCAGCAGTGTCCCCAGATGACTCCACCATTTGAGAGTCTCATGCACAGTCAGTCCTAAGCATTTCACGGACGGGGACAGAGCCAGGCTCAGGCCACGAAACTGAACAGGGCCGGACATACAGGGTCTATGGGGTGAGCGGAACAGGGTAATGCCTGTTTTCCCTGCGTTGATGACCAGGCCGAACTTTTCAAATAGGCCCACCACTACCTCCACGACAGTGAGAGCTTCCTGCACGTCTCCCTGAATCTCGGAGTGTCGAATACGAAACAATAGAGAAGTGTCATCGGCGTACGCAATAGCCCTGCACGCCTTGAGCGATACCGTCTTCAGAAGGATGAAGTTAATTAGGGTGATGAACATAAAGAGACCCAGAATAGAGCCCTGTGGCGTACCAATGTTAATCACCTGCGGAGAAGATTCAACATCTCCAACCCTCACCGCCTGCTGCCGATCAAGCAGGTACGAGCGAAACCACGCGACGACCGTCGAAGCACAGCCTAGCTTCTCCAGCATCTGAAGGAAGTAGGAATGCCGGAGGCAGTTGAAAGCGGCCGACACATCTAAGAAGACGCCAAGGCATAGTTGGCCCTTCTCGATAGAATTCACGATCTCTTGATGCAGATGCGCTAAGGCAAGCTCCGTGGACCGTGACTTACGAAAACCGAATTGAGAGGGCGAGAAAAACCCGGCCGCGTCGAGGTGCGCCTCAAACCTGGTCAGAACCAGTTTTTCAAAGACTTTAGAGAGATAATCGACTAAGGAGATCGGGCGGTAGTTCGCTGGGAGCCTGCGATCGCCCTTGTTTTTGAACAGAGGGATGATCTTAGCATCCTTTAGTTTCGTCGGGAACTCACCGCACCTAAGAGATATATTAAACACGGAAGCCAACGGACGAGCAAGGGTATGCGCACACAGCCAGATCAGCTTACTGGGAACGCCAGCAGCCCCCACACTCCAATCGGCCTTAGTCGACTCGAGCGCCTTTCTAACGTCACTAACACTGACCGGTGCAAATGTGAAACACGAACTCCGATCCCCCCACATTACATCTAAGTCAGGACCAATATCTTCTTGGAGATGGAGGGAGGATACCGTCCGCGAGCCGACCGTGGCAAAGTGCCAGTTTAGCTCCTCGACAATCTCCTGAGGAGAAGAAAGCTGCCCCTTTCGACCAATAAGGGAGCATGGCAGCTCGGCTCTACTGTTTCCACGACCGCACGACGAATTAATGAATTGCCATAGCTTCCTCGTGTTCCCTCGAAAAGCTCGAAAACGGTTCACATAAAACGCCGATCGCGCCTTTCCGAGTTCTCGTTTGTATTTCAGACGACGCTCTAGGTACGCCGCCCTGGATTCCGGCGTGCCCGCACTAAGGTGCCATTTATAGAGCTTGTTCACGCTGCAACGCAATCTTCGGAGTCTAGCCGTGAACTGGAAGCTTTTCGGTGACGTGGTGAGGTTTACCCTGCTCGAAGTGAAACAACGGTCATACTCAGTCGATACGAGGTTACAGAAGGCTTCGAACGCCGCGTTAGGATTTTCAGCGTCCAGCACCCTGAGCCAGCTCAAATCCTTGACGCTCTGATCAAACGTCCTGATACCCTCAGCGTCATGACGCTTAAGCAATCTCTGAACTACAGGCGGACCATTCCTATAACTAGCGGTTATTCTGCCTGAAAGGACACTGCGGTAATTGTGTATATGCGGTATATATATATATATATATATATATATATATATATATATATATATCTGCAATCATAGTAATACCCCAAAAAGGTTAAGAGCTGAGCCCTGTCACATAGAGAAAGAGCTGAGGGTCAGCTCGAAAAACAATTATTATATCTGCAATCACAAGTGTCGAAACAAGAATATGCTATTTTTTTCATACTAAAAATGCTACTCGATCATTCTACTAGCGTAGATCTATTGAGGCAGCCTTACCCAATATTGGGATCGGGTGGTTGGATGGTCCGAGTTCTATAACAATTACCGCAGTGTCCGATCGATCTCGACGTGGTCTCATCGATCCCAAGTTTCCACAATACGATTGCTCATGAGAAAAAAACTGTTGTCAAGGTCAGACGTTGCATTGAGGTGAATGGCATAAAAAGCAGAGCATAATTGCTGCCCTCTTCAAAACAATTTTGACCCGGTTCGACTGGAAGCTCGTAAATGTGCGGGGACAAACTGATGGACAGGATGTCCCCGAACACAGAGAACTTAAATCATATCCGGTCTGGGTAAGCAGTGTCGCCAGATTGTCGGCAAATGTCGATTCGTGTGAACCATTTGCCAGGGTGTTGGCTCAATTTCATTTGGTGATGAATACGTTTCTACAAACTCGTCTTTTCCATTCTTCTGTTTTGTTAACATCGAATAGCGCACTACCTTTGTCTACACCTCGCTATGGAGAGATGATACCCAAATGTAACCTAACTATCGAGCTCAGCATAACAAGAAACGTACGGGTCAGTAACCCTTGTTACTGCTGATATTCGGACCTCGACTTTCTATTTTGATACATATTAATGGCAAGTGCTCATTGTTTTTACTTACATTCAAGGACCATGATATGAGTTCTCTCTCTCTAGTTTAAAGAGAAACTTGTGCCATACAATGTGGACACCACGTGAGCCCTTTGCGGAGCTCTTTTCATATTGATTAAGGCAGTAATTGGCAGTGACAGATATCTTGGTCTTCTGATCTCGTTGTCGGGAACTAATGTTTCGCAACAGCTCTCCGATACCAAATAGGTGGTGGAAGACTGTCCCGTAGTTGTGATTGTGGCCCCAAGGCACCTGAACATACTCTCATACGTCTTTTATGTCGTGGATCTCGAAAGGCAGACGCTATCAGTGTCTGATTGCCTAACTCCATAGAGAAGTTTTACAGCTTCAGCTTAATTTTCAACACAGCTGTTTTTCTCTTTTCTCATAATAACTAGTTGTGGCAAACGATTAATGACGATGGCAACGGCAATTACTGTTGAGGACCAAATTATCGGCGTACATGGTCGTATACACAGCCGGATGTCGGTACTTCAACGCAGACCTGCAACGAACAGGTCTTTCTGTGAGTATTGAGAGCAGCAGCTGTGACAGATTAGCTTGTTGCGTAAACCCATTTATTTGAGTCAGTCCATCATCTCTTGAATGATCGTCTATCAGGGCGGGGTTTTTCTGCAGAATCTATAATTTTTATTAGTTTGAACATGTTTACAGCGCCAAGCGAATTCTCCCGAGTATCAGTTGTCCTGATCCCGGAACAAAGATCTGATTTGACGTTTACAAATGCAGCACACAGTGCTACCTAATCCTCGTTACTTACTCCACTCTCCGAGGAGAATTTCGCTCGTAATCACCGAAACACAAATCATTGGGGGCATCCATATTGTTTACCACCAGGCATCGCTAGGCGAGGGGATATACTTCGTCAACTTTTTAAAAAAGATGATGCAGCTCACCCCCGGACTATTCTAACTTTCTTGTCGTTTTAGCTTGTGTAGGGGGCGCGCTGCGTGTTGCTGACGATATGGACCACTTGACCTCGCAACGATCTAGATCCCCATTTCCTTTGTATACATCCGCGGTAATGGTCATAGCAACACCGACGAACCACACTTTTGATCGATCAGGTAGGTTACGTTAGCTGGATTAGTTTAACTGGTTTTCCACCCGTTCATCGACGATCCGAGGATAGATCCACAGCCACTGTCATTGAGTCAGTGCTGGATTGTGTTAATTTTTATGTATATTTGATCTTATTCCATTTGTTAGAACTAATCGTGCTGTTCCTACCTTACGTGGTCAACACCGCACCCGAACCGTTCGGGAGTCACAAGTTTAACAATTTCACACATGAGATTATTTTAGCATCCGCTTGAGACACGTCACTCATTGGAATCATGCAACAGAGGTTTTCCGATATCAAGGCTGGTCTTCAGCACGGGCTTCGGGCATCCACAGACACCCATTCTACCGCCCCCGCTTGTTGGATTGTCTAAAACTAGTCGTGGATTGTCCAAATCTATTCCGAAAATGACTCTCTAAACCTCAGCGTTGTACTTTAAGGGGTCCGTCTTATGAAGCGTTGCCGAGAGCAGCTTCGTGGACCTTAGATGTTGGCTAAGCGTTAGCCTGGAGATTTAACTTTTACCTTAATTTGAAGTTAACTAAGTGAACCCAGAAAGTTCATGTTCATCATATATGAATCAGAAGATGTAAACGAACTTCGGAAATGGCGTTTTGTTTCAACTAAAGTAGCACTACTACATGAATCAACACATACTTACATAGACTCAAATAGACATAATAGCACTTACTTATATATATATATATATATATATAGTACTAATGTAATTACTTAATGTCTATTATATATATATGCCATTATGTACATAATGACGGTGATGATTCGACTTATTAAATAGATATGTTCGAATGGTTCAGCTAATGTTGAGTCTCAAGATACCCCTCCTCGTTGCGGGCACAGTCCACTAAGGTCTATAGAGATATTGCAGTTCCCCAAGCAGATATCAAAGCGACCTGTGAGGCTTCGTCTTTGCTCAGATACTAACCTCTTAAAAAAGATGATGCAGCTTACCCCCGGACTATTCTAACTTCTTTGCCTTTTTATTGTGTGTGGGACTTTGTGTATGGGATGCGCTCCATGTGTCTGGCGATCTGGACCACTTGACCTCGCAACGATCTAGATCCTCATTTACCTTGTATACATCCGCTGTGACGGTGATAGCAACGCCGACGAACCAGACTTCTAATCGATCAGGTAGGTTACTTTAGCTGGACTAGTTAACTGGTTTTCCACCCGTTCGTCGACGATCGGATTATAGATATACAGCCACTGTCGTTGAGTCAGTGCTGGATTGTGTTAATTTTTATGTATATTTGATCTTATTCCATTTGTTAGAACTAATCGTGTTGTTCCTACCTTACGTGGTCAACACCGCACCCGAACCGTTCGGGAGTCACAAGTTTAACAATTTCACACATGAGATTATTTTAGAATCCGCTTGAGACACCTCACTCATTGGAATCATGCAACAGAGGTTTTCCGATATCAAGGTTGGTCTTCAGCACGGGCTTCGGGCATCCACAGACACCCATTCTACTGCCCCTGCTTGTTGGATTGTCTAACACTAGTCGTGGATTGTCCAACTCTATTCCGAAAATGACTCTCTAAACCTCAGCGTTGTACTTT
This sequence comes from Stratiolaelaps scimitus, assembly GCA_019614645.1. Taxonomy (NCBI): domain Eukaryota; kingdom Metazoa; phylum Arthropoda; class Arachnida; order Mesostigmata; family Laelapidae; genus Stratiolaelaps; species Stratiolaelaps scimitus. Next base: position 1,954,382 of record JABWDB010000041.1, on the reverse strand, counting down.
AAGGGGTCCGTCTTATGAAGCGTTGCCGAGAGCAGCTTCGTGGACCTTAGATGTTGGCTAAGCGTTATCCTGGAGATTTAACTTGTAACTTAATTTGAAGTTAACTAAGTTAACCCAGAAAGTTCATGTTCATCAGATATGAATCAGAAGATGTAAACGAACTTCGGAAATGGCGTTTTGTTTCAACTAAAGTAGCACTACAACATAAATCAACACATACTTACATCGACTCAAATAGACATAATAGCACTTACTTATATATATATATATATAATAGTACTAATGTAATTACTTAATGTCTATTATATATATATATATATATGACATTATGTACATAATGACGGTGATGATTCGACTTTTTAAATAGATATGTTCGAATGGTTCAGCTAATTTTAATAGTCTAAAGAAGTCCTAGAAATATATGGAATATCTATATAAATATTTTATTAATTTAAATTAAGCTTCATAGTCAATAAATAATTGTATTATATTAGAAATTGTTTTTTTTTTAATATACAGTTAATTATAAGGATAATAAAGAAATATGTTGAGTTTCAAGATACCACTCCTCGTTGCGGGCACAGTCCTCTAAGGTCTATAGAGATATTGCAGTTCCCCAAGCAGATATCAAAGCGACCTGTGAGGCTTCGTCTGCGCTCAGATACTAACCTCTTAAAAAAGATGATGCAGCTTACCCCCGGACTATTCTAACTTCTTTGCCTTTTTATTGTGTGTGGGACTTTGTGTATGGGATGCGCTCCATGTGTCTGGTTATCTGGACCAATTGACCTCGCAACGATCTAGATCCTCATTTACCTCATCCGCTGTGACGGTGATAGCAACGCCGACGAACCAGACTTCTAATCGATCAGGTAGGTTACGTTAGCTGGATTAGTTTAACTGGTTTTCCACCCGTTCGTCGACGATTGGATTATAGATACAGAGCCACTGTCATTGAGTCAGTGCTGGATTGTGTTAGTTTTTACGTATATTTTATTTTATTACATTTGTTAGAACTAATCCTGTTGCTCTTGATGCACCATGTTTATCATTGCCGCTCGTATCTCATAGTTTTTATATGATATTCTATACTGTCCCACGTATGGTTGAACAGAGTGGTGCATACGTGGTAGATCTGCGCTACTTGAGTCTCTGAGAAATCGATTTTGAATTTATGCGAAAAGCTGAATAGGAGCTCACGCCGACAAGTATGCTAGATTAGATTCGATTTTGAAATTTTATTTATCATTTATTGCAGGATATGGATATATAATCAGTTGTCTTTACAACAAACACCATTTTTATTATTTTATTTTGCGACTTGTCTATCTACAGTCTCCCCAGCGACGCTTACTCTCTTCGTAACCTTTCAGGACGAAGTTTATAAAGCGAATCCTAACGGAAGGTGGCTTCAGTGCATCATTCGCCAAGAGATTCGCTTATAAAGCTACCGAAGATGTCGATCGACAACAAGAGCTCGGATAGCTCTGGCATGCTTCCTCCGGACGTCGATGAACTAGTTAATCAATTTCCAACACAGGACATCATGTACATCGAATATGTCCTCCGGGCAGACAGTTCTCAGCCATTGGAAAGCACGCCGCTTGATCCGATGGTCCCAGAGACGGACCATCCCTCGGAAAGGGAACCCGAGTCTGATATAGCCGAAGAGCAGGCTGAACCCTTGCCACAGAACGAGGCAAGCAAGTAAGTGTGTAATGCAATTTTATGAATGACGGATGAAAATCTGAGAGAAAAAATACCTGTGAAATCAGTTATGACAAGCTGTGTCGGTTTTCTTAATTGCACAATGCTACCTAATTGATCACCACCGAGGAGAGGTCAGGTCTTCCTCAAAATAATGACTAGATAGTAACATTATGTGGAGAACTAATTCCCTAGAACTAACTCCTAACTACTGTATGTTTGCATATCGCATTTTTATGTGGAGAATTAATTATACATATGGAGATTACTTGCTGGGATATATGGTTACTCTAAAGGTCACAACTATTTATTGAAATGAAAAAATAATCTCTTCGGCATGTATTTCTAGCTTGCTGTCAAACTACCGAGAAAGAGATCATTTTATAAATCAGGATTGTAAAAATCGATGAGACAAACGAAATGAAATATAATGGACAAATCATTCAGGGTGATTACTTATACAAGAATAACGCCTCCATTGGAACAGGAAGAGAAGAAATCCCTTAAAGAAGGAGAGGGGAGGACGTCAGCGCGGGGCTTTGCACGAGTGTCTTCAATGTCACAAGACATTCAAGCAATTGGGCCATCTTCGAAATCATAACCGTCTTCACACAGGTGAGTGGAACATAGTTAAATGAGTGACAGAAATACTGATTAACGCCATAAGACCCTGCCATATGATTCCTTATTCGTGCATATGCCCTGTATTGAATTTAATACTAACATGATTCATCGTCACTGGTTGACCGTCACAGGCGAGCGTCCTTTCGTTTGCGATTTTTGCGGAAAATCGTTCACCCAGTCGGGACATCTATCAGTGCATATCAACGCACACACCGACGCAAAACCGTACAAATGCCAATACTGTCCAAAGGCATTTAACCAGAGTGGACATCTGCGAAATCACGAACGGCTACATTTTGGTAAGCTCGGAACAACAAGCAAACGAATTAGTAAGGACCTTGAGTAATTAACGAAGCGCTTGCCATTCTATCTCACAAGATCTAATTTTTTTTCACTTACTCGGGTCATTAGTCAATTAACAATTGATTTTACTAACAGCTATATTCAGTTGTTAATCTATCCATTCTTATTGGGTCCAATCCGATTTAATCTTTGCAGGAACACGGCCTTACAAGTGTTCACAGTGCCCCCGAAGTTTCACTCAATCGGGCCACCTGGTCAACCACCAACGGATTCATGAGGGCGTGAAGCCGTATAGTTGTCCCACGTGCGGGAAATGCTTCACTCAGTCGGGACACGTCACCGTCCATCTGAAAGTGCACCAGAGGAACTGAGAGTAGCATTTAAGGTATTGTTATCTTTTTTTTTTTTTTTTTTTTTCGTGGAGGAGGGAATCTTTTTACGGACGTTGTGTCGGACTCGAGGCAGGTTCTTTTCTAAAACCCGCCCCCCTACCAGGTGGCCTGATGGTAAGTCGCCTTCGGCGGCTCAGATCTGATGTCCGCCGAGACTAAACCCCAGGAGGGTCCCGTGAAAAGACCCTCCCTCACCTCCACGTTTCTCTCCCCGGGCCCGGTATAGTGGGAATATTACTTCGGAACCCGGGTCAAGGAGCTCTCTCTACCCATCTACTTGGTTGGCCTGGTCGTCGTCATCCCCGACCCCCGCCGTTCGTCGTCGTCGAAGCCATCTCGGCGCATCTCCAAAACGAGCCCCGCGGGCCTCTTCGAGCCTGGTTTTCTCGGCCATCGTCTCGTCGAAGAAACGGCAGGTTTCCCGCCATCCCTCCGCCGAGGTCATCATTTGGTCCACCATCTCCTCAATGGACTGCCGGCCGGTAACGGCGGCTCCTCCCGCATCTCTGACTCCTCGGAGGGCCGGGCATCGCAGAACAGTGTGTTCCACGTCGTCGTCCTCCCCCGAGTCGCATAGCACGCAGGTGGCAGCTAGTTCGATACCCTCGGCCTCGGCTTTGGCCTTGTAGATCCTTGTTATGAACGTCTGGAACTGGCCGTGGCCAGTCAGCACCTGAGAGGTCCCGTAGGACAGCTCGCCGTGATCGCACTGGTACCATCTCTTCAGGTCCGGTATCAGCTGTTTGGTCCAACGGCCCCGGGTTGGTCTCCCAGAGTTGACTGCCTGCCATTCATCCTGCCATAATGCCATGGTCTTGTTCCTTGCATGCGCCAGGTCAAGGGTGGGGTCGCGCCATCGCTCGGCACGCTCGCTGGCCAGTAAGTCCCATTTGTTATTGTTATTGTTATGATTTCTCGTTATGACGACATATTCTCAAAATATTATTTTGAGTGAATATACAACATTATCCTCATTGCATATTATATATATATTTATCTAATAATTATACACTGAAATCTCATCAAAATATTCATCAACATTTCAATAAAGTAAAGCTGATAAGGGAGTGAGGTATGACAGTGGCGACATCTAGCGGATTGGTTTCAACCTTTCCCTGCGGGGTTCTTCATATCCTCTAAGTTGCCCTGTCTACACCTTCCAACATCTACCGATTCGACGGAGACTTATCTGTGTTCTTCTTGGTGTAGATAGGAGTTCGCGTAGCGATACGTAATACTTATAGAGGTACGCTCTTATTTCCGATAATTGTGTAATAATCGTGAAATATACAATAATTAGAGAAGCAGCTGGGTGTCGGGCTGAGGCCGCCGTCACGGTACCCCCACTCCCCCGGGGGAGGGAGGCGACGGCCCGTTTCGTTGTCTCACAGCGAGAGAAAGGCGCTGCAGAACGAAGGAGACCGCGTTTGATAATATCATTCCTTAAAATAAGCGAAAATCAGTTCCCAATAAACTAGAGTGCTCCAGTGTAAACGCAATTTCGTGGAACTCGAAGAACGAAAGAACTTTTACACTGGAGCGTCTTAAAGCACTGTAATGGTTGCCGGGCTGTCGCCGTGAATGCCAGCCATTACATTACAGCCTGTAAGGGGAAAAATTAGATAATCTCTAAATAGATCATCAGATGACGAGCAGCTAGTCAGCCCATTTCGAGGGGGTCAACGCGCTGTCAGATCCTTCGAAGGAACTATCAACCAACACAAAAATCGATACAGTTTTACTCGCACGGACGATATTATTATAGTAGTAGCAAAGTCCTGCAATTTAGACCACTTATTGTACTACTGTATATAGAGGTCTGCTGCGCTGCTGGGAAACTACACAATAGAGGATCCTATTGTAGGCTTGAACTTGCCAAGAAAATTAGCGAATGTCGACTACTCCAGCGAGAACATTGCGCTTGGAAACAGTTGAATCAATGGCTGGATAAACTATCTCGTTGGCGGCTGAAAGGCCCCCTGTGTTTCTTGCATCAGACGGTTCTCGGCACTTCTCCTCTATGGTGGCATGACAACGAGAAATGTCGGGAAGACACCTTCCTGAGGCCAACCCCCGGCAGGATCTGAACCTGGGATATTTATCAGGTCTATTTATTTATACAAGCTATGCGTCTCTCGGTTGTACCGACGTCGCCGTCAACATGAAAACGGCGACGTTGGCAATGGTAAAAAAGAAAAACGAAAAACTCAACCAGAAAAATTTGAAACAAATCGATGTAATTTGAATCCGGTGGCAACAACTGAGGCGGGCTTACTACAATACGTTCCCTCCTAGACGAGTCCCGTAGTGCTACTGTCAAGCGACGGAAGGTTCGATAGGAAGTCAACTCAAGGGAGTCGAGGCTGAGGGTCAGTGGTAGGCCGAGAAACCTTTAAATTGACGGAAGACATATCTATTACTGTGTAGGTGTGTCTAGCTACAGGCTAGTGTGTTTGCACTGCATGACTGCACAATCCGCTTCAATGCCCTGCATAGAACCCAATATATAGGAGAGGTGCAGAAACGTGTATTTGAACTGTTTCTTCGACACAGCACAAATGCTGAAGTGAACAGGCCATAACTTAAAAATATGACTGGGCGAACAGAAATTAGGTTCAGGGTCCATCTCAATTTATTGTGGTCTCGCACATGAACCTTTCGTCTACGAGAATCGATATGCGTCACAAATTAGGTAGTTGCCTTGGTCTACTGTTGCATTAGTGCATCTTGGTGAGGTTGATAAAGCCGAACTTGAAGCCCAACTGTGTGATAAGTACTTGGCAATTTCGGATTGGGTAATACTCGATTCAGTGGAGCAAGTTTCTTGTGCTGAAGTAAAAATCTACGTCATTATATAAACTGTTGTTAGTATGCCCAGTTAGATCTTGACCGTAAGTGTGGGTCTCGTCGATGTCCAAGCAGGGTACAAGGGAATAGTCCTTGAAATCGGTTCTTGCTGTCTGTTCCTGCGCCGAGCGAGTTTCATTCTCGATGCTGAATCAATGTAGAGAAATATGAAAGATCGCAATTGTATGTGGGCATACATTTCAGTTACATTCGGCTACAATAGGTGAGTCATATTGAAACTCAACCCTTAAGAAAATTGCGATATAAAATCATCTTGAATTGTAGATTGAAAAACATGACATCATAGACAAATTTCAAAGCAAACCAAATTCAATTTATTAAATCACATTCGATGCTAACAGTCGGATCGTGTCGATAATGATTTAATCGAGGCAAATGACTCGGATGAACGAATTTCTAAATCCCAGCCATCCGTAGAGGATATAAGAAAGCTGACTGCGATAATCGAGGGCTTTAGTTCGTACGTATTATAGCAAATTCTATAATTACGACCTGCGGCTGGAATAGAGGTAATTTGGAATAACTCCACCATCAAAAACTTTATTTTTTTGTGTTAGCTGACTCTCCGCTGTTCCCTTATGTGACAGGCGTCGGAACGATTTCGGCATCACTTCTAGAACCTATTGGGGGACACTTTTCTACTTAATTTGTATAATACTTCTTTTACTTCTTGTAGCTGGTAAGAATCCACCGATGAGAAAAGATGATAAAGAAATTCATGCATTCTCAATGTCCCGCATGATTTGAACCACCATCGAAAACCTAATAATAAATTTTCCGGGCTGGCTCACAGCCAATATTTAGTGTCCAAGGTACAACTGCTTTCGGCTAGGGATTCGTCTTATGAAGCATCGAAAACCAGGAAGCTCTAAACAAGCTGAAGGTCCCCCCCCCTTTATAGCGCGCCCTGGGCCTGCAGCTGGGCCTGCCTCGAGGATGCCCAAACAGACTTGGTTACGTCCTCTCGAATGCTCCACTGCTCATTAAGGGCTTACGAAGTCATTCCGCCCTGAAAAGGACCGACTTCTATGGGTAGTGCGTACTTCACTAGGCCGATATCGACCCAAATCTCGTCAATATCGGAGCCATTAGAAATAATGCATTAAAGGAGATGAACCGAAATGATTGGCACGTTATGACCCGTTTCGCCGTCAACCGTTCTCACAGCCATGTGTTATACTATGCCAACAGTCCAAACAGTTTTGTGAACATTAAATGTTTTCCGGCTGACTCTCAGCTGTAAGCATTTAATGTCCACAGAATTGCTTTTTGCATTGCTTATATATCTATACAGTGGTGTCAATAAACATAGGCCACCCCCTATATTTCAACAAATCGTTACAAAGAATACACATTTGAGGCATTTATTCTGTGTCAGATTAATGTAGGTGTCAAATAACTTACATACCACAAAGAACAGCGCATATGACATCGCATGCAATCTGCTACAGCAAAATGTGTCATATTTCGGTGGTGAAAAATGATAGCACCATTTCAGTTATCGAGTGTTCTCGCTGAATTAATTCAGTTTGTGTTGAGCATTCAAGCAGTACTGTAGTCATGGGACACGCTTCGAGCCTTACTGATGCAGAGAAAGCAGTTATTACCGCTTTACACCGTGCAGGAAAGACCCGGGCTGCAATTGCCAGAGAAATTGGCAGATGTCGTCACGTAGTGCACAATTATTTACGCAGTCCGTCGACGTATGGTACTAAGAAGTCTAAAGGACGTCCACGAAAAATCAGCCAGCGAACTGCCATGCACATTTGTCGATTGGCCTCGAATTCGACCATAAGTTGTGACGCAATAAGGCAAGAGTTGAACCTTTAGGTTCATAGATCAACAGTTTTAAATACAATTAAGCGTTATCCGCATATCATACGGGCGCAAATGAAAACAAGACCCCGTCTTCAACAACGCCACATGATTGCCCGACTAAACTTCGCCCGCAAAAATATGGCCAGAGACTGGAAATTGGTGAGTATTGGGGCCACGCTCTTTAAAGATTGTCTTGTGGGTACACATCTATTTGAAATGTACTGTATTGTTTCAGATCATCTTCAGTGACGAGAAGAAGTTCAATTTGGACGGGCCAGATGGATTTAACGGTTATTGGCATGGTGTACGTAAAGAGCCGCGGTACTTCTCAAAGCGCAACTTCGGTGGCGGGACCGTTATGGTTTGGGGAGCTTTCACTTCTCTTGGCAGGCTCCCACTCGCCTTCATCTCATCTCGAATGAATAGCGAGGACTATCAGCAGATGTTGGCCGACAACCTACTACCGTTTAGGAGCAGATTTCATCGACTGCCAATTGTTTTCCAACAAGACCACGCTTCGATTCACGTCAGCGCTAGTACACGTGCGTGGTTAGGACGGCATGACATTGAAACCCTAGAGTGGCCAACATGTTCTCCTTATCTCAATCCGATGGAGAACCTCTGGGGCATTCTTGTCCGACGGGTATATGCGTCGAATCGACAGTATACATCTGTGGAAGCACTACGAGAGGCGTTGTTGGAAGCCTGGGGAGGTGCCAGCGATCAGATCCTGCTAAATCTCGTTGATAGTATGCCAAACCGAGTCTTCGACGTTATAATTAGCAAGGGTGAGGCCACACGGTACTGATTAGCATAAGAAAACAAGAACTAATTCAGCGAGAACACTCGATAACTGAGATGGTGCTATCATTTTTCACCACCGAAATATGACACATTTTGCTGTAGCAGATTGCATGCGATGTCATATGCGCTGTTCTTTGTGGTATGTATGTTATTTGACACCTACATTAATCTGACACAGAATAAATGCCTCAAATGTGTATTCTTTGTAACGATTTGTTGAAATATAGGGGCCTATGTTTATTCACACCACTGTATATATATATATATATATATATATATATTTGATATATCTCTATATATAGTTATAGAGAATTGTTAAACATACAATTAGGTTTTTCTATCAGTCTGAGGACTCTCGTCAGGATCGGTCTCTGACCAAAGAAGGAACCTGATAGTACGGTCGTAACCGTAGCACACTCGATATTCACATTTGTCCATGATGAGTCATTGGAAGATTCCGCTTCGAGAACATTCGAGAGTGGAAAGTCACCACATGCTCCAGACACAAGCCCAGCAATATATAAGGCCTGTACTACCCAGAATAAACACTTGGTTCTCAACTCTTCTCTGTAACAACTTGTGTTCATTGAGCGGATAAGCGGCCCACTGGTCTCCACCCGGCTGAACTAGTGAACCTAAAAGTGAAACGACGAATCTGCGATCTTCTCTTAATTCCACACGTTATCGGCACGAAGCTCTACCGTCAAAAGGTTCGTTCAAAATTACTTCAAAGGTACGTAACAAAAAAAAAGAAGAAAACGAAAAGAGACCAGTGGACCCGCTCAAGGTAAAGAACACACACTGGACGAGTGGTTTGTGCTAGAAGCACCGGACCTGCAGCAACCGGTGTCACCACCTTGGAAAGTCTTTAAAATGTCACAAGAAACTAAGGAAGCCTCAGGAAAAGGTTTGGCAGTCAATCAAAACAAACTTAAACCAGATGGGAGCAACTTCGTCATCTGGAAAGTCTTCATGAAATGGTCCCTGAAAACAGAACAGTACGGGAAAAGAGGACACATGAAGAGGGACTGCAGATCAAAACAGAACAAGTACCCGGGAAAGTATCAAGGAAGGTTTCCAGGAAAGAAACCAGGACAGAAACCAAGAGAGGCTTGCCTGGCCGAAGCTAGTGACGCGGAGGCACTAATGACTGAAGGTGAGTGGAGTGAAAATGACACAAGTGAAAACTGGATTTTAGACAGCGGGGCGACGCACCACATAGTGAATGACATCCGATTATTTGATCAATACATGTCATTCACTCAGCCCAAAGAGGTCAAGGTTGGGGGCAACCAACACTTGCGCGCACTCGGTGAGGGTGCCGTCAGCTTTCATCTCTTGCACAAGGGGAAATGGATACTATGCCGGCTAAAAGATGTACTTCATGTTCCCAGAATGCGTCGAAATCTGATCTCGGTAGCCAAAGCAACCGACTCAGGATGGACGGTGCATGGAAACCAGGACGTTCTGGTTCTCCATCGCAACGGGATTAAAATGACCGCTGATCGAGATGAAAACCTGTATAGGTTAAGACTCCGAACCAGGGACATGGCCAGTAGAGCTGCTGAAGGCCTAGTCACAGAAATAGCAACGTTGCAAGAATTACATGAGCTCATGGGACACATAGACAAGCGCAAGGTAAGCGACTTGATGGTTCGCGAGGGCATAGAATTTCTCGATGATAAAGTACAATGTACTAGCTGTGTAGTTGGAAAACAACACAGGACAAGTTTTCACAGCAAACCAACGAAGACGAGAGACCAGTCCCTAGGTCAGTGTGTATATACTGATCTTTGTAGTCCATCAGAACTATCACTAGGCGGATCTCGACATTTCATGTGTATTACAGACGGATTCAGCAAATACCGAAAAGTGTACTTTCTAAAAAGTAAGGATGAAACAATCAAGTACTTATACGATTACATCACGTGGTTCAAAAATCAAACTGGACACGATATCAAGGCAATTCTAACAGATAATGGACGCGAGTTCGACAACTCTCAAGTAAGGAACCTGCTAGCGTCTAAAGGAATCGAACTCAAGCTAAGTCAACCCTACTCTCCGCAACAAAATGGAATTGCAGAAAGAAATAATCGAACTATAACTTCACTTGCTCGAACCATGCTCATAACCAATCCCATGCCGAAATCATTGTGGGGTGAAGCGGTTCTATGCACAGTCACCCTCCTAAATATAGTTACGATAGAGCCAATCAACAAGACAACTCCCTTTGAAATAATCCACAAACAAAAACCACACTTAGGAAGACTACAACCATTTGGTTCAACATGTTATGTCTACAATCATGATCCATCCCGAAAGAAATGGGACACCAGAAGCATCGAAGGCAAACTGGTGGGATATGATGATAAAATAGAAGGATATAGGATCTGGATACCAGGAACTAACACAGTTCGAAGATCCAAAGATGTTGAGTTTAAACGGAAAAGTCTCATCTCTACAAAAGAGGAAAGTGACAACAAGCAAGAAACTGAAAACGAGGATGAAGACCTAACTCAATACTACGACAAAGAAGCGGAGGAAAATTCGTCCAACGAAGACGGAATTACTGCAGAAGAAAGTGAGGAAGAAGACAAGGATCAAGCATCTACAAAGACTTCTGAAGACAGTGGAACTAAAACAGAAAGGACACTACGAAACCGGGCAACACTACGGAAACCGGATAAGTACGAAGCACTGCTAACCGAACCACAAACAGTGTAAGAAGCACTAGCATCCGAAGACAAAGACAAGTGGATGGAAGCGATGAAAGATGAACTAGCGTCAATGGACAAGAACAAGGTATGGGAATTGACAAAGTTACCCATGGGTCGGAAAGCAATTAACAATCGATGGATTTTCAAGAAAAAGACCGATGCTCAAGAAAACGTGGAAAGATACCGAGCACGACTAGTGATCAAAGGATATGCCCAAAGACCAGGTATCGATTTTCAAGAAACATTCAGCCCAGTCGTTCGCTTCGATACAGTGAGAACAATACTCAGCTATAGCGCCAAGAACAAATTAAAGTTAACTCAATTTGACATCAAAACAGCGTTTCTTCATGGTGTACTAGAAGATGAAGTATACATGAGTCAACCTGAAGGATTTCAAGACGGAACCTCACGCGTATGCCGCCTACGAAAGAGTCTCTATGGATTGAAACAAGCCCCAAGGTGCTTCAACAACAAACTCAAGGAGGTGCTACTCCAGGAAGGACTTACACAGAGCAAAGCAGACAACTGTCTATTCTACAAAACAGGCGAAGATACTGTACTGATTAGCATCTACGTTGATGATGGAATAATCGCCACCTCAAGGGAGGATACCTTACAAAGCACATTAAAACATCTACAACGTTCGTTCGAACTAACGATCAAACCACTTTCATATTTTCTAGCAATACAAATACAAATTGATCAAAATGACAATATCGCAATCAACCAAACGAAATATATCAGAGAAACGTTACTGAGATTTAACATGGAAACCTGTAGACCAGTAGCTACACCAGCTGATAATGGCCTATACTCTGAATATAACCAGAGCACCTACTCACAAGAACACAGACCCCAAGTACCATACAGAGAACTCATAGGATCACTAATGTATATGGCTATTGCAACGCGTTATGACATATCATTCGCTGTATCTTTCTTATCCAGATACTTAGACACATTCACTGAAAAACACTGGACGTACGCTCTGCGCGTATTGAGATATCTGAAAGGAACCACAGGACAAGGCATCGTGTTCACAAGCAGCCCGACAACAGAAGAAGGAAAAGTATTGGAAGCTTTCTCTGACTCCGACTACGCCAGCGATCCAGAAACCCGAAAATCCGTAAGTGGACAACTATTCAAGCTCTACGGAAGCCCGATCGTGTGGGGATCGACACAACAAAAGCAAGTAACGCTGTCAAGCACAGAAGTAGAATACATTGCAGCGTGTGAAGCAAGTAAGACCGCATTGTGGCTAAAACAATTATTCCGAGAACTGCAAATCGAAAGCAAAGTCACTATACAAGTGGACAACCTATCAGCAATAAGGCTCATCAAAAATCCTGAGTTTCATAAAAGAACGAAACACATCGACGTAAGATATCACTTCATAAGAGAAAAGTACGTGAATCAAGAAATAGATTTCGTACATGTTCCAAGTAATCTGCAACAAGCAGATCTATTCACAAAGCCCCTTAACAAACCAGTATTTGTCTTTCTGAAAGATCTAATCTGCAAGCCGCAACAATGAATCTGCAAATTATTGTAATAATGTTTACTATTAGCAAGGCAGAACACAACTATTTCGAATATGACGATTGTGACTATCAATGTACTTATCTAAATGACAGCTGTAACATACTGCTGATAGATTCAGTATTCTACAAACCATGCGACAATCTTAGCAGTACGTGCAGGAACAAGGCAAATAGGCACGTGGTCTGCCTTATGCCAAATGAGCCCCCAATAGGAGAACAAGATATATGGCAAGAATATAAACGAAAGTATTACCCAATTACTACACCTGCACCCACTACCACACCTAAGCCGGAAATGAACCCAAACTGTGTAGAATGGAAGATTGTTACTGGACTATCAATATCAATTACCATTATAATTATACTAATAATCATTATTAGAAAACAGAGAGAGATATACCAACATCATGCAGCACTACTGACAAATACAGATGAAAATCCATATCAAGATACTGTGGAGGATGTCGTAACACAGGACTGAAAGAAAAAGGGAGGATATAGAGAATTGTTAAACATACAATTAGGTTTTTCTATCAGTCTGAGGACTCTCGTCAGGATCGGTCTCTGACCAAAGAAGGAACCTGATAGTACGGTCGTAACCGTAGCACACTCGATATTCACATTTGTCCATGATGAGTCATTGGAAGATTCCGCTTCGAGAACATTCGAGAGTGGAAAGTCACCACATGCTCCAGACACAAGCCCAGCAATATATAAGGCCTGTACTACCCAGAATAAACACTTGGTTCTCAACTCTTCTCTGTAACAACTTGTGTTCATTGAGCGGATAAGCGGTCCACTGGTCTCCACCCGGCTGAACTAGTGAACCTAAAAGTGAAACGACGAATCTGCGATCTTCTCTTAATTCCACAATAGTATTTCATGCTTCGCATGTTTATTTTAGCACAACCTGGCAATTGAACTGAATGTGACAGAACTGCGTGTTGTACTTGCACGATCTGTGTGTGTGAAAATATTAACTAATATGTTTATCCTACGATTGGATGGAATCCTATGTAATCCATACATGTTTTGCTGAAGTTGATTTTCGAGAAGACACCATGAAAGTCCTGGCGGGTATTCAGGCTGCTCTTCGGCCTTGTGGTGGTCATTTGTAGTGTGCTATTTGGGTTTCGTGTTAGGTACATGCTCCCTTGGACTGGGACTATCATCCTTCGCGGGGTATTTCAAACGAACATGTCCACTTAGGGCGCGCTGACTTTTTAATCACGCCGAACGGCGGCGAAGCGAACACGGGACAGCGTCAAGTGTTTGATATATATATATATAGATATATAAGCAGTGCAAAAAGCAATTCTGTGGACATTAAATGTTTACGGCTGAGAGTCAGCCGGAAAACATTTAATGTCCACAGAACTGTTTGGACTGTTGGCATAGTATAACACATGCCTGTGAGAACGGTTGACGGCGAAACGGGTCATAACGTGCTAATCATTTCGGTTCATCTCCTTTAATGCATTATTTCTAATGGCTCCGATATTGACGAGATTTGGGTCGATATCGGCCTAGTGAAGTACGCACTACCCATAGAAGTCGGTCCTTTTCAGGGCGGAATGACTTCGTAAGCCCTTAATGAGCAGTCGAGCATTCGAGAGGACGTAACCAAGTCTGTTTGGGCATCCTCGAGGCAGGCCCAGCTGCAGACCCAGGGCGCGCTATAATAGGGGGGACCTTCAGCTTGTTTAGAGCTTCCTGGTTTTCGATGCTTCATAAGACGAATCCCTAGCCGAAAGCAGTTGTACCGTGGACGTTAAAAATTGGCTGTGCTCGCAGTCAGCTTTCTTATATCCTCTACGGATGGCTGGGATTTAGAAATTCGTTCATCCGAGTCATTTGCCTCGATTAAATCATTATCGACACGATCCGACTGTTAGCATCGAATGTGATTTAATAAATTTAATTTGGTTTGCTTTGAAATTTGTCTATGATGTCATGTTTTTCAATCTACAATTCAAGATGATTTTATATCGCAATTTTCTTAAGGGTTGAGTTTCAATATGAGTCACCTATTGTAGCCGAATGTAACTGAAATGTATGCCCACATACAATTGCGATCTTTCATATTTCTCTACATTGATTCAGCATCGAGAATGAAACTCGCTCGGCGCAGGAACAGACAGCAAGAATCGATTTCAAGGACTATTCCCTTGTACCCTGCTTGGACATCGACGAGACCCACACTTACGGTCAAGATCTAACTGGGCATACTAACAACAGTTTATATAATGACGTAGATTTTTACTTCAGCACAAGAAACTTGCTCCACTGAATCGAGTATTACCCAATCCGAAATTGCCAAGTACTTATCACACAGTTGGGCTTCAAGTTCGGCTTTATCAACCTCACCAAGATGCACTAATGCAACAGTAGACCAAGGCAACTACCTAATTTGTGACGCATATCGATACTCGTAGACGAAAGGTTCATGTGCGAGACCACAATAAATTGAGATGGACCCTGAACCTAATTTCTGTTCGCCCAGTCATCTTTTTAAGTTATGGCCTGTTCACTTCAGCATTTGTGCTGTGTCGAAGAAACAGTTCAAATACACGTTTCTGCACCTCTCCTATATATTGGGTTCTATGCAGGGCATTGAAGCGGATTGTGCAGTCATGCAGTGCAAACACACTAGCCTGTAGCTAGACACACCTACACAGTAGTAGAGATGTCTTCCGTCAATTTAAAGGTTTCTCAACCTACCACTGACCCTCAGCCTCGACTCCCTTGAGTTGACTTCCTATCGAACCTTCCGTCGCTTGACAGTAGCACTACGGGACTCGTCTAGGAGGGAACGAATTGTAGTAAGCCCGCCTCAGTTGTTGCCACCGGATTCAAATTACATCGATTTGTTTCAAATTTTTCTGGTTGAGTTTTTCGTTTTTCTTTTTTACCATTGCCAACGTCGCCGTGGTCATGTTGACGGCGACGTCGGTACAACCGAGAGACGCATAGCTTGTATAAATAAATAGACCTGATAAATATCCTAGGTTCAGACCCTGCCGGGGTTGGCCTCAGGAAGATGTCTTCCCGACATTTCTCGTTGTCATGCCACCATAGAGGAGAAGTGCTGAGAACCGTCTGATGCAAGAAACACAGGGGGCCTTTCAGCCGCCAACGAGATAGTTTATCCAGCCATTGATTCAACTGTTTCCAAGCGCAATGTTCTCGCTGGAGTAGTCGACATTCGCTAATTTTCTTGGCAAGTTCAAGCCTACAATAGGATCCTCTATTGTGTAGTTTCCCAGCAGCGCAGCAGACCTCTATATACAGTAGTACAATAAGTGGTCTAAATTGCAGGACTTTGCTACTACTATAATAATATCGTCCGTGCGAGTAAAACTGTATCGATTTTTGTGTTGGTTGATAGTTCCTTCGAAGGATCTGACAGCGCGTTGACCCCCTCGAAATGGGCTGACTAGCTGCTCGTCATCTGATGATCTATTTAGAGATTATCTAATTTTTCCCCTTACAGGCTGTAATGTAATGAATGGCATTCACGGCGACAGCCCGGCAACCATTACAGTGCTTTAAGACGCTCCAGTGTAAAAGTTCTTTCGTTCTTCGAGTTCCATGAAATTGCGTTTACACTGGAGCACTCTAGTTTATTGGGAACTGATTTTCGCTTATTTTAAGGAATGATATTATCAAACGCGGTCTCCTTCTGCAGCGCCTTTCTCTCGCTGTGAGACAACGAAACGGGCCGTCGCCTCCCTCCCCCGGGGGAGTGGGGGTACCGTGACGGCGGCCTCAGCCCGACACCCAACTGCTTCTCTAATTATTGTATATTTCAGGATTAACCACAAAAATCTATTAGAGATCTAGGTATAATCACATCAACTAGTCTAAAATACTCTGAACATACTGCGGACGTTGCTCTTAAAGCTAGTCAGAGAAGCAATTGGATAATGCGCACGTTCACAATTGCCGATCCAAATCTATACGTACTACTGTTCAGAACCTACGTCGAACCTGTGATAACCTATGCTGGGCCGGTCTGGCACCCAGGTCTCAAGAAAGATCAGGATCTTTTAACGAAAGTGTATAAAAAGTTTATAAGACGAGTGGCATATAAATGTAAATGTGACAAAGAGAACGTAAATATTGTAGATGCCGTCCAGCGTCTTAACGCCCTAGATAAAGTCTTGCTTCAAAAAATGATGTTGAATCAACCGACGATGGCTGCAAAAATATTTGATATTGTCGAAACTACGACAAGATCCAGAAGGAATATACTCCCAAAATTTATAGCCACGAAAAAATGTGTAAATGATTTATTCCCCTGGAGACTATCACGCGCACATCACGGGCACGCAACGTGCCAAAATTGAATAATGCACATAAGCGAGACTTGTAGCAATTATATATTATACCTTTGAATAAAGTGTTTGTTATTATTACACAATTATCTGAAATAAGAGCGTACCTCTATAAGTATTACGTATCGCTACGCGAACTCCTATCTACACCAAGAAGAACACAGATAAGTCTCCGTCGAATCGGTAGATGTTGGGAGGTGTAGACAGGGCAACTTAGAGGATATGAAGAACCCCGCAGGGAAAGGTTGAAACCAATCCGCTAGATGTCGCCACTGTCATACCTCACTCCCTTATCAGCTTTACTTTATTGAAATGTTGATGAATATTTTGATGAGATTTCAGTGTATAATTATTAGATAAATATATATATAATTTGCAATGAGGATAATGTTGTATATTCACTCAAAATAATATTTTGAGAATATGTCGTCATAACGAGTAATCATAACAATGACAATAACAAATATCTTAAATGTTCGACAAAACTCCTGTTCGTCACAATAAGTTTGAATAAAACACCGTGTGTATTTATTATTAAACCTGGCCTTGAAGGTCCAATTTAAGCGCTTAAACCCAAATGCCAAATAGGAGGGCTATCTCATTCGGGTTTGTAATTGTAAGTTTTTGGTCTTTGGTCAGGAATTGGCAAGGAATTTGGTCTGGCTAAATAAGAAACTACTAAATATACAAGGAATACTAACATAAGTAGATTGGTGATGTACCTTAGACCCAGAGTAAACACGAGCGGATCGTGCTGGAGCAGGCAATGGGTCGACCACCTTAGCGAATGCCTTGGAGGGGGCGGTGGAGACATCTCCGAATGCTTGGTAGAACAGGTCACTGAGGTGATGTGGGCGAAGGCCATCTGGGCCTGCGGACGAGCTTGGAGGGAACGAGGCAACGGGAGCAAGAACCTTGTCAGTTGATGTCGGAGCTATGCCGACCAGCGTGGGCGTTCGAAGAAGACCTAGTCAGGAAGGCCTGAGGTGTGGTTCGTCCTGAGGGCAATCGAGGGCCTTGAGAGAGTCTGCATCGTAGTCGGCAGAGCACAAGACGGGGCAGCGTCGGACATTTCATTACCGTACTACCCCGGACCGCCGCCGCTCGACTTGAACTGTGTGACGAGCCAGCCATGCGTTAACGCTACCGCAAATTTACGGTACATAGATAACAATATTTTAACTGCTACTCTCAGTTCCTCTGGTGCACTTTGAGATGGACGGTGACGTGTCCGGACTGAGTGAAGCATTTCCCGCAGGTGGGACAACTATACGGCTTCACGCCCTCATGGATCCGTTGGTGGTTGACGAGGTGACCCGATTGAGTGAAACTTCGGGCGCAGTGCACACACCTATAAGGCCGTATCCCTGTAAAGATGGGGCAATGACAATGGATATGTTAACGACAGTATTTAATCGTTGGTAAAATCAATTGTTAATTGACGAGTACCATTGACTAACTGGCAGAGCAAGTGAGAAAAATTAGATCGTGTGAGATAGAATGGGAAGCGCTTCGTTAATTACTCAAGGTCCCTACTAATTCGGTTGTTTGTTGTTCCGAGCTTACCAAAATGTAGGCGTTCATGATTTCGGAGATGTCCACTCTGGTTAAATGCCTTGGGACAGTATTGGCATTTGTAGGGCTTTGCATCAGTGTGTGCGTTGACATGCACTGATAAGTGTCCCGACTGGGTGAACGATTTTCCGCAGATAGCGCAAATGAACGGACGCTCACCTGTGACGGTCAACCAGTGACGATGTATCACGTTAGTATTAAATTCAATACAGGGCATATGCACGAATAAGGAATCATATGGCAGGGTCTTATGGCGTTAATCAGTATTTCTGTCACTCATTTAACTATTTTCCGCTCACCTGTGTGAAGACGGTTATGATTGCGAAGATGGCCCAATTGCTTGAATGTCTTGTGACATTGAAGACACTCGTGCAAAGCTGACGTCCTCCCCTCTCCTTCTTTAAGGGATTTCTTCTCTTCCTGTTCCAATGGAGATGTTATTCTTGTATAAGTAATCACCCTGAATGATTTGTCCATTATATTTCATTTCGTTTGTTTCATCGATTTTTACAATCCTGATTTATAAAATGATCTCTTTCTCGGTAGTTTGACAGCAAGCTAGAAATACATGCCGAAGAGATTATTTTTTCATTTCAATATATAGTTGTGACCATATGATATATGTCCCAGCAAGCAATCTCCATATATATAATTAGTTATCCTAATTATTTTATTATCCATCATTATTTTGAGGAAGACCTGACCTCTCTTCGGTGGTGATCAATTAGGAGCATAGTGCAATTAAGAAAACCGACACAGCTTGTCATAACTGATTTCACAGGTATTTTTTCTCCCAGATTTTCATTCGTCATTCATAAAATTGCATTACACACTTACTTGGTTGCCTCGTTCTCTGGCAAGTGTTCAGCCTGCTCTTCGGCCTTGTGGTGGTCATCCGAAAGCGTTTCGACTTCCGTGATGGGCTCCTCTACGCTT
Source organism: Stratiolaelaps scimitus (assembly GCA_019614645.1). Taxonomy (NCBI): domain Eukaryota; kingdom Metazoa; phylum Arthropoda; class Arachnida; order Mesostigmata; family Laelapidae; genus Stratiolaelaps; species Stratiolaelaps scimitus. The sequence continues at coordinate 1,934,760 of JABWDB010000041.1, read as the reverse complement.
GGACTGGGACCATCGTCCGTCGAGGAGTGTTTCACACAAAAATGTGCACCCAGACCGCACTCACTTTTGAGTGATGCCAAACAGAGATCGCAGTCGGCAGCTTTAGGTACGACCTCGCTCGGTCCCGCTTGCTGAATCTCGTGGTTGACCTCTTGCACATCGAGGTCAACATCAGCGTTCACACATACCAACGTTGAACTGGACTCGGTTTCCCTTTGCGAGGGATTGTCCGTCTCTGAGACCATCGGATCAAGTGGCGTACTCTCCAATACCAGACAACGGTCTGCCTGAATAATACTGTCGATGTACGTGATGTCATGTGTTGAAAATTGATTAAGTAGTTCATCGACGTCTTGAGGAAGCAAGCCAGAGCTATTCGAGCTCTTGTTATCGGTCGACATCTTCGGCAGCTTTATAAGCGAGTCTTTTGGCGAACGATGAACTGAAGCCACCTTCCGTTAGTCGTTCGCCAAAAGACTCGCTTATAAAGTTGCCGAAGATGTCGATAGATAACAAAAGCTCGGATACCTCTGGCTTGCTTTCTCAAGACATCGATGAAGTATTTAATCAATTTTCAACACAGGACATCATGTACATCGAAGATGTTCTCCGGCAACTTTATAAGCGAGTCTTTTGGCGAACGACTAACGGAAGGTGGCTTCAGTTCATCGTTCGCCAAAAGACTCGCTTATAAAGCTGCCGAAGATGTCGACCGATAACAAGAGCTCGGATAGCTCTGGCTTGCTTCCTCAAGACGTCGATGAACTACTTAATCAATTTCCAACACAGGACATCATGTACATCGACAGTATTATTCAGGCAGACCGTTGTCTGGTACTGGAGAGTACGCCACTTGATCCGATGGTCTCAGAGACGGACAATCCCTCGCAAAGGGAAACCGAGTCCAGTTTAACGTTGTTATGTGTGAACGCTGATGTTGACATCGATGTGCAAGAGGTCAACCACGAGATTCAGCAGGCGGGACCGAGCGAGGTCGTACCTAAAGCTGCCGACTGCGATCTCTGTTTGGCATCACTCAAAAGTGAGTGCGGTCTGGGTGCACATTTTTGTGTGAAACACTCCTCGACTGACGATGGTCCCAGTCCAAGCTTAGAGGAGCCCATCACGGAAGTCGAAACGCTTTCGGATGACCACCACAAGGCCGAAGAGCAGGCTGAACACTTGCCAGAGAACGAGGCAACCAAGTAAGTATGTAATGCAATTTTATGAATGACGGATGAAAATCTGAGAGAAAAAATACCTGTGAAATCAGTTATGACAAGCTGTGTCGGTTTTCTTAATTGCACTATGCTACCTAATTGATCACCAGCGAGGAGAGGTCAGGTCTTCCTCAAAATAATGACTAGATAGTAACATTATGTGGAGAACTAATTATACATATGGAGATTACTTGCTGGGACATATGGTTACTCTAAAGGTCACAACTATTTATTGAAATGAAAAAATAATCTCTTCGGCATGTATTTCTAGCTTGCTGTCAAACTACCGAGAAAGAGATCATTTTATAAATCAGGATTGTAAAAATCGATGAGACAAACGAAATGAAATATAATGGACAAATCATTCAGGGTGATTACTTATACAAGAATAACGCCTCCATTGGAACAGGAAGAGAAGAAATCCCTTAAAGAAGGAGAGGGGAGGACCCGAAGTTTCACTCAATCGGGCCACCTCGTCAACCACCAACGGATCCATGAGGGCGTGAAGCCGTATAGTTGTCCCACCTGCGGGAAATGCTTCACTCAGTCCGGACACGTCACCGTCCATCTGAAAGTGCACCAGAGGAACTGAGAGTAGTAGTTAAAATATTGTTATCTATGCACCGTAAATTTGCGGTAGCGTTAACGCATGGCTGGCCACTTCAAGTTAAGTGGTGGCGGTCCGGGGTAGTGCGGTGATGAAATGTCCGGCGCTGCCCCGTCTTGTGCTCTGCCGACTACGATGCAGACTCTCTCAAGGCCCTCGATTGCCCTCAGGACGAACCACACCCCCGGCCTTCCCGACTAGGTCTTCTTCGAACGCCCCCGCTGGTCGGCATAGCTCCAGCATCAGCTGACAAGGTTCTTGCGCCCGTTGCCTCTTTCCCTCCAAGCTCGTCCGCAGGCCCAGATGGCCTTCGCCCACACCACCTCAATGACCTGTTCTACCAGGCATCCGGAGATGCCTCCACCGCCCCCTCCAAGGCATTCGCTAAGGTGGTCGACCCATTGCCTGCTCCAGCACGATCCGCTCGTGTTTACTCTGGGTCTAAGGTACATCACCAATCTACTTATGTTAGTATTCCTTGTATATTTAGTAGTTTCTTATTTAGCCAGACCAAATTCCTTACCAATTCCTGACCGAAGACCAAAAACTTACAATTACAAACCCGAATGAGATAGCCCTCCTATTTGGCATTTGGGTTTAAGCGCTTAAATTGGACCTTCAAGGAGTCGTCGATAAGGTTGAAATCATTGTTAAAACCATTGCGAGGTTTGGCCTCGTTGTCAATACTAACAGACCGAGTCTGACGTTGTTTCGCGCACCTCAACGTGCAATTTCGAGTTGAGTCGACATATCTCCGTAGATCTCATAGATGTCTTGCTCTTATGATGCACGAAACGCTCAAGTGCTATGATATCCCTTTTTTTAACGATTTCGGCATCACTTCTAGAACCTATTGGGGGACACATTTCTACTTAATTTGTATAATACTTCTTTTACTTCTTGTAGCTGGTAAGAATCCACCGATGAGAAAAGATGATAAAGAAATTCATGCATTCTCAATGTCCCGCAGGATTTGAACCACCATCGAAAACCTAATAATAAATTTTCCGGGCTGGCTCACAGCCAATATTAGTGTCCAAGGTACAACTGCTTTCGGCTAGGGATTCGTCTTATGAAGCATCGAAAACCAGGAAGCTCTAAACAAGCTGAAGGTCCCCCCCCTTTATAGCGCGCCCTGGGTCTGCAGCTGGGCCTGCCTCGAGGATACCCAAACAGACTAGGTTACGTCCTCTCGAATGCTCCACTGTTCATTAAGGGCTTACGAAGTCATTCCGCCCTGAAAAGGACCGACGTTTTTATGAGTAGTGCGTACTTCACTAGGCCGATATCGACCCAAATCTCGTCAATATCGGAGCCATTAGAAATAATGCATTAAAGGAGATGAACCGAAATGATTGGCACGTTATGACCCGTTTCGCCGTCAACCGTTCTCACAGCCATGTGTTATACTATGCCAACAGTCCAAACAGTTTTGTGGATATTAAATGTTTTCCGGCTGACTCTCAGCTGTAAGCATTTAATGTCCACAGAATTGCTTTTTGCATTGCTTATATATCTATCTATATATATATATATATATATATATATATATATATCACACTTGACGCTGTCCGGTGTTCGCTTCGCCGCCGTTCGGCGTGATTAAAAAGTCAGCGCGCTCTAAGTGGTCATGTTCGTTTGAAATACCCCGCGAAGGATGATAGTCCCAGTCCAAGGGAGAAAATACCTAACACGAAACAAAAATAGCACACTACAAATGACCACCACAAGGCCGAAGAGCAGCCTGAATACCCGCCAGGACTTTCATGGTGTCTTCTCGAGAATGAACTTTAGCATAATATGTATGGATTACATAGAATTCCATCCAATAGTAGGATAAACATATTAGTTAATATTTTCACACAGATCGTGCAAGTACAATACGCAGTTCTGTCACATTCACTTCAATTGCCAGGTTGTGCTAAAATAAACATGCGAAGCATGAAATACTATATATAGAGATATATCAAATATATATATATATATGGTAATGTGTGAAATTGGTTCATTGTACCTATATCATATATATATATATATATATATTCGTAGGATAATTCAATGAGCTCTACTACAATGGCCCACATGATACTTGCATCTCTCTACTACATCTTTCTTTTCACAATCTCTCCATTTCGCAGAGTTGTAATTAGGCTTGTGAAGCCCCTCGGTTCGGCAGACGATCTGATGAAAGCCACAAACCTCGAATCTTATCATTGCATTATACGTCGGTTTTCGCCATCTGCAAGACAACCATGTTACATCTCTAAGCCACTTATAACGAACTTTTAAGCTAGCTGATTTCACAAAATAATCAAATCGTGGTCTCCACGAGAGTTCCCTAACGGATTGATATAGGCGTAGCTATTTCTGCTTGTTGGACTTCGAACATGACATCGAAATTTACAGCGAGACCATCACGGATTTTGTTACGTCGTATAGCTAAGCCTCCAACGGGGACAATGATATGAATGTGGGCCCATGGGAGCGTTCAACGGTTGAAGATTTTTCTATCATCGAAGTATTAGTTCAGCTAGCTACTCAGCTCTGATATTCAAAGGAGCGCGCCGGCGGCGACTAAGCATGTACAACTTGTGTACATTGTTTTCCGCTCGAATTGTCTTCAAATACAATTCTTCGATCTTCAGCGCCTCGAGAAGACCGAAACACGTATAAATAGTGACATTCTGAATCAATCACAACTTCTCCGAGACCGGACAAGAGCTGCTTTTAGTTCTGCCGATAAAATATCGTAAGGAGGCACTGCTCGCGTCCCATTCCGACAAGGAGGCTGGCCACCTAGGACTGGCCAGAACCTACGCCAGACTAACGCAACGCTACTACTGGCCAAAAGCCTACCGGGACGTCGAACGCTTCGTTCAGTCCTGTCCCATAGAATGCCAAAGGAGAAAAACCGCACCCTCTAAGTTTGGCACCCTCCAGCACATGCCCACTCCGCATGCGCCATTCCATACTATTAGGATCGACCTGGTCTCTCTCAACCCCACGCGGAACGGCAATAAGGTTATCGCAACCGCAATCTGCCACCTAACCAAGTACTTGATCGCACAGGCGCTACCCGACGGTTCAGCCGAGGAAGTCGCAAAGTTCCTCGTGAATCACGTTATTCTTATACACGGCGCACCTTCAGTCCTAATCAACGACCGAGGCAAAACATTCTTGTCCACACTCCTCGCCAAAATCACCAAGCGTTGCGGTACGGACCACCGACGTACGTCACATTTACCATCCACAAACAAACGGACTAACGGAACGCTCGCACCGAACGATTGCCGACATGCTTTCCAAGTACGTCAACGAACGGCAGTCCGACTGGGACTAGGTACTGCCATTCGTGATACACGCGTACAACACAACGCCACAGCGAGCGACAAAACACTCACCATTCTTCCTGGTTCACGGACGCGAAGCGGCTTCAACTTTCTCGTCACAATTTCCCCTGCCACCGACCGATCGGGCGAATTCAGCGCAGGAGTTCGCCAACCGCCTTGTTGACCGCACCCTATATGCTTGGAACCTGGCCCACGCACTAGCAGACCAGGAGAAAGACACCAACAAGGCCAGGGTCGACCAGGACCGGTCCGACATAGACTTCGCAACCAACGATCTTGTTCTGCTCTACGTCCCAGTCCGCACGGTTGGCCTCTCCGACAAATTAAGAAAGCGCTACTTCGGTCCCTACAAGGTCATCCGTAAAAAGTCACCCACAAACTTCGAGATCGAGCCGGTGCCCAACGCCACCCTACCAGGACCCCGCCGCAATAAACATATCGTCCACGTTTCCCGACTGAAGCCCTTCACGCACCGGCACGAACTGACCAACCACGGAGAAAACTCTCCCGAGACGAACGTGCCGAAGAACATCCCGCAACAACAACAACAACCGAACGCACCATTAACACACTACGCCATACGACCCCGTTCAGGACTCGGAACGAGCCCTTCCGTAGGAGGGGGAACTGTAGTACTTACATTATCCAGCAACACACACACACACACAACGGAACCCATTCCAACATCCACACACAACACATCCACACATAACAGCAGCACACCAGGCCCACACAGATGCTCCCACCGACATAGCTGTCCGTTCTCGGAGAGACCACACACATGAACGTGCAGTGTCCACACGCCGACCACCAGACGTCGTGCCAACCGCACTCTCCAAGTGGAGATGTGCACTGCTACCTCGAACGTTACCACCGCCGCCGAAGCGGCTGTGCACGGTACAGCGGCGTAAGTGCGGGCTACACTAACAGCGCATGACCAAACAAGGTTGCGGTGTTAGAAGCCGGCAACCACCCAGGGTAGCGGGAGCCATGACTAAACTAAGTTGACGGCAATGCCCGGAAACAGTGTATACTTAAATATATATGTATGGTAACCACAATGCAGCACAGAATAAAGAATGTGAATTACGCACGTCGAGCGCCGTAAGTCATCATTGGTACCTACCTACTGGAGTCATCATTCGCAGACCGCCGTAGGGATTACAACTGAGTGAGCCACTATAGAGAAGGCCACCCATTTGTAGTTCTTACAATACTAACGTGATTCATCGTCACTGGTTGACCGTCACAGGTGAGCGTCCGTTCATTTGCGATATCTGCACAAAATCGTTCACCCAGTCGGGACACTTATCAGTGCATGTCAACGCACACACTGATGCAAAACCCTACAAATGCCAATACTGTCCAAAGGCATTTAACCAGAGTGGACATCTTCGAAATCATGAACGCCTACATTTTGGTAAGCTCGGAACAACAAGCAAACGAATTAGTAAGGACCTTGAGTAATTAACGAAGCGCTTGCCATTCTATCTCACATGATCTAATTTTTTTTCACTTACTCGGATCATTAGTCAGCGGTAATCGTCAATCAACAATTGATTTTACTAACAGCTATATTCAGTTGTTAATATATCCATTCTTATTGAGTCCAATCCGATTTAATTTTTGCAGGAACACGGCCTTACAAGTGCGCACAGTGCCCCCGAAGTTTCACCCAATCGGGCCACCTCGTCAACCACCAACGGATCCATGAAGGCGTGAAGCCGTATAGTTGTCCCACCTGCGGGAAATGCTTCACTCAGTCCGGACACGTCACCGTCCATCTGAAAGTTCACAAGAGGAACTGAGAGTAGCAGTTAAAGTATTGTTACCCATGTGAATTTACGATAGCGTGAACGCATAGCTGGCTCTTCACACACAACGAGCACAACGAGTCAATTGAGTCAGCTCTTTCGTTCTGTCGCTTTGGAAGAAGGCCTTCGTTTTGCTGCTTGAGGATCTGTACCTGACCACCCCGTCTCCTTACGGCATTGTATTGGCATGGAGCTCGCCCACAAGATGCTCACGCTGACGATCCTCGAAGTCATCGCCCACCGCCCGTCCCTCTGGAGTACAAAGGCCCGCATTACGAACGTCTGCGCACGTCTCCTTCCACCACGTGGCTAACACCTCGTTCGGAACGGTATGGTGCTCCACACATTAGCAACCTCCTATGTCGACCACTATGCAACCACCCCCGGGTACACGGTATCCGGTAGAGGGCCAAGCTACGAAAGAAGGCAGCCATCCACGCACAATCGGAGTCCACATCCGACTAACTAACTTGATTTGTGATAAATAAAGACAGTACTTCATTATCGTGTATGTTTCGATCTGCATCGATCGATGTGTTCATTCTTAGTCGAAGTCGTAGGTACATCACCAATCTTCTTGCGTTCGTTTCTTCGACCTTTTCTGAGCTCGATTGTGAGAGATCCGTCACAATAGTGTCTGTCAGATTTTGTTATATTTTATATTAGCCACCCTCACTTGCCTGAGACGATGCGTTACTGCACATCCAACCCCCCGCCGCCACCGTGGTACTATTGCTGACGGCGCCGGTTTGTCGACTGTCAGGAATTTAACTTGGCTACAACAATAATAATATTACCATTATATCAAGCGTACATAAGACGGTGCGTAGTTATCTTGCACCAATCCTAATAACAGTAATAATCGAGAAAATACTGCCGCAACCCCCTTGTTGCGTAAAATATTGTTGCGCGCCATTCTCCGCCGCGAGTACCACAGCCTTCTTGTACGTACCAAATAAATATCTTCAATTCACTCTCCATCGAGAGATCACCGAGAACGGATGTGTGCTTCTTTCATTAGGTTCTAACTAGCGTTTCGTCTTAAGCAATCTCACCCCTAATCGCACCGGGCACACGCCCGCTATACAATCCGACCTATCCCCATCCTCTGCCTATCGCCGTCTGGATTCCACTGTGGGAAATCAACAGTGTCAATAGATTATAGACAAATGTCGATTCGTGTGAACCATTCAAAGGACGTGTTGGCTCAGTTTCGATTATTGTCAACTGCGTTGTGGAAATTAGTCAGACGTAATCTTGCAACCGACCTCCACATATCAAGAAACCCAGGGGTCACCCTTGTTATTGCTGACATTCGAACCTCGACTTTCTATTCTTATAAATATCAAAACTAGATGTCAATTCCATATTGTTGTTATTTCAATCCAGTAACGGTACTATGAGTTCCCTCACCCTAGGTCAGAGAGAGCGAGAGGAGCTGAAAAGAATCAGTATGGGTTCCTATGGTGAACTCTCAAGTGACATTGTTAGATTTTTTAACAGCTCTACCTTTAGGTACTTAAAGGTTAAGTAAATAAAAGTTAGGCATCACTATGAGAATCTGTCGGGGCCACCTTTGGTTAGTGTCTCTACCTTACTCGTAGGCAGGAATCCTGAGATAAAGAAAGATAATAAAGAACTTCAAAGCGTCTGATTTGAACCCAACCCACTCGTCCCTCTGGTCTAGCAGTCCAAGATGCTCATTACTAGACGACCATTCAGGGGACACTGACATTGTTACATGACCCAGGACAACTGAACGGCTTTAAGCCTTCGTGGATCCGTTGGTTGTTGGCTAGGTGACCCGATTGCGTAAAGCTTCGGGCCGTATTTTTGTAAAAGGTAAAATAAGGTTGGAGAAATTGGGGATGCACATGTTAGAAAATGCTATTGCTGGTCAAATAAACTAAAATTACCTTTGGCCAACGACTGGGTGGATAGAAAGATGACGCTGTTCGAGACGCAATGACCTGCACTTCGTTAATTACTCATGGTTAATTACTAACTCGTCTACTTCTCGTTCGGAACTTATGAAAATATAAGCGTCTGTGATTATTTTTTTAACAAAAAAAATGTTCTTCGAGCTCACCCCCAGCTGTTTCCCTTGTTACTTCGCAGGCCTCCGACCTAAATCTTCAGGAATTACTACGAGAACATGTCGGGGTCACCTTTACTTTTTTTTTCAACCATGCGATACCTGGCAAAAACCCTCAGATAAAGAAACATGAAACGAAATTCGAATAAACCTCTAAGTCTGGCAGGATTTGAACCTAAGCTGTACTCCTCTTCTATCCAGTAATCAAAGACACTCATTAGTAAACCGTCTATGGGACATTTTTTTATTTATTGTTCAATGGCTTCCGCCTCCGATGTCTCTTCCTGTTTAAATGAAGACCTATATAATAGTAGTACCAACGACAACGATCACACTAAATTGTCTAGCCGTTTCAGACGCACAACTGCCGTACTAAACAGCTCAGTTCTTGACTACAGTTGTGCTACGTCCGAGTTAGAGTTGATTATGCCGTGCAGTCGTGCGCAGTTGTGTTCAAGTCACAATTTCTGATAGGTAATTAAATTTTGATTTATTGTTGTTACTATTCTACTGCGAAATTTTATATTATTGGGGTTGGCAAGCTGACACCAGTCCTTAACACCCTATGGCGCAGTTATAGGGCTAACAAAAGAGAAAAAATATCTGTTCTACACTCAAAATTCGGCTTTGATTTGATGACCTCACAGATAGACGAATCCTGCAATTAAGCACGTACCGGACTGTCGCGATACAAAGCTTAAGCCTTAACAGGTCCTCATAGTAGTAATATCTAAAGGTTAAATGCTAATGCCTGTCATATAGGGGAGAAGCTGAAGGCCAGCTACAAAAATAATCGCCATGTAGCAATGAACAAGAAGGTAACGTAAGCTAAATGTTTATCGGTTTATTAAAGGAAGTGCAATTTTTCAATGCTAAAGTTTTCTCATATGTCACTTAGGAGAGCTCTGCGAGAATGCTTTCAAAATTGGTTGCTACCGCGACGGTGATCATTTGCGTAAGGACAGCAATAATAGGATGACAATGTCCAGGATATTAGGGTGAATCTAGGGATGGCGAATTTCGACGGTACTGGTATTGGCTTCTACTCGAGACACTTCTCCCAGGGTGATACGCTTCTCGACACCCTTGATGATATTCGTCCGAAGAACACTTCTCTACCGTGTATCCTTCTCGGCGACTCAAACGTTAACCTGTTCTCGGCTTACTCTAACGGAAGCTACTCGGTGTTTTTCCCCTCGAGAGACATGTCTCCCATAATATAATAGAAGATGTCACACGCCCTGCATCTGTACCACGTGCACGTGGACCATATTGCAGTTGCTTACTGTGAGAACTTCATTGACGTATCACCGGTGAGACGGCGCACTCCGTTGTTCTCGGATCACTATAGTCGCAATGCCAGGACGGGGGGGTAAGGGACACGTCGCAGATAGTACTAAGGTATTTGTGACACGCGTGGACCGGTTAAGCTAGCTCGCTGTTTGCGATTCCGAGGACACCGATTCGGTGTGATGATTAATTCCTCCCGGCATCCGAAGAGAGATTTCAGTCCTCGCCTAGGCTTCGGAGAGTGAGCCATAGTGTTAATAGGTTGTATCGCTGGCACCTTGCTTCTGGTACAGAGGAGTCTAAATTAGCTTATTATCAACGGCGTATCCAGTTCACGCGTGAGCTTAAGTCTGCAGGGCTGTTCCTGCTTCAAAACCAGGTTCCGATACTTGAAAGGGAACTCTAGACAGCTCTGAGAATTCATCAACTCCACATGTGGCAACGGAAAAAGCGCAGTGGTATAACCAGATACTCTTGAGGGTCTATTAGCTCTCTCCAGGAGATCGCTGACGAATTAGACTACAGTTGGCTCAAAAACTGTATCGGCGCTTGAGTTGCAGGAGAGCGTCCGGCCTGAATTGGCCTAAATCTGGACAAGTCAGAAGCCCCTCGTTGCCTTCGCCCAGAAGTACGTAGGACGCTGAAGTTGACGAAGGCAAGCTGGAGTGTGGGTGCAGCGGGAGTGCCTAGCAAACTAATATCCCTATAGGCAACATCTCTTGCTCGCCCGCTGTCACTTGTTCGAAACCAATCTATCAAAAGCGGGGTTTTCTCTACAAACCTTAAGATTCCGACGATTATTCCTCTCGTCAAACACAAATTCGGCCGAAAGCTACCTGTAAATTATCTGCCTGTATCCCTAGTCGACTACCTGTCAGTGTCTTATAGCCTAGCTCCATAGTGAAATTTTACAGCTTCAGCTTTCTTCGCATTAAACGACAGCATCCTTATGGTTTACCACGGGTGAGATGGTAATAATTCATAAATAATGCCTTGTTATATCTTCGAAATCGGCAGTGTGCGATAAGCCACACGTACGGATAAGTTCGGATACAATCCTGGTTCAAGTGCTGATGACAAATTACGACAATGATGGACAAAGACTCATAGCCAATATACGAGAATCCGCCAATGTTGTATCTGTTGTTCCGATCCCGAAACAAGGATCTGATTTGATGTTTACAGATGCTGCACACAGCGCTAGTTAATCCAAGAATCAAGCTGCCATACTCTTGCTTATCGCCTGCCGTCAGTCTGGGGTTCTTTGCTTAGAGAGATTCGGCCTCTCACCTATGTTGAGAAATTTGCTTTCGAAATGAAACAAAAGGCTAAAATCTTATTTGAATCAAATCCAGTAAACCACCTGTAATTATGTTGTTCAATATGACTTTGTAATAAGTTTTGACGGTATGTCACCTCGAAGAACCTTGTGAAATACATTGGTGGTCGTTCTTTTTATCTTATTTTTTAATACGAGAACTTACGCGTTGTAACATTTCGCAGTTCCGTCAATAATAAAATAATTGAATTGAACTAATCCACGTTACTTACTCCACTCTCCAAGAGAATTTCGCTCGTAATCACAAATCATTGGGGGCATCCATATTGTTTACCACCAAGCATCGCTAGGCGAGGGGATATACTTCGTTAACCTTTTAAAAAAGATGATGCAGCTCACCCCCAAACTATTCTAACTTTCTTGTCGTTTTAGCTTGTGTAGGGGGCGCGCTGCTTGTTGCTGACGATCTGGACCACTTGACCTCGCAACGATCTAGATCCCCATTTCCATTGTATACATCCGCGGTAACGGTCATAGCAACACCGACGAACCACACTTTTGATCGATCAGGTAGGTTACGTTAGCTGGATTAGTTTAACTGGTTTTCCACCCGTTCGTCGACGATCCGAGGATAGATCCACAGCCACTGTCATTGAGTCAGTGCTGGATTGTGTTAATTTTTATGTATATTTGATCTTGTTCCATTTGTTAGAGCTAATCGTGTTGTCCCTACCTTACGTGGTCAACACCGCACCCGAACCGTTCGGGAGTCACAAGTTTAACAATTTCACACATGAGATTATTTTAGCATCCGCTTGAGACACGTCACTCATTGGAATCATGCAACAGAGGTTTTCCGATATCAAGGCTGGTCTTCAGCACGAACTTCGGGCATCCACAGACACCCATTCTACCGCCCCCGCTTGTTGGATTGTCTAAAACAAGTCGTGGATTATCCAAATCTATTCCGAAAATGACTCTCTAAACTTCAGCTTTGTACTTTAAGGGATCCGTCTTATGAAGCGTTGCCGAGAGCAGCTTCGTGGACCTTAGATGTTGGCTAAGCGTTAGCCTGGAGATTTAACTTTTACCTTAATTTAAAGTTAACTAAGTTAACCCAGAAAGTTCATGTTCATCAGATATGAATAAGAAGATGCAAACGAACTTCGGAAATGGCGTTTTGTTTCAACTAAAGTAGCACTACAACATGAATCAACACATACTTACATCGACTCAAATAGACATAATAGCACTTACTTAATATATATATATTTCTAATGTAATTACTTAATGTCTATAATATATATATATATATATATATATGACATTATGTACATAATGACAGTGATGATTCGACTTATTAAATAGATATGTTCGAATGGTTCAGCTAATGTTGAGTTTCAAGATACCCTTCTTGTTGCGGGCACAGTCCACTAAGGTCTATAGAGATATTGCAGTTCCCCAAGCAGATATCAAAGCGACCTGTGAGGCTTCGTCTGCGATCAGATACTAACCTCTTAAAAAAGATGATGCAGCTTACCCCCGGACTATTCTAACTTCTTTGCCGTTTTATTGTGTGTGGGACTTTGTGTATGGGATGAGCTCCATGTGTCTGGTTATCTGGACCACTTGACCTCGCAACGATCTAGATCCTCATTTACCTTGTATACATCCGCTGTGACGGTGATAGCAACGCCGACGAACCAGACTTCTAATCGATCAGGTAGGTTACGTTAGCTGGATTAGTTTAACTGGTTTTCCCCCCGTTCGTCGACGATTGGATTATAGATACAGAGCCACTGTCATTGAGTCAGTGCTGGATTTTGTTAGTTTTTACCTATCTTTTATTTTATTCCATTTGTTAGAACTAATCCTGTTGCTCTTGATGCACCATGTTTATCATTGCCGCTCGTATCTCATAGTTTTTATATGATATTCTATACTGTCCCACGTATGGTTGAACAGAGTGGTGCATACGTGGTAGATCTGCGCTACTTGAGTCTCTGAGAAATCGATTTTGGTTTTATGGGAAAAGCTGAATAGGAGCTGACGCCGACAAGTATGCTAGATTAGATTCTATTTTGAGATTTTATTTATCATTTATTGCAGGATATGGATATATGATCAGTTGCCTTTACAACAAACACCATTTTTGTTATTTTATTTTGCGACTTGTCTATCTACAGTCTCCCCAGCGACGCTAACTCTCTTCGTAACCTTTCAGGACGAAGTTTATAGAGCGAATCCTAACGGAAGGTGGCTTCAGTGCATCGTTCGCCAACGGATTCGCTTATAAAGCTACCGAAGATGTCGATCGACAACAAGAGCTCGGATAGCTCTGGTTTGCTTCCTGAAGACGTCGATGAACTATTTAATCAATTTTCAACACAAGACATCATGTACATCGAAGATGTTCTCCGGGCAGACTGTTCTCAGCCATTGGAAAGCACGCCGCTTGATCCGATGGTCCCAGAGACGGACCATCCCTCTCAAAGGGAAACCGAGCCTGATTTAACTTTGTTATGTGTGAAACACTCCTCGACGGACGATGCTCCCGGTCCAAGCGTAGAGGAGCCCATCACGGAAGTCGAAACACTTCCGGATGACCAGCACAGGGCCGAAGAACAGGCTAAACACTTGCCAGAGAACGAGGCAACCAAGTAAGTGTGTAACGCAATTTTATGAATGACGGATGAAAATCTGAGAGAAAAAATACCTGTGAAATCGTTATGACAAGCTGTGTCGGTTTTCTTAATTGCACTATGCTACCTAATTGATCACTACGGAAGAGAGGTCAGGTCTTCCTCAAAATAATGATGGATAATAAAATAATTAGGAGAACTAATTATATATACGGAGATTGCTTGCTGGGACATATATCATATGGGCACAACTATATATTGAAATGAAAAAATAATCTCTTCGGCATGTATTTCTAGCTTGCTGTCAAACTACCGAGAAAGAGATCATTTTATAAATCAGGATTGTAAAAATCGATGAAATAAACGAAATGAAATATAATGGACAAATCATTCAGGGTGATTACTTATACAAGAATAACATCTCCATTGGAACAGGAAGAGAAGAATTCCCTTAAAGAAGGAGAGGGGAGGACGTCAGCGCGGGGCTTTGCACGAGTGTCTTCAATGTCACAAGACATTCAAGCAATTGGGTCATCTTCGCAATCATAACCGTCTTCACACAGGTGAGTGGAACATAGTTAAATAGATGACAAAAGTACAGATTAACGCCATAAGACCCTGCCATATGATTCCTTATTCGTGCATATGTCCTGTATTGAATTTAATACTAACGTGATTCATCGTCACTGGTTGACCGTCACAGGTGAGCGTCCGTTCATTTGCGCTATCTGCGGAAAATCGTTCACCCAGTCGGGACATTTATCAGTGCATGTCAACGCACACACTGATGCAAAGCCCTACAAATGCCAATACTGTCCAAAGGCATTTAACCAGAGTGGACATCTCCGAAATCACGAACGCCTACATTTTGGTAAGCTCGAAACAACAAACAACCGAATTAGTAGGGACCTTGAGTAATTAACGAAGCGCTTCCCATTCTATCTCACACGATCTAATTTTTCTCACTTGCTCTGCCAGTTAGTCAATGGTCCTCGTCAATTAACAATTGATTTTACCAACGATTAAATACTGTCGTTAACATATCCATTGTCATTGCCCCATCTTTACAGGGATACGGCCTTATAGGTGTGTGCACTGCGCCCGAAGTTTCACTCAATCGGGTCACCTCGTCAACCACCAACGGATCCATGAGGGCGTGAAGCCGTATAGTTGTCCCACCTGCGGGAAATGCTTCACTCAGTCCGGACACGTCACCGTCCATCTCAAAGTGCACCAGAGGAACTGAGAGTAGCAGTTGAAATATCGTTATCTATGTACCGTAAATTTGCGGTAGCGTTAACGCATGGCTGGCTCGTCACACAGTTCAAGTCGAGCGGCGGCGGTCCGGGGTAGTACGGTAATGAAATGTCCGGCGCTGCCCCGTCTTGTGCTCTGCCGAGTACGATGCAGACTCTCTCAAGGCCCTCGATTGCCCTCAGGACGAACCACACCTCAGGCCTTCCTGACTAGGTCTTCTTCGAACGCCCACGCTGGTCGGCATAGCTCCGACATCAACTGACAAGGTTCTTGCTCCCGTTGCCTCGTTCTCTCCAAGCTCGTCCGCAGGCCCAGATGGCCTTTGCCCACACCACCTCAATGACCTGTTCTACCAAGCATTGGGAGATGTCTCCACCGCCCCCTCCAAGGCATTCGCTAAGGTGGTCGACCCATTGCCTGCTCCAGCACGATCCGCTCGTGTTTACTCTGGGTTTAATGTACATCACCAAAACAACCTTTTTGGTGATGTACCTTAGACCCAGATGTCTAAGGTACAAACCTTTGCGAGGTTTGGCCTCGTTGTCAATACTAACCGACCGAGTCTGACGTTGTTTCGCGCACCTCAACGTGCAATTTCGAGTTGAGTCGATATATCTCCGTAGATCTCATAGATGTCTTGCTCTTATGATGCACGAAACGCTCAAGTGCTATGATATCCCTTGGAAGCTTTGATGCCCAAATGCTATGTTGCTTAATCTCGGCTATAAGTCACCTCAGACAGAGGGGGCCTCCAGTTGAGTGCCCTCACTCGATCTCTGTACAGATATTCTGCTGATTACGCTGCTGAGTTAAGTGATTTCGGTCTGGGGCAGTGACCACAAGGTGATAATTCGTAGGGGTAAGGTTATTCGGAACGATGGCCTTCCGGCAATCTCTGGAACAAACTGTAGTGACGCTGTCGTGAATATCGACCACAAGTGTAACCTCCTTCCTATTAGTAGATTAGGTCTGCTCCGCAGCGTGCTTTTGGCTTCCAATATGGCTAAGGGGAATATGGGGCATATCCTTTCCAATTGTTGTCGTTGTCCAAGGAACGACTCGGCGTGATACCCACGGCTGATTCGTGAGGCCTAGGGCCGGCAAAGAGTTTACATGCCATGGTTAAGAGCTGAGGCCTGGGTCAGGTAGGGCAGGAACAGCTGAGGGTCAGCTCGAAAAACAATTATTTATTATTATGCCATGCTCCTACTTATCGCTTACCAGTGACGTTCCTTTGATAAGAGTATCAGGCAACTCAGCTCAGCTGCCATCTTCGTTCTCGAAGTAAAAACAGAATTGTGGTGAATGATTTTGTGCAATGATACATTGTATATTTTTTGAGTGACATACTCTCTAGGCATGAGGCGACTTACTGTAACTACGATGTTTTAACTATTATGCCTATTTTTGTTTATGTGAAGCATTGCAAAATTGCAACTCCTTTGATAAACCAATTAACATTTACCTTTGAAAAGTTGCAATGGGAATATATTTGTGCGCCTAACATGGATTCGTTCTGCTCTTTGTTCTTATCGCAGGCGACGGGTGTGTAAGCAATGGCGTGAGGGCCTTTAGTGAGGCAGCTAAGCGAAAACAGTAGGTTTCTCGCGAATGAGCGCGATTGGTTTCTCATGGAGGGTTTGGTTTTATTGTACAGACCGAATACACTCGAGTAGCCGGCTTCACTTCCGACCTCACCGACGGGACTGATCGGTGATGACACTTCTCTTCCCTGATAGCCCCCCTCGACCGCCTACCGCCTGACGTGCCGTCTGCACGTCTCCCCTTGCTGGTACCCTCGATAGTCTGTGTGTGTGTGTGCGCACGCTCCTACTCTCCCACAATACATACATTGTCGTGCACGTCCATTCGTTAGTTGAGTTCACCATTCTCTATAAACCATACGTGTGTTTTCTTACAGTCGGCCTATCTGGCGGCGTCCTCGCCGACTCACTCTCATTATCGTAGCGTCTAATTACTGCAGACGTCAATTTTCTTTTTGTCCTGTATGTACATACTTACATATCTCACTGTTATAAATGTCGTATTATTGTTACAAGTTTTTCTCTATTTTTTTGTCATCGTATGAACACAAATTATTGGTTACCATTATTACAATTATTATTATTGGTACAATTATTCTACTATGTGTCTCTATCGGCTTGCTGTCTAATAACAATCGTCGAATCTCTTCGGCTTCCGTCTCTCCCGATGAGATCGTCTCAACAGCGTCGTTGCGACCGGAGTGGGTCGACCATTTGGTCCGGCCCCGTCACCTTGGTCGCTCGTAGATCCACTGGTCGACGGTCCTTCTTCTCTCTCGATCTCGTCCCGTGGCTGCTCATTCGCCCTTGTCGTCGTCGTCGTCGCAACTTTCGTCTCCCTGGTATCGTCTCCGCCTACCGTGGTTTCGGTGCCTGTTGGCTCGTCCTCTTGTGTCGCTGAGATCTCCTCTCGCTCCTCGTTCGCCAGCTTGTACAGTTTTAGTTGTGAGCAGTGGGCGGTGACTGTGTACCCGCACCGACCCACAAGTTCCACCAAACGGTACGTGTCGTGCGGCAAGACCTCGGAGATCACCATCGGCCCGCGGAACTTTGCTTGTAGCTTCGTGGGATCACCGGTCGGGATGGGGAGTCTTCTGACAACTACCACGTCACCTACATCGTAGCGAATCCGATGAGGCCTTCGACGTTCGTCATAGTACTCCTTGTACTCTGCCTGGGCCTTCTCAATGTGGCCTCGGATCTGCTCCTGTACCTCTTCAGCCGGTCGCCAGACTGATGCTTACTGCGCGTCCACGACTGTCGAGAAGTTATCGCGCCTCGGCAGGTAGCCGTGCAACGTCTCGAACGGTGATTTTCCCGTGCTCTTCGCCGGTGCTCGGTTGATCTGTGCCTCGACAGTGCTGAGCTTATAGGGCCAATCACGTCTGTCCGCCAACTTACAGCTCGTACGAAGCCCTCGGGCGACTTCCTTGTTCATTCGTTCCACTTGCCCGTTTGCCTGTGGATGTTGTGTCGAGATCAATGCGTGTCGTATGCCTTGCTGCTTCAGGAACTGGCTGAACATTCTTGATGTGAACGCGGTGCCTCGGTCAGTGACCACTACGTCGGGTGCGCCAAAACGAAGAAGCACCTTCTGTAGAAACCGAACCACATACGTCGCTTGGGTAGATCTGACGGCCTCGAGAACGACAAATTTCGAAAACCCGTCTATCAGCACGACTACATGTTCCTTCCCTGCTGCCTTCGGCAACGGCCCGAGATGATCGATGAATAGTTTTTGGAACGGCCTCCGCTCCGGCACGATCGGGTTACACAGGCCTACGCGTCGGCCCGAGAAGTCCTTATTATACAGACACTCGACGCACGCCCGTACATGCTGTTTTACGTAGTCCGTCATCTTGGGAAACCAATGACGCTCGCGGATGGCAGCCAAGGTCTTATCGACGCCGAAGTGTCCTGCTCGATCATGACACATTACCGCCATGTACTTCCTCATTGCGCTGGGCACCACGAGCAAGTTCCGCTTCGACACCCTCGCGCCAACGCGCTCCTCGTATTCGCGATACAGGATCCCACCAATCAGAACGAATCCTTGCGCCGTCCGTTTCTCCTGCTCTGTCCGCTCGGCTATGCTCTTCTTAAGAATGGCCACTCGAGACTTGACCCACGGGTCGCTCGCTTGCACCATCGCTACTTCGGCTTCGAGTGACACTGCGAGGACTCGCCTTACCAGTGGCTCGTCGTTCCCAGTTTCCTCTCCGTCGGGGCTCTCCAGACAGTCTTCGACAGGGCTGCGGCTCAAGGCGTCGGCGTGTTCCATGGTTGTGCCTGCCCGATGCTTGATTGTAAACTCGAACTCCGACGATTGATCCAACCAGCGTGCTAGCTGTGGCGTAGGCGGGCTTGATTTCAGCGCCGACACTGCACGGCAGTCGGACACCACCACGAATGGGTGACCATGCAAGTAGTGCCTTAGTCTCTGCATCGACCACACGACAGCCAACTGTTCCAGCTTGGTTGAATGGTAATTGGCCTCGGTCTCAGACAACTTGCGACTGATGGCGTACACCATCCTCCATCTGTCGCCGTCTTGTTGTAACAGCATGCCTCCTAACCCGACACAACTCGCGTCTGTATGCAACTCCGTCGGGCGACCAGCCACGAACCTCGCGAGCACCGGTTCACTTGCCAGCGCCTCCCTTAACTGCTCGAACGACTTGACGCAGCTTGCCGTCCACTCAAATGTTGCCGATTTCCTTAGTAGAGCGCTTAACGATGCGGCAATGGAAGCGTACCCCCTAACGAAGCGCCTGAAGAAACTCGTCAAACCAAGGAAGCGTCTAACATCACCAACGTTCTGCGGCCTCGGGAATTCGGCCACTGCTCTCAGTTTTCGACTGCCCGGTTGCACACCCTCTTGCGAGAGCCGAAATCCCAGGAACTCAACTGACTTCGTCAGGAAAGTGCACTTCGCTAATCGCACTGTCAGCCTGGCCTCCATCATCGTACGGAGGACCTTCTCAATGGTGGTCAGTTGCTCGTCATAACTATCGCCAGCAACTATCATATCGTCCAAGAACGGAAACGCAACCGCTTCACCAATCTCATCCTTCAGTTTCATCATCATCTGTTGAAACGTAGCGGGAGCATTGGCTAACCCCATCATTATGACATTGGGTTCGTAGTGTCCATCCGGAGTGACAAATGCTGCCTTCTCCGTCGCCCGGGCGGCGGTAGGAATTTGGAAGTACCCACACGCCAGATCGAACGTCGAATACATCTGTTTACCTCCGACAGCGTCCAGAACGTCATCGATGAGCGGCATTGGGAAATGCATGCGGATCGTCTGTGCGTTTAGTTTCCTGTAGTCGATCACCATGCGATACTCGCCGCTTTTCTTCTTAACTAGGAGCACAGGACTGGCATACGACGAGTGTGACGGGCGAATCATTCCAGTGTCGGTCATCTGCTTAATGATTCCGCGCGAGGCCTCCCGTTCGGCTAATGACAGTCGGTACGGCCTCGATGCGACGGGTTGGCTTCCCGGCAGCTCCTCTATATCGAAAATCTGCCAGCGGCGTTCTGCCCAATTCGGTTAGGTCAGCAGCGAATGCGCCGCGGTACCGATTCAATAGACCGCACAGTCGGCTTCGCACTTCTCTCGGCACACCTTCTCCAGTCGTAATCTCATTTTCCGTTATGACCGTCGCTTCGTTGGGATGGCTTACTCTGGCTAGTTCACTCTCACTGCACTTCCTCTCGGCGAGCACTACGAGATCGTCTTCTTGCACTAAGTGTCCCCGTTTGACGACGGTTCCCTTGTCAATACGTATCTCATTGCAGCCACTGTTAGTCACCGGCACTACTGTTGGGCCATTGCCCAGGTCACATAACACTCCGCACGATTCGGTCTCCAACAACACGGCGCCCCTTTGGCCATCGGTAGGTTGCACTTCCACGAAATACACACTTCGAGCTGGTACCACTATGTCTCTTGAAGTGACCAACTCCACCTTGTCTTTCGCCTCCGAATGGAGTTGCGCCAACCCCGGATAAGCTTCTGCGCTTAATACCAGTGCGGCTCCTTGGCTGTACAACGTCAGCAAACCGTCACGATCGAGTAGATCCTTGCCTAGCAGAATCTCTTCGCCGCCAAGCGCTCCATCAGGTAACACCGTAAATTTAACGTTGCCGTGACTAAGTCCGTCCAATTCGATCGTCGCGGTACACTGCCCCACTGGCGCACACGCACCACCAACTCCGCGCACTTGCTTGAGTTGAGTCGGCGAAATTTCGAGTCCAAGCGCCTCGGCTGCGCCCTAGGGTATAACTGACACCTCGGCTTCTGTATCCACCCGTGCTTGCCAACTCGTTCCGTTGACCATCACTATTTTGCTTGCACGGCTCCATATCGCGTTGGGTGGTTGATTGGCTGCACTCGCCGGCGTATTGGTTGATACTTCGCAGATTGCTGGCACAGTACACGAGCGAGCTAGATGCCCCACTTGTCCGCAGCGGTAGCATGTCGCCTGGGCAATCCTGCTACCTCCTGCTGGCGAACGTTGTCTCGCCCGTTGTCCTGCTGTCTGTGCGGTGGCAGTCGCCGTCGACGCGGCTGGCAGGCCAACTCCGGCTTGCCTCACTGGCTGCTGTGAGAAGAGCTGGTGTTGTGCGGTCGGCACCATCTGGCTGCTCGTGGGGACTAGATGCGCCGATTGATTTGGGGGGTGAGCAGAATGTGTAGTGCGGTCAATTCTCTGCGGGCATTGGGCCTTCTTGTGTCCACTCTGCCGACAGAGATAGCATGTCGTCATCTCCCTCTCCTGGCCTCACCTCCCTTGTGCGCATGCTACTGGCACCATATCTGATGCCCTCGCTGCCATCACTCCCATTAACACCACACGTCCGTCTAAGTTCCCGTTCCAGTGCCGCGGCACGATTGATATCAGCCACCAAGTAGAGGCTGTCTTTGTGGAAGCGGCTTGCCATCTCATGCACCAGAAAGCGATATTCCGGTCTCAGTCCCTTCAGTATTTGGTCCTTGATCGCCTCCAGCGGCAGGTGAAGTTGAACGGCAATGCTCTCCTTCCTTAGCGCATAGTGCTCGACAGACTCGTCTCTGCCCTGCACACACCGTTGAAGCTGGCTTAGTAATACGCCCATATTCGTCGGTCGGCAGTACGCGGAATTGAATTGATTTTTCCACTCCTCGAACGTCGCTGCCTTCACTCCGTGGGTTAGATGCCACAGACGCGCGGCACCAGTCATTTTAGTCATAATCACTGCTTTGGTCTGATCTTCTGTCACTTTTGCCGATTGACTTCGATAACTCGAACCTTCGCAACCATTCTTCGGACAATAACGTATCAGATCCCGTAAACTCCTCCAACGTTATGGCCACGTCCGACAGTACTTGCGCCGGTTGTTGCTGTGTCACCGCCGACGCACCGTGAGTCGCTGTCATCGTCTTCATTGTGTCCATCCAGGTCGTCATGAATTGCATCATCGTGGCCTGAAAATCTGCCGCAGTCTCGTACGTATATGAACGTGCTATCGCTCTTCCGACCAGGTCAACTCTCACGCCTTACCGAGTCCGCTATCGGGCCACCCTCACAAAACGTCCTTCGCAGTCTCTCCTTCAACTTCGATACCACCTTCGCTCCGCAGCAACCGTTACTTCTGTCCTTGCCAAGCACGCACTCCAACTTCTGAATTGTAAGCAATGGCGTGAGGGCCTTTAGTGAGGCAGCTAAGCGAAAACAGTAGGTTTCTCGCGAATGAGCGCGATTGGTTTCTCATGGAGGGTTTGGTTTTATTGTACAGACCGAATACACTCGAGTAGCCGGCTTCACTTCCGACCTCACCGACGGGACTGATCGGTGATGACACTTCTCTTCCCTGATAGCCCCCCTCGACCGCCTACCGCCTGACGTGCCGTCTGCACGTCTCCCCTTGCTGGTACCCTCGATAGTCTGTGTGTGTGTGTGCGCACGCTCCTACTCTCCCACAATACATACATTGTCGTGCACGTCCAATCGTTAGTTGAGTTCACCATTCTCTATAAACCATAAGTGTGTTTTCTTACAGGTGCTACCATAAAAGGTGCAGTTCTTTCGTATCGAACAGGTTTAATAATAAATACACACGGTGTTTTATTCAAACTTATAGAGGTACGCTCTTATTTCAGATAATTATGTAATAATCCTGAAATATACAATAATTAGAGAAGCAGTTGGGTGTCGGGCTGAGGCCGCCGTCACGGTACAACCACTCCCCCGGGGGAGGGAGGCGACGGCCCGTTTCGTTGTCTCACAGCGAGAGAACGGCGCTGCAGAACGAAGGAGACCGCGTTTGATAATATCATTCCTTAAACTAAGCGAAAATCAGTTCCCAATAAAGTAGAGTGCTCCTGTGCAAACGCAGCTTCGTGGAGCTCGAAGAACGAAAGAACTTTTACACTGGAGTGTCTTAAAGCACTGTAATGGTTGCCGGGCTGTCGTCGTGAATGCCAGCCATTATATTACAGCCTGTAAGGGGAAAAATTAGATAATCTCTAAATAGATCATCAGATGACAAGCAGCTAGTCAGCCTATTTCGAGGGGGTCAACGCGCTGTCAGATCCTTCGAAGGAACTATCAACCAACACAAAAATCGATACAGTTTTCCTCGCAGGGACGATATTATTATAGTAGTAGCAAAGTCCTACAATTTAGACCACTTATTGTACTACTGTATATAAAGGTCTGCTGCTCTGCTGGGAAACTACACAATAGAGGAGCCTATCGTAGGCTTGAATTTGCCAAGAAAATTAGCGAATGTCGACTACTCCAGCGAGAACATTGCGCTTGGAAACAGTTGAATCAATGGCTGGATAAACTATCTCGGAAGTGTTTATAAGTTTCTCCTCGTTGGCGGCTGAAAGGCCCCCTGTGTTTCTCGCATCAGACGGTTCTCGGCACTTCTCCTCTATGGTGGCATGACAACGAGAAATGTCGGGAAGACACCTTCCTGAGGCCAACCCCCTGCAGGGTCTGAACCTGGGATATTTATCAGGTCTATTTATTTATACAAGCTATGCGTCTCTCGGTTGTACCGACGTCGCCGTCAACATGACCACGGCGACGTTGGCAATGGTAAAAAAGAAAAACGAAAAACTCAACCAGAAAAATTTGAAACAAATCGATGTAATTTGAATTCGGTGGCAACAATTGAGGCGGGCTTGTAGTTCTACTGTCAAGCGACGGAAGGTTCGATAGGAATTCAACTCAAGGGAGTCGAGGCTGAGGGTCAGTGGTAGGCTGAGAAACCTTTAAATTGACGGAAGTCATCTCTATTACTGTGTAGGTGTGTCTAGCTACAGGCTAGTGTGTTTGCAGTGCATGACTGCACAATCCGCTTCAATGCCCTGCATAGAACCCAATATATAGGAGAGGTGCAGAAACGTGTATTTGAACTGTTTCTCCGACACAGCACAAATGCTGAAGTGAACAGGCCATAACTTAAAAATATGACTGGGCGAACAGAAATGAGGTTCAGGGTCCATCTCAATTTATTGTGATCTCGCACATGAACCTTTCGTCTACGAGAATCGATATGCATCACAAATTAGGTAGTTGCCTTGGTTTACTGTTGCATTAGTGAATCTTGGTGAGGTTGATAAAGCCGAACTTGAAGCCCAACTGTGTGATAAGTACTTGGCAATTTCTGATTGGGTAACACTCGATTCAGTGGAGAAAGTTTCTGGTGCTGACGTCACCAGGTGCTGGCATCTACGTCATTATATAAACTGTTGTTAGTATGCCCAGTTAGATCTTGACCGTAAGTGTGGGTCTCGTCGATGTCCAAGCAGGGTACAAGGGAATAGTCCTTGAAATCGGTTCTTGCTGTCTGTTCCTGTGCCGAGCGAGTTTCATTCTCGATGCTGAATCAATGTAGAGAAATATGAAAGAGCGCAATTGTATGTGGGCATACATTTCAGTTACATTAGGCTACAATAGGTGAGTCATATTGAAACTCAACCCTTAAGAAAATTGCGATATAAAATCATCTTGAATTGTAGATTGAAAAACATGACATTATAGACAAATTTCAAAGCAAACCAAATTAAATTTATTAAATCACATTCGATGCTAACAGTCGGATCGTGTCGATCATGATTTAATCGAGGCAAATGACTCGGATGAACGGATTTCTAAATCCCAGCCATCCGTAGAGAATATAAGAAAGCTGACTGCGAGCACAGCCAATTTTAAACGTCCACGGTACAACTGCTTTCGGCTAGGGATTCGTCTTATGAAGCATCGAAAACCAGGAAGCTCTAAACAAGCTGAAGGTCCCCCCCTTTATAGCGCGCCCTGGGTCTGCAGCTGGGCCTGCCTCGAGGATGCCCAAACAGACTTGGTTACGTCCTCTCGATTGCTCCACTGTTCATTAAGGGCTTACGAAGTCATTCCGCCCTGAAAAGGACCGACGTTTTTATGAGTGGTGCGTACTTCACTAGGCCGATATCGACCCAAATCTCGTCAATATCGGAGCCATTAGAAATAATGCATTAAAGGAGATGAACCGAAATGATTGGCACGTTATGACCCGTTTCGCCGTCAACCGTTCTCACAGCCATGTGTTATACTATGCCAACAGTCCAAACAGTTTTGTGAACATTAAATGTTTTCCGGCTGACTCTCAGCTGTAAGCATTTAATGTACACAGAATTGCTTTTTGCATTGCTTATATATCTATATATATATATATATATATCACACTTGACGCTGTCCGGTGTTCGCTTCGCCGCCGTTCGGCATGATTAAAAAGTCAGCGCGCTCTAAGTGGTCATGTTCGTTTGAAATACCCCACGAAGGATGATAGTCCCAGTTCAAGGGAGAAAATACCTAACACGAAACCCAAATAGCACACTACAAATGACAACCACAAGGCCGAAGAGCAGCCTGAATACCCGCCAGGACTTTCATGGTGTCTTCTCGAGAATGAACTTTAGCATAATATGTATGGATTACATAGGATTCCATCCAATAGTAGGATAAACATATTAGTTAATATTTTCACACAGATCGTGCAAGTACAATACGCAGTTCTGTCACATTCACTTCAATTGCCAGGTTGTGCTAAAATGAACATGCGAAGCATGAAATACTATATATAGAGATATATCAAATATATATATATATGGTAATGTGTGAAATTGGTTCATTGTACCTATATATATATATATATATGTATATATTCGTAGGATAATTCAATGAGCTCTACTACAATGGCCCACATGATACTTGCATCTCTCTACTACATCTTTCTTTTCACAATCTCTCCATTTCGCAGAGTTGTAATTAGGCTTGTGAAGCCCCTCGGTTCGGCAGACGATCTGATGAAAGCCACAAACCTCGAATCTTATCATTGCATTATACGTCGGTTTTCGCCATCTGTAAGATAACCATGTTACATCCTAAGCCATTTATAACGAACTTTTAAGCTAGCTGATTTCACAAAAGAATCAAATCGTCGTCTCCACGAGAGTTCCCTAACGGATTGATATAGGCGTAGCTATTTCTGCTTGTTGGACTTCGAACATGACATCGAAATTGACAGCGAGACCATCACGGATTTTGTTACGTCGTATAGCTAAGCCTCCAACGGGGATAATGATATGAAAGTGGGCCCATGGGAGCGTTCAACGGTTGAAGATTTTTCTATCATCGAAGTATTAGTTCACCTAGCTACTCAGCTCTGATATTCAAAGGAGCGCGCCGGCGGCGACTAAGCATGTACAACTTGTGTACATTGTTTTCCGCTCGAATTGTCTTCAAATACAATTCTTCGATGTTCAGCGCCTCGAGAAGACCGAAACACGTATAAATAGTGACATTCTGAATCAAACAAAATAAATGCAAAATGTACACTTTTCTGCTAGCGTTTTATTCATGTTTGAAATGTGTGTATGACTGTATTTAGCAGCAGCTATTTCTTTGATAATTTCCGCTTACCGATCGATTTCGTTCATTGTCACCTTTGGCAATAAAACGACATAAGACATAAAACATAACATATTATATAAACTATGGAAATTGGAACATAACTATATATCCCACATGCATGCACATATATACATAAAAGATATAGTTCAAACGTCGTCACGACTCTCTGATGTACAAAACAAATCCGAATGACCCAATATATATACATAATAAAAAAAAATATATATATATATATTTTTTTATTATGTATATATATTGGGCCATTCGGATTTGTTTTGTACATCAGAGAGTCGTGACGACGTTTGAACTATTCGTCATCGCCGGCTGAAATTTTGGCCTATTGACACTTAGGTGGGTTCTGCAGCTCAGCGTTGATTCAGTTTCTTCGAACAGATATGAATCTAGAAGTAAAAACATAATTTAAAGCGGAAAATTATCTAATTGTGGTTTATCAAATATTGATGAATATTATGAAGAGGGAGACCTTCATCCGGCAAAACGTTCTACTATTGCTGTAAACTCCATCCAGGAATCGTTGCGGAACCTTTCAGTTAGGTGACCTTACCCCTAGACATCTCGCGAGCGAACGAGTTGCGACGATCACCACAGTCTCTGAGCAAACTAGAATTTGGACTATAACGTCGTTGTCGACTTAATTCTCGAATCTCGCCCAATTAATAAGTGTTAGCAAGTTACAACGAGAGCATTGAAAATGACCAAGGACAATATAAAATGGGTCCCCCACGAATGGACTCCGCCGCAGCTGGAAATACGGTATATATTCTAAATGTAACAGTTCTCACGTACCGTTGTTATCGACAAATTTTTCGATGACTTTGTACTGGCCACCCTGTGGCAACGCAGAATAGATTTTGGGGTGTCAAAGTGGTGATTGTACTTGCCATGGACGATAACGGCATGTTTAATACCCGAGTAAACTCGTGAGAACGCACGAAAATCCATACAATCCAATTAACTTGAGTTGTTGGAAAGACTCATGGACAAATGGCACGTGAATCTGAAAGCTCCCGGAGTGCGGCTTCTCGATGACAACACAACAAAGCCTCGCCGTAACGCAGCAATAACGAACTGGACAATGGAGGCCAGCAATATTCGTCAAACAGATTCAATCAACGCATATTCTCCAGATTTGAACCCTCGTAATTATGCTTGTTTGCATGCATTAAGAAAAGGTAAATTGGTGATGTAAATTATGCAAACTTTCATTTGCTTCAGGAAACTATCGACAACGAAATTAGGTATTAGGTAACGCAAATGGAACCTATGGTGCCGTTGGGAAGCTCGCAGAGCACGGACTTCGGTGCGTGGACAATATCGTAGGTAAATTCTCATATACACGAACATAAATCATAGTACTAAAACTTTTCGGGCTGATGCACAGGGAACATTTAACGCCCACTCATAAATCATAGTACTAAAGTTGTCTTGTTCAAAAGTTATCAAATATTTTCAATGTAAAGTAAATAGCTAATATATACACGTCTGGCGCCTCTTCCTTACAGTCGTGCCATAAAGTATAATAATCTAACTCGCATCAAAGCGTCATCAATTATTTGTCAAAATTTACTACCAATATATATATATATATATATATATAATATATATGTCCTAAAACCGCATTAGGAAATCGATAATGAGCTAGCTGTTGCACAATTGTTCAACATCTATATAATCTGAGACAATTGTTTATATATCTATATATAATATATTTTTTGTGTTTTTTAAGACGATGGCTACTAAGTATATCGAGTGGCGATAGTAGGCGAGGAGGGAAATTTACGAGTTGACTTCATCAAATGGAGACTTTATAAGGTGTAGATACATGACTCATCGTAGATTTT
Source organism: Stratiolaelaps scimitus (assembly GCA_019614645.1). Lineage (NCBI taxonomy): Eukaryota > Metazoa > Arthropoda > Arachnida > Mesostigmata > Laelapidae > Stratiolaelaps > Stratiolaelaps scimitus. Next base: position 1,905,850 of record JABWDB010000041.1, on the reverse strand, counting down.
GATACAATATAACAGCGTGTATATATGTTTTCTATCATGTTTTGTTTTAATTACGCTCTATGTTGTCTATGGCGATTCGTTCATTGCCTCATCAAGCTAGAAATGCGTCACCTCTTCACGTTTTTTTTCATTTCATTATCGCTCCATGGACGAATATTTTCTTCAATTGCGCAGGTATCACAAAATCAAGCGATAATCGAGAATACCGCTGGCCGGTCCATAGGAAGCCAACGATTGCGGCACAATGCAATACAGAATTCGCCACTGTAAAGGACAAAGCGTCAGGCCACCATAGATGCTTCCCTGAGTTCAATAGTCGTATTCGATTCGTAACTGATATATCGATAGGCGATCGCGTTACGCCTCTCCGCCTACAACAGCTCTTCCTCGAAGCTCCAGCAGGCTAATCGCTCACCTAGTTGTGCCCTGCCATCGAGATCGCAGAGGAAGGAGGTGATAATATCGACATCGAGCGCCTCTGCGCTCGCCGGCCCCGACAGCTTTTCTTGTGCCGGCCTACGCGAGAACACACGAGATAAACAGACGGGAACTGACTGACTGACTGATTGACGTATATTACGTACGGAAAATCTAGCCAGCTATCGATCGAAACGTAGGGCTATCGCCTGTTCGCTTTCCAGCAGCGAGATCCCAGCCAGAGAAAATCAGTGCGGGGTCATATCGTCGTGCCAGTAGCTCGCGCAACAGGCGTCTGGCGGGATGGTCATGCAGATTTAAGCGAGGTAGCATCCTCTGCACGAGATTCGTTTCCTCTGGAGTCGAGATTCTTGGTAGCGGCGCTGTACGTGCCACTGCAGCTATACTGCTACAGGTATGTTGTACCGTCCGCGAATAGCTTGCTTGTGTTGTTATTGTTGTTGTTGCTGCTGTTGTTATGTGGGGATAATGTTGTCTTTCATTGGCCTCCTTCTCCGCCGCCATAGCAGATTTCGTGAAGTCGCCCCTGGCCCATCTCTCAAATCGGATGGTGTTATTCATAATGGGTGGAGACAATGTATCTTAATGTATCCCTGCTCGACCGGTATTTAATAATTATGATAACCGTGGCGTTTATCAACAATCGTGCACTATGCATTACACGGTCACCACAAGCCATTGCTCGGCAGTTGGTAGCCGCCAGTCAGCTGCTGTATGCTCTCAGCGGATAGTCAATAGTCGATGACCGATAACCATTGACCGGCAGTATCAGCTGCACAAGAGTGGTGTTAACGACCAAGCGCGGGATGGTAACGGGCCAGTGGCAATCAGGCCGGCAGGGAGTTAGTCACTGAATCAGCAGTGCTGTTATTGTAACAATATAATATGAATAATAATAATAATTATTATTATTATTAATAATAATAGTGAGATTTGATGCAATAAGCAAGCGTACATTGCGTGCATCGGAAATAATCTAGCCGGGCTAATGAAAGATACGTCCAACACCACGGAGACTTCACTAGATTTAGTAGGAATGTCGTGACGAAATATACGAGTTTTGCGAATATTTTATTCTCATGAAGAGCCCCGTGCGAGTTATGCGAGCCACAGCTAGTTATAGGTGTAAGTAAGTATAGCATAATATATATATCTATATGGATTCAATGCGTATTGAATTTTTGTGCAAGCCAGCAATCAGGTGTTGATGTGATAAGTTTCACCGTACGACTGCCTATCACTGACGACAACCACTGTGCCCACCAATGCTCAAGGTTTCTCTCTCGCATTACGTGAATATTATTAGTTCTTTCTAATAAGCGCGCCGCGCTTCCTGTACGAAACTCGCCTTCGGGAGCGATGACAGATATGTGCTATTGTGGTTGTTTGTGATTCCGCTCTGCTCAAGGATCACATCACTCGAAAATAAAAGCGTCGTCGCCACCGCCGCATGATAACGGCCATCCAGCACTGCGAACATGTAGAGCTAACTGTGACGCTGTGAAAGTTCGGCTGGACATTGAACAGCTATGACAAACGCCTCTGAGCGAGGGAGCGCTAATCGAATCCCTCACACGACCGCTAGAAAGTCGATATGGCTTTGCATTGCATTATCGCGAGCTACTCTGCCAGAGAACGTTGACCGGCGGCCCGATCGGGTGCCAGCTTCTCATCCGAGTGTAACTGTACTCTGAGCAATGTGGTGTTGATCAGTGAGTTCTGGAGTGACAAGCGTCGAGTGTTCTCAAGTGACGAGCGTCACCGAACGTGCGCCGTTACCCTGAAGATGCTCTGAACACGCTGTGCGCTTCGTGTTCAACCAGACAGAAACAGTAGATGTGATACACCTGCAGTCGTTGAGAACACGCGATTCTGCAATTTCCGTCTGAGAGAAGGAAGGACGTTCCGAGAAGCTGGAGGAAGATTGTCCGGTACGTTTTGGCGTGAGCCGACGTCTCTTCGAATACCACTCGACAATGCGTCGTCAATAATGATTCAAGCTTGCCCAACAGTGATTAGTGACCATAGACAGACTGAGTACGTGTTTTGCTAAGAGGCACCGTAGAGCATTCGAAATGCTTACGACGTTTCGGTCCTTGCATGAGATTCTATAGTATCTTATGCAAAGGCTGTCTGATTGTCGTGAACACTGTCGCTTGTTGTGGCGGCAGTAGCAGCCTTCAGCTAAACGCGTCCTGTTGTAAATTACCCCACTTGTGATTTCTCTTGTTGATTTGGGTCGAACTGAGCGGTAGAGCCTGTTTTTTTTGTTTTTTTCAACATCTTCTTCAAATGCATGGACACCACCGGAGATATTCTAATCTCCATTAAAAAGTGGGTCGATCCAGTGCAGGGGAGGGGGGTGACAACGTGGATGACAAAACGCCTCTCTACCTGCTAAAACCACCATCCTCTGCTGAGAGTCCATCTCTTCCCTAAAGTCGGCACGGAACGGTATAATCTCCCTTGTCTATCACTATATCTCTGGATAGTGACAAACTGTGCCAATGGCCTGATCACTGCTTAACCATACAATTATGTATTTTACCGTCCTTCACTGCACATATGGCTACCCTATGGCTATCGCTACTACTTAACTTGATACCTAATTCCTATGAATTAACCTTCAAGGCGATTTCTCCTGAATATGCTCCTGCTCGTATCCGAACGCAGGGCAAATCTCCGTTGTTCTCCACCCGTTAGACTATGATCTACTCGTGGTTTCTATCGTGATCCATGTCCATAACCACGAGTGTATACGAATATATTTATATATATATATATATATATATCGAATTGTCTTAACAACGCAACGTCAAGCGGGTGTAGACGAGTCCACAAATCTGCAATCATTTCGAATGTTTGTTTGATAGCGCACGAGTATGTCGAACTGCTTCGGCCCACAATGGTAGGCCACCACCATGTTAGCGCCACACAAATTCCGATACTATCCACTTGCCAATCCGGCTTGGTCAAGCTATGACGCTTTTCAGCTGTGTCGTGCCGTATATGTGATTTTTTTCCACCGGAAGTACCACAGTGTTGGCCACACAAGAGCAGAAGTACCCAGCGATGGGCCCATATATACAGATACATATATGTATATATATATATATATATATACACATATACATATATATGTGTGTGTTCCTAACTCATTTTAGTGAACCACTCGAATTAGCGGGTTGTGTTCAACCCATTTCAAAGTGGTTGAGGAATGGGAGTGTCAACAGCAAAATATGATAACAAGAGCTGTCATAATCAAGTGGGGATGACACGTGGATTCGTCAGGGAACATTTCTTCATCCTCCGCTGTCCTCGTGACTCCGACGACTTGAACAACGCCAGCGCACAGTTAAACATCTAATTCGACATCGAATCTACTCTGATTAGTTGCAATTCCTCTACAAACGAGCGCAACACGTCCCTCTGAGATCGTAGCGTAGCGATCCGGACATCTCGTAGGAATGCCCTCCTCGCATACGAATTCTATAATAATAATAATAATTCGAAGTATTTTGTTTCACAGGAGAAGCCCCTTTTCCGCATTGGGTGTGCCAATCGGGGAACAGTAGCCAGCGAAAAAACGAGAACAAACAGGAACATTGAAAAGGCAATTATCTTCAATGGAATTGCATATATGGCTTATCGTGGTGGTGGCCGCCGCCTGGACCACGTCACCGGAGGGCATGGGCGGACCGTTGGGAGTGGTCGCTCTCGACAATGGCCTCGCCCGGACGCCCCCCATGGGATGGCTATCATGGGAACGATTTCTGTGTCAAGTCGACTGTAAAGCATACCCCGATTCCTGCATCAGGTTGGTGTAGCTCGGCAGTTCGCAAAATCCGTTAACATGTCGGCCGAACATGGTAGATATGAACGACTACAGTTTGATAATCACTATTGTGTATAGCAAAAGGTAGTCACTTCCAAGACAAAATACTAGTACAAGCTGCTGCGTACGTAATGATAATGTAACTGGCTTGAGGTTGTTTGGAGTCTTTCTTCTTTTTCTAGAATGTCTAGAGACAAATATATATATATATATATATATATTATATATTAATATTATAATATCTAAAAGTTCAGCGGGTTTCAACCTCTTTTCCGTAACATTCTAATTTCCTTCTGGACAAAATACAAATTCGTCCATATCTAAGGTGCCATTCATGTCTAAAAACACATTTCACTTATATTTAGCTCGACAAATACTAATGCAATAGGAGGCTAAATCATTTTCAAAAGCCCTGATTAGCACTTTCAAAAGCTATCGACCTGCCATATACAATGTCTGCACTAATCTCTAGATACTTATCAAAGAATGGCACAGTGGACACGGACGGAACAGCATCCTCTGGTTCCGGATGCGGCGAAATCTATACACTGTACATAATGAAACCTATTTTCGACAGTGAAAAAAAAGGTCTCTTCACCAGGCCTATCGTTATTAGCTTGGCTCTAACATGTCTTCCTTGTCGGGCACTCCTCGGTAACGCTTTGTGGCAACGTTTGCGTGCCATATAAGAGAGCTAAGCATCGTAAAATTGCAGCTCCTTTAATAAACCAATAAACAAAATAAAAAAACCTTTACTTTTCAGGCCAAAAGGTTTCCTACCGTTTCAGGCCAAAAATATGAACTATCTCATGCGTTTGTCCCCATGTCTGGCCTCATCGGGGCGGTTGGACTTGAGATAAGAGTTTTTTTCCCCCGATTATTATAATAGTAGATTTTATTTTCGTTCCAATAGAGGATTTGCTATAAAATGCCTCACGTATGCATTGAGTTCGGGCTTCACGCTCACATTGTTCCTTCTGCAAATATACTATACACTATTGCAACTAGCCTAAACTACCTGTGTTTCCAGCGAACGTCTATACACTTCAATGGCAGACGTGATGGCTTCAGAAGGCTACCTCGACGCCGGCTACGACCTCGTCAACATCGATGACTGCTGGATGTCGAACAAAAGGGACTTTGACGGAATGCTACAAGCCAACATTTCGCGTTTTCCACACGGCATCAAATGGCTTGCTGACTATGTACGCACTCGAGAAATGTTGACCCGTGAATATTCTTCCGTTCCTTGGAATATCTTTTCTGCATCTACCTTACCTTGCTAGTTCCCATGAATCTTTCGAAGGGCCGAAGAAAGGCCTTTCTCGAATGGAAATAAAATCGGCGTAGGGGCACCCGTCGAATAGCTTATGCAAACGTATTCACGGGGATATCACTGTCAAATCAACTGAATCACTGGTAGATGATGCGAACCACTGCTAAATGATCCGAATGACTGTTACATGAACTAAATTCAAGATAGCTTCTTGCAGGTTCACGCCAAGGGTCTACGTCTTGGTATCTACCAGGACTGCGGCACGAAGACCTGTGGAGGCTATCCAGGAAGTCAGGGATTCTTCGACAAGGATGCCAGGACCTACGCCAGATGGGACGTAGATATGCTAAAACTCGATGGATGCTACGCAAAAGAAGAGGACATGGACAAAAGTCCGTACGAAATAGACAATTCTGAAATGAACTCGTATGCATTTATATATTACTTATGCTATCATTATTATTATTATTATTATTAATATTTTACATAGTTAGACTTATACTCGTGTTCATTGTCGACTCGCATACGTCTCATAATCCTTCATTAAGGTGTGTCCAATATACAATGTGAGCTTAGGTCTGCTTATAGTTTCCTCGTCAAGGCTGTGATATATGTGTAAACAAATAAAAAATAAATATGCCACTACTCTGGAATATACGCGGGGATGTTTCTCGAAACGAAGCTGCAATTTTGCATTGATTGCTTGCCCCGATTTGCCCATACTTCCCTATAGTTTACCCGGAGATGACTCGTTCGTTGAACCGATCCGGTCGTCCGATTATCTTCTCATGTTCGTGGCCCGCGTACCAGTTTCGACAGAGGACGCCTGACTACGATGCCATCTCGCGTCATTGTAATCTATGGCGAAACTTTGACGACATCAGCGATTCGTGGGCGAGTGTCACGACCATCATGGACTATTATGCAAAAGTTCAGGACGACCTTATACCATTCAGTGGACCTGGCGCCTGGAGCGATCCCGATATGGTAGGCATTTTTTGTTTGTTATATTAATTTCTCTCTTGGGACACTCTGTGGATCTCTGTAATCACGTTGCTAAATCTATATATTATCGATCTTGATTTATCTCTCAATCACGCCTTGTTCGCCTGATTCTGATTAGCTAGGTACAATGGCCTGCTTTTTTTTTCGAGAAATGCCTACCAATTTGGCTCCAGGAATTTTGCTTGCATGATTATAACCCTGCCCTTACATTATAGATAAGTTCTCCATAATATATTATATGTAATGGATAATGGTGACAATAGCCTTTACAACGGTTACCTCCGTTACCAATCCGTTTAACAAGTACTACAGTATACTGCTGTACCGGTCGTTTGACGAGACACTAATCAGGCAGATGCTGTCTTGGCGCTTATGCTCTGCTTACCGTTTTTTAATTGTTGATTTTGTTGAACAGCTCATTGTCGGCAACTTTGGCCTGTCAGTGGATCAGGCCAAGACGCAGATGGCACTCTGGGCCATCCTAGCAGCTCCACTCTTCATATCCACCGATCTGCGGACGATTCAGCCAGTATTCAAGAAGATCCTACTCAATAAGGACGTTATCGGTGTCAATCAAGACAGCTATGGTATTATGGGCCGCCAGATCTACAACGTAAGCTTCACTTGGTCATTCCAACGCATCGTACTTCTTCAAAGCAATGCAAATGTTTGTCACTAACGTCTAAATTTTCAGTGCGACTGAACAGATACGCCAAGACGACGCGGAGCCCCAAATATAGGGAGTTCCCGTCCATTTCAGGGGGAAATCCGGTCCTCCTTCTCCCTGGAGCTATCTCAAAGGGCTCCAAATCACCATACGTTATCCATTTATGCTTTCAGGCACAGGCCACGTTCACACGTTGACTCTCTCCGAGTACTGTGACCGTACTCAGAGCGAGTCTTGCATGGATGAAATAGCCTCATGAAATAGATCTTTCTCGCGTAACTAGCTGACAAAAGTACGTTGCCACCGGAGGTTGGCGGGAGAGATATCGCGGGTGGGGGGTGGTGGGGTCGCTATGTCATATTTCTGTATTTGCTCTGCTAACACCAACCCCATTCATTGTTTGCAATAACGATGCATTGGGGGTTCTCATTTTCAGGCTAATAACATCCAAATTTGGATACGTCCAGTGGGCCCGCGATTGGTCGACGGCTCGATGTCTGCTGCGATCGCTATCCACAATAGATACAACATGGGTAGTCCTCGGCTTGTAAATGTCAGTATCGATACCACTATGGATATGGCAAATAACTTGTTCGCCTGATTCTGATTAGCTAGATACAATGTCCTGCTTTTTTTTGAGAAATGCCTACCAATTTGGCTCCAGGGATCTTGTTTGCATGATTATAACTCTGATCTTACATATTTATAAATAAGTTCTCCATAATATATTGATTCGAATCATTGTCAAAATATAGAATATATGAGGAATACCTGGAATACATTCGGTTCGACAACAGTTGTTCATTAGAGCAATTCGAAGAGATTGGGTGCTGTTATAGCCGTTGTTATAACGATTCGCGATAGTCACGTACACCACATTAACACGTATATAGGTAGCAAGTGTTTCGCTCGAAGCTGATGTTGGTATTATTGAGTCGTGTTCGCTTAATCCTCCAATTTGGGTCACATTAAACCTTTGCAGGTTTCCCTGTCCAGTATCGGCATGAACTACGAGGGTGGCTATGTGGTCAACGATCTTTTTGAGGCTCAGATCCGCAATAAAACGCTCCTTCCAACCTGCCACCTCGCTGTGCGCGTCAATCCATCGGGGGTGGTGATGGTCAAAGCCACGGTTCGTGCCATGTCAACCCCCGCATCTTCAAACGGTCAGCTGATGCCGAGTGCACTCGAAGCTCGTGATCCCTCCGATGCGCGCGAACCGACCGACGCCAAAGACGACCCCGCTAAGACTACCCAGCCTATCGGTGAGATCGAAGCAGATCGGTTCCTCCATCAGAATCGACGGCATATGTCCAGTATGGGATATGGACCGGCCGATCCAATGCCTAAGAAAGCCATGCCCAGATACCTCAGCGAGGTGGGCTACGACGCATACTCGAAGAACCAGAGGCGTTCCCAACAGTGAAAACAGCTGTGCCAATCGTCGGTACAATAATTCGTATAGCCGTACTCTATCAGGTTAAAATTGTGCGGCTGATCTTACAGGGGTAGTTATAGCATGATTGTGATGTTCAGCAACAGTAGCAGCCGCCGCAGCAGCAGCACCAGTGTGAATACACTTAATTGTGAATAAAAATTGTTGTACCATTTCCATGTGGGGTTTATCAATGTCAGACAGTAATTTTCGAATATTACTCATCATTCTTTAGTAAATATTATTATCCGTCAAAAATTATCGTCTCGGGCGGTTTGGCCGACGAAGTTTATGAATGTCGCATCGTCGTCTGGATTTTCAACGTCCCCCGACGCGGACACATACCCGACATCTGTAAAAAATCGAGATGGTGAATCAAGCGTTCTTGCTTTTGGTCAGCATTCAACATAATGGCACAGCGATACCTCTATAGCATGCTGCTAGCTGATCACTGACGGCGAGATACCACGAGGCACCACAAGTTGAAGCGTTCAGGTCGATATCGATATGGTCGAGTGTTCGTGGTGGAGAGACAGTTTTGGTACGATACGTAATGGGATGTTCGGAAGCTGTTGCCATGCCGGACCAATGAAAGGCGATGTGGATCATCCTCGGGACGACTATCGTACACAATGGTCATGTCTCCCTAAGACATTGTGTCTGGTGAACCGGTACAACGAGGCGCAGAGCTCGTCTGGGAAAAGCTGGCGATGGTCAGGACAGTCACCGGTATATACCGGTGACTGAGACAACCCCTGAGGCTGTGGGAGCCCTCCTTGAAGACACGAAGGGTTCGGATTTGTTGTTGTGGTGATGGTCGGTGACAAATTTATGGTCAGGTCCAAACTCCCATGGAGGGTAAGTCCAGGTAAGGGTCCGCGATATGGATCGCTCAGGTCTCCCAGCATAGACGAATATGCGTTTCGCCTTTTACTAAACGCATCCGTGCTTGGGGACACTCACAATGAGCCTAAATGGCAATTTCCAAATTGCCACCTGGTGCTACCAAAAATTACATGCCCCATCTTTCCCAGTTTGGGAGAGTGGCAGGTCTCAGCCCTTCCGGAGTGCAATGGAAAGGCCTCCCCCTGGGGTCTCCACCTTCCTGATCAAGGAGGTCCCGGCACCAGGTAAGTCCATATGGACCTGGGCCCTACCTGGACCTGGTAATGGAGCAAGTGCACGCGCTGGTAATTCTAAAACGATTGTACTCTATTTCTAGATTACCCCTTTTTTTTCGCCATTCGAACAAAGGGATCCGGAGGTGCATCTCGAAGTTCTTCAAATCCAGTCAGTTCGGCTTGCGGACGTCGCGCTCGGCACAAGTTCAGTCAGTTCGGCGCCGATACGATCGCGAAAAAAAAAGCAGCTTCCTCTCGGGAGTATTCCATGATGTTGCTGCTCCAACGGCGTAGGCCAATTGATCTATCTCGCCGATTACGATCAGCTGGCTCAAAGGACACCTCTCCCAAAGAAGATGGATTGTTATGGCCTGTAGCTTGGGGTCGCACATAGGCGAGCATGAGTTTACCTCGTCCGCGGAGGGGGAGAGATTGATATCACGGGAAATATATCAAAGGGCACAGATCAACTCAAATAATCCAGAATGATGCTCTCAGAGCACTGTTTTGTAGGTGTCGTAGAGACTCCCTTGACTGAACTAGTTTCCATTGACAAACTATGAACATTTCGAGTTGCTTTACTCGCCTTTAACGTGTCAAACTCGAGTATTCTCTCAGAGATATCTCTATTTTTTTCCCATAAGGCGCCGTCGCCAACTGCTCTAACTGTACGACCGTACGACAACACATTCTACGTAGACAAATAGTCACTAACGAGGAACTCTTGGAGACATGTTCACCACCTGCCGCTTGCCGTCAATCGGGAGTTTCCGCCCTCTTGAAATTCGCTTGTTCACCTCGGAGAAACAATTCGAATCAACAGATCCACTGGGCATGGCCCTACATCAGAAAACAAACGGAGGTCTATCTTTCTATCTATCTATAGTGTTTATTTGCAATAAGTACCGTTGACTGCGACCCATGTCGGATATGTCCCCCCCTCCACCGCCTCTTTGGGTTCGTGCACGATCACCCAATCGTCCTCATTGTGTTTTGCGGAAATTTCAATGTTGAAAAGGTGACAGAAAATAGCTTCGTTCAGCTTACCGAAGAGCTGGGGCCTCTCTGCGATCGTGTTCTCAAAAGGTTATGGTAGCTCTTGATAATATCTGTTTATATTTTTCGGAAGCTAGTAAGATTGAGTTATATGCAATATCTCTTGGATGTTTAATATGACCATTGCGGCTTTGAGTCTGCGATCGGAACTTCTCGTTGGGACGAGCCGCACTGAGACTGGAGGATCCTACATTGGACGCTAACGGCTAACGCTAAGGGAGACACACAGCTTCGGAGCGGCCGGATAGGACCTTCGCCCTTCTGCGATTCTATCTCTCTCTCTGAGTGACGGTTTTCCTGAGAGCGAAAAGCCGGGCCTTTCTTTTTAGGACACAGACAGATCGTTGCGTGGGTGTAGGATTGGCAAGGGCATGCTGCTTATAACAACATGAGGGGGAGGGCTGTCTCGAATCGAACTCGGTCTGCTCTCTCCAACGCCGTTCGAACATCAATATAGTTCGGGGGACTTTCAGCCCTAAACATTTAACGTCAACGGTACAACTGCTTTTTAGCATTGCTTCGTAAGACGGACCCCGTTGAATGCAAATGTGCAACGGTGGCCCATTCGGAATAGACAGACCGACCAGTCGAATACAAACCGGCTGTATTCAAACAAATTGCTCAACAATTAATTTCCAACAAATTGCTGCCTAACAGCAGCAGCAGCAATGTGATCCGGCGGATTTCGCCATCGAACAACAGCCGTCCAGTGTCATCTGCCGCCTCAACGCTTTGGCGGGCATTTCGAATAATTCGTTAGCACGCATGTCGCTCACAAGCCATAGCTCGTTTCATCCAGCAAGTTCGATCGAACTCGGCCACTGCGCCAGCCGTAATTGGCATATCTGCAAATGGAAGAATGAGAGAAAATGATCGCTCGATGTATTTACAAAACATGACTTGATGTTTTGTTTCGAGTTTCCAAGCTGGTTCCGATAGAGGAGCCCTTCGTTGTTTCGTCTCTGATCGCGAAATGGTAGCGACAGACGTCTCCGTTGTGACTTGATAACTAGAATCTCCCCTCTCCCTTCTAAATAATCCCTAGAAGTAATTCCTTACTTATTGTGTGTTTGAATAAACCTTCGTTTGTCACTTGCTTGATAATTCGAAAAGGTATAGATTCGAGGCAAGGTGAGTGCCGTTGAGGGAATAGCATTGCTTGAGCTTGGTTTGTAAATGCATACGCTTTGGCATGAGATCGCCTTTTAACTGAGACCACCTATGGATATGGGGACTTCTTGACAGTGCAGTATATATATATATATATATATACATATATAGGTGAATTTAATTGAATTGTATTGGTTTTAGTGAGCTGTATCTGTTCGTTTGCTCTGTGTTTTCACGCATGAAGCCATAGTGCTGATGTGCGTGGTCACCTGGCTAAATAACGATGAACTCGCATAGATGCATAAATTGTTACATTTGCAAAGATGTTATTATTTCGGTGACGTGTAATTGATAGAGTTGCGAGTCGGAGGTCCACTCTCACGGAACACGCGGGTAATGCTGACTTTGGGGATGATGTGGGGCAGGGAACCCACTGGTTTAGTGGGTGGCTTTGTAAGTCAATCTCACACGTTACAATGACTTGCCCTTGGCTATTGAGTGTCGCCAGTTACGTGTTGGGGTCCCGCAACTCCTCACAATAAAAAAATTTATGAATATCAACAGGGTTGCTGTAAATGATCGTTCTGGGTGACTTCCAGCTAAGTTAATGTGGCGAATGATCCACAATGGCTCGCGCTACAACGTTCTTGCCATTGGATGAAAGGGGAAGACGACCCTCGCCAGACTGGCGGAGTCATTCATGTAGTTGCATTGAGTGGTTGGACACGGTGTCTTTAGGGTGTTTGGAACCACCCACGCTAGATCGGTCCTTTTTCGAGGCTTTGTGTTCGATGTCACAACATTATATATATACACATATATTCATGTATATATACCGTGCATTTACGAAGATATCAATTCGTTTGTGTTCGACGAAAAAGTTACAATCCCACGTGTCAAACTCGGATTATCGCGTGGAGTGGCGTCGATCAGCCGTTTTCGTTGTGACGGCAAACGGACACGGCGGCTAAGCAGAAAAGAATTCAAAAGTTCAAGACGCAAGTTCAACGAGACATATTGCACCGAGCGGCACACTGCCCCCCCCCAAGAATTGTGACTGTTACGCGCAGCGTTGACTAGCGAGGGCCATAAACCAGAATGGCGGACGACAATCGTACTAGTTTGCTCAAGGTACGGTCGTGTAACGCCTATGTGAGATGGGAGCGATAAGAAGGACGTTCCCGAGGACGCCGTGCCACTGACAGAGGGAAATTCATCAGGTAGAGAAAGTGTACTATTCGTTGGTCGTGTTGAACGAGATGGACACATCATTCCAGGGTCGGTCAGAGATGCAGTCTGCCAATTCCGGTTCGAGGGCGAATGGCGGATCGAATCTGAGCGAATCGGGATACTCCCGAGACAGGTTTGGTCAGGCTGGCAAAGGTCTCGTTCGGTGTGGCCGATGATGGCCGGGATGGCGATTTCACACGGTTACCTCTATGGACGTTAGTTGGCGGGGTTCAGCCCCCTCTGGCCAGACCAGACGACGAAAAAAACAACGATTCGGGCCAATAGCTTGTAGCGCGAGTGGCAGCCGCCACAGATATTGTTGTACCTTTACTAATCACCAAGAATGATCGACACTTTAATGGGGGCGAGGAATTTCGATTTGCTCGTATCGCAATATTATCGCTTCATCGAGATTTGTCCACGGGCCCCACGTAGTACAGAAGGGTTAACCTAGGCTATCTCTAGCGATGAATAATCTCCACAGGGTGCACGGCCTTCGTGCTGGTGTGAATTTAGCCACTGGTGATGTTAGACACACATATATATATATATATATATATATATATATATATATATAGGATCATAATCCGACTGAACCATTAGCGCGACTTTTCTTGAAGCACTTAAGAGTTACATCAGAGTTGCTAGTGTGGATAATGATTCCCTTGACCGCGTACTTCGTCGAATTTTTGTATTGATAAAGAGTCGGCGATTAACATAAATAATTACTTTGTTGATAACACAAGTGACACCACTCAGATGTCTGTTATACATTGGCTGTTCGTATGTTACCAAGACTCGAATGTCAGACGAACTAAGTGCCTTTTGAACTGGACGACTACAACGACGAACGTGTTTGATATTCTTGTAGTAGATATATATGTTCATAACATAACAAAATACCTCCAGATTATTATTATTAATTAAAAATAGTATTGTAGGTTATGATACAAACGATATTTTCGATTAGTTAAACAAAATTTATATTACAATAATTATAGAGGCAGTTCTATTGTAAGTTATCTCCGGTCGTTTGAAGAACAAGTACTCACGTCATTGCGCCATATTTTCTTTTTTAATTGGCATAAGTGCAGATAAATCTAATTAATAAAGTTACCAGCGAGCTTTGTGCGATCACTAGGGTACTTCAGGGCTTTGGACTATGAAGGTCCTACACTGTGGATATCTGTAGCTGACTGCACCTGGTACTGCTTTAGTTAACGCTGATCCGCAAGAGTCTAGAGCTTTCGAAGTGTGATATATTGTATGTTACAGAGGCGTTGTCGTACAGTGGGATCTCTTTTCGACCGAACAACGTGGGTTTGAGGAAGGAAGAGAGAGAGGTAACTGATTGTCATTCGTGATCTCGCCGTATTGAAAGGTCCTCTGCCCTAGTTTTGTAGCTTTATCGTAGTGAACTCTGTATCGGTCCATTAAATGGACGAACCTTTCCGTGATGTACTTCGTATACTCACACCCGTGTGCCTTCCTGCTGATCTCAAATCATCGTTGTGCATCAGCTATGGAGCGTGCTCAATGCGGGTCTGTTCTTGAGCTATTACACAAGCAACGCTCCATACCGTTACAACAGTTATAGTGGGAGGCTGCGCTGTCTCCTCATTTGTCGTCACTGAAACGCATTACAGCGCATTTGTGCCTTCTAAAACGCCGACGCATTCGACTGCTGAGCATCGCGATGAACACGCCGAGATTTCCCTTGACGTATTTGTGCTTGTTTCTTCTTTTCAGTGGGGTGAGTCCGTTTTTTGCAGTGAGGCAGCCCCGTGTCGTCAATTGAGGCGGTTCCAGTCGACCGTCGAATGGCGAGGATTGTTCAGGGCTTTGTGCCCTTTGTTAACGCGAACAGAGCGCATCTACTGGAGAACACTAAGATCCGTCGGTGTGCCATTGTGATCGATGCGTCGAACATACTTCGTCAGTTCAAGACGAAGGTCCCCTGGGAACATGGCGGAGACTACAATGTCTACGTCGAGCATGTGTGCGAGTTCTTCGAGAATTTGCAGAAAGCACAAATTACGGCGTACCTGTTTTTCGATGGGCCACAGTACGAGGACGAGGTGAAACTGCAGCGAACCCGTGATCGATGCAGGAAGCAGCTTGACAATGTCGTCAAACTCAACAACGGCCTTGACCCCAAAGACCTGGATAAATATCATGAGCATATTATCAGCAACACCGACCAAGTGGTTTTCAGGGATCTCGCCCGCAGCTTCAACATACGGATCTTCCAGCCCGTCACGAAGATCGACTACTTGCAGGAGATTGCTGCATATGCGAACTTCCTCGGAGCGTCGGTGTTAAGCGCCAACAATAATTTCTATTTCTATAACGTCGGCCGAGGTGGGTACATCCCGCTGCAGGAGGCCGAGATTCAGCTTACGCTAAAGACTGATGAGCTTGGCTGTTATATGGAGCTGCCAGTGTACCGACGCGAGCGTCTTCGAGAGCATTTCATTGGGACGTCAAATGATCGTTTGTTTGAAATGGCGTTCGCTATCCTGAGGAATCAAGAGACCGTATTTCGGAGCTTCGTGTCCAGCAAGCGGGCGACGCAAAACACCGACTTCAGCGGGTTATCCGGTGGCTACGGGGATCAATTTAGCAAGCGTATGCGTCGCATACTCTACACATTTCACTTCTTGAGATATCGAACTGCTGGACAGGCTGAGAACGAGATCATCGGGGGGCTGTATTGTGAAAAGCAGGAGGAGGCCCGACAACAATTTCAACAGTGTTACGAACTGTGTAACGCGAAGCCGCGTGACGTTCTCGGTGAATCCGAAATGGCGGACTATCTAGATATGAAGGCTGGAAGCCAGTCGCTGCCACTCTGGTTCTGTGAAGACTTCACCAATGGTGTGCTCATTCATCATTACTTCGACGTGATGACTTCCCATTGGACCAATCTCAAGTCAATGGTTGAGTGCGTAACCAAGCCAAGCGCGCATCAGGCGAGCGTTGAGCTTCGCCAATACATCTACGGGATCCTCCTGTCTGGGTCCGTCACAACCGACACCGAGCGGTACTTCCTCGTTGTCAAGGAGCTTCAACGTATGGGCTACAGCTTGCACGAGTTTCAGGTGAAGCCACGCTGGACACTGGCCCCATTCAGCGACGAGATTGACTTCACGGGACGCGGCGTCCCCGCGAAACCGATTCCCAGCCTGGAAAATATGGAACTGATGAAAAGTGCCGAAGGCGAGCACATGTTCCAAGGCGAGCACGTGCCAGCCGCGCGAAGTCGTCCACTCAATCCCCCACCGACGTCAGTTTACCGTCCTCGTTCTGCGCTACTGGTTCTCACATTCGGATGTGTGGCCCGCTCATGTTGTTTCGCTGCTGCTCGGCATCGCGGCCGTAGAAGCTCAGAGCGGCCGACCCTCGGCACTGTTGGCTGCGGAGGTCACCCTTCAGCCGGTGTTCCTGGCGAGTGCCAAAGCCCGCATGTTCAAGTCGGACGAGGCCACCGTTTCGGTGGAGCGCATGCACCGTTTTGCTGAACTGCAGTCGATTCTGTTCGACGCGAAAATGCTGCACCGATTGCTGCGTCAGCCGTTCGCTTTCGACGTGAACACCGAGAACCTTGACCAGTACATCAGTTCGACGTTTCTTCATCAGGTAACTATCGCCACCGACAGTGGATATGGCATTTCTAGAGGATGACTACGAATTAGTAGTAGTTACTTTATAATTAGTTAGTTAGTTACTTTTTAGTTACTTTATATTCGCAGCGACATCGAAGCTCCGCGCGAGTGCCGATGCATGCACAATGTTGGTTGAGCTTGTTTCAGAGAGAACTCTTGTCATTTTGATTCGTCGAGTTCAAGAACTTTATGACGGTGCGAGTGTTGTTTGTCTTCCGCGGGGGGGTCACCTTTCTAATCAAATTCGAATGGAAGTTTAGTGAAAGTTCTATCATAGTGCAATACTCAACTAACTGCGTTATATCCGGCCTATCTTTGATCTGCTGTTTTGCCACACGAGATTTTTGACTTTTGAACGGCCGAGTGGAGGCGGTTCCGTGATACCGGGGCACCGTCTGCGCGGGAAGTTGTTAAATGCAGATATGTTCAATTGGGTGACGAACCAGCGCCGATGCGCATGTCATAATTTGATAATCATAATCATGTAGTAATAACCATAATAATAGCATGTTATATTGTTATATGATTATTATGTCTAGGACTGTTAGTCTGCATTTACTTCCTCTGAAATGCGTTATTGTTATGGTCGACATTGGTAACGAGTGAGTGGAAGCGGTGAGAGAGATGACGTGAAATGCGAATATATTATTATTATTTATTATTATTATTATTATTATTATTATTATTATTATTATTATTTATTATTATTATTATTATTATTATTATCCGAATCGTTAAAGAGGCGATAAACGAAGATTTCATCTCATTTTGCCAAGATTAAGCATATCACCGAGCTGCTTTGCGCATGCCAACTAAACCGAGGCAATTAGCCTGTGAATAATCATCCATATACACATTTTTGTCTTTTTTTCTTTTGTATCTCATGTGATCCCTTATCGCTAAACGCCATGAGAGGTCGGCCAGACGTGTTAACCTTTGTTCCTTTATCCATTCGTCGCGTTATCAGATGACAGCCCGACTCGAGCAAATTGGACGCGATGACCTGGGTGAGCTGCGGTCGATTGTGAGCCCTGTGGTGGATAACGGAGAAAGTGTGCTGTGGCAAGTCTTGGATGAGATCATATCGAAACAGGATTGAATTGATTGATATGATTTATATTTTGCCGCCAACGTCGCGAGGATTCATCTGTTCCCTTCAAATAGTCTCATTCCTGTGAGCAGCGGACCTGCCGCTGGGCTCAACACGAACGCGCCCTAGTCCCGACATGGCGTAGGTTCGAAAAAGGTTTTCCGCCGGATGGATGCTGTAGGCGTTTCGGCGACGCGCAGATATACGAACGGCGCGGGCGGCGCCCTGGAAGTTGTAGTCCAAGATCACTAAAGAGTTGTACAGGCGCTGGTACTGCTGCTGCTGCTGGTCGTCGTGGTGTATCATGCATTCGGTATAGTTCAAACAGTATCCACCTGCGCGTGTACATTTCATACTTTAACTGATATCGAATCTCGCCGGGGCGGAAGCTGGCGGCGGGGCTACAGAAAAAACAGCCGAGAAATGAGCAAACCTTTTCTGTTTGTAATGTTTATAATGTATTTGCTAATAATTGTGATCATATGTTTATAAGCGATTTTATTCATGCTGGCTGACTCCGGCAAATACGATCTCTCGCCCCATTGTGTGGGGGAGGGACGGCTTAATCTCGAACGTCACCGATTGTTCACCGAATGCTGGTGGCGTTCAATTGTAATTGAAGTGGCGAAGTACCACGTCAAATTGATGAAACGTGTTGTGAAGTGTGCCGTCCCTGATCTTCGAGGTGCTTCAAAGCTAAAATATATAGAGAGAGAAATAAATGGCCACTCGTTGTCGCGGTGACACTCAGACGGTTGCCAGACAAGCACTCGTAGTGGCCGTATGACCAGCTCATACATTGTGTTTTCAATATAGACCGTCATACGACAAATTGGCAATTGGATGACCCGGGGCGGTACCAAGGAAACTTGTCCACCAACGATCAACTAGCTCGTATCACAAACTTTCCTCACTGTATTCATTAATTGTAAATGTATTTCTAACTGTCAGTGGAGAGTCCTCGGTAGGACAATTAATCACTTGGAGTAAACGCCGAGATCGTTCTAACTGTACCAGTAACAACTGAACCAAACGGGATGTTGTGGTATATCATGTTGTTATGCTATAATACCTACATGGAAGTGGTGTAGAGATGGCGTGAAATAAGAAAATACTATCTGAACTGTTTCAAGAAACGATTCAAGGCAGATTTAACTTGACTCTGATAGGGTTAAGCATATCGCTGTTGTTTTTTGTGGCTGTGTGAGTGTGGATGTATCTTACCTGCAGACGTCTGTATTCCAACTGACCGCTTCAAAGTTTGAAAATGAACTTGGAAAATAATCATAATAAAAATACGTTTCATATTAATCAGTGTGAAATAACAAGGTGGGCGTTTTCAATTTCAACCATTGTGCTTTGTGTGTAGGAACCGTGGGCCAACCTTACGGTATAATATATGAAAATGCATTCTGTGCTAAGAACTATATCTCTATATTTTATAGTAACCCTGACGCATCGATGGTAAACGCCCAATTTCGCCTAAACACTGTTGGCAAGAAAGGTCGCTACGACGGTTTATTTCGCTTGTGGTAAAGTAAAGGTAAACATATTATTGGTTTATTAGAGGAACCGAATTTTTTACAACAATGCAGTTGAAGTTCTATTCTAGATGTCCTCCTCCTCTTCCTCCTCACCAGGTTGCGGGACAACTCGGAACCTGCGGCCTACGGCAATTTACTACACCCAGAGACTTTGCCGCCGTTCAAGCCGCCGCGCTGAAGTTTACGGGGCTTGGAAAAACTAGCTAAACTATGATGTATATATATAGAGATACGTATGTATTGAATCTCAATGCCACAACTTCGTGTGTCCAGTGATTTATAATATATTTATTGCCTCGTTTGTTCTTTTTTTTTGCCTAAGATTACCTCGTTCAGCCGTCGCCACTCACATCGTCCGCTGGTAGCACCTCGTTATTTGAATCAAAAAATCCACGTTCGGGTTTACAATACAAAATTTCAGAGGTTCGCGGGGCTCATTGGGGGCACAAGTAAATTGACAGACGAATTAGTAGATAACTAGACGTTTAGTAGGACACTATTAATAAAAAGTATGTTTCGATGCGCGTCCTTCTCTCTCTCAGAATGTTCACATCTACTGGTAGGTCTGAAGCCGGATCTCGATGGTGGAAGCTCTACTTTATTTTTGTGAGAGAGAGAGGAGGAAATTTTCTTCAGGCCACCACCAGAGCTCTACTGGATGATATCTGTCGTACATGGTTCTGAGCTGAGGTGTTTTACGCATGCAAATATATTGTTATAGATGTGTTATTATTAATTTGAATCTGCAGGCCAGCTTCGTTTATCATTACGAAGATAAGAAATAATATATAATATTCGGCCGACCCATAAAATACGGCACTGCTGCGCCGAGTTCTTTTTATTGGCCGGTTTGAATTCAAATTTGGCGGGTAGTGAGACACAACAATTAGCAAGTAGCCGCTAGCGTTCGGCTTTCTTTGGGCGTTCGAAATGACAACCGGCGGATTCAGGTCCCTCAAACTTGCGTTCTCGGAACGAAAGTGTCAGGTTTATGTTTCAAGAGAAGAAATGTCCAGCTGGAATCCATCGTAGATTGGTTAGTGTGCACGGCCATAATGTCCTGAGTCAACGACAGGTGTAACGTTGTTTTGCGCAGTTTAGGCAAGGCGACTGGGACATTAATGAACATCGAGGGCGCCCCTTCCTTAACCTGGACTCGACGAACGCAATAATCGAAAATGCTTTTGAGCAAACTAGAGCTTGGTCATTGACGACTTTGTCGGCTGAAATTCTAAAAAGTTCCACGCGTCGTTGACGAAACACCCCCGCGAGCTATGGATGAAGCCTGCTAGACCATCTGCATATGATCAAGTTCTCGAGCTCTTAGGGCGCGCTTTCCTCTACGTAATCGTTACGAACAACCGTAACCGCTCTCCTGAAGTTGGAGTGCGGGCCGAGAAAGACAACGACAACGACGCCACCTCGGTTTCTGTCAGTCTATTGGTCAGATTTCCTCATAGTAATACCTAAAGGTTAAGAGCTAAGTCCTGTCAGATAGGGAAAGAGCTGAGGGTCAGCTCAAAAAACAATTATTATTGGTCAGATTCACCAGCGTGGGTGGTGACCACTTCAGCTCGGCAGGATATGTACTGTGCTTTGGTCTCGTTCATCGTTTGCCATTAGAAGTCCAATGTTGAAGAAGCGCTAGCCAGCAGACAGCAGTGCTCCACCCACTTTGAGGGAGATGCGTATAGTGTACTTCGTGTGGGGTGGAGATTCTATTACCTCCGCAACCTCCACGTCTCTATGGTCCTGTCGGTCCTGAGGTCTGAGTCCCGGTTCAAACGCGGGAGCGTTTGAATTGGGCGAGATACCTAAGCGGTGTTGTTAGTTTTCTATAAGGAAATGTATCCATTAATTCATGAACATGCTGCAGATGAATTTGCGCTCATCGACATAGATAATATATTCGTATGGTATTCGATTGGAATAGTTGTTAAGTGTACGCCACCTACGCGTACGCTTGAACGGGGGCAAAGCCTCTGGCTCTAGTAAAATAACGGAGGCCACAGGTTCCGAGTTGTCCTGCGATCTGGTGAGGAGGAGGATGAGGACATCTATAAGAGAACATAACCATCAGTAAACATTGCAGTTTCTTTAATTGTAAATCAATAAATCTTCACCTTTACCCCATCTGTTCGTGGCCTATTCCTTCGCTCTCTCGGCTGATAATGACGCGCGGCGCGATGGTCAACGGGTCATCAACTCGTCCCAATGAGTCGCAGGTCCTGCGATTACCTTTTTATTCTATGTGATGGCGGCGTACTCCTTGATGCGGCTTACTCTTAAGGGTTCTCGTCGATCTTTCCAAACTCTGCAGTGTCAGCTCGCCAGTCCTGATACCGCTAGGAAGCGGTATGTCCTGCCAAATAACCTGCCAAGTGTGAGCCAGCACCGGTCAGTTTTCGTTGCCCGTGGAATTCTCCCTTTGTCCCGCCGTCCCGTAGACTTCATTTTCTACGAGACGCTCGCACCGGAGTTTCCCGACACCGCTCGAGTGACCAGTCATCACGGTGCTACCACCTCTCGGAGCTCCTCGTCGGGGAGCACCCACAGCCACTCCATGTTCGCCCTCACTTATTGCTGCCCTCTCTCTTCCGCCGTGGGGTCGTCGCCAGGCAACTACTACAATCATAACGACGGGGTACTCACGCTATCCGTGGGAGCGGTTACACGAAACCAGCCATCCAACCGACCGGCGGAGCCATCGAGCCAAGCCAGATAGCCTCGGTCCTGGCCGAGAGATTGGTAGCTAGGTTGGCGACGACTACCGGCGTAAGAGCTTCTTCCTTAGCGTTATTATTGTACCACTGCCACTTCTACTCGAACCAGAACTACTGCTGTGATAGTCTCCTCGGAAGGCTTGCTGGTTCGTCTCGCCTCGGGAGGGCTCCGACGGGGTCGTCGACAGGAGGCTACGCGAGTGAGACCGAGAAGAAAGATAGTGTGTGTGTGTGTCTTGTGTATACTCCGTAGACGATAAAGCTACGAAGCGCGCGCACCTGCGCAGAACATCGTGGAGACCCGACAACCCACTTGGATCGAGCACTATAAACAACGTCACATCTCGGCCGTGAGACGAGGTACGCCACACGTATATAACGAATAGGTTCCATGGGTTGGCAAAGCATTATGACGGGACGGTGGTGGTAATATGCGGACGAGTGGCTGGGTTCTGGCAAAAAAACCCAATGAATGGACAGCCGCTGAATGAAATGGTTAATCTGTTGTGACATTTAGCCATGTATGTCGGTAGTCGTAGGTGCGACGGTATGGCTAGCACCTGTACATGCCCTTGAGCACTGTAGGGTGACATGTACATGTGGCCCTCACATCGCTTTGAATACGCTCGGTGACACTGGTGACATATGTGAGAAGCTCGGAAGTGATCCCGCGCGAGCCGAATATGACGATCAAGGAGACGGCAGACAAAAGCTTAACCCTTCACTTCAGATCGTAGATGAGTGAAGTACGAATCAGCAACGAAGCTAAATGACCCCTCTGATCGGGCTCATAGGAGTAGACAAAAGAACGTCGTAAGAATAGGGTGACTCCAACGGACACTTCGGAGCTTGTCGAAATATATAGACTGCACGACCGAGAAGTCTTCAGACACCAGCAGCAGCAGCAGTCAGCGAGTAGTACCGTGTTCAGTGTCGCTCATCGCACGACATCACGTGAGGAGCAACGACAGTGGAAAGCAGCTGAGGTTTCTGACAAGCAATAGCCAACGGTGGCTGCTCAAGTTCAAGGTTAGTCTTCGCATTGTCTTTTATCACTCATGAGAACGATCTAGCAGCTCTGGGCGATCTCAGCAGAGTCAGGTAATTTTTCACGCGCGAAACAGTCCGTTCCGTATTCTCTCATTCTATTTGATTTTTGAAAGTGCCGTGGGACAAGGGCGACAAGAGACTCTTCAGGGCTAATTAGCTTCGTTGGGTCATCGCACTTTCGGCAGGCCTTGAAAGGCATAACGAGCGACGTGTTGCTTGTTCTCATGTCAAGTCAACCTAAGACGTCTGCCGGATACGACGATACTTCGGCTTGGTATATGATTGTTTCGCTTTGAGCGTGCCATTTATTCTTGACCCCCAGAATGGTCTAAACTGATGGTGAATTCGAATGAAGACTATGAATCACTTTTGCTTTATCCTTTCTGTCATTTAGTAATATTAATTTGTTCAAGTTGATTAGTGTTAACCACCTTGATTTCGCCTGCTCAAGGACATTGTGCCCTCTGCAATTTTCCTTTATTTCTGATGAAGTTTTTAGAGCTACTTTTCCACAAGAGAGATGGATATGAGATGTAATCATGCCCTTGACGCGAGCGAGACCCTCCTGAGTACGCGTTCCCTTTAACAAGTTGCTCGTTTCAATACACTAGCTACCGTTGTCCGCCTACCGGGGTCCGTCTTACGAAGCAATGCTAAAGGCAGTACCGTGAACGTTAAGTGTTGGCTGAGACTCAGCCCGAAAACCTTTAGCTACCGTTGTAGCCTTCAGTATCCCTGTTTTATGTCTATGTGCTAACTAAGGGATGTATGAGTCACTCCATATACAAGTTCGTGGTTTTTGTCCTCTTCTAGTACTTATTGCCGATCCGGCTTGCTAATTCGGTGTTCGCGTCCCGTTAGCACAACGATAGTGAAACTCAGGACGCGCTCAATAATTAACAACAACAGCAGCAACAAAATACAACTTTTCAGAAGCATGCATAGAATTGAAAGTATGCGAACAAAGTTTGATTATACATGCGTCGGATAGTGTTGTATAACTGCATATGCATTTCAATTACGTTAATGAACACGCGATTGCTCGGGTGTTTTTGTTTTTTTATTAGTTAATTTTTCTCACTCATCTATATTATAGTTTTTCAATTTTCGTATAGGTCTCTCAGCGCGAGGCGTGGGTAGCTTTAACGGCGGTAAAGTTTTCGGCTGTAGTAAAAATGTCGCAGGCGGGAGGTTCCGAGTTGTCCCACGAACCGGTGAAGAGGAGGAGGAGGAGGACATATCGAGAGAACTTAAGCATTGTTGTAAAAATTGCAGTTCCTTTCATTAATCAAAATTTTATTGTATAGTATACCTACAATATCAACTCGTGTAAAGGGCTCGTATCGTAGGTATAGGTAACGAGGCAGAAAGCTTCTAATTTGCATTCGGACAATATCCTGCGTCAACATTCAGCGACAGACTATCGTCCGGTATCTACATTGGTCATCGTCATGAGACATCGCCGGGTAATGTCAGCCGTCTATCTGAGTTCGTTCGTTATGTCTGTGAATCTATTTGTGTGTAGCTCCCGACGAGGCAGTTCTCGTCTGTGGTTGTAACAGAGATATTGCTGGCGTGACACATGACCAGAGCAGTGGATCTGTCTATTACTACGCTGTTGTTATTGTTGCCGCTGACGATCTGTGCTGTTTGCTATGGCTTCTCGTGTGAGTGTGTTTACCATTCTTCTGTCATAGATGATGTTGACCATGTCTCCGGAGTGTTTGACATTTGCCGCTCGCCGTTTGCCTCAGACGGCTGTCGACCCTAGTTTTCAGTTTCTTCTTGGGCGGGCTTGGCGTACTCAGGGCCTACTTCAGGGTATCGTCCCGAGTTGACCCTCAGCCTGGGTCGCATTCGGCTGAATGGGCCCCCATAGCCAACGAGCGTATCGAGAGCTGGGAGACCCGTCATCGGACGGCGCGAGCCAATTATCAAGTCCGCCTGAACGAAAGCGACGAATTAATTGTTTACAGCTGAAACGAACGGGTCATTAGGCCCTGCCAACCTATCTGGACTGATTATTCGTTGTAAGAGAACCACTGATTGAGCATTAATATATGATGAATATGATTGTATATGCTGGGTCTTGTTCTTTGGCTGGGAGGTACGCCGTGTCAATCCGTTCAGCTGATCTACGAATCGGGATTCGTTTCGTTATAGTGAGCTCGGTGTCAACTCGGATTTACTGTGACAGTCTGACGCCGTTGAAATGCACTCGTCAATCTCGTTAGTTTCGTCACAATGGGTTGGAAATTTGAGTGAGACATCGGCGAACGCAATTCGAATTCGCCGTCGCCAGCGTCAGCTCTATAGGTAATGCTCATCATTCGCTTCGAGAACACTATACATTGTTAATCAAGCCATCTCACCGTATTCTACAATTCTGAACAACTGGCCAACTTGTCCGACCCCATGTTAAACACCTCAGGGAGAGTCAGCGTTAGCTGTACGCGCCGATTTTAACGGCTCATGCCCGTTATTCGCATGGCACCCGCACCCGATTTGACGGCGGCCAGCGAGGTTTCGATCCGACGACTCGTTAGCAAGTCCACCCCAGTGCTATCACATGCTCAGTCAAGCGGTCGATTCCCAGTTGAAAATTCATCTAGAAGCGATAGCAATCAGATGGCGACACACGACGCCACGCGTGGTCTCTCTGTGGCCTTAATGTTAATTCGCAACATGTCGACAATGTTGGCACAGTGTCGCTGTTCCGGAGATCGAGATACTGTGGATGTCGAAAGCAGTGTGTACTCGAACGCTGAAACCGCGCCTATGGACACGTAGATACGTATACACGCATAAATGTATAATATATATATATATATATATATATATATATATATATATATATATAATGTTATATATATATATATATATATAACATTAATATTGAGAAGTCCAGCGAGGTAAGTTGAACGAGTTACAGAGACCGCATTGACCCATAACAAGAACTAGAGACCATACTGGCGATACAGCAAACAGCTGCTGGCACGGACACGCTGGCTGACGCTGGTGCTATTTGGCAGATTTCGTTGGGGTCTCAACGCTTCGGTCCCCGCAGTTCGCTGTTAAAAGACATCGAAATTAAGTTAAGGTGTTTACCTTAATTTTGGATGACACGAGCAAATTGCGCGCAGCCGTCCGCTTCTCGGATGAGACAGCGAGCAGCGTACAGCTAGCTAGATAGCTAATGTACAATTAATTAGTTACTTGTGCTAATGACAGCAAACGGATTGAGCAAAACAATGCCTGCTAGTGGTGGTATACCTATCCGACACGGTACACCAATCTACGTCAAAGTAGATGGCACTGTCCCCACCGAGACTGTGGCAGATATCTGTCTTAGTTATTTGGTACTACTTATTTAGTACTTTGGTTGTTGCTTGCCATATACGAGTATAAGCTAACCATCGATGAGGGACTTGGTCGTCGGATGACGAACAACGAAATGAACGGGCAATGTCCACCTCAGTGACAGTCTGCAGCTAGTTTGTCGCTCCATTCAAGCATTTTACGGTGGACCTCAATCTTCCTACGATGTCATCGACCGCTTTCTCGTCTCGTCTTTACGCCACTTACTATGCTGTGAATATGGATCCTGAAACAAAAAAGCTCTCGAACCGCCTTCGCCGTACGGCCTTCGTTGCTCAAAGCCTCTGAGCACAGGAGCCCGGCCGGCGTTGTCTCCCTTTCAGCTTGTAGACTGCTAGCAGTCCCTACCGGCGATGACGGGCGTCCCAACGGCAGCAGCAGCAGTAGCAGCGTTTAAATGGCAACGGCCCTCTTAAACCCAACCACGGCACCAGCAACAGCAGGAATAACAACGAGAGAAACACCGGTACATCCGGCCTCAAGCGGCTGCGCCGTGGGCTCCGCCGACGACATCTGGTCACCACGAGGTTCGTCGTGCGCAGGCGGCAACGCTTTTGTCTCTGTTCAAGCAGAAGATGAGAAGACCCGCTCGGACGTTGAATCGACCCGCCGATGTATCACAAGCTCGCCCAGCCAGCTCTGCGTTTTATCTCCATCTCTATGATTGTTAGTGGTCCACGAAGAGGGAAACTGGTAGAGACGTGTCACCCTACGCGGGATGTGTGATGGACTGGTGCGTGCAGACTCCCATGTTGTCATTATAATCAGGCATCGTACAGCTGACGGTTGATGTTGTAGGCAAGCCGGCAGTCACTTTGAGTTACTTGCTCCTGTTGAAAACCCCACCGCAAACGTACGGTAGAGTAATGAGCGTTTAACGTTCAACGGTTATCGGTGCTCGGATCGGGCAGCGAGACCCGAGGGTTGGCGGCTCGGTCACATTGTAGAGGCTAATGGGTTTGCATTCTATCTATATGTTTTCGAGAATTGTGACTCAATTGAAATGAACGCCTTTGCCGATCTTTGATTGGGTGATAGTGATACGTGTCGATAAATAATAATGATAATAATAATAAATTAATGTTACTCCTATTAATAGTAATATCATAACTATCTCGTACAGCTACAATCGATGACATTAACATACTCTGATCATGTCATGAAGGGGTCCCTTCAATATCTAATGTTAAGTCATCACCGGAGCATTGCACGACAGTGCAAACGCACAAGTTTCCACCCCATCGAGTTTGCGGCAAAGATGACGATATGATGTTGGAGATTTATCTTTTTTTTCTCGAAATCATCCAGGTTCATGTACCAGCCACCGCGCCTGATCAAGTCCCAACGTTGTTCCAGCCAAGCTGTTCGTCCAATTATTCTAATTATTAATCACGATAATTATTGTAAAGGTTCGATAAATCCCGCAACGAGTCACGATTACCGAGTCGACCAAAAATGTCAGCCACGCATCCAATACATCCGAGAAGGTTTGGAACTAATAAGAGCTGAAATCAGAAGGTTTTGGGCGTAACTAGCGAAAATATCGTCACCAGGTGTCCATTATTATGATTAAATTAGAACTGGATTATACTTTTAAAGTGAACTCGATTCAGCTGACACGGGACTATTCATTGCAAACGACCCCATGTTAGCACGCAGCCGTGACAGCGGGTCCAGTGATGATATTCGCCGAAGGGCAGCGACAAGTATAAGAGAAGTACAACCACTCCGCTTGTATCTGCATGATGCAGTAGATGCGCATTTTTATCAATGCACAACACGGCGTATACAGCTTACCGATAGGTTCACACGAACCTGTTGACGAGCGTCTAGGGGCATTTTTATTGCATACATATATATATATATATATATATATCAGAGCAAAAATTCAACGCCTGTCATAAAGTGTCTTCCTCACAACCTATACGGTGTGATACCCGCCAGCCTTTGCTATAGCTGCCCCCTCCCCCCTTCTCACCGTCTCGTCTTAACCTAACCCCGTCGGTGGCTAACCTCTCGAAAAAAAACAACAACCTGAAACGGCTTCTATCGCGAACAGGTCGACTTCGATCGCGCTTCATCGAAGAGTGGAAGCAAACGTGAAGATCACATAGATGCCTGTTGAAGACCACTTCAGCAGGCACTGCCATCTATACAGCTGCATCTCGCTCCACCATCAGCGCCATCATTACCAAGAAGAAAAGGAAGAACAACAACACCAATAACAATAACAACAATAATAAAAGCAGCAACAACAACAACATCATGGGCAGCAATAGCAACATCGCACTTAGGGAGCGTTGGCGAGCTCGCCGTCACCGTCATTGTCACAGTCCTAGCTAACCCCCCCGGCAGCGGCTTCTATGGCATTGGCCTTCTGGTTCGCTAGGGACAGTCGTAGTCGCATCTCTCTGCAGAGACCGAATGAGAGCGGGCAACCGGGCAGAAGCGAACGCCGCATCGGACACGAACGCATGGACGAAATGGGACGCGTTCATTGCTTCTGTGCCCTGTCGCGGTAACCGGCCGAGAGGAGGCTGTTCGACTGGCTCTGTTTCAGCGTCCCGGACCGCGACACATTGGCGCATTGTATCTTCACAGCGGATGCGGCAGCATCAACAGCAACATTAGCCGCTCAGCGTAGCGTTAGCAGCTCAAATGATTCGCCACGACGCCTACCGCGGGCATCAGCCGTCGCTGGCTAGTGCCCTCCTCGTCTGGACGTCGCCGGTCGCAGGCTGGCGACGCTCGTGGTGATCATGGCGGTGGCGGTTGGGCTGGCTATATCAGTTTGTTGTCTCGTTGTTGTTCGTTCGTTTCACGCAGAGTGGAACGCAGACCGACTGCAGCAACAGCAGTGGCAGGGTCCGAAACAGCAGCAGAAGCAGGCAGAGACTATCATCTGGCGACGGCCGTCTCCAGCGGATATGGGATGAAAGTCAGATACGAGGCAAATGTATGAGAGAGAGAGAGAGAGAGATGAAGGATGTTGGCTTGATGCTGGTCGCGTCTTGTTCTTTGGACGTTCGTCGATCTCGACGAACCGTCTTGCCTATTGGCACTCACGTGATGGCGGCGGCTGCGGCAGTGGCGTGTGAATGTCCACCACGGGGTCTCTGATGCGCGCTAGGTTTTGCCACCGTACCACCAACCAGCAGCCCCACCCGCCGCCGCCCCCGCCGCCCTAACTCACATCCATTTCGCTCTCCGCATCTTCGTATGCACGGATGAACAGAGGCTACGTTAAGTGAGCTGAAGATGTATCAACACGACTTTACAATAACACAGCGGCAGAAGCAGCAGCAGCTGCGGGCATCTTGCTCTGCCATGTTCTGTCATGTGGTGCTGTTGGTTTTGTCGCCTCCGCGCGAGGTGAGGCCGACGATCGGCCGGAGTACATATACAGGTGCTCCCCAGAGACACAAGGTGATGCCGGAGTGAGAGCTGAAGTCGATCGCTCTGTCGAACACGACCAATGTCTAGGAGCAGTAGGTTGGGGCTTGGGGGAAAGTGGTAACAGAAAACAATGAGACGACAGAAGGAGGAGAGGTGGTCCGTAGCAGAATATATGATACACATTGCGCGTGTCCAGATACATGCACACATGTACGTGCCTAGATGAGAGAAGCTTGCGATTCACGATTGCCATTTCGGACTAGAGGTTACGTTGGCCAAGCATTGACCTAATACGTATCCCAAGTGGTCGTCGCGAACAGAGGTATTGAGAGAAAGTCTGGTCTTGAGAAAGTGAGAGAGAGAAGTGAAGCAGCTGAGAGTCAGCTAACCACGTCATATCCGTACGGTGAGGAGGATGTGTGGTGCTCGTGGATGTGTGGTGCTCGTGGATGTGATGTGCTTGTACACATCTCACCACCCTTTACTGAAGAATGCGATAAGCGATACCGGGAAGGGTGGTGCTGTTGAACATCGTCAACAGTTCCATAAGGGGGGGCGGCCATCGCGTTGGCATGCAATAGCATGCCAACACCCCCCCTTTATAATTAAAAAAAAAAAAAAGTGGTCGTCGCGCTTAGGGGATTCCGATTGCGCGATATCAATGACCGACACGCCGAGTTGGTGGGCACGGAGCACCAACTTTTTTTGAGGAGGAAATTTTTAGTAGGCACGGAACTAGCAAGCAGCGAGTGCGTCTCCGACCAACGTGTTTGCCTCAGTTAGCGTCATT
Source organism: Stratiolaelaps scimitus (assembly GCA_019614645.1). Classification (NCBI taxonomy): domain Eukaryota; kingdom Metazoa; phylum Arthropoda; class Arachnida; order Mesostigmata; family Laelapidae; genus Stratiolaelaps; species Stratiolaelaps scimitus. Next base: position 1,875,041 of record JABWDB010000041.1, on the reverse strand, counting down.
TTTCTTCAATTCATTGTGTCACTTCGACAGGCACATTTGCACCTGTGACTTTTGTGGTGTTTTCACCATATTGAACACAACGTGGGTCAAAAATGTCCATCAGGCTGGTGTTCTATTGACGGGAAAGCGGGCCTACGTAGTGAAAGCAGACCGATACCCCATCAACTCCCATGGTAACTCGTGCCTGTTAGGAGCGGGGCAACCTAACTGACGAAGTGCTAGATCCCTTGTATGCCAATGTTTAACTGCGGCATCAGCAGTCAAGCGTCGTTCTGTTCGCCAGAAACCATTATTCTGATCAAGTACCTTTTGGGTCTCCATTAGCCTAGTCCCTACCTTAAAGGCCTCCCAGATCGTTCCTGTGCCATCCGGTTCGAGTCACGTAAAACAGCAAACGCATGGCAGTTCCACACTTCCGGCCACTCGTCTCTAGGTAGACAGATCAGCCGGTCAAGTGGGACTTTCACAGACAGATGATGCGTGTGCCTTTAGCCCACACACACACACATACACATATACACACACACACACTTGTACAGCCAAAACGTGGGCTTTATATTTAACGATCGCCGAATGACGGGGAGGGCATATCGTGTCATATAAACATAATCTAAGCGGCTGGCTACATTCAACTTGGAGGACGATCAGAAGCCAACCCCCCCGCCATCCAAAGTAACCCGAATAGTTGAACGCGCCCTAAAGTGCAGCCGCTGATTAGCGGAGTGCTTTCCGCACAACGAAGGACAACGTCGATTGAGTGAACCGTCGGATAACGTTGCCGTATTTTCCGTAGGCAAATATCATCGACGTTCGGGTGTCTTCTCCATCGGTACCCTGCTGCCGCTAGTGAGTCTGATGAGGGCGCAGAAGGATCGGGACAAAATCAAACGTCAGATCGTGCGATCAACTTCGGCAGATTCGGAAAAGGCCAAAACAATGGGTGGAAAGTCCGGCGTCGTGGTCGCGGGTCCGCAAGGACGATTTGACACCACGGTCCTCATGGACGGGATCGCCGCCTCGCAGATGACACGTACTCAGGTAAGGTGTACGCGCAGCCCAGACGTTATCATCTTTAGACCTTCTTCAGTATCTAGGGAGGCGGCATGGACAGATAGGCCGGATATGTCGCAAGCTCAAATCCTGACCGACCTCAAGGAGGTGTAGATTTTTGTTGCGATATCTCTTGTAGTTACTATCTATGTATTATCTAGTGTACGTTGATATCTCTTGTAGTTGCCGCGGCGAAATGTCCGATGAAAAGGGGAGATGTCGTTTAGATGGCACCATCCTCCGATGAATACACTGCGAACCTTGTTCGTACAGAGACCCAGAAATATAGAATCATTGCGATCAAGAGTAAAGGTGCGCGACGATAAAGGCAGGGCGATTCTGCACATTTCATAGTGGCACATATAGCCTATGTAGATAAGTGTGAGCATACGCTCTAAGCGATACCGGGAAGGGCGGTGCTGTTGGACATCGTCAAGAGTTCCAGAGGAGGCGGGGCGGGCGGTGACGATGTTGTCGCGAGTGTCTTCACGGTGTGCGGACGTGTCCCCACGGCAACAATCTTCCTTCGAAGGGAGAAGAGGGATAGGTATAAGAATATGCAGCAGTTAAGCTTCGGCTCACGACGGGAAGCTTCCGACTTCGAATTGAGCATGCGTTTTTCTCGCGTGAGGTGCTTTTCTTAATAATGTTCGCCTACAATTATGTAATATTCAACATAGCTTGTAATTTAAGAATGGTGCAAGATCTAAGCTCAGCTCAAACAAGAGCGTAGTTGAGTTGAATCGAAATGTGTATTATACAAAGTCGTTGTATTGATGTATCACTGATGAGATAGACCAATCTCATAAGGATTACTAATTAAATAATTTTATCCAGCCTCCTGCGCAAATCAATAACATCGTATGTATATATGTTTCTCAGCGCGAGGCGGTCGCGGTTGAACGGTGGCAAAGTTGTCGCTGACTGTCAAAAGCCTGAGGGCGGCAGGTTCGAATCGTCCCGCGACCTCGTGAGGACTCGTTGAGAGAACTAAAGCATTGCATTTTCCTTAATAATCCTAATAGAAGGTTTACCTTTACCACCCCTGTATCGTCGCTTTAGTTAGTTCAGGTTGTTGCTGAGTTACTTGAAGAACAAAGTAGATGGGCCCGAAGAAGAGAGGACGAAATGCTCAAACGTCGAAGACAAACTGAAGAAGCTCTTCAGGAGAGAATGCAACAACTTCACGAGCACCTCACGAGGGAGCATCGGCAGCATATGCGAGCACTTGTGCAGGTCAGTACCGGTGTCAGAGCACGCAAATAGCATCTGACGATGTGTGGCTATATATTAATAGAATCACATATCTGCATGGCTGCACATCGTCAGAGGCGTGCATTTGAGTAAAGAGCAGATTCGTAACCACGGCTGGTCCGCGATCATCGGACCCATCTGGAAATTCGTGCTAAGATAATAAGGTGATTCTGTGATTTGTGTTCGTACCGCTTCGGGTATTCTTTCAAGGGCGGGATGGGTCGAGTTTTGTCGCAAAAAAAAAACCCTTAGAAGCGACCCGTTCGCCCGGGCTCTGACTGACGCTATGGTGCTTTTTTATGGGCATTTTCACTAAGTTAAGCATGACATACGATGGCTGCTCTGTGAATGGAGCTATGATATATATATATATATATATATATATATATATATATGCATTGTATGAGTGCAATCTTGACTGAGAGGTCAAGGCGTCGGAGGGCAGATAAACACAGTAAAAAGATAGAGCAGGTAGTTGAAATCGAGCCACTGATGAGGTTGTCGACAACGAAGTCGCCTAATTGATTGACCACCCCCCCCCTCACACTTGTGGGGTTGTTCTATTGTTGTCGTTCCGGTCATCTTCAGCGTCATGAAATGCAGCTTGAGACCGGTCGGCTAGAAACGGAGAATCGCGTGGAACAGGCCCGGTTGAAGGTTGAACAAGAGAAGTTCGACGAACTGCAACGCGTCCGCGACAAGTATAGGGACGATCTTGACCGGCTCATCTCTGGCGAACAGAGCAGGTACGCAAAGGCGGTTTTTGATATTGATCAGGGGACCACCGTAAGATGGGGGTCGTTAACGAGCGGAAACCCAATTGTGCTAGTTAATTACGGGGACTACTAGCGCCACGGTGTGTGGGGGTATGACCCCATAGCAACCCCCTCCCCCCGGAAACATAAACGGGCTATGTTTGTGCGTTGCAGGTTGGAACGAAGTTTGGAGGATGCGAAGGAGAACTGTGAACACATCCTCAAGGTCAACGTCGCCTACATCGAGAAGCTACAGGTTAGAAGTCGTTGTTAGCATTTGTGCCGGGTGCCTGTCATTGGGGGCGGCTATTGGGTCTTGTTGAACGACGCCGATATTCTTTCTGCTCGATAAAGTCAGAGCGCGATGACGTGAAGGCGAGCGAAGGCGACAGAGTCGCACGGGTGAGGTGCTTGGGGAAGGGCTTCACCATGAGAGGAACGGGCATGCCGCCGGGTTGATTATTGAGATTAATTGTTTGCGCTTGTCAAGCGAAGCCGAGTAACGAAATCGAAGTCTGCTGTCGTGTTGTGCAGGCGGAGCAAAACTCAACGCGGGCGAGGTGCGACCATCTCGATGAACAGAACCAACTTCTGAAGAGGCAGCTGAAATTCGCCACGCAAAAGGTCCAACAGCTGATGGCCGAGAATCGCGAGCTGACGACAAGGCTGGACAAATTTAAAGGCGAACGCAGCAAACTCGATGTGCGTACATTGGTAGCGAGGGCTGTGAGATAGTCAGTGTCATTTTGGAAATTGCGCAGCCAATTTGAACGAGTGAATACAATACGTTCAGTTTGCCAATATCAGCGTGACGGGATACGATGCAAATATATTAATTACCCACAAAATGAATAAACGCCTTAGTGAGCATAGTGAAGTGCAACGTTTGTGGTTGGATTAATAATCACGAGTGCAGTATTTTAGGCAGTTTCGTACTATCATGACACTTCGATGTGTAATCGGTGACAGGCTTCTGTCGAGACCTCCCGCCCGGAAGGGTCTCGACTGAAGCTGTCCGTCTCACGAAGCAATGCAAAAAAAAAACAAGCTATTCTGTAGGCGTTAAATGTTTAAGGCCGAGAGTGACTCCGAAAATTGTAGGTGATATCCGCGAATTGTTATACAGAAAAGAACAACCCAAGCTGATTCAGTAAAAATAACTCGAAGATCCGGCTTCTACATCGCCGAGCATTATGTTTAGCCCATCTAAGTAAGTTACGAAATGATTGTGTATGATTTGTACTAACGCTAAACGGAAAACAACGACAATGCAGCCTGTGGCATTAACGAACTAACCGTTAATTAACCATTTCTCACATTATAGCAACTTCGCGATGAGACGTTCAAGCTGGCTAGCGATAATCGTCTACTGAAGTCCGAGGTCCTGTTGGCTGAAGAATACTTCCAGAAGGCGGCTGAGGAACGTGATGAGCTCTATTCGAATTTCGTTGACGCCCTCAACCAGATACATCTTCGATCGAGTTTCAAGAGTGCCCAGGTGGGTGAATTGGTGTTAGTCAATTATTTCCTATCGGATTTGTCCCCCGGGCGAAACAACACCAGGGGTTTGTGTTTATTGACGGGACTGCAGTTTCTTTTTTGTTTTTTCAATGCTTAGCTTCTCGATATGTCGCCACGTCGCCCGGGAGTTCGGGTCTCCGCCTATCTACAGCCTATTTCAGGTCGTAGGAGCGAACTGGAAACTGGTTTCTTTTTGTTGCGCATGACAGCGTAGGCGGTGTTTGGCGTCCCAAAAAATGATGCTATGTCCCGTGCTTATTATTATTATTATTATTATCGTTATTTTAATAATTATTAATGCTAGAGATGATGAAGCGCCTTCACTCAGTGATATCGAGAAACTTTCTTATTAATTCGTTTTATTGTCATCATCAATAGTTGACAACTACAAATCAGTCTCTGGCTATTATCACTATTAATGCTTGCCATGCCACTGTGCTTCTGTGTCGCATGAAGACTAAATTCGAAATACAGTGATATCTTCGACAAACTGACCACATTTATATATCGTCACAAATGACTAAGGTTCCGTTCTATCCTCCTCCTTATTCCCGTCCTATCAATTGTTCTACCCTGTACAGGTTAGACAGCAGTTGGATGTCCTGCTGGGAACGCCGCCGGGCTCGTCGGCCGCGAGTACCGCCGACAGCGATATCGGCGGCGGACAGCTCCCTGATGGCGGCGATGACGAGACGACAACACTGAGTGGTATCGAGAGACTCTCCCTGGATAATCACACTAGAGCTCACCTCAAATCGACCTGATCTCCAATCGCGAAAAAGGTCGTCACGAAGCTAGAACGGACAAAGACAATAGGCAAAACAATCAACGAAACGGGGTTCGCTTCAGTTCGCTTTTACTGTTCATTGTACGTTCGCACCTGCCTAGCGATGTTTTCATTTGTCGTCGTTTCCGTAAGAAAAAGCTAATGTTTCCATTCGCTGGCTGGCGCTGAAACCACCTCAACATCTATGTTCTCTCTTCGGTGGCAACTCAGCGACACCCGTCCAACGGAATGATGATATTTACCGTCTTTTCTATTTGATTTGTCTGCCTACCAGAGGGAAACGACCATTTCCAATGATGAACAGGCACCCGAAACAGGTGCACCGTGTGACTGACCACTGGGTGGGTGCGCTAGCGGTCTATCTGCACTATATAAGCTTAGTCCTATCCACACGACGATAGTGTGTTCAGTACAGCAGCGAGATTGGGATATATTTTTCCTTCGAGGAGAACAGCAACGAACGACTTGGCCTTTTTACGCAAAAGGAACCCAAACGAAGCAACACGCCAATTAGTATTTGGCGATGAATCATGTACTTACCGCTGATGATTAGCTGGCAGTCGGCAGGTGCAGGTCACTCGCAGGTGATTATAGACAAGTCGGGCAACGATTCATGTCGATTATGCTAGAAATCGCGGAGTCTCCACCAGGGAATTGACCCACTGGCCCGGGACACTGCCAGCCGAGAATGCCGCTTGGGAGTTTTCAAAGTCTAATGGACCCAATGAATCTTTAGCCTATTACGCTATGATTAATTATTCTCCGTCGACATGCCTGCGTTGTGTATTTATAGTAATTAGATACGAGTGACACCCGACTGACAGCGGTGTCGACGTAAATATGATTAGGTCCAAGCAACAAAGTGCTTTCAGCGAAAACGAAATCGCTGGCAAAACGAACAGGAACATGCTTCTTTTATGGCAAGCGACAAATTCTACCTCAGTCAATCGCTACCCGTCTGGGTCATTCATTGTTGATTAGCATAGACGACTCGGTTCGCGATATGGCCACATCATAACCGAAAAGTCTCTCAGTCCCCGGGTAGATGGCTTGGCCTTCTTTCAAATATATTCTTGTTAGACCCTTAGAATAGAGCTTCAAGTTCAGGAATCGGGAACATCGATTCGAATCCCACAGAGAGCAGGCGCCTTATGGATGCGTGTCCTGCAGAGGCAGATACGCCCATAATGATGGTAAGTCCTTATGATTCTTGGATGACGTTAAGGACATGTGGCTCCGTCACCCTTCGAGTCACCTAGGCCAGCGTATCCAAACTGAATGTTTCGTGTGCGCACACATAAGACAAAAGGTTGTGTCATCAAATAGTCACTAGTGCAGATCATTCCGGGGCCTGTGCAACCTGAATTGCCCATATGGATCCTGAGCTGGTCAGGAACAGGTTGGATTCGCAGGGGACAGTTCTAGGTAAACATATAGCGCTACAGTCATTCTAGCTAGATGTCTTCAGGGAAATTAGCACAATAGGCTATGTTTTGTTTAGTAGAAGCGATAATGTATAATTTGCACGCGGACACCCAGGGGAAACGGTCTGTAGACTACGTGTATACGAAATGTTATTATACTTAATATTATGGTAAATATTCAGAGTGCTACGTCGTGAATCTAAATATGGATAATTACAACAACAACAGCAGCAACAATATATATATATATATATATTAATTAATAAATAAACGATATTTATTTCAAAAGTGTTCGTCTTCATTCTGGGGTGTTCATACGTTCACAGACCACCTGCTGCTCGCCATGAATTTGGAACTAGTCACTGGATGGGTGCTCTAATATACCAGTGTATCTGTCTATCTTTAGCGCTATTTGGTCGAGAAATGTATTATGCATACAAGTACAATATGATCGCAGAACCGCGGCTATTAGGTCCCCCTGCAGAAACGACAATCGAAATTTGCCATTGATTTTATGCACCATTTAAATCGCAGCCGATTCGTTCCTGATTCGAATTTCGGTGAAGTCATGTCTCTGTTTCTAAACCCCTTTTTTTCGTTTGAGCTTTGAAAGCAGTTACTCAGAAGGCGTAATGCCGAAACCAGTTGTACCGTGGCCGTGAAACCGGTTGGCTGGGAATCTGCCCGAAAAGGACGGCTACCCACAAGCCTTTGTTGACCCATGTGTACTAATTACAATGATCATTACTAAACCTTGCTCCTAATAACATGAGCGTACTTTTATAGTTCTTGAACGGTTTCATTTTTTCCGCCAACATCTTAACTACTGCTTTTCAATGACGTTTGCTCCGGCGCGATGTACTTTTCTCTTTGTAATATACGATGAACTTCTCTGAAACTCGGTGAACACACATTTTCGATCAGGTCCCTATTTGGCCTGAAAGTGCAAGGACACACGAACACGTTTTACCTTTATTCTCTACCTATATTATTATTCGTTCTCTACCTATATGTGGCATAATTTCGTCCGAGAAAAATGCTATCTTAAATTTCAGTATGCCTCCATCCGTTTAGGTTGGTGTCATCTAGGCCAGTGCATCCTAACTGAGGCTTTTTACAGCTGTCAAAATCCTAAATCCCTTAAAGCTGCCCGTAGAGAAATCAATGACGCCGCCCACTTCCTCGCACACGTCGCCCATTTCGATGTCGCCGGATCGAAAATACCCACGGGCGAGTCCAAACATCAGACAGTTACGTGTCGAGCACACACAAACTAGTCAGCACATATTTCCCTTTAGTCATTGTATCACTGATACTCAATAACAGCCTCATACAACTGCTCATATGCCCTATACTAAGCGCATGTGTTCCGTCGACGCCACTGAAGGTGGGAGTGTGCATGCGTGTGTCGCTGGTCGCGCTCCGTGATATCGGAGACACCAGCTTGTTTTCGCCTCTGGTTTCGGTACAGATCCGTCTCTCTGTCCAATGTCTCCTCGCATGATCGCTTCCCGCTACGCGCAGGCAGCCAAGTGGGCCAACCAATGAGCGTCGGACACAAAAATCCTCCGTTTTGCAAATGCGCCAAGCAATTCGGTCCCTGGCCAGTGACTGGCGCAGCGACTCGGCTTCACTGTTCACTCGTTCAACTATCGTGGGCCCGCTAGGGATGCCGACAATAGCTGGCCGTACAATGTACAACTGAGCAAGGTGTAGCCTTTTCGAATGAAGTCGAAAATTGATTCTCAAAACCTGCTGACCTCACTAATAAAGTCGGGTCGTCTCGATCGTCGTCGGCAGAAGAGCTTAGGCCCGGCGCTCATTGTTTCTACTGGCAACAGTGCCATCCATTGGCTTGTGATGAAGACCGCAACAGTTCTGACATCGGTGGGAGTGTTTCTCGCCTTATGTGATATTTTCCCTCGGATTTCTGCCGGTTATGCGCGAGGCAGCATTCAGCTGAACATGGATACATTTCACAAAGTAGGTATTATTTATTACATTCGCAATGAACGTAGTGTGGCCCGCGTGAGTCCGCTTTGACAAATATTGATCAGTGTAGTTTAAAAAAGTAATCAGTTAGTTCTCGAAAAACAAAAAAAACAACAGCCAGCTTCTAGTGGCAATACAGTGTCGTCGATTGCTCAGCGTCGATAAATTGGGTGCGAACTTTTCCGAACGTAACGATCTACCTATACGAACGTTCGGTGATTGCCAAGATGCGCTGATCTGGAAGACCTTAACAGTAATATATCTATGTTGTTGCTTGTCATGAAGATAATTCCCCGATTTTCAGTTGCATTAGTAAAGCTGGATAAAGATTATCCCCACGGTGTCAATCAGACGCAGTTCGAGAAGCTTGTAGCTATGCTAAGTCAAGATAAGAACACGATTGTAGCCGAGGTCGGAGTTCAGGGTACGTAGTCCGGTGCGATGTCCGGAAAAATCGCACTTAAATATTAACTAAGATAAAAATATCAAGATATATCTTCGACAGCTGTACTCGCACACTTTCACGGGTCCATGAAAATTACCTATTTGAAACTGGTACGGAATAAATTTCCTAAATGTCAAACAGCAAGGTAACGGTAGATATCGCTGAAAGACTTAAAGTCGTGTATAAAACATAATTTCAACGTACGTCTAGCCGATGCGCATCACTCAAACAGTAATAACAATAATAATGAAAATCATAATATTAACAATAATGAAAATCATAATAACAACAATAATGAAAATCATAATAACAACAATAATGAAGATCATAATAACAACAATAATGGAAGTCATAATAACAACAATAATGAAGATCATAATAACAACAATAATGGAAGTCATAATAACAACAATAATGAAGATCATAATAACAACAATAATGAAAATAATAATAGTAGAATAATATTAAGAGGAGGACATTAGGTACACACTCATTCAAATCATCCGACCTGTAGCAGAGACAACAGGCCATAACGTTAAATACGATCTCCGTATTTCTCGACTTGTTGACTCTTGATCTAGAATTTGGCGAGAAGGAGAACGCTGATTTTGCAGCAGCATTAGGAGCCCCTAAGAAAGAGCAATGGCCAATCCTGTTCATATTCATGCGAAATCCACACCGTTGGATAGCTAAGTATACCGGTCGTTTTAGTTTGAATCGCCTTCGGAATTTCGTCAATCAACATTCAGGTACTTAGTATATTTTGCGCTAAGCGATACCGGGAGGAGTGGTGCTGTTTAACATCGTCAACAGTTCCATAAGGGGGGGGGGGCGGCCATGGTGTTGGCACGCTAACGCATGCCAACACCCTTCCCCTTTAAAAAAAAAAAGAAAAAAAGGTACTTATTATATTTGCTGTGTAACGTGACCATGTGTTCATCGTCAACGATGACACATAAGGATATGATGATTTTAATTCAATTACTCTATTTTTAATATAAATACTCGTCTATTTGTTCATTTATTATAATTTGGGCAAAAATTACACCCCGCGAACGTGAATTCTCCTTCACGAGGATCGCCTGTGACAGACGACAAACTCTCTGAATAAACTCTCAACGAAGGTATAGGATAGGTTCAAAGAGTGACCTCTGGCTCCCCCCCTGAGTTTCAGAGGCTACAGGTCTGGGGTAATATGCTTCCATTAACGCATTCAGAATTCTGAGGAAGGGAGACGAAAAGTCAGTCGCATTATCCACCTCAACGATCATCTTTATAGCTATTCCGTATGAACACAATGCGATGTCTGCTATTGCCAACATGTCTTGCCAATGTGCTTATTAGTTTTGAGCATTCTAATTACGTGTATCAGAATCTATGTCAATGTGACACGATTCAACGATGTCTAGCTGAGATCTAAAACGCCATGGTGGTGGTCTCAAATATGTTCTGGTTCGTACCTATTAATTACATGTATCTGTGGCTTGATGTTGTCTCGTATCGCACTCGACGTCACAGAAGTGGATTGGTCATGTGCTGGCTGTGTACTCGAGTTGGACCGATTAGTTCGAAGTCACCTCTATGAGCACAGCATCTCTGCGAAGGAAATGCTCGAAAGAGCGCAAGATATTCTGGCGGAGGCGTCCACGGCGGATTCACAGAAGAGAAACACAATGCTATACTATATAAAGATAATGGAGAAGATTAACGAGATTGGAGTAAGCGTTTAACACGTTCATATATAATAATAATAATAATAATAATAATGATAGCAATAATAATAATTATTAATATAATAATGATAATAACGATGATAACAATAATAATGATAATTATAATAATGTCGAATCAACCAAACTCGGTCTGGTTGTCGCGAGCGGAGCCGAGGCTCTACGCCCAGACTCTACTTCTATTTACTGTTTACCGAAAATAAATTGATTCTAATAATTAGCCCGTATGCGGCTCCAGCAGTCTTCGAGCTCGATTGCTCAGGTCGGCGTAAGTTTTATAGTGCAATTGAAGGGAATTGACAGGTTGAGAGAAAAATCTGTCAATTTCAGTCAATGCCATGATGATTTCACGTGGCCGTGCTTGTCACTAAATGTTACCCATGATATATATATATAAGTAGGACCTTCTTGTTTGAAGTATTCTATTAAAAATATATAGAGGAGACTGTTCTTCGATGTATTTAACGTTCAGCGGATACAATTATAGCACACTTCTATATATGTATATAATGTATATATATATATAGTAAGCGTGGTGGCTTGGACGGCTAAGTCTCTCGCTATCGAAAGCCAGAGGCCGCAGGTTCGAGTCCCGCTGCGTGATGATGACGTATAAGAGACCTTAAGCATTGTAAAATTGCAGCTCCTTTAATAAACCAATAAACCTTTACCATTACCTCTACAGCATATTCTCGGTCTGAAATGGCTTTCTTCAATTTGCAGCAACCCGCTGTGGCCATGGAAAGTGCTCGCCTCGTGCGTTTGCTCCAACAAAAGATCTCAACGGAAAAGAAGAGACTACTCAAGGTTCGGGTGGACATACTGTATTTCGCCTTCGGTGGGAGCCTCTGGAGATTCGAGGAGGAGGAGATTGCACAGGTCGCGTCCGATGTGTCTCAATCATCCGCTGAGAGCACAGCCGACGAGGAGGACGAAGACAATCAAAGTAAAGATGTTAGAGAAGAACTATAGTTGTGGCTAATGATCATTTCGTAGATTGTAGCCACCAGCAGCAATTGGTCGGAATTCAATCGATTGGTTGCGTATTTATTCTTCCTCCTTCCAATCGTGGCCCAAGAGGAAAATCGGAAATCGCCAACTAGTGTCATGAAATGCTTGATTCGTTCGCCGGTAATAAGCAGGACGTCCTGCAGGCATTGCCCCTTTGCTCAGCGAGGAAACGACGCTGCAGGAAGAAGGACCCTGCGCGCTGTGCTGCGTCAATTGTCCTAAAAAGGTACAAGCTTGTGGACTGAACGAATGTGGACAACTGGGTACGTTATAGGCGAGCGTCCTTCTAAATGCGAGGGGAACGTCCTCCATTTTAGTTTACTCGTATCATATTCGTTTTAATTATTATTATTATTATTATTATGGTGCAATAAAGATAGAAAAACAAATTTAGGATGTCATTTCTGCAAGGGTGCCCCACCTGTCCGAGAAATCGTTCTACCTAAACAAGTAGTAGAGGATACCGAAGGAGTCGATCCCACTAATCAAGTTAATCCGAACCCAATCGCGCGAGGCCCTTAAATGTGTTGCGTACAGCTTCGCCGAGCCCCCGGGTGGCCTGGGGGTGCGTTCGTGTGCGTCTTGCAATCCGAGGACATACGTAGAGGCTGACACGGGTTCGATCATCACAGTTGCACATCTGCATTTAAAGGGGTTGTCCATCTTATGAACCCTTATGCCGAACGCAGTAGTTGTACCGTGAACGCGAAATGTTGGCTGAAGTCAGCTTGGAAAATATTCTTATACAGCTTAATTTGCTATATATATCGAACACCCGTAGGTATGTAGATCTTGGTTCACCTATAAATCTTCTTTTGGGAACAGGTTCCACAGTTGCACTGAAGATCACAGAGTTTCACACTATCTTTAAACACTACAAGCCGTCATGGTATCGCACTCGATTGGCACCGTATGACAGCAATGACGATCGTAAACGAGACCGTGCTACATTGCCCGAGTTCTTTGATGATGTAGTTAGTGTTTCACTGGTATTAGATAAATCGTAGCCGTCCGCCTCACTCGACGGCGGCCCAGTCTCTGCCTCATGTCGTCATACCATCTAGGAAGCGTAGTTAATATTGCTGGCCAGCTAGCGCCGACTGTTTCGCCCGGCGTGGCCACTCGCCGATAGCAACAGGTAGTCAACAGTCGATGCGAAGTCGTCAAGCTGTTGACGGTACTTGCTGTTGCCAGTCGTCGCCGCAGACAATGCCGCCAACACGTGGTCATGTCCAGAGTTCGTCGCCGTTAGGTGACAGACTCCTGTGTCTACTGAACTCTGGTGAATCGGCACACAAGTTTCGATGTCACGATGACCCGTTGGCGAAGGTGGGTTCACAGGGACGTTCTCCAAGCTTCATCGGGATATTTCCGCAAGTTGGTGGACAGTGATCCCGGACAATGTGACCTTATTGAGGTACAAGTCTCCGGCCGCGCCCTTGACCTCATCATCGAGTTTGTCTACAAGACTCGCGCAATACCAATTGAAATTCAACATTTAGTAGAGCTATCAGCGGCTGCCGACTTGCTCCAGCTGGACGAGCTGATCAAACAGCTCAAGGAGGTTCTTCCAAGATAACGTAAATGAATGCATACAAGTGGAGAGTCTACTAGTTAGCCAGCCGTACGAAGTCGAGTTGCGTTTCATTCTATGCACTGTGCTATTCTTGATGATCGCCACCAAATACGAATGATTAAGAGCGTTTCGGAATGGGGCCACAGGCGGGTGATAGATAAGGGACGTGTAGCTGAGCTAATTGAACGCGTTGTCTCCATAGCTACCACAGCAATAAAGGACACACAGCCGCGGGTATTGCTGGAGGAAACGATCCCTATGTTGGTTTCAAGGGAGAAATTGCATGAAATCGGCCACGGTCGATTGATTGATGCCGGGCCCTCCGCATACAGACCTCTCATGTGGGCATCATGGGCAATGAAGTGCTGCCGGAGCACGATGTCTCCTCTGAACAAATGGCGATTCGAGGTGTCAACTTGACAACCGGTAACCGGTTAAGCCAGATCCCCCTTGCAATCGAATAGACGGACTGATATAGAGCGTTAACGCTAGAAGCAGGACAGCTATACACATGGCATAAACGGAACCTTTTTTTTTTTTAAGGGGGGATGTTGGCATGCTAACGCATGCCAGCACCATGGCCGCCCCCCCTTATGGAACTGCTGACGATGTTCAACAGCACCACCCTTCCCGGTATCGCTTATCGCATTCTTCAGTACCAGCTGAACCTGGCTCAGGACTCCGGTCTCACGATACGCTGCCACGTAAAACACAACATTTGTCGCTTGGCTGTGCTAAATGATAATAACGACAGGTTCAGTTTCTGTTACCAGGCGGGATCTAGGCTATATGCATATCGCCACGTGTGACAACAATGGAACCGTTTGGAGAGACGGGCTTATTCCCACCAATATCGGTGTTCTCATAGACGTGTATGAAGGCACTATATTTGCATACACTCTCCAGACAGAGAGAGAGCTGCTCGTCCTGCTGGACAGCTTGGTCGTCTACAAGGAGCCGTTCTGGGAACGTCTGATCACCGGCGCCAACTGTGGCCGTAACGTCGACTTGAAGTTTGGTGACTCGGTCCGCACTGTGAACAAGGTGACTCGGTCGACCAGTCTCATCCATTCAAGAGGAATGTTAGGCGTCAGGGAAAACACGAATTAAACAAATTTCCACGTATCATATGTGGAAACGCTATTTTTCCCGATGCTCTCCTCCGCGTTGTTTGTAGGCACGTGTCCTTGTTGTCTGGCCAAACCAATTCGTGCGTTCCACCAGAGTCAAACTGGTACACATAATTGATTGTGGTAAGGCAACAAATTTTAGAAATTTGCATTCCAAAGCAGATCAAAGGTGTTTGCACACACGAGCATCATATATATATATATATATATATATATATACGTTAAGTGCACACACGCTTCAATAAATTCAAGGTCATTTAAATTTCTCTTTCTATTTTTTTGGGTTATTTTGAATTCTATTAAACAAATTGAATTCGAAAGCCAGACGCGGTGTGCTCGGAGCCCCGCTGCGCGATGAGGACATATAAGAGAGCTTAAGCATTGCAAAATTGCAGCTCCTTTAATAAACCAATAAAATCTTTACCTTTACCTTTTATCGGAAGCCCAGTCGAGCATTCCGTCCCTTCATTTAATTTTCTTGGGGAATTGAGCCGCGTTTATGGACTGAACGTTTAAGCTCGCATATTCTTCAACCATAAACATATCCGGAGCATTTTGCATGGTTGCCAATACGCACTTTTTTTTTTATTACACGTCACCATCGTCACATCATCAGCGTACACATGGCGGCTGGTTGTACTACGAAATTGTCAACGAACAGATATAGGACTCACTTCTAAACACCGTTCATCGGGGGTAGACGCATAGCCAGCTCGAGAAGGGAAATCATTGACCCCGTTGATCAAACTTTTTTTGTGAGATTGGAACCGGTCAAGAGTCCATTCGATTATGGGTCCCCAACGTCCGAGGTCGCTGTGTCACAGATCAGGCGCATTCAATTAATTGTTTAATGTTTAGTTTGCAGGTTTCGGTACAAGCAGAACTGGGTGGTCGTCCAGCGTGGCTATTATACAGGTGCTTCACCTTTGGGACGATGTTGCCCATACACGCGTGTCGCACATTTACCGGATAGACAATGACCACTGGATGAACACTGTGATCGGATTAGAATCCTAATTAAATCATTTCTCTTTGCTTCGCTATAAATCTTTTCAAAGTCATTTTTCGCATAGTCGGTTCGCTTTCTCGGATACTTTGCCACACGTATACTGTTGTGTGTCGTTCTCAGGATGGATAGGTCGTCTTTTGACACGCGAACCTCTGGTCTGATCCGTCCTCAGATCCGGTATCGGTCGCCAGTGACAAGGTTTCATAGACAGTTTTGCACATATCGCCGATATTCGACGGGTTATGAAGCGATTGATTCGAATCAGAGCCAAGAGGAGTGGGTCATTGATGTCACCAAAATGCGCCAAAATGACTAATGTCAATTCGCATTCACGCATCGTCGCTGGCGTCAGCATAGGTGTAACATAGGCCCAAAGGTATAATATGATGACTTCTTCTCGTTGGATAAGGTTGGGAAGATATTGACACAAGTCTTGTGCGCAAATCGAGTATGTATCCAGTACCGTTACACTGGTCTGTAACACTCGCCTCACTTTATTAGTTATTTTTGTTTAAAGCTAACGACCCTTTAGAACAACGGAGATCAAGATAGAGGTTTTCAGGTAACAACGAACTACCTCAAGCACGACGTTAAATCCTGGCTGTGGGTCAGGGCGGAAATTTATTTAAAATTTATTTATTTAGGTAACGTGCCTGTCTGGCAGCCTATCATTAAATCAGGCTAGGCTGAAACAGACGTAGTTCGCATCATCGATAATCGCTGTAGCGAACGGACCGAGACTTGAGCCTAATACTATGGCATAGTAAACACACACAATGGATCACGCGGCACCGCGGCCGGAGACAATCATATTTATTTCACAAAACATATTTGTCGGGTCCCACCCGGACTGTTTGAGCCTTGGTTGCACGCAACGCGGTGAGCCCTTCGGCCGACTTTTTACCGACTACTGCGTCCTCTCGGTATAATATCGCGCATCCACACTCTTTTCTCGACCTCGAATGTTTTGATACGTTCCATTCAAGGTGGCGCCACCCGACAGGCAGCTAGAAAATGATACGTCTGCATAGCAGCCTGTTTAAAAAGCGGGCGGTGCCGACAGTTCAAACTCAATTTCCGCCAATTTATAACGGCGAGTCTACAGGCTTTCAACCAACGAAACTAGCACACCCTATTTACTGCGGTGAGCGACAGCGGTTCCCGTTGGAATATCGACCCCACAGATCTCCTCAAGATCGCTAATGACATACATATCTTATAGGACTAATCCAATCCATATCCTATAATATCCTCTAATATAATATCCTCTAATCCAATCCATATCCTATAATATCCTCTAACCCGTTGTGCACCAGGGGAGCAAGTAGCAGCCAAGAAGAAATGTTCACTTTCAAGCACAATGTTAAGGGCCACCACCTCAGAGATACCTACCCTTGCCAGATCCTTGAGCAGGGATTAAGCAATTCCATTCAAATCACGATCAGAGGGCAATCAAAGAACGGCCACTTCTCACTCGCCGATTCCTCTGGAACTCTTACCACTAGGCCCATCAGGGGGGGGGCATGTCCAGCCATGTTCGTTCGACTGCCGAGCAGGCGAGTACCTGATTGTTTAGGTTGAAGTTCTGCCAGACGCTTTGGACAATCTTTCCGAGTTCTTAACCATCTCTCTTTGTCTATGGGCTCCTACGAGGTATGGGATTAGTGAACTGCAGCGAAAAGGGCGGCAAAGTCTAAATGCTGAGGCCTGTCACACAGGAGAACATCTGAGAGTCAGCTGTAACGAAGGCCGAGACCAGTGCTTTGGAGAGATGAGTCGCGGATCTGCTTGCTATGTTTTTGCTCCATCGGGGCCAATTGGAGGCGAGCTCCCATCGTAGCGTTTCGCGACTGATGGATCGTCATTGAAGGTGTGATTCATATCTACTAGCTACAGCAGCATAGCTACGTATGTGTCCAGTGACTCCTCCATCCTCTACAGTAGTAGTAGTGATAACAGGGTTCGGTTAACCGAATACGATATGCGACCACTCTCCCTGTTGGGACGTTACCGAACCGTTGGGCGTTCGATTATGCCTAGACCCGCTACATTTGCCAGGAGAGCATAGAGCCAAGTGAAAATGAACGTCTTGTCTCAAAATCTGTGAAGAGACATAGGAGGTGTAGCATAAGTGGGAGATTCGTCAACAATGAAATACCACTACTCCTATTGTTTCTTTACTTACTCAATGAAGTAAATATGGTCATTCCATGTTTTAGAAAAAAGCATAGTTATTTGCATAGCTGTGTTATTTACAAAAGTCTACTATCCTCAAACACGTATTATAAATATTTTAACGTCAGTCAAAATAATCTGCAAAGTGGACAAACTGTGTCACCAGTACAAATCGCCAAAATCGAAAGAATCAACAATATGTTTTCTTTTCGATCCACACGAATGCTTATACTATACACTTACAAATTTTTGTAAACCAAATGTATACCTACCCTTGCTACCGCCACACAGGGATACAGCGGCAATCCTTGTTTCCACAACATGGCTGCACCGGAGACGTACACGTCAGTTAGTTTGACGGCTTTGGATAGCGATAGTGCAGAGCTGACTAAGCCATGGTGTCGCCGATTGTGATTATTGTGATTGAGAGCGGTCCACCATAACACTCGCGTGCTGCGTTTCGTTACACAGGTCGAATACTCAAACTGCTTGAGCTGAGTGCGAGATAGCGTAGACATTTGGTTGGGTTTTAAGCCGGCTCCCCATGCAGGACTTCCCAATAGATTAGCAATCAATGTAATCATCCCAGTTACGAAGTCGCTTTAGTTTGTATCATCTACCTGACGAACTGTTCATTCAGGCTGACTCTTAGCCAACATATAACCAGTCCATGGTATCGTCTACCTGACAAAAGTGGATTCAATTTGAATGTATTTGAGTGAATTTAGTTAGGAATCTCAGTTGGGCTCCCGTTTGACAGAACGGCCCATGTCGTGTGTCGTCTGAGAGTTCGGCGTTCTCTGTCCGAGCAGTGAGAGTTTTGAGGAGCATTTTAAAGCATCATGGCGTAACCGTCATTGCGAGACGGGAATCAATCAGTCAATCACAAGCGGAATGGCGCGATTGGGCAGCGTCCAGAGTTCGTTGCCGTTAGGTGACAGACTCCTGTGTCTACTGAACTCTGGTGAACCTATACACAATCCCGTTAAGTTGCGATGTCGCGATGGCGAATCTGTGAAGGTGGTCCATCGAGACGTCCTGCAAGCCGCATCTGGATACTTTCGCAAGCTGCTGAACAATAGTGAAGACCTAGCTAGCCCCATTGATGTGCCGGTCACCAGTCACACACTTGACCTCATCATTGAGTTTATCTACACGACCCGAAAAATCAACCCGGATATTCACCATTTGGTCGAGATGTCTGCTGCTGCCGACCTGTTTCAGCTGGACGAGCTGACGTCACAGCTAAAGGTACTCTTCGAAATTAGCGTGACTGACTCGATGCAAACGGCCGAGTTCTTCGGTGACCAGCCTCATGAGGTCGTGTCTCGTTTCGTAACGATGCACGCTGCCACCCTCGGCCATCGACGTCAACTTCAGATGATCAAGAATATTAGTCAATGGGGCAGAAACAACGCGGTCGAACCGGCCTGTACAGGCGAACTCATCGGACGCGTTCTTGCTGCAGATCCTGCCGATGTAACAACAACAGCAACAACGACAACAGCGGAGACGAGCCCATCGAGAAACGGGCGAGTTCATACAACGCCGCTGTTGGTCAACCGGACCGCAATCTATGAAATCTCAGGGGGTCGTGCGATTCTCAGCTTCCAGCATAAAAACCAACTCCATGGTTTGGATTGGACTAACCCGTATCGTATCATGGGCAGTGCGATCTTTGTTTCTGCCGATAACGACGACGGGCAACGGAGAATTCACATGCTCGAACTGGCCACTGGTGAATTGTTGCGGAGTATCCGCGTGCCGCTAGGATGGCGCCGGAGGCTAACGGTCAAACGAGGCCAGCTCTACATACATCATGATAAGGAGATACACCAACTGAATGGTGACCACTTCATAAAGCTTTGCTCAACAAATGATTTCATATTTGACTTGGCTGTGGTGGACCATGACAACGATTCATTCACATTCTGCTACACGAGCGGCGAAACGCTGTATCATGCCACCTGGCACAAGGGGGCAGCCATTCTGAATGAGCACGTTCTTGCTGATGGGGTCAACATTCTCATAGGAGTATACGAAGACACCGTATTTGCGTACACCAATCAGAACGACCTAATCGCACTCGAAGGCACTGCAACTGTGTTGAAACGTCGGTTCGACCATCGTCCCTACACCGCGGCAAATTGCGGAAGGACCGTGTACTTAGCATTCCCGAATTGTGTTCACATCGTAGACACTGTGACGAACGCGAGCAGCATCATCAAATCGAGGATCGTTGAACCACCGTGGCTCTGTATTAAGGAGGTCATTGATTAGCTATAGCTTCCTCATGATGCCCAAAGGTAGAATAGTCCGCGATATTAGACCTACGAATCACTGATTTAAATCACATTTTTCCTATACCCAAAGCTCTACTCGAGCTCTTCTTGTGCCTCCTTCTTCTTCTCTTCTGGACGTTGGAAACCTTATATATATATAGATATTTTGTTTTTTTTTATGACGGAGAATGTTCGTGCAGACCAGCCTTCACAGCTAAGGTAGTTTGCCATGGTTTGTGGGACTCCTGCCTGATGTAGTGGCGGACCAACGCACTAAACGCACGCCCGACTTAAACTTCACTCTAGGTTGGTCCGGATCTTCTGAATTAACAGTACTACGGACCAACGGAGAGTGGAAGACGCCTACCGGATCAATTGGGCGGGGTCGCCCGTCGGGCTTCCCACCTTATCAGGCAAGCCGTTCCCAGAAACCTGCGAACCCGACATCCTTGCGGCTTTGTCCTCGGGGTGTCTTTCCGTGGGAGGGGTGCCCACTGAACCATACATGTGACGTCCTTTCTCTGCTTGAGTTTCTCTCTCTTCGGTTTCTGTCATAAAGAGGAATCTTCTTTGACGTATTCGGGCCTAATCGCCTTCGAGCACGTTTTTAGCAGCCTCGGCCCCGATTCCCAGCCACTGGTCGTCTCGCAGATGAATTCGACAACGTCTTTCATGCTCGCTCTCGGCATGTTTGGAGGGCGACTTCTGCTTCTCGCCTCACCGTGCAGCTGCCAACGGTGCGTGACCTTATTCAGAACTAGAATCCTTGCGGGTTCCAGGGCAGGACAGACGAGTAGCTTGTGGAAAGCATCATCCCTTGCACCCTCCATGCAGTGAATGCAGCTTCCCGATTGTGGGACCACATTGAAGTCGTCGAGGTAAAGGTAAAGGTTTATTGGTTTATTGAAGGAGCTGCAATTTTTACAATGCTTAAGCTCTCTTATATGTCACACGGCAGGGCTCGAACCTGCGGCCTCTGGCTTCCGATAGCCAGATACTTAGCCGTCCAAGCCACTGCGCTGACGGCTTGTAGGTATGCTTGTAAATCTCCGCGACCGGTCATAACCTGGGTCAGAAAGAAATCCCTCTGGCCCCCCGGACGGTCCATGCAGTTCTTTATGTCCGGGGATCAGATCGCGGACCTTTGCGCCAGGGTCACCTCTACGTAGCGCGGTCCACTCCTCCTGCCAAGCAGCAAACATCGCTTCTCTTTCTGCCTCTTTAGAGTCCTCGGGGCCTTTATCCCAAAGCCTGCGTCGCTCGTCAGCCACCAGATCCCATAGCGGGATATATATATATATATATATATTATGTTAGCCCAAAAAAAACCGCACGCCTATCGGCTCGTGCCGAATTCTTATTCTTGACCGGTTTGAATTCAAATTTGGCGGGTAGTGAGACACAACAATTAGCAAGTAGGCGAGGCGGAAGCCGTTAGCATTCGGCTTTTGTTGAGCGTTGGTGTGCGCAGTTTAGGCAAGGTGACTGGGACATTAAAGAACATCTCGATTCGACGAACGGCTCGAAAAAGCTTTTGAGCAAACTAGAGCTTGGTCATTGACGACTTTGTCAGCTAAAATTGGAGTGCCTAGTGAAACGTGCCGACGAATTATTAAAACTAATCTGAGGATGCAGAAAAAAAACCAAAATGGATTCCTCATGAACTCGGTCCTGGCCAGCTAAAAATGTTTATGTTGAAGATATATAGGCAGCAAAAGAGTCGCTGAGAGCATATCGCTGCAATGGACGAGACATGGTTTCGCCTGTATAGGGGACAGGAAAAAGATAAAGTGAAATAGTGCCTACGACTAGGTGAACAGGCAATGGCGGTAGCAGTACCAAATAGAATCGAGCCTACAATAATGGTAGCACTTGCCACGGATTTGAACAGAATTTGGCGCTACGAGATTTTGGACCCAAAAGAAAAGATGGACTAGGCTCGATATCTCGAGTTCTTGAAGGGACTCATGAATAATTGGCATGGCAATTGGAAGCACCGAGTCTGGCTGCTCGATGACAATGCTAGGGTACATCGTATCGATGAAATTACTTCCTTGCTTAAGGCCAACTAGATCGAGCGGTGGCGTCCTCCCCCCCCTCCATTCTCCCGATTTAAGCCCGTGTGACTATGGTTGCTTCCATCGATTAAAGAGGGCTATAGGCGGCAAAATGTATGCAAACATCGATTTGCTCTGAGAGGCCTTAAATAACGAAGTTATAAATGGTAATAGAAATTATGCACACCTAGCCGTTACCAGAAGGCTGCCAGAACGCTGGCACTAGTGTGGAAATAAGAGGTGCATACCTCTATATACTAAAAAATCTTTGTTCTAACTTGCTTAATTTAGCCGATATTGAAATTAATTTCCGTGCGGTTTTTTTTGGTCAACCGAATATAGGCCAAGTCGTTTATTCAAACATACGGTAGGTCGGTATTTCTAGGGATTATGGGGGGGGGGGGTGAGGACGACAATGTCCCGAGGAAGGCGATGGCATTGCCTCTCTGCACGGCGAGGGACAGGCGCTGCAGGAGGAAAGAGCCAGCGCGCTTGTCCCCGGTGGCGCGGATCAACCTGTGGTAGACCCCCTCGAGGAAGTTCGCAGTGAGAGGGCCGTGCCCGCCCAAGGTCTCAAAGGCAAGGGGGGAAAACAGGTGGGTTGCTTGGAGTGCGGCGTACTTCCTTAGCTTTGCCCGTTCCGCACGCGCTACTGCGTAACCGGGGATGGTTGCACAGTGGTTGACATAAGAAGGTGCTAGAGTGTCAACCACAGTGCCGTCCCAGACCAGGTGCAGGCCTCGATGAAAGGGGATAAGGGTGAGGCCGTCAGGGCGGCGCCCGTCAGAGGTGTCGAGGCCCTGTGGCTCCCTTGTGCAAGGAATACCGGCGGAGTGGAGGGCCCTCACGAGCGTGTCGTTAAGCATCGTGTGTCGCGGATGGCGACCGGCGCTGCGTTCGCACGAGAGACCGTGATGGCCATTCGTTGCGACGGGGTCCCCGCAACGCTCGCAGCTGTGGGCCGCAACTACAGGGGCCCCGAGGCGAAGGCCCACACAGAAGCGGAGGGAGCGATCGTCTAGAGCAGTACCAAGGGACGACGAGGGCAGCGCGTGGAGCCACGCCCCCGCACCAGGCCTGTCGACAGCCCGGAGGCGAGCTTGGTCAGCAACGTGTGGCGCAGAGGCCAGGAGGGAGTCCCGCAGCTCCTGGTGCAGGGCATCGGACCACGCCCGCTGCTTGCTCTGTTTGTCCGGAGGGACCCGAGCGCGGACGCCCGTCTGGTCAAGGGCAGCTTCCTGGGAAGCGGAGAAGTGGGCGAGCGCTTCGGGGGGGAGGACTGTAGCGACCATGTCGGCAACCGCCGTAAGCGACGCGGCGTAGCAAACGTCAGCCAAGCGGCGTACACTGAGGATGCCGAGGCCACCGAAGCGGACTGGAAGGGAAGCCTGCGACGCCGCTTCCGGAGGGAGCTGGAGGTTCAGGATCGTCGTCAGGGCTTCCAACACCAAGTCGTCATACTCGTGAAGGGCTGAAGCCTCAGTGCCGGCCGGGCATGTCCTAAGCAAGTGCTGCATGCGTGCCGCCGAGAAACAGGACCGAAGCAGGAACAGCCCCTGGTGAGCCGATAACAGGGGCAGCCGGTCGAGCATCACGGCCGTCCTCTCGAGGCAACGGTCCAATAGCGGCCGGATGGCCTCGTCCGTGAGAGGGGAGCCGACGAGCTCGAGGGACAACCTCTGAGTGAGACGGCACCCTGGGAGCGACCGCTGGAGGTCGGGCTGCGCGTCTAAAGAGAAGATCTCGCACTTCGTGGGGTTGAGGGCAAGGCCGCTGCGCCCCTCGTAGTCGAGTACTCGCTGAACGTCGGAGGCGACGGTCGCCGGATCACCTGCCAACGTTCCGTCGTCCATGTACCACAGCCGCAGACGCGACTGGAGGGACACAGCGAGGGGCCGGAGGGCCAGGCAGAAGAGGGCTGGGCCCAGCGGGTCCCCCTGCTGGACACCGCACTCTGAGCTGATGACGGCGTTGTCCATAATCAGATGGGAGGGGCAACGATAGGCCAGGTCGACCAGAGGGAAGAGGCCAGGGACGTGCTCAGCGACCTCACGAAGAACGAGATCTCGACGGACCGTGTTGAAGGCATTGCGAAAATCAAGCTTGACCAGGGCCGCGTCCGGATGAGCGTGGATAAAGGCGCGAGCCGCGTGAGCAGCGATCTCCGTCCCAGACGCCTGGCCGCAACCCAACTGGGTTGGGCCGAGCAGGGTTACGACCGCGTCCCTCTCGTTGACCCAGGCGATCTTAGCAGCCAGGCGACGAATCGTGCTGGAGCAGGCGATGGGCCGTATCGACCCATCCTTTTTCTTGAGGGCGATGAGGCGCGCGCCGAAGAGTATTGGCCGTAGCGCCGATGGAACCGTGCCGGCCCGCATGCAGTCGACCACCTTAGCGAGGGCCTTGGCGAGGGCAGTGGCGACGGCTCCGAGTGCCGGAGAGAGCAGGTCCCTGAGATGACGCGGCCGAAGGCCATCGGGGCCGGCTGACGAGCTCGGGGGGAAAGAGGAAACGGCCGCCAAAACCTCATCAGTTGACGCTGGGGCAATGTCGACCTGCGGGGGACGGGCGGGGAAGGAGTAATCAGGAGGGGCAGGGGGGTGCTTCGCCCTGAGGGCGTTGAGAGCCTCAGCCGAGTCCGTGGCCGAGTCGGTAGAGCACAGGGCCCGGGCGGCACCAGAGATGTCACCCTCGGAGAGTTTTTGGGAGGCTATACGCGCAGCTCTCTGGCCCGTATCCGTGGGCGGAGGACGAGGGCCGCGAGGGAAGTGACGACGCAAGCGGTACTCCAAGCGCGCCCCGGCGCGGAAGGCCGCTAGGTTTCCCCGAATCACGGCTGGGAGGGAGCGGGAGGTGTCGCCTTTGTCCGGCATCTGCAAGACCACTCGGGCGAAAGCCAGGAGCGCTTCCCAGGAGGGGACGTCGTTATTGGTATGAACGTCCCGGAGCACGTCTGTGAGGGCCACGGCGACTAGGGAACGCGTAGCCTTCGGGACAATACTGAAGACGCGGGCCTCACGCATGGCCGCCTGTAGTCGCAGCTCGAGCGGTTGGGGCGCTGGACTTGGCTGAGGCACCGAACGGACCTCCGGGTGCCGCACCGTTATGTGCCTGTTGAGACCGCGCCGGGAGAATCTGCCCTCGCAATGCGGGCACGGTACACGCGGGGGGCCTGTGGCGTCTCGGGCTGAAGCGGCACGACGGGCTGGGGTGGCGTCTCGGGCTGGGGTGGCGTCTCGGGCTGGGGTGGCGTCTCGGGCTGGGGCGATGGGACCTGGGTTCATGAAGAACGGGGGGGATTGAGAGCGGCTAGGAGGGGGGCGAGCTGACGCTGAAGCTGGAGGAGAGGGGCCAAGACTTCAGCGAGGGACCTCAAGGCTGCGACGATGCTTGGGGCGCCGAGGGGCGCCGAGACTCCGCGCGAGCAGGTCGACGAGGGGCGGGTCGACGGGGGGCAGATCGACGGGGGGCAAGCCGACAAGGGGCAGGCCGACGAGGAGCAGGCCGACGAGGGGCGGGGCGGCGGGACGGGGCGGGGATCGGCCTCGGGTTCGGCAGCAGGACCATTGGGACCTGAGCACCGTCGGAGGGGACCACAATACCCCGAACCGCCGCAGCGTACGAGCGGGCTGGCGCCTGGGACGACACCGGGGCCTCGATGGGCATAATGGACGCTAGGGGTGAGGTGTCCTTCACCTGTTCGAGGACCCTGGCCTCAGTCACGAGCCGCTGACGCTCGCGGAGGTAGGCCGCCCGAGGGCACGACGGCGAGCCCGAGCGATGGGCACCCTTGCAGTTGACGCAACGGGCAGGACGGGCGCAAGAGGCGGCGAGGTGGCCGGCATCACCGCAGTTGCTGCAGGCCCTAGGCAGTGAGCACCGGGCCGCGATGTGGCCCGTCCGGCAGCAGTTGAAGCATAGTGGTGGCCGGTCAGGCTCGAGGACGACCGGATGGGACCGGTAGCCCAGGAACACCGAGGCAGGAGGCGGCCCGCTGAAGGTGAGCAGCACGGGCCGAGGCGAGCGACGAGCCGGGCCGGGCGCGGCGGGTAGGCGGCGGGCGGAAGTGACGCCGAGAGGTGAGAGTTCAGCCAGGATCTCGGCGTCGGTAAAAGCCGCGCAGACGTTCGTGATGCGGGCCTTGGTGCTCGAGAGGGCCGAGCAATGAGCGGTCACCGGGACGCCTCCGAGAGTCGTGAGCGTCAACGCCTTGCGGGCGAGCTCAAGGGTCGGCGCCCAAATGATGAGCCCGTCGGCTCCACCAGCCGGGGTGCAACCCGGGAGAGCCTCATGGGCGCTCTTAAAAAGGGCGAGCATCTGGCCCTGCTCGAAGGCGGGGGAAGGCCCGCCGGCCCCGACCGCCCTGCCACGGACAGTCACCTTGAACAATCCGTGGGACCTCGCGTTGAGGCCTGCCCGGAGGGCCTCCAGTGCGCGCGCCTCACGGCCCGCGCGACGCTTGGCGTCCTTCGTCCGCTGCTCCGTGAACGGTGCAGCGTTCTCCCTCGCGTCGTCATTCCCAACGACAGCGACATCATCGGCCGTGCCAGGCCTCGCCCTCTTCAAGGGCGGCACCCTCGACACGTCGTCTGGAGGCATCACCCTCCCACCCAGCACAGAAGCGCAGGGTGCACGACAACACTTTCAAAGCGCGAAACGTAACGGCGGAGAGGCTGGCGGGAGCTTCGTCGTTAGCACGCGATATCCACCTAATATATATATATATATTGCTTTGCAAGTATCCGAGCTCAATTAACCGCACGAACGTGACGCGAACGGGTGTGCAATATATACCCGTATGACGTATGACCTTCATAGCGTAGCAAAAATGCCAAAAACATGTCATTCGTTAACCATGAGATCTTAAGTACCCGTATCACCACTCGGGCAATGCGTGTTTATGTTGAAATCAGCACCGATTTCAACATAAACACGCTCTGGCCGAGTGGCCGACCGTTAACAATTATTATATTACACTATAGAAACAATGACGATGGTTGAGTTTCGCAATCACCGTCTGCCTTGCCACTCGAGTCTGTCATATAGCATCGACATATACGTCATATCATCCTTATACTGATTATACTGCTAACTTAATTGATTTTCTTAAACTAAGATCAGTCTAATAAAACAATGAAAACAAGCGGAGGAGTTATTTTTTCAATTAATTTCATATTTTATATATCATCATAATTGTATATCTTTACAATAAGTTTACAATAATCTTACACAAACCATCAAGCCGAATACAATGATTCTGTCAGCATATTTTGCCCGTGCCGGCGTCTGTGTGTGTGTGTGTGTCTGTATATATATATATATATATATATATATATATATGAGTGTTATCCGTCTGTTAGCCGTTGTTGTGATTCGGTGTCATCATCATACACTGCACGTATTGGTGGTCTCGTTGCTGTTGTTGTCGTTACTGATACTGTGATGCCACGCGCTGGTCATGCGAAACAATACACACATCGATAGTCACTGTGGCAAAAACGCGATCCGGCGGCTCGCCGTTTAACTACTCCATATGATAATGTCACCCCTCGCTTGTGAACTGTGGTGGGGGGTCTGTAGCTTCCCCATGAAAGAAATTCGAAGAAACTTGCTAGCGAATATACACATGTCGCACTCAGGCCGAATAAAGGTTAGTTAAAACGTTGGCGTTGAAACCACCCCTTTCCCCAAACCTAGGATAGGTTGACGTCCGACTTGAGAAGACGTTCTCAACTCTCTCTGCGCCACGGATACATAATCGATCAGGTACACACCGAGATCGCTGATCAGGGTGACCGCTCATTGTTCGAGCCCAAATCGGGTTTGTGCCGGCTATGTAGATGCTATATATGGAGAAATTTCACTCGTGACCCGTTGCGTTCTAGCTGCTTCCATCGGTGATAGCGTTCGTTGCCACCTCGCAGAAGTTCGTCAAACAGCAACACTACCCTGCCACCACCTGATCATTGGACACGAGATCGGATCCGCCTGTCTCGTTGCGAACGATACTCTACCGACCTCTGCTTGCTTCCATGCCCGCTAATGCTGACACGTAACTTTGCTGGTCAATGCAAAAAGTTCTGTTATAAATTTGTTTTTGTTATTGTTCTTATTGTTGCTGCTGCTGCTGCTGCTGTCGTTTGTACTTGATGTAAATGATGATGATGATGGTGTTGTTGTTCTTGTTGCTGCTACTACTGCTGTTGCTGTTGTTGTGGTGTAGTAATGTTAGAAGTGTTCAACACGCCGCGGCACGCCGGATCCGGGTGGAGGCTGCTGTCCAGTTATCACACATGGGACCCCCGCCTTCCCATTGCCCTCACCATTCCTCAATGCCCCCGTATTAAATCAACTATTACGTCCACCCCAAGAGCCCCGTTCACCTTGTCGAACTATCTCGCATTTGTGACCACCGCCACCGTTCCTCCCGAATCGTTCACGATGACATCTTCCAACTGCGAGGCCACCATCTTCAGCCATGTATCTCTGTGTGTGTGCGCGGGTGTAGGAGTGTTTCAACGATCTCAGCCGCTGCCGCTGCCGCCGCCGCCGCCGTCGTCGAGGTCGTTAGCGGCCGCCGCCAACAACTATATATCTCTGCTACACGCACATCTCCCGTTCTCAAGAGGGGACAAACATTAGACGCTATCTGGTGGTCGGTGTCCTCGTTCCGTTGTCGGTCGCTCGCTGGTTTGTTTTTTTTGTTTTTGCTGTGCGTTGACTATCTACAAATGTACACGATCGCCCCGCAGAAACGTGGGAAAGAAATGATTTCACAGCAGCGCATTTTACGCTCATGTGTCGGCCTGGCTGTCTGGCTGGCTGGCGGGCTAGCTAGCTAGCCAGCAAATCGAAAAAGACAGTGACCTCTACGACCGTCTCGAAGGACATCCCCACACTTGCTAACTATATATAACTGCCACCTTGAAATAACGCTGAATACAGTAGTGATGGACAGACAGATCGGCAGAACATTTCCACGATCAGCAAAATCCGAGTCGGATAAGCCGGACGAGTCGTCGCTCGGTGGACGACCGGTATAAGCGAATCACAAAACTCAATAGTGTCTCCTTGTCGTCTTCTTCATCACCTGCCCCATTTCGACTATTTAACGATTAAACAAGCTCAGCTATCGCCTCGGGAAGAAGGCTAGCCGCTTGACGGTGGTCAAATCCGAGTGTCAGCTCAACAAAGCGATCTTGCCCACTATACGACGATCTCGTATACGTCCTTCTGTCCGTACGTTTGCAGCAGGGTGCAAGCAACGAAGGTGCCCGCCGAACCCCGCTCAGAGGTGTGTGTGTGCCTGGGAAGAATCTCTAAGAATAGACAAAACGTCACAAACACGCACAAACACGCACACACAGACACGCACAGACAATCGCACCACACGCCTTTGTCCCTCTATATTTCGTTATCACAACTGTGATTATTACTATTATTATAATTATTATTAATATTATTAATACAGTTGTTGCGCATGTTTTTTTTTTTACAATCGAGATAGATGATATCAATGTTACCTCGTCTTCGCGCTCATCGCTCGGTCTCATCTCGTCTCCCTTAAACATCCTGTATTCGCTTGTTGCTGACGTTTGTTATTACAATAATAAACTCTATTATCATATATATATATGGTACATGAACTTACAAATTTTACAGTGAACGCTTTTTCCTTTCCGCCGTCGCCGCGACGCTGAAGCCCCCCGGGTCCCCCTACCACCCCCGTGAACCTCGTCTAGATTTTGATCTCCAGTAAGAGATGCCAGTAGTGGTCGTGAACGATCACTGGTGCCCAATAGCCAAAATAGAGTTGTCTACCGCAGATGCTGCGAATGCTCCTCCTCCTCCTCATGGTGAGACACTGTCTTTCTGAGCTATTGTGTCCCTCGGTGATCTCAGGAGTTCGCCTGCGCTCCCGCAATCACCAATGGCCAGAACGATAGGTTCATAATTTGAGAGCCGCGTAATTTTCGTCTCGCCAACGTTAGCGTGCGTCGATTCGACGCCATCCAAGTGCAGTTATTATACTGCGCTTTCATCGAAACATTATTGTTTGGTGTTTTTTATCTTCGCCTCGGCACAGAACTGCGTTAGGAAGAGACTATTAGGCAGAGCATTATCGAGACTTGCTCGCGACACATTTAGCTAGATCACTGATTCGAAGCCGAGCACGTTGGCTCGTCCTGAAGTTTCGTCGGGAGGAATACTCACTCAACTTCGTACTCAACCCGAATACAATCGAGCGGAACAGGCTGACCAAAATCATTCATCGTATTTGACTGCAGTTTGCGTTCACTGTTCGCTCAAAATGTCGAATATACTGGCCAACTCGGATATACTGTCGTTACTCAGCGTTATCCAGCGTTATTATTATTATTCATTACTATTCATTATCATTCCCACCGTCACCGTCTGGGAGCAATACGAGACGTCGAAGTTGGCGTTGTTACCGATCACCACGCCGGGAGCGTCGTTCGTTTTGTTACAATTCGCGTCACTGTTCACGTCAAGTTGCTCTTCGTCCTCGTAGACAGATTAAGCTCCATTTTCGACTGTCCCTATCTACATTTAGACAAACTCTTACATACAGGGTTACAAGCAGCCACCGCCTCCGACCCATCGCGGCCACCCGACAGCGTTCACCTCCCGCGATTCTACAAAAGTCCTATTGTTGTTGTAATTATTGTTGTGGTTGTTGTTGTATGTTGTTGTTGTTGTATGTATGTTGGGGCAACTGCTGATGTTGGCTTTTGTGTGCTGACAAATCATCATTATCATGATCAGCGTTATTTTCATGCTACCAGAATCATTTGCATTCTCGCTATAGTCCACACACCGAGGAGCAGCATCCTTGTTATTGAAGTTGTTGCTAGTAGTCATAATATATGTATATATATATATATATATATATCCATGATAATACAAATATATATATATATATGTATATATATATATATGTATATATATATATATATATATATATATATATATATATAGTAATGATCTTCACTGACGCGACACAACAACTAGATTAGAGCCAGAACATGAAATCTTATTCACGTTATTCGTGGGTGTTCTATTTCATTTTTGTTTCAATATCTGTTTTCCTGTCATCAAAATAATCATAATAATAATAATAATCATATTTTCATTTATATATATATATATATTTATATACGTTTACATTCCAATGATGCCTTCAAAGCGAATACAAGAAGATTCACTTATGTTATCCATAACACACACACATATATATATATATATATATGGACCATTATGTTTATACGCGTAATAATGTATTTATTATAACCACAATCAATCAACCAAATCGCTTCATCGTCATAATCCATTAGTTCCATCATCATCATCAGCTTATTCGGTTACTAATAAATATGCTGGTTTTTATCCATACTTGATACAAGACCATTACTACACTTATGTATATTTATATATATATATATATATATTTATATCATCGCAATAATGTTCAGTTATCTCATCTTCATAATAATAGCCTTCTTCTATGTCATATATGTATATATATATATATAGATCATCGCATTATTACAGTATGTATATATTTATAATTATATGTTCATATTTATATATTTATATATAGTTTATACTTTAGTTCAGCCTTCCTCCACCTTCCACCGTTCTATATATATATATATATATATATATATATATGTACCGCGACTTTCGAAATTATCTTCTTCAGTTGGTTGCCCTCTCTGGCAGACGACGAGCGAACACATTTTAATGTTGCGTCGGCGATCTCTGTTCGCATTCATTCTCTTATCTTTCTTTTTTTTTGCTTTTGTTGTACAATGTCATTTGTCATTCTTGTTGCTGTTGTTGTTGCTGCTGCTGTTGTTGTTCTAGTTGTAATAGAAGTTTCTATTGCAGTATTGGTGATATCTTTGAGGATTTTCGTTCGTTGTCAGATTATTCTTGCGGCACCCCCCCCTGTGGTTTGTATAGATTGTAATTATTATTAGTTTAGTATCTGTGTTTGCGCACTTGTTGAGCACTTTGTCTCTATTTTTTGATAATTATTAGAAGTGTTATAATTATCATTGTTATTATTATTAGTATTTTGTCAGTCGATTTATTGTTGGCTTATGCAGCTAGTTGATGATGTTGTCGTTAATGCGTGTACTTATGTAGATTATATATATATATAGTGTTGATAGAGACAGCACTTTGCCGTGACAACCGCGCCCGACTCCTCACAGGTCTCGCCTCAACCAATAGTAGTTGATGCTCGTCTGACCTCGACATGATGTTACACTAGTTCTCCGCATCCGTGTGTCCCTGTGTTTCTACAATAATCAAGCTAACTCGTCGATACAGCTCGTGTTCCTCATCCATGTCATCATGCCATATACACCATCACGTCATGAAATTATCGTCTGTTTACTCAACTCATTATCCGGCACATATCGTCATCGGGTGGGCAGTTGCCATTTCACAAACGCTCGTTAAATATAATAATATATCTACTATGATACAGCGATCACTAATTGTTGCTATTATCACTAATGTTAAACAAACACGTACAAGTTGTGCCAAAACCCAATCAATCGCAGCCTCCCTCCACCCCTGAACGGCCGCCGTTGTCTGCATCACGTTCGCGCGGAGGACCACTCGCTAACTACTCGCTCGCCCTGCTTCGCTATGTCTATTCATCTGGAAACCCACGTGGTCTCCCTCCGGCCACAGCATCGATCCAATCCGTTCAAAATTCCGCCCCGCTCATGCAGTGTGTGCGCGCCCGTTAACCACTGCCCTACACAAGGAGTAAATGTATATATATATATTTATATATATATACAGTCCTGGCCTATCGCAAATAAATCAGTCTGCTTGTACTTCTGTATTCGGTCAATGCTCAACAGCACGCCTAAGAGTTTCAAGCCAATTATCCATCAATTGCTCACATCGATATCCCCCATATATATATATATATATATATCCCGATTTCGGTCTGGCCGTGCGCGTTCGCGTCTCTCCGAACGAGTCGGCCGTTTTTTTTGTCGACGATCCCTCAACCTCGTTCTCAGCAATTAGCTAGGAAAAGTATATTACCGTTCGATTTGTATCGGTCTCGTTTCGCTGTTGCACAGTACACAATCGAAGAAACAATTAGCTGGTAACACCACATTTCATAATTATGGTCATACTTATTAACACTTTTGCCGCGCGTTTTCGTTAGCGTCACCCTATTCCACACCATTGTCGTCTATGAAAATATCTCGTACTTTCTCTCTCTCTCTCTCTCCCTCTGTTCCTCGCCCTATGAGGACACACATCACCTATCTGTGTAATTAATCACCGCCCCCCCTCCGCGTTTTTTGTTAACTATACAATACACACATCATTAATACAGCACTTGGCGGAGTGCTATTCCCATCGTGCCAGATAACAACAAATCAGTCGGTCCTCAAATACATACTATTTATATAATCTATATTTATAGAAATTTACATGCCATGTATGGCGCTCGTTTATAATCATGATGATGATAATAATAATAATAATAATAATGATGGTTGTTGTTGCTGTTGTTGTTGTTTTCGCGATTGAGGCTCTGTTTCATGTTTCTCTTATATAATCCATATTCACTGTTCGTGTTTATTGTTATATAGATCGTGTTCGTACGCATTCTGTCCCTCATTTGTTTCTGTCGTATTTTGTTGTATCTAAAAAGTTGGCGGGTCGTATCGCCGTCTCTCGCCATCGCCACAGACCGCCAGGGATCGGTGTCAGATCCCTACTCTCGTAGTGTCCTCAGAGTTCTTTCTACCTCGAGTCTGTTCTATGCGAGTGCGCTGCTGTCACAATGTGTCAAAGGAAGTTCGTAAGTTGTTGATCTGATCTCAGAAGTCTCTGTCTGTGCAAGGTCCGCCTGCAAATCGTGTTGAACCGCGTGAGAGCTACTGCTGCTGCTGCTGCTGCCATAAACGTGTGATAATCTTGTGAAACTCGCCGCCTTTGCCGCTACACCGCCTCAAGTTGCAGTAATAATGATTAATAATCAGAATCATAACAATACGCATTATTGTTACTATTGTTGTTGTTGTTTTAAGCGGCACTAATGATAATAATAATAATAGCGAGTACAATGTCAGAAGAAACATCAAGCACTGGATTCTTTCAAAGCAAGGTCGTCACTTGATTCAGTTTTTCATTTTCGCATCGCCGCTGCCGCTGCTGTCTCGTTGTTTTTGCTCAAATCTCGCCCGTTAACTATTCCAATTTGCCCGTCCGGTGCTAGCCGCTGGATACCCAGGGGGCCGTATCACAGCCCTGTATCAACAGTGAACAGGAATTGGATTATTCAGGATCTGTCCGAGTCGAGAAGGGGTCGTCCACAAGAAAGACTAAGGATCGCACGGTCTCGCTAACACCACAATTTCGCCGTTTATATTCACCCGGCAAATCGTTGTTGCGCATTGTCTTTATCACCCTTAACCTTGTTATGCCTCGTCACATATTAATTAATTACATAATTCATCGTCGTACGTATGAATTGTTCGTATTGTAATTATGATGATGATTATTATTATCACGATTAGCCTCATACCAGCTTTATTGTTTCATATTGTTATTGGCATTCACGTACGTACGGACAGTAACAGTAGCAGATCATAGTGATACATATAATTACAAGACTAATTACACCAAGGTCCACCAGAATTCAAACGTCAATCAGAACCATTGATTGCGCTTTTTACGTTTTTTCACACACTCGACGTTCCTGGCCGCCGCCGTTCCCTGCCCACCCTCCCCCTTCGGGCGATAGCCTCATCTCACTCTCGCGCTCGCTCGCTCTCTCTCTCTGTCTCATCTAGAACTGTACAAAACGTCTATATATATATACAATTTACAAGTTGTTTTTATTACAGGTGGCGGCTGATAACGGCACGGTTGCAACTTATCCATTATCGTTAATGATATCGTGTCTCTCGTCAGCGAAGTGGCGAACTAAGAAACGTGATGAAGCTTGCGACCGACCCCCCGACCCCCGACCCCCGCTAGCAGAGGACAACAGAGCAAGTTAATTTGGGTTTAGGTAAATTCGCATCCCCCTCATGCGTACGCGTTCGTGAAGTTCGTTTCGTTAGGCGAATTGCTTCGTATTGTTGTTGTTGTTGTTGTTGCGGCGGTTGTTACGGTTGTTGGTGTTGTTGTTGCTGCCGTAGGAACTACCCTTGATCGAGCCATCCCGGTATACCATTGGATCGAGTTTTGTCTCGATTAACGACGTGGATAATTTCCACCTGTAATTGACACTAGCTGACAGATTCATCGACACCACCTCCCCCCTCGACATTATCCGCCAGGAGCAGCAATCAGAAATACAGGGTGTGCTTGCAGCGCACAATACAACGATTACAGCAAAAAACAAAGAAAAAAAGGCCATTATCAAAACGCTCTTATAAAACCAATTTCGATTTGTAGCTTCCCGCATTAACGAACGCTGAAAGCAAGAAAAAAAAATGAAAATTGCTGATGAGATCACATCCCAAGCCCAAGAAGTCGGAATATTTGTGGGTCTTGTTGAGAGGCGGGGGAATCCGCACATAGCAAATGGCGGAAATTGATTTCGGCCCCTATTTTTTCCCAGATATTTTCACATATACACGTAACATCTTATGTGCAAAACGCCAGTGCTCCTTGGCCAGATTCTGTTCGACGCGAAGCTTTGCCGGTGTACAGCCAGCTAGATCAACCTCATCACTGCTGACGCCGTTGAACAAGGGCGGGGTGTACTTGCCGGCGTTCGTCTGTGCTAATCAGTTCGAATTGCTAATTCATTGTCTGTCAACCCACATCGAACGCCACTGATTCATCCGGGTGCGCTCAATATTTCCCAAGCATTCAATCCCGCCATCCGCTCGTCATCGTCACGGGAGAACACAATTTTCGAACCCAATCAGGTCGTCGCCCCACGACGATTTTCAAAGGGGGTCAATTCAAGCCACGTTATTCGCTGTCGACGCTCAGACAGATTCGTAACTCAGCTACAAAGTGGTAGCTCAAGCCGAATTCATCACCTGTGATCGATGTCAACACCGAAGTAGCAGGGCGCACAAGGTGAATTTCAATAAGTCGAAAACTCAATGGCCATCGAGCAATCAGTGAGACGAACGACCGATGATCCTAATGAAGTTTGCGAAAAAGAAAAAATATTAAAACTCCTTCCATCGTTTTTCCCGTCAAGATAAAAAAAATCTTCCCTTCCAGTCTTGGTTTTCCACAAAAACGACGACCATGACGATGACAACAACAACAACAACAATAGCAGCAGTAGCAGCAGCGACAACAACAGTCACAAGAAAAAAAATGGAAAAATTTTCACAGTCAGCTCACAAACTCACAAGCTGAAAAATGAAAAATTTCAACGAAAGAATTCATCGCGATCGATTTGCTGCGATTATGTTGACATGGCGCGGTCCACCTTCGGCTCCTTCCGATCGAACAACTCTCATTGAACTCGGAAAAGTTCTTTGTTAACATTTGCGTACAGGGTATCGACAAACTGCTGGATTATTACAGCTATTTACATGTTTTACATGGATTTTATGTGGGCTTCCTTTTTGACGTGTGTCCGTTGAACTGGCGCGAGTTCTTACTCCGTCAATGGTGGCCTGTATATGTTGCTGTAGCTAGGTACGTTTGGTGAACGTGAGTATACTTGCTTGCTGCTGCTGCTGCTGATGTACTGGAATGGGTGTTAATGTCGTGTGATATTCTGTACGAGTGTGTGTATGTAGAGGCCACGATCTGTTATAGATGCCTTATTGTCCTCGATAAGACGACGAATAATAATAATAATAATAATAATTATCGGCACGTAGAGAGGTACAGGATTTGGTTATGTACTTACATAACAGGGAAGTATTTAAGGCATAATGACAAAATCTAATGACACAACATATATATATATATATATATATATATATATATATATACTGTGCGACATTGAAGTTATTATCTTGCTTCGACAGTGACAAACTGAGATAGCCTACCGCCCTTGATTTGCTGTGATCTCTCGCTTCTGCTGATCGTGATCGGATGAACAATGAATTGATTTCAAATGCTCGGTATATTCATGTTCTGTACGTTAGCCAGACCGTCATCCGGCGACCCCAGGCGTGTACCCATATTCATATTATTATTATTATAATTATAATCATCATATGCATTACGATATCCCCGAGTTATTTGTTCAGGATAAAATTGTGTATTCCATCGCCTACGGCGGCGTCCACCACCTTCATCTCTTAATTCTCGATCGACATCGATTCATTGCCGTTACAATTAACATCCAGCATCAGTGTGACCGAATCTCGTTTTTCCGCTTATCCAGTTCGTTCCTGCGATTGGCGCTTCAAAGTTACCAATCCTTGCGCTGCCGCCACCGATATTTCTACCTGTCTTCAAGACAATTCGTACAATTCTTAGCCGGTCGATCAGTTCCGAGGCGGACATCACGCTACATGGTCATATCAGCGCATCGACGATCAGTCTTCCCGTTGTGACAGACGTTGTGTCAGGCGTCACCACTCGATAGGACATCGACGTCGACGTAGGAGGCTGGAGCAGGCGTCGCATCCGCCTCCGAAATGAACAGTTAGTAATTAGCCAACAGCGTTCATTTGTTGGCTGGCTTCGTTTTCGGCGACTGCTGAGTTCTTCTCCACAAGTTCGTCGTGCAACTGCGGCAACAATGTCCTATTGTGCTTGTTGTTGTTGTTGATAAATTGTTGTTTACTTTTGTTGTTGTTGTTGATAAATTGTTGTTTACTGTTGTTGTTGTTATTGTTGTTTCCGGGTCGCTGCGCCACTTAGCTGGCGGTACAATTTCGGTGTGTTGTTGCTGTTTGTTGTTGCCGGACAACGACTACGTTCGGGGCGCGGCTGTCACCATCAGGCAGAACGAGACAACGCTTTGTTTGCTTCTCAGTGGCCACTGTTTGTGTTATGACATCGGTACAAATTCACTACGTCGTTTTCCCTTTCTTAGACGCCACAATTCGACGCGAAATTCCTCTCCCTCGATTCCTCTGCTTGTCCCTGTCAAAACGGGGGGGCCTTTGTGTACATTCGGCACAGGACATTACACAACGATGATCCTCTCTCGGATTTGACGAGTTCTGTAGAAACGGGAGAGGGACTATTGATTGATATTTGCTTGCGGGGTACGGGACCGGCGAGGTCCCGACTTCGCACCGAGACCGAATCAGCCGGCAAACGAACACACTCGACGCTCCGAAATTAGTTGGCCAATCAATCAATCGATCACTCAATCAATGAACCCTAACACTGGTGATCTCGGTCGCTTCACAATCAATGCAATCCAATGAGTCTACCGAGTCAATCAATTTGGGACTACTGAATGTTGGGGAGGAAGTATGCGGAAGTATATAGGGGAGTTTCCGTATAGCGTACGTGATGATGCGTAGCGATTGTGATCAACTCGTTCCTCGCCTTTCCATCGAGTTCGGTTCGATTTCCTCGTGCGGAGTGATGTACGCTTTCTTGTCGTTTCTTCATTTGCTTGTTTGTTTAGCTAATTACAAATAGCCATAGTTAATGTAGTAATAATAGTAGTAGTAGTACTAGTAGTAGTGGTAGTAGTAGTAATTATAGTAATAATACAAATGACAATTAATGCTAATTGTCTCTCTCTCTCTCTCTGTCACCTTCACCCCCTCGTCGTGTTTCTCTCTTCGTTCGTCTCGCTATTGAACGAATCGACCGAGCGGCTGATCTTCTCTCTTGTCATCATCATCTATCACATCCATTGTGGCCGTCGGCTGCCCCGTCCCAGTAAAGGCGAGCCCGCCTCGACCTCGTCCACCACACCCTTCTGCTGCTCCTTGCAGAAAACATCGCTACGTCCACATCGTACCTCTGCGTTCATGAGTTGTGCAATCCGTTGACCAAGGCGGTTTCTATATTCTAGAGGCACCCCCACCCTCGTCCCCCACCCCCCACAAAACGAATGCGGTTTACGCGGCAACGCCCCGCCAGATAACGCGGCGGTGGCGACGGCGGCGATCTACCCGAAATCAGCCATCACTACCCCCCGTCCTGCTACCGCTTCCGGTGCTGCTCTTTGTGTTGCTGTTGTTGTTTACTCGCGTTTTCGCTTGCTAATCGTGCTCCGGCCAGCCAGCTCGCGTGGACTCCCGTGCGCAGCGCTCCAAGTCGACGGGCAGGCAGGCAGGCGTCCGCCTCCACAATTCCACGAGTCCAAGTTGCCCTTCTGCTCCGCGTAATCTTCGTTTTCGGCTTGCTGTTACTAAATGACCACAGTCGGCAACTGACTGTCAGCTCTGTTCTACGCGTTCGTTGAGTGTGGTGTGCCTGTTGCTCGACACACAGTGGCCGCCCACCGGCAGGCCTGCTACACACACTTGACTTGCGCGCTTAGTTAATTAGTTAGATAGATCTGCCCCCATCTCTCTCTCTCTCGCTCTTATCATTCAGCTTTCTACATATCTACTGCACAGCGTACTCTCTCTCTCTCTCTCTCTCTGTCTCTATCAGCTTCGATACTTAAATTACAACATTTCATCTCGTGTTCAAGTAAATGTGCGCGTCAATCAGTCCTCGTCGACCACTAAAACTCTCGACCCTCATTCATAGCTTGCCTTGCCAGAATACCGTACGTACGATATAGATATTAGATTAGATAAGATAGATAGATACAGTGTGTCCGCTGGCGCAAACCCGCTCAACGATTATACTACCACCATCAACCACCGCCACTATCAGCCTACCAATGACCTGCTCTCCCTACGGCTCGTCGTGCTCTGCCGAATCACTCTCTCTCTGTGTGTGTGTATGTGTGTCTCTAACGTTATATATATATATATATATATATATATATATAGTTATAATGACAGTGGTAGTAGTAGCGGTTCTTATGTGTTCACACTCGTACATGTGATGGTGGTGGTGGTTGTTGATGATGTTTTCACATCGCTCTGATATACAATTATCGCAGCAAGCATAAAATCAATCCTGTGATCGCTGTCACTACTATCAATCATCATAGAACAAATCGATCGTCGTTGTCATCCTCGCTAATAATAATATCATCATCATCTTGCACTAGGTAATGCTCCATGTTTGTTCTCCTTTGCCACGGTCCAGGGTCAATCAAACATCATTATCATCACCATCATCATCATGCCCGTTATCGGCATCAATCATTCACCTAATCACAAATCAATAAGCCAATCAATGTTAGTCGTTCTTGGATTTAGTGTCGCCTCTTGAATCGATGTAATCACCAGCTGCCTCCTGCCCCCTCATCAATGGGTTGCCTCGTCGGGTTCTTCAGCGATTCGCTTCCCATCAGGGTTCCGGTCACCGCGGTGCCGCGGTTGGTTCCTCGTTGTTGTCGTTTTGTCGCCCCGCACACATTGCTACGTATATTCGTCGGTCCGTTCGTTAGTTCGACCCCACAC
Organism: Stratiolaelaps scimitus; assembly: GCA_019614645.1. Classification (NCBI taxonomy): domain Eukaryota; kingdom Metazoa; phylum Arthropoda; class Arachnida; order Mesostigmata; family Laelapidae; genus Stratiolaelaps; species Stratiolaelaps scimitus. Next base: position 1,834,349 of record JABWDB010000041.1, on the reverse strand, counting down.
TACACGCCGCCGTCAAATACATCCTCATACTCCTTACGGCGCTCATAGCTCATGCAGCCTATCACGTCCACCCGTCAATCATGATCACATAACGACGTGCTGCATTACGCTGTATTGTGCGGATCCATAGCGCCGAGTCCTGCGGCACCTCCCTGACCGCCCTGACCACCCTTCATGAGGTATTTCTCGAGTTTGCCGAGAATGTGCTTCCCATAGGTGTACTTCCGCAGCGACGCCATATGCGGACGGATCTTCTGCAGTAGCAGCTTCCGCTGGGGCGGCTCGGCCACCTCGATCATCCGCTGGACCACGTAGTTGGCGTACTGGTCCTTGATCATTGTGTAGAGGGCACTGCCGTCGAGGAATGAGCACACCTCCTCAATGAGGAGGACGCGATCCTGACGCGACGCGTGGGTCACGCACTTTTCGACGACGTTCGAGGCGAACTTATGCTGGGAGAGCGCTAGCACCTTGCCGCGAGCCGCGCCGACAATCTGGTTCTTGTCGTCGGCCCGGCCGTGCTCCAGCACGTGCTGAATCACGTAATTACCATACTGGTCCTGCACGAGCTGCTCCGTGTGCTGATGCAACTCCTCAAGAATCGGCGATGTCTGATCGGCCGTGCAGTGTTCCAGAATTCGCTGGATCACGCGACAGCCGTAGGGGTGCGTTGATAGTGCAAACACCTGACCCTGATTTCAAGAAAACAACAAGAACAACAGCAACAGCCGCCGGAACATGGAAGAACGAGCGGATGTTATTTCCAAGAAGTGACCAGGCAAAACGAGGAGCCTGAACGGTTAGTACGCACGGTTCCGTGGGAAAAGCGTTTGTAACTGCACAGTAACATATCATGGTGGTATCCTATCTAGCGTTTGGTTGGTTTACTTTGACATCGGTGGGATTTCATCTAGCTCACTAATTTCTACGGCTGACCCTGCTGACGAAACAGCTCACACGTCTATCTATCGAATGTACCGATATCTACCGATAATAGCACAATACATGTCATTTAACGCAACAGGCCATAGGCTAGTCGAAGCAATTGTCAAAAGAGGAGTGTATGTACCTCACTTGCATGAAGCTGACAGCGAGGATCGTCGATTATAAGCTGTATATCGTATACATACACATATCTATCCCACATAGCATCTACCTACGACCCACAGTGCATTCAACAATCGCTTCTTGAAGCGTTCGACGGCTATCGCAAGCACGCCCTCTCGCCGAGAACGCCAACAATCCCCTTTTGCGTTCGAAGCTATTTTGAAGCAAGCATGCATGGCCCTTATGTGTGTGTTTGCCGCATACGCTCGATGCGTACCGTGTCGCTGCTTACCTGGAACGCGTCAATAATGAACTGGAGCGCAAGCGGATCGACACATTCAATACATTTCTGTACGACGTGGTTACCATTCTGGTCTTTGACGCACTTGAGTACATGTCCGTCAAGTTCCTTGACAATGTCCTTCTGCTGCTCGGATGGGATACTCTCTAAAGCCTTCTGGATCACCCGGCAACCGTACATCTGCAACGCCAGTGGAAGAACGTGGCCCTTGACACGCGCCGCCAATGCCTGCTTCTGTTCGGGACTACCGAATTCGAAGAACTTTTGTATAACATAGTTGCCGAATACGTCCGTCATGAGCGAGTAGGCCGAATTGATGATCTCGTTGAAGACAAGCTGCTTCTCGGCCAAAGTGGCCCGTTCGAGTTTCTGTTGAATAAAGCGTGAGCCATGCTGATCCTGCGAGAACTCGACAATGTGATTGAGTAGGTCCCGCAGCTGAAGGTTCGGGTAGCGGTTGTTGCGGAAGTCTTCCAGCAGGCGCGACCGGCCACCGTTCTTCTCAAGCACGCCACTGCAGTCGAAACGGACAGGAATATATGGATATTCGATGATTAACGAATGCACAACATGAGCTCATGCTCTTAGTGGACAATTTCGGCTCTCTCTCTCTTTCTTCTACTTCGCGTAACGACCCAGCACGCCCATAGTACCCCCATATATAAATATAAATATACATATAGGAGGTACTATATATATATATATATATATATATATATATATATATAACTGTATCTATCTACAATAGTTGTAATATGATAATGGAATATTTACTAAACACATAGTGTTCATTATGAATGGAATAGTAATAAAGTCTTCGATTTTCTATCTAGCTGAGTGTATGTATTCGATCAAGCAACGGGAGACGTTCTGTAACTCACTGATTCGAGCCGCCCGACAAACATTTCGAACGCTGTTTATTTTATGGCCGCAACTATTTCTGTACGCCAAAAAGTCACTCTCTTTTACACCTAATGTGTAGTGCTAGATTTTGTTGTTTTTTTTTGCTACCTGAGCGAATACTTGTTATCCGCCCCTAGTTTCGCTCAGCAATTTTAGAGCAGGTTATTTTCGTTTCGAGCTCTTGTGAAACTCACTTTCGTTGCATGCCGACGTTGGGGTGGCTATTGTTGTGTGAAGGGAACAGGTTCGAACCCCCTGCCTGTCCGAAACCGGCCATGCCCAGGCCGCCGTTGCGCATCATGGGGAATTTGTCGCCTTGGCCAGGCCCTGCGGGGCCTGACACGAGCCGGGAGGCCAGTGTGGGCCCTAGGCCGAGATTGGACGACGAGCCGTTGAGCCCCGACAGCGGAGGCGTAAGACTTTGCGTCGGCGGGCCTACGAGTCCCAGCGGATTGTAGAGCTGAGACTTTCCCACTGGGCCGAATGGCTCTCCAAACGATCGCTGCCCTCCCTGAAACAGAAGCGACTGAACCACCGTGTCCATCCATCGAGTGTATTAGTGCTTCGTTAGAGGTTAGTCAGGCAGATGGGGATTAGAGCACGAGGGACTAATTGTTGGCTACTGGGTCTAGCTAGCTGATTAGTCAGCGCTCAGTGATCGTTAACCATCACCGGAAGCATTTTTGCAGCAAGAATGTACCTGAAGAATACGCTTGTTTAGTGGAAAAACAACTTCAGCACAATTCAATCGACACTACGTGCGATATATACATATATATATAAAGGTCGTTCGAGCTATTTTGTACAAGTAATTGAACCAAGCGTCGTCGACAAATGAAACTCGATCGGCGCTGGTTAAATTTCTTCGAAAACATATATGCATCTAGAAGCAAAAGCATCCTTTAATGCAGCGTTCCGTGATCAAATTGTTGTTGTCTTAAACGAACAAGCCCGAGTGAAATTCGTAGAAAATTGGCAAATATGTTGAACAGGAGGACCAAAACCTCACCGGTCCGCTGCGATCACGAACTGGATATAGGCCAACAATATTCGTGAAACGGATTCACCTAACATGTATATACTCCTTGTAATTAAAAACACTTGTAATTACGATTATGTAATTAAGGCTCGTGTAATTATGATTGTTGATATGGGGAAACTGGTGTTGTACATTATGCATTGCCTCATTTGCTCGGCGACGCAAAACAATTGATGACGAAATCAGGAACGATAACGGAAATAAAGAGATACTGTCACTCGGAGCCCCCCAAGGCCAATGGCACCCGTGCGTAGATCACCAAGGAGGGTAGGTTAGATATATACGAACAACATTATAGTTGTAGAAATTTTTCTTCAAAGCAAAGCTATCAAGGTTTCCCCGATGTACAAAATAGCTCCGAACAACCGAATATATATATATATATATATATATATATGATATGCCTTAAACTACAACGAACACCAACCTGATTACTGAAATCCCTTCGATCGAACGACTCCCTCCGAGCACCGGGGTGTTGCTGTGAGTCGAGCCCGGTGCCAATGGGTCCCATGGGGTTGCTGCCAATTGGTCCCAGTCCAGCCATCCCCGAATTGTTCTGACTCCCACTGTTGGACCCAAAGTTGCTGCCGAACGAAGCACTGCCGAGATTGCCCATCGGGTTAAGCGAGTTGCCGACACCGCTCGCGGCCAATGAGCCCGGCCCTGACGCTCCGGCAGCGCCGCCCGAAAAAAGCGAGCTACCCCCACCAGACTGTCCCCCTACACCGACGCCGCCGCCGCCAACGCCTAGGCTGTCGCCACCTGATCCAGGTTGGCCCTGTCCAGCAGCCGGGTTGAGCTGCATCTGCTGACTGGCCGGATGGCCATGCGGTCCGTGTGGACCGTTCACCATGTTCACCATGTGACCACCCGGCGGTTGAAGTAGCCTAACACCAGCCTGTGGATGTGCATGCGGATGGCCATGCGGGTGGCCGTGGGGGCCTCCCGGCCCCGGGGGGCCGGTCATTCCCACGCCGCGACCAGCCATCATGACGTTGCTCACATTGTCATAATAGCCGCCCATCATTGGTCCGCCGTAACTGCCCGGCGCGCCTGGCGGGCCCTCGCCGTTGACGGCTCCAGGTGTGATCGGCCGCTGGGCCGCCATGTGTTGCGGATGCGGGGGACCGTGAGGTCCGGCTGCGCCAGCGTTGACCGCTGGTGGCCCGGGCGGCGCCGGAGGTCCGGGATTCGGTCCCGGCGGCTGATACATTCCCCACGGTGGCATACCGTAGTACTGCGCGGGCAATGGCATAGCGGCGGGCGAGACGAGGCCCATAGCCGTCGCGTACGGGTCCTGATTGATCGCTGCGGTGATGTACGGGTTCTGCGGGTGACCAGCATGGCCCGCGTGCCCGTGCTGCGCAGGGTGATGCGGCGGATACTGTGCTTGAGGATGCGCATGCGGCGGAGGCTGTTGGCCAGCCATCATGTGCGCCACCATGTGTCCAGAGCCTGGACAGGCGAGCCCCCCCGAAACGCGGTGTGAAAACAAAACGCAACAACACAAGGTACACAATGAGAATGAGCACCATTAGCATTGCACGCTCAAGTATACGCCCGTTGTTCAGGGACACCAGTTCATCGAATTCGACAATTAACTATCATTCTGCAAAGTAGGTGCCAAGTGATTATGACATAGTATTATTATTATTATTATTACTTATTATTATTAAATTATTATTATTATTATCTGCAGCTATTCATATCGTATTGTTTTCCCTGTTGACATAAACATCGTCGTGATGGTGGAGGAGATGATGGTGCTGTCAACGAAGCCTCATACTCGTACAAGTGTTCGCACAATAGAACGAGTTGAAAACCAATTAACACACCTGAAGGCCAACGCATGGATATATAGTGTTTCTACGAATCGTTGTCATTGCAGATGACCATCCTACGAGATGGGGGGTGAGGGCCATGAGGAGTCACACATACCTTGTGGATGCTGTTGTTGCTGTTGCCGCTGTTCTCCAGCGTGTGTGTAGCCAAGGGCCTGCTGTGAATTTGGCCCGTTTGGCGCGCCCGCTGAATAGTCGGGTAGCATCCCGCCAGGCGCGTCTAGTGCACTCATCAGATTGTGCCCGTTCATACCAGCTGCATGTGCCGCGTAGTCTGCAAAGCCGAGAGGAGGCTGTGGTCCCGTGGCCATTGTCATATCAAATGGCGCTCCCATGGTGCCGGCAGCCTTCTTGTCCAAAGTTTCGTCACCGCCAGTGGTGAAATCGTCGTGTGTCAGCGTGCCATTGGCCAGCTGGCCGGCAACGCCGACTCCAACGCCAACACTCCCGTGCTTCTTCGCTCCGGCGGGGTCCTTGCCAGCCATGGCCTTCTTCAGGCCCATCGCTGTTGGACTCGACCCGCCAAGGACGTACTCGACCATCTTCTCGCTTAGGCGTGGACTTAGGACAGGCGGTTGTGACAGGCCGTGTGCACCATCAGGGCCAGCGGGTCCAGCTGGCTGTGAGTAGCCGCCGCTCCACGTTGGGTCGCGCCACTGATCGACAAAGATGCCGCCGCCACCGCTGCCGCCACCGGCGACCTTGCTCGCCTCGTCCGCCAGCTGCTTCTGACCTATACCTCCTACGGGCACGCCCTGCTCAGGAGACACCGAGTCGAGAGCCCAGAGCTTCTTGGCAGAGCTGGGGCCAATCATCGGGGGGCCGGCCGAAGTCTCAAGAGCCAACGCCTGAAATTCACTCTCCAGCTCAGCAGTCGGATCGCCAGCAGCACCGCCTGTGCCCATCGGGTCAGTGCCATCCCCAAGCACCCATCGTGAGTGCTTCGCGTACGACTGGAAATCGGTTTCGGATCGTTGAAAGAAATAGCTGCAACAGGCAGAAGTGTAAAATGCACAAGGGGATTAGATCCGAGGAAGAAACAAATAGATAACAGAGTACCATAGGAAGAAATACAGCACGCTAGAAAAAAATCGATTCAATAACGGTACCTTATAATCGATTCTTGAGGGAACCGACGGAGCAACCATATCAAACGCTTTATCATAATTCATCAACAGTTCGTCACCAATAGTCGACAATGGTGGACACCGCCCTAGAGTGTCCACAATCACATGGTCATTTCATAAAGTTCATATATATATATATATATATATATATATATATATATACATATATATATATATATATATATACATACATATATATATATATATATATATATGGATTCTCGTCCACAACAAGCTCCCCGTGACAACCCCGCCCGCCGAAGATCCTACGGCTTCCACTACCCCTCTCCCCATTCCAGAGGTGCCGGCAGAGTAACCCTATAGAGGAATCTTAGAAACGGTTTTCACGAGGTAGCGTCTCACCTGACCATTGCATCGTCCTGGCTCCGATGCTGAACCCCCGAACCTGGTATGCCAGGTACCACCGACGCCGGAGATCCCGACGGGACGTGTCCATTGTTGGCTCCGCCCGCGTTGCCCGGCCCACCGTTACCTGCGGCAGACTGTGAGCCATTCGAGCCGGCGACCCCTCCACCACGGCCTACGCCTTGGGGAACGCCCGATGACCGCGGGCCCTCGGCCGTCCCGTTCAACATCTCCATAGCGGATGCTATGCTACCTGCAGCTATGGGTGTTTACCAGTATCAGCCGATATGCTTGGCTTGGCCTATATGTGATATTTTCCTGCTACTGTTGTCCTCGTCGAGCAGAATCTGCCGCTCCGCAATCGTTGTCCTCCGACTGGCAGCTCGGCTCAGTGGAGATATCAGTGGGGATATCTCGTTATCGTCTACTGTTCTATTATGGTTCGCAATCGAGAGTAATAGCGATAGTTAGTAGCTGTTGCTGAACAGAGGTGATACTCGGCGGCGCGCGTAATCGATATATCTATTCTTCGGTAGACAAACTGATATGGCGGGCTTCCTATTGTCGTATAGCGGATGTGATAGCTTTTGCCAGGGATGCAGTGTAGGTGTGTTTTCTGCTTGTTGTGCTCGTGGCGGTTAATTATCTCTCTCTCGCGGCCTTTTTTGTTACAATCTAATTGTTGCCTTTGTTGATCCTGCTGCTGCTGCTGCTGCTGCTGCTGCTGCTGCTGCTGCTGCTGCTGTTGACGGACGATGTTGTCGCGATTGTTGCTGTTGATACCGCCGCCGCCGCCGTCGTCGTCGTTGTCGTCGTGATCACGACCGAACGTAGCGAGGAGACAGCACTAGACGGGTCCGTCTATCCCGTTGCAGATTACGCAGGGTGGATGTAGGTGGATGATGAATTGCTGTGTCGTCTAGATCATTCCGTCGTCGGTGAGCCTCCACTGCTTATCATCGGAGGAGTCCAACGCCGGATCGTTGCTTGGGCTCTGTCGTCGTCGTCGTCGTTGTCGTCGTTGTAATCGTCCCCTTGAATCAGCCGACAGGCCCGCTCGCCTGCCTAGGTCTACCTGGCGCTCGGCTGTGCGGCCAGTCAGGACACGCCTCGAGACAACGCGAAACACCACGAGCCGGCCGCGAGCGAGCAAATGCGTTCAGGAGTTGGCGGCAAAAGGACAAATCCTTGTTCCTTTTGTCCTCCTGCTCGTTGGGTCGTTCGCTCAAGCTCGATTTGCACACACGCCAGCTCAAGATACGAGCGTTGCGCCTGTCTCACTGCCTGCTCGAGTGTTTCCCGCGACGTCGTGACAATTCGCCTGCAAGAGCTTCGTCTCGGCTCGCGAACGCCACGCGAGCGTCGGAACTCCGCTAGACGAGATGGGTCCTTCTGCCTATTTTCGGCGTTTGCAGCGTCAACCTCTCTGCCTCTGTGTGGCTGAATGTCTATCTGTCTGTGGTACGTCTGTGTGTTCGTGCAAATGGGTGACAATCAATCAATCAACCAATCCCTCTCACTCACTCACGTTGTTTGGGGTGGGTCGGTGAACTTGTGTGTTTATGTTAGACTTTGTATGTATACTACTATTACTACAACTACTACAACTAGTGCGACTAAATCACAAATATATCCTGATCTATTTGTCCGTCGTCTGTCTGTTTGTCTGTTTGACCGTCTGTCTGTATGTCCGTCTGTCGGTATGTCCGTCTGTCTGTATGTCTGCTTGGTTAACGTACGATGCGTGCACGTCTCGGTGGACGATCCTCGGCCCCCCGATGTCGACGTGCCAGCGTGATATCGATAATCGTAGATACTGTAGATATTTTTGTTCTTTTTTTCCCGCCTGTGCTGTGTGTGTGTGTGTGTATTCGATTTGTTTGTTTGTTTGTTTTTTTTGATGATCCCTGTGTTATTGTTGCTGCTGAGTTCTTGGCGCTGTTGCTATTTGTTTGCTCAAGATGGTGTTAATCACAGCAGCGTCTGCAAAGAGAACCCGGAACCGGAAAGGATGTCATCGTTAGTAATCAAAATTCAATCACTAGGACAAAACTGCCGTTAGGGGTTAATCGATGTATATATACATATATATAATATATACATATATATAATATATATATATATATATATACCGCGAGCGTGCTATAGTGGTCGCTTTGACGGTGTACCTATATTGCATTAACAAGTACGAGGCTGTATCATCGATAGATGTCACAGACGAAAATGGCTAGTAACTTAGTGTACAATGCGACCCGTGCTGTATGGTCACCAGCGACACCAACCATAATTATTTCCCATAGACTACACAGCTAACAGCGTAAACCACCTCAATTTACTGTAGTCCAAACGGGGAACATCGCTTTTTGAAGAGTTAAACAGGGCCCATTCGCTATTTTGACGACAACGAATTCATTGAGTTCAGTCGTGAGTCATTGAGTATGAGATGTGATCCCTCCCTCTTTCGAAGTTGACACACCCAAGCGAGATATGTAATAGATAGTATAATAGATATTGGGTGATCGATATTATATATATATATATATATATAAGCTCTAGTGCACTGTACAGACCACATATAGTATGGTTTAGGAAAACGGAACGTCCGTCACTTGCGGTTAAACCCAACAAAGCACAGAATAAATTCGACCGGCAAATCGATGAGTATTAACAGCAGCAGTTATTAGTAGAGGCTGCCGCTGCATCTCACAATCGTAAATCAGAATAACAACACCTTCGTCTGGTTGAGCCAAAACGCGGATGGTGGCTAAGTATAATATCGCTTGGTGGAATTGAATGAAGTCTCCGCGAAGCAAATATCATACTCTGCTGGGCTATCATTGAACGTCTACTGGACCCTACGGACGCTGCTGCATGACGAGCGAGCCGAGACGAATTCAAGCCCATGAGCGAACTCCCGTCGACAAACAACGCTAGCTATTATCTAAGCGCCCGTTAATTATGTTTCATATTCAACGACTCGTAGCTAAATGACCGCAGGGGCCTCTTCTCGGAGGATTTACACCACGAACGACTTTCCGAGGCCAGTGTAAGCTTTGCATTTCAAGGAGTCCCTCCGTGAATAACAAGGACCTCAAACGTTGAAGGCTGAGACATGGTCAGCCTGGAAAATTCAGTGTAAGTGTTGCATTGTTCTCGTGGAGATGGCAGATTGTGACATTACGTGTCCACACGTTTGTGTGTCGGAGTTCATAATCATGACCTGCTGGCTGGACACGGGCGATCCGCCTAAGGATGTCCGCAATCAGAAGTGGTCGCTGTATTAGGGATGCGCCCATTGACGCAGCGCTGCCCAGTGAAACTAACGTATTGGCTATTATGGTTTTTGGTAACAGAATCACAAAAAAAAAATACGAATGACCACCAACATTTACTTTTTATTTTACAATAAGAACTTAATGTGGAGAACTGCAGTTCCAAATAAACCAATGAACAATAATATGATGGGCGATTCGTTCTGTATTCTTCGACATTGACTCTGTGGGACACGCTTGAATCTCTCCCTCTCTCTCCATGCGCGTGATTTCCACAACTACTAATTATTGTCAGCCATAATTGTGATAAGTGTCATAGCGTTGAGTTTGACACGTCCTTCAACATGTTCCGAGCCTGTTCAGAGCACAATGCCACCTCTCCACCGTATCCATACGTGCCGTTTTCGTCGCCCTCAATCAACAGTCGGAAGCCAGAAACACTGACCGAGCAGCATCTATTTTCCATCATATTCTACCGATCAGAAATCACCTTCCCTGTCACACATTGCACAATGGCCCCCCCAAATAGCAATTTTTCGGTTGAATTTGAGCGTTCTGAGCGCTGTGTGTATCAAGCGATCTGATCGGCGATAGGATCAGACCAGAATCTGATCCGCTTGCTGCTGCTACTGCTCCTGCTACCGCCGCCGCCGCCGGCGCCGCTGACGACGTGGTCGATCTTCGCGTCATTGCCCGCAATAATGATGACATGACAACGGCCAGAAGGAAAGCTGGCAACAACGAAGAAAAGTGCCACCAACGCCGACAGGACGAACGGCTGGATGAGAGACGGCTCCACGAAGCAGCGCCACCGTCGGTGATTAACAGAGACGCCGCCAGATGACGTGAACACGATAGACGCGCATAGTGGACCCAAGTGACAGCGGCAGCAGCGGTTATGGCGGGTAGTTCTTGTTGTTGGTGCTGCTGCTGCTGCCGCTGCAGTGGAAGTAGTGGTGGCGACGGCGGCGGCGGCGCCAGTTGTGGTTGTGCTATCCAGAATAGAAATGGTGGTGGCACCGCGGACGGCTGTTATATCCGTCCATTGGTCTGTCTACCTGTATGTCTAATATATCCGTCTGTTTGTCGAAGTAGTAGTAATACTGAGCCGAAGCGCCCGTCCGGTCGGGCCAGCCAGCCAGCCCGCGCGCGCGCGCCCGCGGCCGGGCGGGCGGGCGAGGGAGAGCTCACTAGCGCCAGGCGGCGAACTTGAGCAGGGGAGAAGGCACGACTGAGGCGAAGGGCCAATGGCGAGGAGCGGCCTGAAGGAAAATCTCATAGGTAGCAACGGGCCAAGGGGGAGGAAACGACGCCCGGAGGAGTGATACGGCCAAACGTCAAAAGACGATGCCAAGCCAAAGACAGCGGTGGCGGCGGCGGCGGACCGCGGGAAAGACAAACCGACATACAGAGATTCTTCGGACAGCGTTGGCAACAAAGGCAACAGTCAGCAGCGTGAACATCGTCGTCGAGTGACGGTTCGGTCTTCGGACGACGGGGAGAGATGGGCAGAAATAGAAAGTGCAGACGGGCAGAAACAGCGGATGTAACGCATGCAGCAGCAGCAGCAGTAGCGACGACAACGGCTGCCTGGCAGAATCCCCCTATAGTGACAATCATACTGCAGGCAGGATGCGTGACACGGCGTCGTCGACCCCGGTGGCGTGGTCCGACTTTCAATCAGAGGAGGCACAAGAAGTGCACTGAGGTATTCGATCCCCACCGGTGCAAATCTGTATTCAAAAAGGGTGATAGTCCGTCGTATCAGGCAGCACAGAAAGCAGTTGTACCGTGTGGACAAGGGTTCAATGTATATATGGTTGAGCGCGTCACCGTGGAAAATGAACTTTTAAGATACGAGACACAACAGAACACGGAGCCGAAACATAAACGGTAGACGACAATTAGCGATCCCCCCCCGCCCCCGGTTCTTGGACAATTAGCTATTAA